>OY978448.1:29275108-30525108 GCA_963854805.1 Plagodis dolabraria | reverse complement strand
ATCGAGTGGTAAAAGGGCTACAAAAAAGTTATTAACATTGAACGGTGATAAGACAAATCTCGTTGCCGATTATCATGCATGATCATGACCTTTCGCTGCTACAACTCAAACTCTCTGGATAAGGCTTCACACATATGAATTTGATATTCAGCATCAATGCATATACACTCGAGAGCAATGAATCCGGGTCACTTAAAGAATCCTAAAAATCTCGGAAACTAAAAATGCTAGGTTAATGCAATAAATTGTATTTAATAGACAATGTAATACTCCTTAAATGAAGGTATTAAAACTTCTTAGTTATTGTAAAGTTATATCATAAAAAAATCAAATTTGAAAAAGGGCCACTTTCGAAGATGGAACTACGAAATTACAGCATTTGGTTTTGCTTTTGTTTGTAATCTGTCATTTATGTGGGTACATAAACCATGTTGATAGTGCTCTATATTCATTATTCAAGCTGAAATTATGTCGCTTACGCCTGAAGAATGCACCAGAATACTTACAATGCTGGAAACCGGCCGGAGTCAGCGCGATACAGCCAGGACTGTCGGTGTGTCGCTGTCAACAGTACAAAGAGTTCTCCGACGTTACGAAGAAACTGGTTCTAACCTACGCAGACCAGGAACAGGCAGAACCAGGTGTACCACAGCACGAGAAGACCGATACTTGGTGAACACCATGCTTCGAAATCGCTTTCTCACAGGAACTGAACTCACCAATCAGTTTCGACGCCTCGGAGGAAGTAACCCAAGTGCATGGACAGTAAGACGTCGGCTTGCTGAATCTAACTTAAAACCCCTTAGACCTGCAAACGGCCCTAAACTGGAGCGTGGGCATCGTATTTCGAGACTAAGATATGCCCAGAGCCACGTAAATTGGAGTATTGAAGATTGGTCAAAAGTTATGTTCTCCGACGAATCAAAATTTATGCTCTACAAGCACGATGGAAGACACAGAGTGTATCGAAGACCAGGGGAAAGATTCAAGCAAGCATGCATCGAAGAAAAAGTAGCCTACGGTGGTGGGTCTGTACTTGTGTGGGCCGGAATTTCTTCTGAAAGTCGCACAGAGCTGGTGATCATAGAAAACGGCTCTTTAACTAGCGTAAGATATGTGGAAGAAATCCTCAATGATCACGTTGGTCCATTTATGGTCAATTTAGGTGAGGATGCTATATTTATGCATGACAATGCCCGACCTCATACAGGTAGGATTGTGAATGACTACCTTCAAGAGATGAACATTACTCGTATGGAGTGGCCAGCGCGCAGCCCGGATATCAACCCGATCGAGCATGCTTGGGACGAGCTAGGCAGATGCGTAAAACAACGAAACCCTCCCTCGAATAAATAAATAATATTTAGCTCCGCATTAATATTTAGTCTTCTATATAGGGTTCATTGCCATCTTAACGCCCTGTACACTGCCAACGAGAGCATTCCCAAAGAGCATTAGTATCAGGTAGGCAGCCGGTTATAAACCCAATTTTTTTTACAATTATCGCACATTTCCAAATATATAATGTAGAAGCTATCGATGTCCATATTTTATGACGTATTAGTTCAGTATTTTAGTCAAAAGAAGTTTAAATACGGGCACAAACTCATACAAAACAATCACATACTGATGAAAATTACCTTTAACACAGGAAGATGTCGAGTTACACAACAAAGTGATGTTAATGCGAACAGGTTATTGGTTACGTCAATCTAATTCAATAAAAACGTATCGTGATATTTTGTCCAATCTCAGTTTAAACCTCTACAAAAACATAATAGATACATAGACGCCGACTTTGCCTTGCGGAAGACAATATCGCTAGTGGAGATTAATGACGCTGTCAATTTTCATAAAGAAAATGGAAATTCAAGCGGATAGACCACCGATCATAATGAGAATTTGAAACTATAATGTAATTTATTATGTACTTCGCTTTATTAGAGTGCTTTCGCAACCTTGTAGTAGTTGCTAGTTGACCAAGTAATTTAATGAAAGAAGGGGATGTTTCAATTTCGTTGGGTATTTACACACGATTATGTGTATATAAATATATACCTGTTAGCGTATTTTATGTATTATTTTTAAGTTTATTTACGTATGATTCATTCATAGAAATTATTTCGGATGGAAAAAGATAACTTTCAATGAGACTTGAATATTCTTGAATCTGCAACCCCAGAATACCGTCCTAGTTTATTTCCAATTACGCAACGAATGCGTGTGCTGGTCTGTCGATTTTTTTTCATTCGTTTGAATACACGTTTTTTTGAAGTTGGCGACACCTACCTAATTATACATACACACATACAAAACTTTCTACGGTGTTCGTTATTTTTTTTTGCTTTATTTTTTCATCTATAAGAAAAACTTGATGTAATTTTTTTAATTAGGCGTCTACAACGCTCTTCTTAAGACGAACTTTTAACTTAGCTTTTGATTAGGTACTAAGGTTTGCACTCCAATCTCATTGCAGTCCATCACCGCCTCCAGACTGAAAAGCCAGCGGTCTTGTGTCCATCCAACGTTGTTTTTTTCAGGTGGTACAACAACTGTTATTTTCAAGGGGTCACCCTGGAGCACTATTTTAAAACACTTGCAATTTTGTATAACTTTTTTTATGAAGTGAAAATATATTCATTCGTAAGCCTGATGGATAAGAGTCACGCCTGTTCATTACAGTTGCAGTGTCAACATCCTCTTTCTGTTTGACACTGCACCGCGCTCGTTACTCTGAGATGTTTGTTCTCATGTCTTTCGCCCAGTCTTTTCACTTCCTACAGTCCCGTTTACGCCTAAACTTATTATACGTTCTATGCCTAAGCACAGGGTTGGCACACTTATGTTCCTAGGCAGAAAATCTGATACTGGACATATATTCCTATAGGTAGATATCTATATACGATATGATAGCATTTGCTGTTGGCGTCTGCGCAACAGTAACAGAGATAGAGACAATTAATAGGACGAAAAGAAAAGTGTGCTACCTCCTGGTCCTGCTAGGAGGATAAATCAGTAGGCTCACGAGAAAACGGCTAGAAAATTCCGAATGCCAATCATTCGCAAAGCGGAAATGAGGACACAGCCAGGTTTAGTGAATAGTTTATACTTCTAATATTGTTAAGCATCGATACGATTGTCCTTCAGCAAAAATCCGAATATTTCCTCCAATGAAAATTGTATCTTAATATTAACGTAGGTAATATTTTGTTCATAAAATTTAATGAATAGGGCACGGGCGGTCTCGTCACGTAACTGTTCAATCAGTAACGAAGCACGCCACGAGGTCGCGCTAGATTGGCTCAATTGGAAGCCCGACTGCACCTTGTTTACGTTATATGATAAAATACTTATATAATGAAAATAATTTGTTATAAGCTTGCAATATTTGTAAAAACTGTTTTAGCCTAAAGCAACTTTCTTTATTTTTAAAATTGCATTTCCGTCATTTATGCTCGGTATATACGATATTTCTTTTTTAACACAAGAACTTTTTGCGAAAATATACATAAGAGGACATAATTATTATTGTAAAATGATTTGGGATTGGTTCTATGCCGCCTGCCTGTCGACATCCCTTCTTGGGAATGCTATCGTTAGTAGTTTACCCACAACCTCTCTATTAATTAGGATGTAAATGGTAAGGAACCCTAAGGTGTGGCCAATGCACAGCAGCCACTCACATCAACGCAACGTGAGTGACATGCTGCTCATTTGCCACATTATTTCTCTTAATCATCCTTAACGTCATCCAAAAGGAAGATATGGAACAGGTGTTATATTCATAAGCCTTATTATATATTTATTTATAAGCTGTATCTGCGGTTACATATTTGGTTAACTGAAAAAATACTACTACTTACCAGGCTTTTAATGAAATACGCCCTATATTACGTGATATAAAGTGACGATGCGATCGATGATGGAGCGCGCTTACCCAGAAGATACCTATTCACTCGCGTTTTGAAGACCCCCATATTGTACTTAACCGGGAACACAGACTCAGAGTATTCCATACCCTGGCGGTTCGCATGATGAACGAAGAAGCAAATGGCTTCGTTCGGGTAAATGGATTGTTCGTCATCGTACGAAGTAGACGTGTGTTCATTTTTTACTAAAAATTGTAAAATCAGTGTCAGTCAAATTAATTACTTAACCCAACTATTTAACGTGTGAATTCTATTCAAATTGTTGTACAATAAGGCCCTTTTGCTCATATGCATTAGTGACTCACGCGACGCGCTGTTGCGGTGTGCTTGCCCGGAACCCGCCTTCAGCCCCGCAAGACACGGACGGTTGATATTTTTTATTCGCTCACTCAACAGCATATTACGCACGGCTCACGCTGAGACAAAAAGTTGCTCAAACAATACATCGCGATAATGAGCGCCCAGAGATCGCCAACCCGGCCGCATCCTAGCATCAGTGCAACGATATCTACTTCATCTTCCGGTGGTGGATCTCAACCAGACTTGTCGAAAATAAGTCACATTAATATTGACTCGCAAATTACGACCCGAAGACGAAAAAGACTAGATGACTGCTTATGTAGCCAAGATATGCATGATATGCGAACGGAGATGTCCCGCGTGAGTTTATTATTAGAAAAATACGTTGATTCTAATGAAAAAATTATGCAAAAAATGCAAGACAGCATCTCTGAGTTGAAAACCCAAATTACTGATATGAAGTCTTCAAACGAACATGCAGTAGATTTAATCCGGAAGAATGTTGATGACGTCAGGGTGCAGATCGATGTTCTTAAGACCACGACTTCCAGCGGATTGTCTGAGCAGAGAAACATACTTAGCAAAGTGACAAAATTAGAGGAATCGATCTCTCTTGGGGAGAAAAAAATTCAATCACTTGAAGCTGAAGTTTGTACCATCAAAAATTCATCTTTAACAGCACCATTAAAATTAGAAAATGAACTTACACTCGGAGAAAAAATTATTCAAGAAGTCCAGAATCGAAACCTTAGAGAGAAAAATATAATACTTGCCGGTTTACCTGAATTCACTTCAACTAGTGCAGAAGGAAGAATATTTGAAGAAGAAAAATATGTAACAGACATAATTACCTCCCTATGTACTGATATCACGAAACCAATAAAAATTTTTAGAATCGGCAAATACAACCCAGGTAAAAACCGCAATATCAAAGTATGTTTTGAATCTTTGGGACCAGCAAAGTCTCTTCTACGTAATAAGAGCAAGCTTCCAGCAGGAATAAAGATTTACTCAGACCAGACTCCAGCTCAGCAAAATTACATGAAATATCTTAAAGATGAATTAGTTCGGCGCGAAAGCGAAGGTGAGAAAGACCTCACAATTAAATATGTCAATGGAAAACCAACAATTACAAAGACGACACCAAAAAACTTATAAATCAAGATGTCACTCCCAAAGATATATCAACAAGGCGCAATACGTACGAAATATTAGATGGCTACGAAAATTTTCCAAAAAACAAATCACGATTAAACTTCTTCTACCTTAATGCACGAAGTATTTGCAAGAAAGGCAAATTTGACGAATTAAAATGCATATTGCAGGCCATACCTACCACTATACATGTTATTTTACTGACAGAAACTTGGATTCGAACGGAAGCTCAAGCCTTACAATTCCAATTACCAAATTATACCCACAATTACAATTACAGAACTGATAACCGTGGAGGTGGAGTATCAGCGTATGTCCATAATAACCTCAAACATAACATAACGGAGTCAAAATGCACAAAAGGGAATCACTACTTATGGATACAATTAGAAAAATATGCGCTTGAGGTGGGAGTAGTTTATAAACCTGGTTATAGAGATTTCAAAGAATTCCTCGAAGAATATGAGGCGCAATTGGAACGAAGAAATCGAGCAATTGTATTCGGGGATTTCAACGTAGATTTACTTACAAAGGATAAGCAGTATAAACAATATAATCAGCTGTTGAAAGAAACTGGGCATAAGATAATTAACAAAGTTAATAAGAAGCATTGAACTAGGCCAGGATCAACAAAAAAATCCATTCTAGACCATGTAAGTACTAATTTAAAAAACGACTGTTTCCATATGAGTCTTGTGAACTCTTCTTTATCTGATCATAAGCAAATATATCTAGAGATAAAGAAAATGAAATCACCTCCAAAAATATACGCAGAATTCGAACTCATTAATTATGGAAAACTATTTGATTCCGTAGAAAAATCAATTATGCACGAAACAGACGATACATTTACTAAATTAGAAGAACGAATTAAAATATGTGTGGAAGAAAATAAACAAATAAAAACTAAAATCATAAACGAGCCGCAAAAAAACTGGATTAATGGAAATGTGATAGCCGAAATTAATAAAAGAAATTTATTATGGACTGATCTAATGAAAAGCCCTGCTGATGACCAAATAAAAGAAAGATTCCAAATGAAGCGAACAGAAGTTACTGAACTTATTCAAAATACGAAACAGTCATATTACAGCAAAGAATTTGAAAAGTGTATTAAAAAACCGCAGAAGATGTGGAACCTTGTGAATACCTTATCTAGCAATAAAATCAAACAAAAGTGCGCTCCTTCAAAACTAATAGTAGACTCAAAAGAAATCACAAACTCCCGCGACATCTGCCAAGTATTTAATGATTATTTCTCAACCATAGGGTCTACCTTAGCAGAAAACATACATAAGGATTTCCATGATAATTATACTTTAGCCTTACCGTTACTTAAGGCATCGAATCCAAAACTGAGTAGTTTTAAAGAATGCACTGATAGTGAAATTCTCGGTATTATAAACAATTTGGACTCCAACTGCAGTATCGGGCTAGATGGTATAAGCACGAAGGTTATTAAATGCATAAAAGAACTGATCATTACAAAATTAACTTTATGCTTTAATAAACTCCTGAGTGAAGGTGTGTTTCCAGATTCACTAAAAAAAGCAAAAGTTACTCCCATATATAAATTAGGAACAAAAACTGATCCAGGCAATTACAGACCAATTTCTGTGCTACCAGTCCTATCAAAAATCCTGGAAAAAGTATTACACAACCGACTAGAAAAATATTTTGATTCCATTCAGTTCTTTTTTGAAGGGCAGTATGGGTTCCGGTCCAAAAGTAACACTCTGTCAGCTAGTATTGACCTAATAACTAAAATTAAGCACAACATAGATAAAAAAAACATAGTCCTGGGCGTTTTTATTGACTTAAAAAAAGCCTTCGATACTGTGAGCCACACACTGCTATTACAAAAGCTGGAAGCCATCGGTATTGTAGGAAAAGCTTTGCAAATGTTCAAATCATACCTAACAAATAGGTCGCAAGTAGTAAAAATAGATAATAGCTCGATAAGTGACCCACAGCCCATAACTTACGGAATCCCGCAGGGCTCAATTTTGGGACCTCTGCTCTTTTTAGCTTATATTAACAATATTCACGAGTTACGATTAAACGGACATATCACCCTATATGCTGATGATACTTGCCTATTCTATTTTGGTTCGTCAATACATGACATAGTTTCTCAAGCTCAACTCGACCTCAACATCCTACACACTTGGTTTCAATACAACCTGCTTACCATTAATGTCTCAAAAACTTCCTATATTATATTTAATGCAAAAAATAAACCCATTCCCGCACATGACCCTCTTAAAATAAATAACACCCCTTTGGAATTGAAAACCCATGAAAAATATCTTGGCCTATACTTGGACACTAATTTAACATGGAACACCCATATTAACCATTTAAAAACGAAACTAGTAACACTCCGCGGTTCTCTTAGGAATATAGTTCGATGTATATCACGCAACTTACGCTACACAATTTATAACGCACTCATAAAACCACACTTATTATATCTTGTTGAAATTTGGGGGAGCGCTGCCAAAACTAGAATAGCCGAACTGCAAGTGTTACAAAATAAAATTATAAAAATGCTTTTTAACTACAACTACATTACAAGCACTAAAAAAGTCTACAAAGAAACTAAAATAATGAACATCAAACAATTATACAACTTTACCAGCTGCATCTTCATTAGAAAAGCTTTAAACCAAAATATCCATACAAACCTACGCTTCACTAAACAAAAAAATGTTTGCGACCGCTTTACTCGTCGTGCAAGCTATCTTGTTTTGCCTAAGATTCGCACTAACTACGGCAAAAGAATGATTACTTTTGAAGGTGCGCACTTTTATAATAAAATACCCCCAGAAATAAGAAATGTTACCTCGTTTAACGTATTCAAAAAAAGACTAGCCCAACACATAATGGCAAACAAACCAAACAACTAATTAAATGCGTTGAACGGGTAGGCACATTCTTGTTTCTGTGTTTGTGTGTCAATATATCTTATTGTTTTTTTAGTTTCGTTCGCTACGACGACGAACATTGTAGGTACTTTAAACCTACTTATCTGTTAACCATGTTCTCATGGAAGTGACATATGTCTTAAATGAGAATAAATGTATTTAAACCTAAATGGAATATCCACCATATAGCGGTGGCGCTGCTGAGTATCCCTGGATGTCCGATTATAGAATATAAGAGACAACATGTTTTTCCAACTCCACTGGAGTGAATTCAGGTCTTAATGTGAAATAATTCTTAATATTTTTAAGAGATAATTTAATTTGAATAGATAACGGTTATGTAAAATGTCCTTCAAATAGCACTCATTAATTCATGCCTACAATAAAACGTATATATTTTATTTATCATTTTTAAAATTTACTTGTGTGTGTGTTTTTCGGACTGAAGTCGCTTGTGTGTAATCTGGTTTTTATCCACAACCGGCACCTATTTTGTGAGGTTTTCTTTTATTCTCCTAAATATATATTCAACTATATTTAGGAAAATGTTGTAACGCTGAGTGAGTACTTAAAGGTGCAATTATAAATATTTATTCAAAATTGAGCTCGGGTTGATTTTTTAGTCGGAAATATAAGTTCCGAGCTATCGAAGTAGTGCAGTTGCCTAATTATTGAATTTGTTAGTAACAAATATATATTATATAAATCATAGAAAAATTGCGGTTTCGCAATAACGTATCATCTGTTACTAACCAAATTTTTTGTTTAGAAGTCCATCGGTCAATAACAGGTTTAGTTGCTTTAGTTTATAACAGATGTGAATACGTTATGACGAAACCGCCATTTTTCTATTATATCTATCAGATTTTGTTACTAACAAATTACATATTAGTCCAGCAGAACTATATCACGAGCGTACCGAGTGATTACTCACAATAAATGATTTAAAGGCCTATAAAAATGTTGGTAAAAGTAAGTTTAATATCATTCACTCATTAATATTATATGCGGTACGGTTTCATGGGTCTCAAAAAGGGGTATGTCTACCGCTACGTCGCAAAACGTCCTAAACTCAAAATGTATAGAAGCGGAATATCCTATAGACTCAAAATGTCCTAGACGCGAAATGTTCTAGATGCAGTGTAAAAATAAAGGTAGTCGTTTACTTACAATTGGATCAGCTCTCATTTTAGGATACCAGCGTACAGTATTAGATAAACAAATGTACGTAATCGAATATTACTACGCTCTGGTACGGAGTAATCAATTACCTTTATCAGAATTCTTTTGTATCTACATCACATTTGGGTAATGTCCCTAGCTCCAAATGAAAGTAAAGAATTCGATATAAGGTGATAAATATGTTCAGAAGTTACTTTGCGGAAATCCATATATAATAATAAGAAATACTTTAAATAAGATAACATTCAATTAATATTTTAATAAAACACTTAAAAAAGTCCGTGGCTGCGTAGTTTTTGTGCCGTCACGTCGGCTTCACAGGAAAATTAGGCGGAATGGTCAATAGATATATTTTTTTTAAATATATAAAAATATTTGTTATTATTAAATTCGATATTCCACAACCTCGAGGCGGTATTTATTTATAAGCTACTGTTATAATTATGAACGACGTCATTAGTCTATGTTTATATTTTCTAATTGCGTTCCTATCTGCAATGCATAATAAGAAAATTATTATTAACAAACATAGATTAGTAACATAGGCTAGGTAACGATTCTGATCAAATAGGACCTTGTTACGAAAATAAAACAAAACAGGAATTATATAAAGTTAAATCTAATTTAAAACAATATGTTTTTTAAATAAATAGGTTTTTAAATATTTTGAACGAATATGTTAGGATAATGGTACATTTTATCGTCAGCTTCGAAGGTTGATGTTATGTGACATATGAGTTGAGATATACATAGTACAACCGGACTATTGAGTCTTTATATATTAACTCGTAGTACGTTTCCGCGTCATATCGTAGTATATTCATATAATATGAAGTATCAGTATGTGCGACAACCGCACAACTAAAATAAATAGAATAGCCTAATAAACATAAATTACTGTGCGTAGTAATTTATTTTCACTTGCCTACCCTAGGCTGTTCCCCAGAGATTTCCCAGAGTCAAAGCCTTGACCATGTTGGATATTTTAGTGCTACCAGTCTTCAACTACATTTTCTACCTAGCCAACAGTTTTTTTATAGCTGAAAAACTACACTTTGACTGAATATAATCATCCTAGTCAAAGTGTAGATTATTATATTATACAATACTAGCGGTCCGCTCCGGCTTCGCACCCGTGCGAAAATTTATAAATTTAAACACAAAAAGTAGTTATTGTGATATAAGTATAAAAGTTAGACTTAAAGTATTCTGGAGTATTTTATAGATATTGATGTCTTCTATAAAATTGTAGTACAGAACTTTGCTCTATTTTCAATTATTTCCGCAGCGTAAGCCACCGTGAAGTCCTTTTATTAACAGTCTGTTCTGAGCAAGGGCATTTGCCCTGAATCCCAACGAGATGTACAGCCAGCTAGAGGCACAGTATCCCATATAAAAACCAGACCACAGCAATTTTAACTTTGCTATTGGCGCCATGTTTAGAGTTACTAGACAAACACGATTACAATACAAGGAATAAAGATAAAATAGCGGTGCCAGATTGTGGATTAGCAAAGACAAATAAAAGGTCCTTCTTAGGTAATTGTGTACGGTTTTATAATAAAGTTCCCAAACATATTACAACGCTCACAGAAGGGAAATTCAAGTTCCACGTGAAAAACATATTGATTAAGAAATCCTACTACACAGTTTGTGATTAATTAAACGACATAAATGCTTGGAAAATTCCGCCTCTGCCAAGCTATCGCCTGTGACCTACGTAATTTAAACAAATATTGTAATAATTAAGTATATTATATAGTAACTATGTAACACATTTAAACAAATGGCCCCGTTTCTTGCCTGTTCTTCTCGCAGTGCCTCTATACAATTTTTGTTTGCTGAACGTGGCAGTACAATGTAGAATATTTCAATATGAAAATTTGCAATTGACCGCCATAAGGGCGTCGAAGACTCCTAAATTGAAAGACTTTGACTCCCTGTCTACTCCTTTTTTATTTTGTATTAGCAGGATAAACGAACAAGCAAATTGTATCAGCCCATTGTGGCTGCGGCAAGGGTCGGGGCGGGTAATACGGTCGATATTATGCTTTTGGCAGCCTTTTATAGCTCGCTTAAGTAGTCGACCGTGCCAAAATAGACATTACGGAAACTTCAGAGATAAACACACAAAAGCTTTTAGGTAAAGTTAAGTGGAAATTGGACATTCAGGTCAAAAAGGAATTTTCAGTGCAGCCCACTCTGAACTATGCCTGATAGACCTTCCTATAAGGCTAAACATGTCCGCCGAATCGTGCATGTTATACATCTCCAGATACCCCTTCGGCGTATATAGTCGTTATGATATCTTTGTAAATTTAGTTTTCCCATTATAAGATAAAGTATATAAATACAAGATAGAGTAAATCAACTTTTTACATACGTCACCGAGAATTTAAAAAGTTAATTTACTCCATATTATACATGTAAATACACGGGAATCAAATCAGAGTTGCTTACGAGAGTAAGTTAGTTTCAACCACAAATGGCGCTGGTCACCGAGCTATTCTTGAAAAATACGACCGAATATGCTTTTTTAATGCTTTCGTGATGGAATATACACGAGGCCCACCAGGTATTAAGCGGGCCTCTGCCTATAACGGATGCAGTTCGTCATTAGTGGCGAACTGCACTGCGCCCATCACCCTGTGACATACAGTTGATAATCTCAGGTGCCTGTAATGTGCTAATCTATATCTAAAATATCTTCTATAAATGATGTACTAACTACATTTTTATTATAAGAACTAACGTGGTTTTCACTGATTGTTTGAATAATTCACATGAATTAGTCAGATAGCTCCGACTGTATATGTTATCCCGTATTATTTACTGACTACATGGTACCTATTTAATGACATTACAGAAACAAAACAATCACACTTGTCCAGATACAATAAGGTAGCGTGGTAAAAACTGACAAAGCCCTTTATGTCCACATTGCATTACGACAATGGCATTTTTTCCAAGAACACTGCGAGACAATAAAAAAGTCATGGCGAGGAGTTTCATATTATTTTATGTACGCATGTACTATTGGAACAAGGTTTTCCCGAATACTATTAGGACAAAATCAACAAGAATTTAAACTACAATACACCGTTTACTTTGAAATTCGTGAAACATTGCGCGATTTATTTTAAAACTTATTGACTACGAATAAATACGTTAAGTCTAACTCTCATACTGTTCCCGCTTTGACTACGGACTTATCAAGTTCACAATTAACAAAACATGCACAATTTTCCAAATTCAACTGGATTGGTAATTGATTTGGCGCTTAGAAATGATCGCAACCGATTGGTCGCGTCAAGGTAATGTTGTTGCGCCTGCGCCGCACGGTATACTTAACCACGCCCGCCGTGGTAAGGTTTTGCGTAAAAATCCGGTGGAGCTGGTCGCAGCTTGCAGTGGAGCAGCTGGTCTTTTGGTATAAAAAATAATACTTAGTTTACTTCCAATAAAAAAGTGAGGAAAGATCTCATAATGATGCCTTTTATTCAGCTTGAAGACGTTCAGTACGTTTACTGACATTTCAATACTAAACAAAAAGGTTGAAAATTTAAGTACTTAAAGCCCTTAGGTAACTACATAATTACGTTAGTACTACACAAGATACATCGAGTATAACACAAAGATAATTTAAAGATCGTTTACGTTGAGTATGGAACGGGCACATAATAGCCGAGCGCCTTCGTTTAACTCAACCTGTATGTAGAGCAAGGTAGGGCTGTCATGAACGTGACATTTGGAAGTACGAGCAGTTGTTTTAGTAAAAATATAATGCGTTGGCTACATTATCTAATATTTCAGGATTCATACATAGAATATTTTGATTGTTATACGCGGCATTTTTTTAAAATTTTGTATGTTTAATATGCATATAAAACTTTAGTTATATTATTATTTTGACAGCCCTATTAAAATCGTCAGCACATTTTATCCCAGAAGTTGTTATTATTTTTAATCCTATTCACGAACTACCACGATAAAAATAAAGTAAAAAAATTACATATAAAACAATAACCCCACTCGTCAGGGTGGGCAGAGGTATCTGAAACAAAGGCAATGAAAACCTCAATTCACTATATCAATTACTAGCGGGCCGCACCGCACCGTATTCGCAAGGGTTTTTACTAAAAATAAAAAAAAAAGTTTTAGACAATATTCTATACCCTATGTTTATCAGGGATAATGTAGTATTCTAATGGTGAAAGATTTTTTCAAATTGGTCCAGTAGATTTTAAGTTTATTCGTTACATACAAAAATACAAAACTTTCCTCTTTATAATATTAGTGTAGATTTATGCATTTACGTTTAGTATTTTCTTGCCGCGGAAAACTTTTCTTTACAGTTCGTAGGTCAGCCTTGACTACTATTTCACCTGTTGGTAGATGATGAAGTGGTCAAACGAACGTTTCAAATAATTTGCAGTGATCGTGGTCTCGGGGTGACTAATTGGTTTTATTTGTCACTTGAGTTATTAAGAAATTATAGTCTACGGTCAGAATTGTTTTATATTAATCATAACGTTCCCTATTCACGCAGTATTCGCTCACAGTGTCCAGAGGTCTTGCAGATTTGTGTCGGCCATGGGATTTCATTAATTTGATAACAGGATCCCAAGCAGGTGGTACTTGCCAACCATCATCTCTATTGAAATTTGGGTACTTTTTTATTTCAATAGCCTCGCGTAACATTCTTGGCATAAACCGGGTCTCTCTGGCGAGGATTTGTGGCTTGTTGAACCGAATGTAGTGGTTGGGTTTGTCGTGGGCATGTTCACAAACCAAGTTGTTTAATTACTATGTGTAACAATCGCGAAAACCTAAGACAACATTAACATCGTAGGAAATTACTATTTTAGTGCATATTGTAGGTGTGAAGAAAATGGCTACCTCACGTCATATTGCGCCACTGTGACGTCACTGAGTTGCTACCTACTCGTCGCCAATTTAGTTAATAATTCACCGCTAACGTTCGGCAACGCATTGCCGCCATTGTGGAATCGATTTTAGGTTTAGTTGATAATTCTTTATACTTTTTTTATCTATCATAAGATTCGACGGTAATAGCTGGCTAGGTTGCTCCGTGGTGTTGAGTGTCGGCAGCTAACGATCGGAGTCCCAGTCTCGAATCCTCCCGCAGGATATCCACAAGGCAAACTTTTAGCTGTTGGCTAACTTGAAACTTAAACGATGACTGATTATTCATGGACTTTCTACTTTAGGGAGGTTTCTTAAGTAGGAAGTCCGTTGGAAGCATCTAACTCTGGGTCTTTGAGAGCCGGAACTATTTTTCAACCTATCGTACGTACATAGCATATTTGCCATATCATCACGCACCAACTAGGTAAAAGCTAGCATCCGCTACAAAAAATAGGAAGAATCCCAATCCCGTCAGTTTTTCATTAGTTCAGTCAGGCAATCCACAAATCATCTTAGATACAACGTAGAGTCTAGTAGGCAACTCTTCTACAATATTCTACGACAAATATCACCTACTGGATACACAAGGACCATTAGAGAGAAATACTGTTGTCTACCAAAATAGCCACTGGCGGGAAAACAAATCAATACTAAATCAGTAATTTATTAGGAATGAAGAAAGAAAAGAAACGCTGGCGGATCCTCTGACGTATTTACATTCAATTTCTGATTGGCTGACTGATGGTAAGTGATTATATGCTCGAAGGTGATAAAGGAACATAATATAGAATAGTAACTGTTTTAATGACATATTTGGCGACATATTTCCGGTTTGAGGGCGGTATCTAGTCAGGCTGTTATTCGTAATATACCGTCATGCGGTGAAAATCAATACCGTGGCTGCATTCGAACTTTAGACTTCTAGCGCGGCAGTTTCTTTCTCATACCTTCTGTCTCTAGAGCCTCTAAAGCCGTAAAACTAGCCTAAGTAGTACTTGTTAGGAAGCCTGCCCTTAAAGAGAACCCATCCCTTCCGGCACATAATATGCCTATACAGAAAAGGCAAGAAAATCATAAAACCTTTTCAACATATAGCCATCGCATTCCCGAAAAGCTTTCACCGTACACAATACACAAAGCCTTTCGTCTCTTTTCAAAGGCCTGATGACTTTGTCCTTTGATGGATGAAAGCGCGTAGTCCGTAGCGACTATGATGTAAGCTGTGGTGAAAACAGGCCCTGCCAGCCCTAGATATGTAACAGGATTTATTTCATCTTGTTATGCACGCTTCACGTTAACCACCGAGCGTTACGAGGCCAGCCACCGTGTCTTAGGACTGTTTACTAGATTGTCTTTACGTTTTCCACACTAACGAGTTTCTACAAGACATTTTGTTTACAACTTTGTGATACGATATTTTTATTTTGTCACTGGCTACCATCCCACTTGAGTAGGTACTTTTTTATGGGATTCTGACGGAACAAACACGGTGTCCACCTGATGTTAAACGATATCCTCTGCCAATAACATAGGCTCGTTATAAGTTACGATCCGTATGCGCCCATCACCCTGAGAAATACTCATGTGCCTGTAACTTTTCTGCTTGATAGTTAGCCAGACGAGCATTCGCACCTTTCGGTGAAGAACAAGCCGGCGGCGGTTGGGTTCGAACCATGAACCTGTGGCACCTATAGCTTTTATCGGTCGCCCATCTGGTCATGAGAGGGGATATGGTAGAAATTATGTCATATGGAAATATAACTTTAGTTATCACATGTATCTATATTAGTGTGATAACCAGCTTAAGGGGACATAACAGGGCTCTTTATTTTCTTAATGTCGTCATTTACCGAAAGGTAGTAAGTACATGAACTATCTACAAGAGCATTACCATGAAGGGTTGACGACAGGCAGGTGGCAGGGCATAATAAAACCGTTGTAAAAAGTGTTCTTAAATCGTCTTTTGTTAACATAATTAAACAAAAAGTATGGCAAAGCGTAAAAATCAAAATCAATGACTGGTTAAGTAAAATTGACTATGGTGAAGTGGAAGAATTATTATTAAAAATGCAATAACACCCTTATTAAAACTAAACAATATGCAAACTGAGAAGCCGCTACCTTTTGTAACAGTTTTATAACTAAAGCAAAGGGCAGAATACTAATTAAAATGTGTAACACAACTTACGTTTTACATTAAAATATTTGTTTTTAGTATATGTTGTACTGACCCCCACATACAAGTGATAAGGTTAGGATGAGGATGCCAGCAAGCGAGTATAACATGTAGAGACAATAATAACGTTTACTGACCCAAAAGCCTTGATGGCTCAACGAATTGTCTATTTATAGCGTATAAACCTTTTTAGTGCGTTATTTGTGGAAGGGTGTGGGAATAGTATATATTTCGAGATTTCTAATTAACACTAAGGTGAAGCTATTAGAAAAAGGTTCTAAATGCTCTTGCTTCAACGGCCAAATTGCTGCAAATCGAAGTGGTGCAGTTTTGTATGTATTTTGTACGATGGATAAACGGATTCCCCATAGGGAACGTAAAGAATTTTAACTTGTAATAAAATCGTAGGCGATAAATATACAAACATTTTTCTATAACTCCAAAGCAAACTGAAAACTTGGTTTAAGAGTGTTTTGACGTGATCACGACCACGACAAATACGACAATGTATTTCAAACTTCGGTATGTAAGGCGGAAAGCACGTGTCCCATCGGCCCGGCGATAAAGCGAGTATCTCTCGACTATTTTCTCGCTCAATAAACGCACAAAAATACGTACAGGATGGGTTAACGGTATGTAAATTATAACAAAAATATATATATAATTCGGTGCACCCTGAAAAAAGTTATGATGCGGTACTTAACAAAAATAACAAAAAGACTTGAAAATCTCCACCTCATTTTAAACTCGGTTATAAAATTATGCATAAATTAATTAATTCCTTGATTTTGATCACTGCGAAGGTGAACTTCTCTTTAAAGGATCTTTGTTTGAATTCAGATAAATATATTATTAAGTACTTACGGTAATTTTGGAAACAAATCCGTGCTATAGGTTTTTACATAACTGCTTACTCAATAGGTACATAAAAAAATGCAGCTCTTTTCAAATATTTTGTTGCAACTCCTCAACGACAATGAATTTTCAAATTTTACTTTCGCTTTGTGACCAATTATATCATTAACAACTCTCTGCCTTAAATCGGCCAATCGCATCCATATCAAAAGTATAATTTTCTCTATTTTTTGCGTTTGTACAAACGTAAGGCCGTAGCCGCCACACGCAACGCGCATTAGGATTGAACTTTGTTTAATTAATATTTTGTCTTATTTTCCGTGAAATCTGCTTAACTCCCTTAATAGTAATCGCGGATTGTTCAAACTACCGCTTTACGCATGCCAGCGGAAACTCGTTCTCCATCATCAGTTTATCGCAGCAACAGGAGCTAAGTTCGCTTGGTGCTCAAAACACTTAGCGAAAGATTCTCACTTTGTAGATACCCATACGCGAGTGAGCGAGTAATCGCTCGACGCACTTGCTTACTCGTCAACTCGAATAGCTTCTAGTTTGTAGATCTACTGGTTTACCACTCATCGCCTGTGGACGGACAGTGCTTAAGGGTATATTTTAGACGAACGCCCCCATACAAAACGCAGCTCCAATCTCATTTTAATAATAGCGAATAAAACTCAATGATTTTTTACCTACGTAATCACTACCCTAATACCCTAATATAGGTTTGTGGTGCATCAGATTTTCATTAAATTATACAGTTTTGAAATCACACTAGCTCAAAAACTCGTAATTTTAGAAAAAATAAAGAGCCAACTTTAGGCATCTCTTTCAAGAAAAATAAGCATGTTTTTAATATTTCTATTGCACCACAAACATGGGGAATATAATGAACTTTCTATAATGGGAAGTTATTTATACATGTGTACTATACTGTTTAAATAAATCTGGAGCTACGAATAACTGGCTCAAACTCCTAAAAACAAGTGCTATATAGTAAACGCTATATAATAAAAAAATAATTATTAGTCCAAAAGAAAAAGGATTTAAGCCAGAAACGATAGGTCTAATAATACACTATATTAACATGCGAGTTTTTTTTTAATAACAAGTCGAGTTTGTATAAAAGTTCGCGCTTTGGCTGGCGGGTATATGTCCTTAACGCCGAAAACCTTTTGAAGTCAATCAAGACTGAGAAGGGTCTGCAAAAAATCCGACTGAGTGCGCATAGCAACATCGGGGGCGGATTTGATACCTTGGATGTCATAGCCCTATGAACCATTGCACCCCCTACTCGCTACTAGCATGAAAATATCAGATAATGCAGCTCCCCTACTCGCTTTTGAGTTTTTATATATTTCACGTTTACTCAAAACTAAAAACACCAAGTTTAATATTGTTAAGTTTGCAATAACGCCTGCTAGGCGAATTACACTACAAATTACAAATTTACGAGAGAAAAAAATATAGTCATGTGCGGGATTCGAACCCGTTAGAGCATAGCCCGGCTAAAGGGGTGGATGGACGCGGGGTCGAATCCCGCACATGACTATAATTTTTTCTCTCGTAAATTTGTAATTTTTCAAACTAAAACACCAAGTTTCGCCAGCAAATTATGCGCCATATGCTCGGTCCTACTCGGCATGGAGAGAAATCTGCCCCCGTAAAAACTGCACTGTGAACCGACGACGCTATTATTATATATCCTAGAGCTCTGGATTAACACATAGTATTATTTTCATCATCATAGTCGAAACCCCGTGGGGCAACGTGCAAAAATGTCATCCCCCCATTACTACATGTGGGTGTCGTAAGAGGCTAAAAGTCAAATACCGGAAGGTGGGCAGCAACGCCTTCTGAGAAACTGATCTTAAACTGCGATCTCCAAGACTCCTGCCAAGTGTGGGGATTATAGCAAACCCCATCTTAATGGGGGAGGCTGTGTTCAGCAGTGGACCATCCAGCTGATAAAGTATAATCGAAACCGCGGGGCGCAGTTAAGTAAGTACCTCAATATATAGTTTTGGATTAATATCCCACACAAAATTAGGATTGAACTCTGTTCATGACCAAGAGACCCTTGACATACGGACAGACTGACATAAATGGGCTCCTTCTTGCTTTTGGTTACGGGACCGCGAATGCAAAGATACAATAGAAAGCTACAATAACCGAAGGATTGAGAAAGGGTCTTTGTAATTCTATTCTGCCTTTGACAAAGGATTTTATATGCTTTGTATCATTTATCACAAACATTTTCAGATACAGGGTTAATGTTCTATAAATAATTCAGAAACCTTCAGTTTTCAAACCTGCGATTTATACGTTAATATGAACGATTAAATCGATGTAACATTAAGCTGCGCCTCCGCCAAACAAAAGTTGGCAACTTTTTGTTCACAAACATGAGTTGGAAATACAAAAGTTGAGAACTTTTGTCACAACCAAGCGTTGGAAAAACGAAATTTTATGTTACATAATTATATATCTCGACGTAACTTCAACTTCTTCTTTGTAGCTTCTGCGGTCTTGCCACAATTTCGCCTATGTCGCGTGGATAGAGAAAAAACAAACGAAAAAGAGATAAAAGTGATCGTGGTCACGGGTAGATTAGGGTGACGTTTGTCTTTTGAGAAATTTATTTGGATCTACCTTCAAAATGTTATTTATAGCTTTCCCTATTTATGGTATATATCAATATTAACTTAGTAGCAGTAGAACTCTGTGAACGATTTCGTCCGGGGAAGTACTGCCACCATACCTTTTCCTACCGCCAAGCAGAAATGTTCAAGTTAATGTGTTGCGATTTGAAGGGTACGGATGACATGTATATGTTATGTCTTAAGATGATGGCCGAAGTGCAGTGACGAAATTTATCTGTTATAAGCAAAAGTTGCCGCATTACGCCAAGAGGGCCTCGAGCGTGCTAATTCACTATCCCATAAAAAAAACTGTTATGTTAACAGTTTTTTTTTTATTGAATATGTAAATGGGTGAAATGCCTGCTGTCCAAAATTAAAGAATAAAAATCAAAGTGTATTTTCTCTGCTTTTTTCTGGCGATATAATTTATTTTATACCTTTCTTTATAGTTAAGAATATACAGGGTTATTGGTAAAATGCTAACAATCTCTTAGGGTTGACTTCTGCTAGTCCTAACAAACATTTAATTTTACCAATAACCCTGTATATCTGAATGTTATACATATCTCTAATCCTAATCATTGGCTTTCTAAACACCTTTCCTTTCACGGCACGTTGGTAGGGCATTTAATGATTACTACAATCGCAGTTGCAATTCTGACTAGCTACCACCTTCAGGTATAAAATATGTCGCCAAGAACTTAACGCGTTTCGGCAGCAGTTCTTGAGAGCCCGTAATTCTAGGTTTAACATCTTCGACCCCATCATCACTTACCATCAGGTGAGATGGTAAGGTTTAGGTGAGATATGGATTAAAGGCTTGCAGCAAAGGTGTTATCTGTAATATTGTCTTCACCTTTTTGACGATACCTACATAAATAGATAACGTGTGAAAGTCCGGCGGTTTATCAAACGCAAGTGATAACTGATAAGTTCTTTGAAGGTCTTCTTGTCTTTACCAGTATCTCGCCTGTTAATACGTGATGATTTTCAAGATAGAAGTACACTAGACCTTGAGCAGGTACTGTTTCAAAAAATGCTGCTGCAACACAAAAAGACCCGCAGAATGCGCTTGATTTTTAACCGAATTCAAAAAAGGAGGAGGTTCTCAAATTATTGTTACCTCAGAACTTTTGACTGGGTGAACCGATGTTGAGAATTCTTTTTTTATTTGAAAGCTAACGCTTGTCGTTTGGTCCCATCTAAATCTTATCAAAATCGGTCAAGGAATTTTTGTGTTACACTCCAATAACTAAAAAATATTTTCCTATCTTGATGATATAGTCGTTGAAAATGAATGATCGATCCCGCAAGTAGAAAGGGTCACTTAAAAGAGTGAAAAAAATTATAACCAAAAAATGGAACCTTCTTCAACATTCAAAAGTGTGAAATAACTTGTCGTGATAATAGGTACTTTTGAACTATCATGGTACCGACTTCAACAAGTTATTTCACACTTGAGTATTGAAGTTGGTTCAATTTTTTGTTAAAAAAAATCCACAGCAAATCGGTAAAACATGTATGCAAATTGGTAGAAAAATATTAAAAAGCACTCACATCTAACTCCAATTCCAGGTTGTTGATTTCATCTGTGGCTGCATTCAGCTTCTCCAGTTCCACCTGAAACGTTTTGAAAAACTTCAAACAATCGCACGGAACCCTAAATGGATACTCCACATATGGCAACAGCAAGCAACAGGTAGCAACGGGAAACATCCGCGGCATATAAAAAAAATATTATAAAATATATTCTCTATTAAGTTTACATATTTGCGGGGCTGAAGCCACCAGACTGGATGTTCAAACACCCGTGATCACCATTTACTTCGATGTTATCTTAAAAAAAAAAACACGCGAGATAACAAAATCTATCATATTTTATCTTAGTATGTCAATATAACGTTTATGTACCTTTTGGATTGTTTCCTGTCCCTACACAAAGCATAGATACAAACATTACTTACTTATTTCTTCTTGTCGGTTAAAGCAGTAAAAATAACTTGAAACACATTGCTAAAATTACAATTTTATTTCAATTAACATTAGATAGGTACAATTTAGAATACATGCGTTTTTGTTTCTACCAATACAAAAATATTTGAATACTACAGTAGATATTTCTTTCATTAAATTTGCACACTTTTGTTATCTAAATAGTTAATTACAATGAAATTAGTTTATCAGCCGATTAATTATGCACCTTATTTAGAGTAGTGATAAATAAAAATATTGCTTAAAATAAGGAGATTAAAGATTATAATGGAATGGTCGAGTTTATATTATGGTTTGACCTTTAACTTTAACATATAGGTACATAATGTTATGAACACTTTGATTTTGGTAAGGGTTTAGCTACCTCTAAGGTATCACTTGGTGAGGTAAGGACTGCCGGGCTAGGCTGCTAGATTAGTATGGAATCAACTGTAATTTTAACTGTGTCGTAAGCTGGAGATTGATGGATTTGCAGCTGTTTAGGTTTTATGACGGAATTATGGATTTATTTATATTTGAGCTTGATAATGTATATAATTAAGATTTTACCAGATATTAAAGGGAATGAAATTGGGATAGGAATTCTTTAATTGTAGAATAACTCTGCTGATTCAATCTTCTGTATAGACAACAATAGACTGGTATCAATCTAAGGAATCCCATATAATATAGTTACAATTATTATACTGTCAAAATATTTCCTTGATGAAAGAATTATAAAAAAATTATTTGACAGTATTTGTGTGGCGCTTGTATAGATTTCGGTCAAGAACATAGAGAACATGGGTAGAAACATTATTTAGACCTTGTTATAAATACAGTTTAAGCTGGAGAGTTTGCATGACCTCAATGCTGTTTATGTTTTGTTTGCAATAAAAAAATGATGATTAAAAGGAAGCGAGCAAATTTGGGAAATAAGTATTTCATAATTATTGGAGAACCAATGATTCAAGAACAATAATAAAACTGGAAGTAGGATAGCCAGATGTACATTCTTATTTCCAACAAATACTAGCCTTGCAGACTCATGGATGCACAGATGATAACAACATCAGAAAACTTAAATAAATGAGATTACAATAAATGAGTAAAATTATATAAGTATTGATATAGTTAGATACTACATATTAAGTAGATTTTAGAAAATGCTATTATGGAGTAACATATAATCTGACTATGGATACATAATTTGATTTCAGATCATTAGATGATTGATTATGCATATTTCTATCAAAATAGATAGAGATACAAATTTTGATGTTTACAGACACTTTTTCTCAACAGTCCAATGTAAGGTGTGACAAGGAAATCCCTTCATCAATTTAACAATAGACTTAACATACTGCCGATTACACGACTCAAACAAGTTCGCTCAGCAAAATGTTACTACATCCAATCAAACTTAATGTTATAATAACACAAAAGAAGATCAAATTATGTATCTAACTACATATGTGACAGTTCCAAATAAAAACCTTGAATATCTTAAATGATACAATCATATATTGAAATAAATCAACAACAGACAATTTTGAATGTACATAATCAAAATTAAAGAAAAACTTATCAAAATTGCATAATTATAAGTGCTGAATATAAAACTATATATGTTAATAAATTCAAAATAAAATCGAAATATTAGTTACATTCAAGAGATTCGAGGAATCTTACACAATTTAGAAGACAAAACTAAAAAGGAAAATTCTAAGAACAGTAAAAATACCTGCTTACTTCTTATAAGCAAAACTATGGTTTCTGTTATAGCAGTAAAAGTTGAAGCTATGTGAATAAGTGTAAAATATTTTTTTAGGTAGGTAGGTAGTTATATCTAGTCAGGTGTGAGAGACCTCATATATTTTTCCATTACCTTTGTCTGCTATATCAATTTGTTTTTAGTGTTTACAATATAAATTACAATATTTATAATCATTTAATTGTGGCCTTGTCATTAAGTATCAAACATAATGTTAGTAATTAGGCCATTAAAAGAAAATATTAAGCTTTATCCTAAATACAGATTACAAACAAACAAAAATCATAATCTTTTTAACTTCAATGTGAATTTATATTATTGAAAATAATAATTAAAAGATAAGTTATATAATATAACATTGTACCAAAGTAAACATATAACTATGTTGCTTTAAAGCTCGAACTATCTGGGGTTATGAAAATATTTACAATTTATTAAAAAATCAAAAAGATATCTTACACAATCTGTAGATGTTGATTTGGCTTGTGTTATTTAAAATGTTTTTATGCCAATGGCTTAATGTTCAAGTCATCATTGTTATTTTCTTCCTACTTATATAGACCAACTCTAGGTATCACTAATAATTTAAGGTGAACCTGTAAGTATCGAAAATTTGTCTATAACTGTTGTCCTGGTCCTGGACTTAGAGACAAAACTCAGTCTAGTACCTACTAGATTCAACGATTCAGAGGAGACCACCTCTAACTTGGCTCACCTCTGAGGCTCACCTGCACGTATACCCTGAAGCATATCAATGGGTAATTGTACTTGATGATAATGATCATGAATAACTTCAATCTTATACCATTGGCATGTACCAATTGACCCGCATCAACAAATATCCATTCTAGTTTTGTGATGAAATATTACATACTACCCTACAAGTAAGTAAATCAAAATTACATGTAACATGTGCATATTATATCAATCAACACTTGGTGAAAATATACAAAATACAGTATGTAAATGGCACAATCTCCAATCGGAAAACAAGTAAGAATCGCATCAAAATGTACATGACACATACATTAAATGAATAATACAATGTGGAAATTATATCTAAAAATTTATAAATCGAAAAAATTACAGCTACTTGTGATAAAGTCGTAATTTTTTTAATGGACAGGAAACAGTCCTATAAGGTACCAAAACCTCCAAAATGAGATAATATTACACGTCCCAAACTTATATATCGTATTGGATGGTCTGTGAACGCGCGTATGTTCTGTGAATATACACAAGGCATCATATAAACTTGATCAGTGAAAATCACTATCACATATGTATTTCCCCGAGACGAAGCGACGCTTGACAAGCGAGAGACGGTACCCGCTGCCGACTAGCTCGAACTCTATGCCCGAGAGCGTGGCACCTTCGCAGTTGAACTGTGCGGAAATGGTAGCTTTGGGTGAGGGTCCTGCACCCAGCTCGAATCGCGCCTTTAGTGAGCCCACACCACGGTCTTCGGAGTGCTGCGAGAGCTCCGTGAACCTCCAAAGTGCCTGTTCGGTGTCACCGCTCCACGCCGCTTTCGGCATCGCGATCACGTTGCGCACACCGCCACCCATAGGCACACACACTGAAACGTTCAGCAGCGGTGACGGCGGAGACATTGCGTGCAGATTATACTTGTAATCCACCTTCAAGTCGGTGTGATCCGCGTCGCACTTCCAGTACGACACTAGCTGGAATGGACACGAAGCCGCACCGCTTTTCGGCCGTATCTGGTACTTGAGGATATCCACGTTGAAGTATTGCGCAGTTGGATTCTTCTCAGACTGCCTTTTGAGCAGAGAACTTAGCGCTGGCATGTTGAAATCCACAACGGTGCTGTCTCTCGTCGACATCATTGTGTTGATACTGATCAGCTGCTTATTTGGTAGTACGTTATCCAATCTATGTATGTTTTTCAGTCTGAAACAGAGTTTGGCGGGGTTCGGGTTGTTCGCGAGCACGCCGACGATGCCTGTCGGGAAGGACAGCATCATGTCTCCTGACATTTTCACCTGGCATTTGGATTCTTCCGTGCCACGGAAGTATGAGTGTATTATTTCGTGAAACGCGACTGCTAAGGGTATGGTGTCTGCCATGCCTATCGTGAGGGGAGAAGGACCCCGTGAGCCAGAAGAGCCGCCTGCGCGAAAGTCCCCTTCGGATCGCCGTGATGGTGGTCGCGGGAGTGAGATAGATGCTATAGTAGGCGTTGAAGTCCGCACATTGTTCTGACTCATCTCACCCACCTCTGAGAACAAGTCCCCTACATCAGCGTTGGACACAGGTGTTGGACTCTCTATCAAATGAGACTGATTTCCCTGCAGAGGTGCATATGGATTAGACACATTTCCATGTGGAGAGGTGGGATTGCTGGCTGTGGGACTTTGGAAGAAATTCAGGTCTAGTAAGTCACTACTCGCCTTACTTGTGTTTGCATTAGATCCACGCCGTGTTGTTGTACCTATCTTGTATAAACTGATGTTCTCAACAGTAGCTCGCAACTCATCAACACTGGCTGACATTTGTGGAGTACCATTGCTTATCGGTTTAATTTCTACATGAATCTTCTTTTCTTCTCTGTCTTCATCAGAGTCAGAATCAGATGAGGAGTACACACTCCCCTTTTCATCCTTTGGTCGAATGCAATAGCCCTCATCATCTACCTCCGGTGAGTTCATCAAATCCTCTTTTGTTGGAGCCTCCTCCTCTTTCTCCTCCAAGTCAGACTTATCGCCGACATTAGAATTTTCTGAAATTTCATCTTTCTTTTTTTTAGTCTTTTTTGGTTTGGCTTTAGTTCTTTTGCTTCGTAAGAACCATTTTGATTCTCGTAGAGTTGTGCGCCCCATATTTTCATCTTTATCAGGAACTACAGGCGTAGCAGGTGTGCCACTAGGGCTTGAAGGTGCTGAGCATGGTGCAACACCTTCGATGCTGCTGCTGGGTTCATCTTTGCTTTGGAAATTTGGTGTGAATAAATTCAGTAGTGAGGTGGTTCTTCTTGAAGTCTTAGTAGCAAATGAAGGTTCCTTTTTAGATGCTTTGGCTGGGGGTGCAGGCTTGTGAGACCCATTAGAGACTGTAGATATCTGATCTGCTTCAGATATTGAATTGTTTGCAGAGCTTGGTTTAGGTAATGATGGAGGCAGTTCAACTAACACTGCTTTTTCAATTGCATTGTATTTTTCTATCAGAAACTGTTCTAATAACTTTTCTACAGTTAATTCGAGACATTGGTGCTTAAAATCTCTATGTACCTGCCCCATAAGATCATGATTGTTTTGTATGATGTCAGCATAAGCATTGACAAACTGTTTCATTTGCTTCAAATGTGCTTCTTCAACATCTTGAAAATGCTTACATGTTTGAGTCATTTTTTTTTCAAAGTCTTGTTTCACTAAGTTATACTTTTCAGCAAGCTGCCTATAATCTTCATGAAGCTTTTTTAGCTTTACTTCAGCCTTTTCAATGTCTTTGGCAGACCCATTATCTTTACGTAACTTTTCTAGTTCTGCAGACTTGGTTGTATACACATCCTTTGCTTTTTGCAATGCCTGCTTAGTGTTTTGGATGAGTAGTACTACTTCTAAAGTGTTTGATTCAGAGTCTTTGACTGCCTTATGTTTTTTGTGAAGTTCTTCAGCATAACGAGCAACATCTTTGACCAATTCACTAACTTTTTGGAACATGTGCTGATGTAAGTTGGAAAGTTTCTCCGCGGAACATTTGAGTACGCCCCAAAACGGGGCGAATGTGCCCTGCGAGCAATTACTATTCGCCTGTTTTGCTAATTTAGTCAATGACTTGGAATTTGTCTCTTCAATGTTAGATCTCTCCCTAAAATACTCAGACAACTCTTTGCTAGCAATCAGTCCGTATTTCATGTTTTGGTACAGAATATCGTATCCATTATGCTCGTTGGCGAAATAATCTACAAAGTTGACACTCATCTTTGCTATCACGGGTCTCTACCTTTTTACAGTTACTCAGTACATTAAAATAGTCACTCACTGACCTGTATTCTAGGGTCGAGCTCAGTATCACCATTGTCGTCGGCTGGAATCGTGAATGAGGACTCTTCCATTGTTAGTCTAGGACGAGGAACTCGAGGAAGCCACCCAATCACCCAAATTACATCACCGACTAAACGGAAAGAAGCGTCACTTTTATACAATCTATAATCACTTGAATTTATCGCAAATATAAATCATCACAGCGTTGTTTAATTTATCGTGTAGAATCTGTAGTACGTAACCTGTTCAATTTAGCAAAATAAATAAGAAAATAAAGATTTCTCATTCAAGATGACGTCCACCTTTGTGACGTGACGTCAAAACAAAACAATAGACAAGGAAATGATTGACGTCCAGTGTTGTTACTGCTGGCTATTATAGTCGATTAGTAAACTAATTCTTTTTTTTTTATCGGCGGCGATATGCCCTTATTAAACAAAATACTATGAACTATATACAACACTACAGCTACTACAATAAAAGCATTTAGACAACCTATAAGTCATAGCAGAGTCATAGGCAGTAGAGATGGGTCGTCGACGCATTTAACGTACACGAAACTAGACCGTCCATTTTCTTTCGTGGACTAGTCGATCGACTAGTTAAATTCATCGACTAGTTGATTTATACCGACGGCGTTTTCTTTATGGACGATTAGTCGACTCGATCCGTTACGTACGACTATTCAACTAGACTAGACGCATTAGTAGTAGTAATGAATGAGTATTCTAGTTAAATGAAATTTGTATCGTAGTTTTATATGTTACGTATCACAAGCATATTATTGAAAAGTTTGACCTTCCCTACATATACTTTTTCCAGGCTAAGGACTGGCTAAATAGAATTTATAATAGTCGATTATTTTCCCTATTTAGGCGTATTTAGAAGATGAACTGATTCTATTTACAATCATTGTTTCTTTTAATGTGTTTTATGTACAATATTTACGACGGCAATGACTTAAAAATAGATATATGCTTCCGTTTTAGATGGCTTTTCAAATTTGCCGCAGTAGATTTATACGCCAATTTTTCATACATATATTTAGCATAGATTGCAAATCGCCTTTCCACTAGATATGTCCTTTTCAAAGTGATGCCATAATTCACTTAAATTTCGTCCTGCCATTTTACTGTTTCCTACACTAAAAAGTTCACTTAGGTATCTCACCCTATCTACTTATTAAAATCAACCATAAAGTTTTGAAAGTTTTTTAAACTATTTACATATAATTTACACTATTCACAATAATAAAATACTCGTATGTAACAAACATTTAATCAAATTTTGAAACTATAGTACGTAATTTGGTTAAACACGAAATAAGAAAGTTTCTAATAAGTGCATCGTTCGCGTTTCGACTGTAGTCAAGGTGCCGCGCGGCCGGTCTACGTCTATGACGGAGCATCAACACAACACGCTCAATGTTATTATCAACACAGAGCTGCTAGATTTAAAGTTCAATTTTGTCTGCATGGACGGTCATTTCAACGCGTTGAAATGACCGTCCAAAACACGCTCAATGTTATTATCAGCTCAGAGTTCCTACATTTAAAGTTCAATTTTGTCTGCATGGACGGTTCAACGATTTCAACGCGTTAAAATGACCGTCTATGCAGACAAAATTGAACTTTAAATGTAGGAGCTCTGAGTTGATAATAACATTGAGCGTGTTGTGTAACGGACCAATGAATGAATATATTAACCGACTGTGTTCACGAGTCGTCGTCGCGTTGACAGTCGCTATGAACTTTGTATAGACTACAATTTAGCCGTCCTGCCGTCTACAGATTCTACTAGTCCGTTCATCGTCGATGAACTGTCCGTTCGTCTATTGTACGTCGACGGTCGAATTAAGTAGTTCGTTCATTCAACGCTCTTCTCTAATAGGCAGTCCAAATGCTCCAGCCCACTCCCAGTTGGCAGCGTGCCCAGCATGCTGGCAGCATTGCCCCTTTGAATTGCAATGCTTATTCGTTGAGCCAAATATGTGCCAGCATTTTGATGACGCGTCGCATCGACCAAGCGCTCAGATAAGTTTTGGAAAATACGATGAGCTCCCGGTCCCCACAGATCCAACGTCTCCACACCAAACGGCTCAAATATGTAACCCATACCAAGGTTAGCATATTTGCGCCGCTTGAGTTGCTCCGCCGAAGGAGCCGCAGCGCCAGCCCTCACTTTGGTTTTAGAAGGATGTGACGGCGCTAAAATGTCTACGCAAGTAGCGTCCCACACTAAGGGCCGTCCTTACACGGAACCAGAGTCATGCCGTCAGGTCTTTTACCATCGTCACGCATCAGACCATTCGGTTCGAGAATAGCTGCAACATTGGCGCAGGTAAAAGCCCGCCGAATGATATCCTTAAGGTTGGCGTGGCGGGAAATTTGACCAGCACTTCGAGAGCAGGAGAGGCCATGGTGACCGAGTTGATCAACTGCAGTACCACACTGGCAGTGATGTGCAACACAACACCTTGCACTCAAGCGTAAGCTAATAGCTACACGAAAAGTGGATGGATCTATAAGGCTACCAGTTTTGTAAGAAGGAATGGACTGTAACCAAAGACCAGATTCCCACACAGAAACAGCGAGAATACGAGCACGATCTGCGATGCTAGAAGCTAGAACACGTATTTAGAAGATCTTTCCATGTTAGCTCGCATAGGGGCCGATCCCACTGTTTCTGAGATGACAACATTTTTGGGAATTCAGTATTTGGACAAGCCAGTCTCCATATGTTTTTGGCCTCAGCCAGATATGTTACATCGAATGAGCCTAAAGATCGTGCAAGATTTATTTCTACTAATTTGTGTGTACTGTGTACAGAAGACAAAAAAGCTGGTAATGCCACACTAGAAATGTTGCGTAACCCGATGTATATTGAATTTGTTCTTCGACAAATGGTGATAAAGATTCGTCAAGAATCGGTAAACCCAAAAGACGAAGCGAACTTTTTTCTACTAATTTTATATTAGGTGCAAGTAAGTTGAATTTTTGAATAATTGAAACTTTATCCGGACAAGTAACACAAAAAGTTTACATTTGGAAAAATTTAATTCAAGGCCAATAAGACGAAAGTCGTCTATAAGTACTCGCAAGTCATCCAAAACCGTGTTTGCATCGCCTCCTAAGGTTCCGTCATCCAAATACCAAACGTTAAGTTTTGATTGGAGACGTTGAATTATTGAGTGGATCGCAAGGCTATAGATGGGTGGTCCCAGAGGATCACCCTGTTGACATCCTACGGAAGATTATATAACGTTATTTTGGTATGTTAATTTTGACGGTTTGCCGTAGCATTGCCAAAGTAAAGGGTATAATTGCAAAAGCGTATAAAATAAGTGATTATTTAGAAGACAAAAATGCTTTGGGTGTTCCACCTCTGCCAAACCATTGGCAATCACCAATGTAATAATTTTATAATAGATCTAATAATTGTAAAAGTGAAAAGACATAAAAAGAATGGCCCCGAGTTTCTTGCCTGTTCTTCTTGAAGTGTTTCTATAACATTTTTGCTGAACGCGGCTATTGTGTACGTAGACTGGCAAAGATTATTAAAATCTCTGCGTAATGTGGACTGTATCGTTGACTAGCTAGCTTGCCTGGCGGGATGAAGAAAGTATGCACTATTGCACCGAAAAGAACTTCCTTTATTACTTAGCGCTTTCATACATTTAGTACATTCACTTGCTTATGGCTTATTTCTTGATGTTGCTTCTATGAGAGCTAGGAGTATACTGAACCATACTTGAGGTTTGGTTTGGTTTAGGGAGGACATAGATGCTGGCTACCGCCTGTGCGGTCGTCCAGCTCCACCGGGTTTTGGGCGAGGGCCTGGCCCTACAATAGCCCGGGAGGGAGAAGTGCCGAAGGCACTTCTCCCGAGACGGGCGTAGAAGGCGAAAAGCGCTTTCTACCTCCGTCTCCTGCGGACGCCGAAAACGTGCCGCTACTATAGGAGGGGTTGACAGCGAGCTCAAGGGCACCACTGTGGTTCGGACCTCGGCTTGTCTCGCTGTCGAGAGACATGGGGGGATCGGAGCAAAATGCCTCTGTGCAACTGCAGTGTTGCACAATTGGGCCCTACTGAATAATACTCTTTGACTATTTGGAGAGCAATTTATCGTGACCTTGTTTTTGCCTCGAGCTCGCCGGCGGGCTCGGTGTTTGATTGTGTGACCTCTAATTACCTCACACCTGGGGATTTTACCTCGACGACTTGCGGATAACGCTAAAGCTGCCAATGTAATGGCTGCGATGGGGTCATCCGGGTCGTCTAATACCTGCCGTGGTCGGTGACGGGGGGGTTTGAAAAATGGGATAGAAGAGGCAGTCGAGTAGTTCGATGCCTGGACAACCAATGAGTTCGGGTGGTGGGGCGCTCGATCAAAGTATCGGCGGGCGCAGTCCTTATTGAACTGCGCTAGAGAGGGAAGGTTTAAGTCGCAATGCAACTCGGTGTTCCGGATATACCACGGGGCGCCGGTTGCATTACGAAGAAAACGGTTTTGGATGACTTGAAGTTTATGAAGGTGGGCCTCACTAGCATGACTAAACACTACTGATGCGTAAGTCATGATGGGGCGGATGCAGGCAGTGTAAAGTGTCTTCTTATTACTAAGAGACATTTTACTCTCTTTGCGAAGTAGGGAAGCGACAGTCTTTCTGGGAATCAAAATGGATTCAACTTTACAGTGGGATCCACATATACATGATCTAGCCGGAAGACTTAGTTCTGCTGCATATGCAGTTTGTAAGATAAGACAGTTAACAGATGTAGCTACTGCACGGCTAGTTTATTTCGCATACTTCCACAGTATTATGTCGTATGGTGTATTGCTGTGGGGAGCTGCTGCTGAGATAGAGACAATCTTTATCTTACAAAAGCGTGCAATTCGAGCCATATATGAAATGGATCCTAGGGAATCTCTAAGGGATCTTTTTAAAGAAATTGATATATTAACTTTACCGAGTCTGTATATATTTGAAAATATTATGTATGTTCGGAAAAATTTGAGTAAATTTAAATTAAACAGTGACAACCATCATTACAACACTAGGAACAAATATAAATTAACGGTACCATGTTTTAGATTAGCAAAGACAAATAAAAGGTCCTTTTTAGGTAATTGTGTGCGGTTTTATAATAAAATTCCCGAACATATTACAATGCTCACAGAAGGAAAATTCAAATTGCACGTGAAAAATATTTTGATGAAGAAATCCTACTACACAGTTTGTGATTACTTAAACGACAAAAATGCTTGGAAAATTCCACCTCTGCCAAGCCATCACATGTCTCCTACGTAATTTAAACAAATATTGTAATAATTGTATTATATTGTTTATAACACATTGTAAAAAGACGTTTAAAAGAATGGCCCCGAGTTTCTTGCCCGTTCTTCTCGCAGTGGCTCTATAAACTTTTTTTGCTGAACGTGGCAGTACAATGTAGAATATTTCAATATTAAAATTTGTAATTGACCTTCATAAGAGCGTCGTAGACGCCTAAATTGAATAAATGATTTTGAATTTGAATTTGAATTTGAGGGGACCAAGGCGACCCATTACGAAGGCCGCTCTGTTGCGGACGGTTGTTATGTGATCGTTAAAGGTGAGATGACGATCAAGGGTGACTCCGAGGTATTTTGTTCTAGGAACCCAGGGAATGGGTTCGTCGAACAAAATAAGCGGTTTCGGGTAAGGGGAGCGTGTCTTCTCAGTAAAGCACATAGCTGTGCTTTTAGCTGGGTTGACCGCGATGCGCCATTTTCGGAACCAGTCACCGATCTCGGTGACGGCCCGTTGAATGACGAAATAGGACTGTCTGTTGATATGCCACCCAGTGGTGTAAATGGCGGTATCGTCCGCATATTGGGCTAGGAATACTTTGGGCTGAGAGCGTGGGATGTCACTGGTATACAGTGCAAAGAGAATAGGTGATAGCACGGAGCCCTGAGGGACTCCGGCTCTGACTGGGTGGGGGGAGGAGAGGGTGCCTTCCACGCGATAGCGAAAGCTTCTGGCTTTAAGGAAGTCTTGTAGGATGAGCACAAGACGTTCTGGCACGCCAAATTGGTATAGCTTGTAGATCAAGCCATTGTGCCAGACTTTGTCAAAAGCTTTCGCTACGTCGAGGAAGACTGCTAGCGTAGTCTGGGGTTTGGGGTACTTATTGAAGCCCTCAATGATGTGCTCCGTGAGGCGGTGCACCTGTTGGACGCATGAGTGTCCGGGTCTGAAGCCAAACTGCTCATCTGGGATAAGGTGGTGTTCCTTAGCATGGGACTGGAGACGGTTTGCAAGTAACCGCTCGTAAAGTTAGCCGCGGCGCGGGCGGGTGCGGGTGCGGGCGCGGGTGCGGGCGCGCGGGCCGGGGCGCGGGTGGTAGCGACGGTCTTAACCATACTGGGTGGTTTAGACCATGCGTTACGGGCTGGGAGCGGCGCGGGTATTACCTGTGAGGCAGGTACTACCGTTAGTTTAGGGCTTACCCGTTGCTAGCGGTCATAAGAGGGACGGGTCGGCCTATGCCTTGCCACCCTGTGGTTCACTCGTGGTGCTTTAGGGCAACCACGGTAATTCGCGGTATGCCCTTGAGCACCGCATAGAACGCAACTGGGTGGGTCCGGTGAGTCCCGGGTGCGAGTGCACGCTGCTGTCGCGTGATCGCCTAGGCACTTAACGCACCTAGCGCGAGCGAAGCAGAAACGGGAGGCGTGCCCGTATAGTTGGCAGTTATGGCACTGCGAGGGACTCCCATTCTTGTATGGGGCTTGGACATCGAGTCCTGAGAGGCCGCAGACCTTTTTTAAATTAAAAATGGCCTTGCCTTCGGGTGTACGATCTAGTACTACGAGTACTAGATCGTAGGGACTGCGGTCCTTCCCGCTGTACATGCGGTGAACTGCATGTACGGGGAAGTCTTGTGCCTTCAGGTCGGCACATACCGAATCGGTATGTACCTCCTTGGGCACACCGCGGATGACAACGCGGAGGACTTTCTCCTCTTCGAGCGCATAAGTGTGAAAACTTATGCTCTCTTTACGGAGGAGCTTTGTTAGCGCTCTGTGGTCGCTAATGGTGGACACTTGGACTTTAATGCCCTGCTGCGTGGAGCGGGCATTAGTATAATGGATCCCACGATCCGAAACTAAACGGGACAGCATGTCCCATTTGGTTTTGTCCTGAATGAACAGGGGCGGAGGCGGTTTTTCGCGGCGCGCGCTCGCGTCCTGAGGGGACGCGGCAGTGGTGGCCGGAGCGGAGGGAGGAGACGCGGGGCGCGGGGCGGGGGTCGGCTTCTTGCCGGAGGCGGGGGCCTTAGCGGGTGCCTTGGCGGGAGGGGCGGAAGTTGCGCAACTAGCGGCTTTAGGAGCACGCTTGCGTTTCCTATCTACGACGGTATAGCCGTCGTTATCTGAGTCCGAGTCGGTGCGTAAGGCGCGACTCGGATCTACCTCCATCTCCGCTTCGGAGTCCGAAGTGGGCTCGACAACGGCGAAGGAGGGACGGGTGCTCGCTGGCCTCCCGATCGGTGAGCGCGAGCGAGACCTCTCACGGGGAGGGGCTGCCACCGTGCGTCTGTTGTCTGGGCCCGGAGCGGGCGAAGTCGGACTGTCCTCTGAGAAGGACCGGGTCAGAGGAGGGACGTTGGCCTCCGGGATTGAAGTCCCGGAGGGAGCAATAAGAGTGAGGCGGGCACTCGCTTCCTCTTCGAGGAGTTGCATATGAGCAACATACAGATCGGGGTGGTGGAGGGCGAAGGTCTGAAGGACCTCCACCTCACCGTTAGAGGGACGTTGCATCCTGAGGGGAATACTCAGGATGGCCTAACGGGTTCTGTCTCCCTCTCGCAACTCGTGAGCTCACTTGTGTGAGAGGGAGTGAGTACCTATGGTGTGCCCTAGTTGTGTACCCTCTCCGAGCTTTTTTCTCGGCGGAGAGGGGTGCTCCTAATGCTGCTCCGGGGTTGACTAGGGGCGACCCCAAGGCCAGTTGTCCCGGAGCCCAGCTTGCTTCGGCTGACCCGTGGAGCGGGAAAGGCGACGGTGCAACATACTAGAGGTAAAATCACACAATATTTATAGATAAGTAAATTCAGCTCCTAAGCGTTAGTTCTGCTGGCTAAAGGGAGCGATTGAACAATAGTGGCGCTTCATCATATCTATGTCCCGCTAACTTGACTATTCCTTTTACTCCTTTCGAGAATTTTCTATATCTCTGTCTTTGTCATAAAATGAAGTCCTTGTCTAACATTTCGGGGCGTTTCCATAATTCTGTGTATACTAATATAATCTCTAATACTCAAGTGTTAGGTGTTAATATTCTATCAATATTTTTATGGAATTTTCTCGATATCTTAGGGGCGGGACCAAAACGTGCCAATTTTTGTATTTTCTAGAAAAATCTAGTTTTTATGTGATTTTACCTTCACAAATATTCGTAATAGGTAATTATAGACTTCCTATGTTATTTCTACATTATCTAAAGCTATTTTATAACATTATACATTATCTCAAAAATATTATTCCCTGACTTTCCCTGTGTTTTTCTGGAAAACCCGGGGACTTATGCGAGAGTGACAAGTGGTATGAGATAGGCAAGAGTTTTCTCTATAACCTAGTTACATTCCTATCCTACCTCTTTTGAAACCGAACTGGAGCTAACCGATTTTCCAATTTGCGACATTCTACTTACTTAGAATCTTACCTATTTCTTATCATATGTTATCTATACTTATATAGCAATACATATAAAGCGCTGATGACCTATTTACTGAATTTATTCGATTGTCCGAAAATTGAAAAACGAATGTCAATAAAGGCTGTTATGGCTCAAAATAGTTTAGCGTAAGCATTTGCTACTCAGCACAGAACAACGATCGGGCCACATCGCCCCCGCGCGCTGTCACAGGGCGACACGCATGGATTTCAAAGCTCTGTGCTACTCAGTTTCTTAAAGAATCAAGATCTTAATCTGAGGTTTCCCAAAACCTACTTCGTCCCCCTCTCCACTCCATCTCCTTCTTATGTCTATCTACTTATCTTACAGATACTAGTATAGCCAAAATAATCACAATTCAAACACACTCTAACTCGTATATCAGAACAGTGCATGCCAGCCCACGTAGGAATACCTCTTTTGGAAAATCGTACGATAAAGCAGCCCACTGAGATAAAATTGCCACTCGTGCCAGCAGCGATTGTTATTTAGGCACTATCCAACCTACAGAATCTTCTCCACACATTGAAAATACTATGAAGGTATGTTAGATTTATATACATCAGCCTAATGATCCCTCAATCCACACCGTCCAACGTTGCCGATAAAATTAGACGGTTAGTCATATGCTGGCCATTATGGATCCAGTGACCATCCTGCAATGCATATTGCAACATTATAAAAGATGCGACCGAAGAAGTATGAAATGGCCTATTTAATTTCAAAATTCCTTCCTTCAATCATTGCCATCTCGGATACACGATTAGTTCCTGGTTCCCTATTTCGGATTACGGTATACTCCAGTCTCCAGGAACACAGGGCTGATCGGTATGCTGGTAGTGATTTATTAATAAAACATTCATTATCCCATTCACCTGATATCAACGCAATTGCTTTCAGATCCTTTAATTATATCTTTTCTTTTTACAATGGCGCATGTTTCGCAAATCACAATACAAAATACTGAGATATCTTTTTTTTCATCTCTATAAATATGACTGATCTCAACTCTTCCTTATTGCCGGACATACTTAATCATACATATTTTTGCTATATGTACCCGTATTGTGGTCATGGTCAATGTACATGCCTTGTACTTCCAAATGATTCAATATCTAATATTTTATTATTTGAATTTTAAAACATGTTATATTTCAACCTCCTACTCGTTTCTGTTCACCTGGTACTTGGAAAGACTTTTATGAGTTTAAAAAAAAATAGTATATTATTTTGCTGTTTCCTTGCCCTTTCACCATCTGTTCTACCAATACTTTTTCAAAGTGGTTACGATTATAAAGCATTGACGGTAATTACAGAATGAAGCTATTCTTAATCTGCTAAATTTCGTATTAACTCCAGTGATAACTGTACAAAAAAAACTTTGCAAATATATAGGGCGTTCGGATAGCCTATCAGTTAAAAAATACACTCACAAACGCTAAAAATGATCACACAGGGCCTTCGTATAGGGACTTCGTGAGCATAAATATCGTTTTCGCTCACCGTTCGGATAGCTTTGAAAACGCTACAAATGACAGAGAAAAGTGCTATTTTTGACCCACGTCTTACCGTGGGATTGTTATGATCGTTTTTTATACATCCTATCATAAAAAATAGAACTGGCGATGATTCAATTACAGACCTATATCTTTGGCTTCAGTTGTTGCACCTATATCTTTAGCTGCAGTTCCAGTAAACGTTATTTTGGTTTTCAGCGGTTGTCAAAATAAGTATAAGACGTTCGGATAGCATACAGTCATTGGTGGTTAAAAATAGCAGAAGCTTCTTTCCGAACGCTAAGATACAAATGCCACTTTTGAAACTGCTACAAACGCAACCGAGCCAAAACGAACGCACCTATAGTAGATGAATTTAACAAATAACAAGGAAAACGATACTAAATCGTAAACATTTTGATCTATATTTTTTGGGAGGGATACGGTGTAAGATGTGGGATGAACAATCATTTATATGGAACTAAACATCATGGTGCAAACGCGGAAGTCAGGAGATTCCACTTATTAATTTATTTTATTTTCTTCCGAAAATATACTGAGATTTTTATAACTATCTTACGTTACTATATTGTAAACAATTCTGAAAATGAAAAGCTCTCCGCGAGATTTATGACACTAGAATCACGATAGTAGGCCACAGAATCCTAAATGCAAAAACTCAAGTCAATATTTTCGTTTTCATATTTAGCATCGCTTGCATCAATCAGTTTCAAATTTTCAATAATGATTTTACCTCATGTCTGGTATGTGACTCCGTAATAGTGTCATCTAGTGAGTATTCGGGATAATATACCTATATGAAAACGAAGTTTAGTCGATTTATAAGTTCGCATTGTAGTCGACATGCAGTTGAATTGTCTATGAAATGCTGTCAAAATATGAAAGCATTGTGGACAAAGTTGGAAATTATTGAATCACTCTTTCTCTCACGAGGATTTTCACGCAGCACTAGCGCCATAAATATCAATGATACTCTTCTCTCACCTGATGATGCTTGTCTCTTCTCCTTTTGTGTTCAGTCAGTTTGATTGACGTAAAACAGCTTTAATTCGTTGTGTTTCGTTTTTCGTTGGAGTGGTTAGATCGAAAAATATTTTTATGAGTGACATAAGTGGCGCTTGCCGTGTTTTGCTATCGTCTTTGATAAGCGTCATTCGTGTTCAGATTTCTTTTCTGAGGCCGTGATCGCATTCGATCTGTATGCAACTGTTACGCGTCGCTTCGGCTATGTCTTACCAAGGATCACCTTATTCGGGGCCGGGGGACGAGTATGACTTTGAAGACGACGGATACGACGACCTAGACGAGTACCGGGACAGGGAAGACTCGTTGCAGCCTCCACTCCCAGCTGAAGACAGCGATGAAGGTGCGTTGTGTTTACAACCTTTGTCTCGTCATTTTTGCTCTAAATATCATCTCTTGACCCCCATATAAACAGGCACGCGTGTTGAACCCTTGGCATATTACATGTAAACAAAGATTATGTAATTACAACAAGGTTAAAATGGGTACATTGAAGCGCGACGGCGTTCCCGCGTATTTGCGACCTACCTGTTCCATGACGTAATGGAGAAGTTTTTGTGTCACTTTCTCCATTATAAACCTAGAAAATTTGTTTTTGTTTTTGGGTCTTGAGACGATTTCATAAATTTAACTTTCTAACCTGGGGAGTCTTGTTAGAATAGAATAGTTATCAGTTATCACAATAAAATACCTGCACACCTGTGGTGGTTATCCTAAATCGGATCACCAATTGACCCATTGCATTCCAACTGGCTTAGTTAACTGTCTGTAAATTACTCAAACATGTAGGTCCTTACAAACCAATCTCTTAGTTGTCAATTAATCTCAGATACTACAATAAATAAATAAATAAAAAAAATACTAAAATAAGAAAAATTTTAATTACAAATCCGTATTTAGAATGCATAGAATAACTTTACTATTTATGTTGATTATGGCATAGTACTCAGCTAAACCCACTTATATGAGAATAGGGAAGGATGATGTTATGTTATTAATAAGCAAGATCATAAAGATAGTCCATACATGCACAACCTACTAAAAGAAGTACAATTAGATTTAAACAATTATTCACATCAATTTAAACATTGTTATAGTATCAATGCTTAATTACATGTGATTGTATGTACATGTATTGTATCATAGTTATTATAATATTGATTGATGGTTTAATAACAAAACCAAGAAAATGTCACTGTTGTTGTCTGGGTAGAGATGACACTAAAACCTCTATCTAAGAATCTTGATTGAAGGTATAATTTGTAAAAACTTAGACATTAAAACACCTCCTCAACATCATGTCTGACTTGTTTTTTATGATATCAGTAAAACCCTTCTAACACAGCTAATGTAATCAAAATAAAGACATTAATGTTATGGTTGGGACCAGCACTTTTGACTGATCTAGTTATTTTATTTAGCAATCAAAATAGTTTGGGAGTTACCAAGATGCATGTACATAGTTAAATCTCACAACATTATTGCATTTCAAATTTCAATAGACATTATGGTCCTCTGGGTTGAAGAGACTTCAAATTGATAAATAATTTAGGCTGTAGATAAGATGTTGGTTAAAACTAAGCATTTGTAAATGTTTTCAACCTTTATTCATGGATTAATGAACTCCATGTAACCCAGTATAACAATAACTCAGTTCCTAGAATCACACTAATATACATAAATGCAAAAGTTTGTCATAATTTGAGAGTGTATGTTTGTTACTCATTAATACTGAACCAATTTGTATGAAACTTAGAATATAAATAGCTTATACCATCATCATCACTTTTAATCATTGTCTATGTGGGTGAAACTGTATGTTTAAAAAAATATATGAGTGCAAAGGAACTGTCATGCATAGCATGCCAAATGCCATTTTGATAAAAAAATGTAGTCAAAATTTATAAATATTCCACATTTGCCATGATTAATGTTGCTTAACATCACCCTGCTCCACAGTACCTATCGTTTGAAACTTTGTAGTTCTTTAGCAAATAGCACAAAGCAAATAAGTATACAGAAAATATTTTTTTACCACAAATGGGATTCTCATTTCTACTTCAGGTTCAATTTCAATATGCATGGTACTGAAAAAATGCCAATAAATTAAAAATGTTTTGTTTAATCAACACATTTTGTATTGACAATCAGTGGTACTTGTTACAGTATCTAATCATCAGTTCATCAATATACAGAAACAGCTTCAGCGCAAGCATACCAACACTCAGCTACATGCATATTTTATGTCTGTGCCCGTAGAAATGGAATAGAGATAGGCAGTTTAACACATTTGGATATTATTAAAATCATTATTTGTATTTTTTTTGTTTGGAAATATAATAAAAAAAACTTAAGCCTGAGTGTACCAGCACTCATACTACATACCTATTTTACGAGTATATATCTGTGTATGCAAAAAAATTATTAGTAAGTTTACTAATTACAAATAGCAATTTGACCCATTTAGATATTGGAAAACAAGGCCTATACGCCTCATTTTCGTAATATATATAAGAAATTAGTTTTTTTTTGTGGCATACCTTTACATTTAGTTTAGAGTTACTGATATGATATAATAAGCTGGTCTGTTTAATTATAAAGCCACATCTTGGGACCAAGATAACATCTCTCTTTTTTATGTCAACAATTTTATCTTTGTTCTGTGTCAATTCTTTAAAATGAAGTCATATTTCTACGGAAATGTCAAAAAGAGACAGTTTAACTTACCTTTTTTCTAAACCTTATACACTTTTCAATTATTTTTTATCTCTAAAAGATTTGGATTTAAGATTCTATATTCTCTGTTTTAAAAGCACTAGTATACTTGCTAGCAAATTACTTATATGAAATAAAAACTACTAGATGATTTATGTTGTTTCAATCAAGAAATAATGCTAACACCAATTTTTATTTCTATTGACCCGTCTTTATTTAGGTAACCTCTGACATCTATCTCTACTGCTTTTTGATAACTTCTTCTTCAGAAATATTTTCCTATCATAAGGTACTATTCCGAACGATGCTAATGTCTGCAATTGCGATGCTGTATAACTATTTTTTAAGCATCGCAATGGCCGGCGTGGCTTCAACTGACAGTTGACAGCGTCTTCATTCGAAACATATTCGATATGTAAAACCTTTTGATTGAATTGGTTGTTTTTTAGCTGAATGTACATACTTAATTGTTTGGTAAGAATGTAAAAAGTAAGACAGAAAATTAAATTACCTCTATCACTCTGTCTTACAGTAATATATGTATAAGTACATACATAAAAATCTACAAAGTTGGTTTTCCCCATCCCAAACTTTTCTGACTAATTGACTATCTTTATGTGGGCAAAATCTTATATAAATTGATCACACCATGTCACAGACAAAAATATTCAATAATACCAATATAATCTCTCAATAGTACCATATATTATGACTGCTAGCAGTAGTAGCTAAAATACTAAATTAAATTACAATGTACCAAGTATGAACCCAAACAAATCAGAACATATTTTGCTCTATGGTCATGTTTATTTTTTATGGTAAATAAAAAAATCAAAGTTGTCCCTGAAACATTAAGCTCAAAAGGAGTGCTCAAATGCTATGAATCCATTGTTAGAGCCGGTGACTATTTCAATACTGTTTTTCACTTTCAGACACTGAAGAAGCAAGCGAGACAGAAATAGCAAACAATGACGACCCTCCAGAGACACAGAATGAAAGAAAGGAACAGTAAGTGCATTTGCTGCATTTCTTCTCATTTATCAAAATATATTTTAAAATAGTAGAATCCCTGTAACCTCCCATTATAATACCACAATTACCAAATAATTGATAAAATAATTACTAAAACTACCATACTCCCGTTTATTTGGGCATTTTGTAGCGATTCTTTGATATGAGATTAAAATTTGCATTTAGTAGTGTAAAAACTTAGCAATTAATACAATCTGGTTGCTTTTGGAAGAAAAATGTAAGGCTTTTGCTTGTTTTTGCTGTCTCTTTATGGCCAAGGCCAACATTCCTTCACTGATACAGAGAAATAGCCTTCTTGAAATTTAAATAAATGGGTTTTACAAACTTGGGTTCCTCTGCATCCTGTGTAAAATTGTCTTAAAGATGTTTGTCTGGTACATACAACATGAGTCTCAGGTAAATACAACATAACCTTATACCCTTCTATTGGCGTCATTAGGGACTGGGAAATGTCTGCAATTAAGCACCTCAAATGATTCCTCTATTCCTCCAGAATGTTCCAGGATAAGCTGTCGAGCCTCAAGAAGCAGTTGCAGCAGTTAGAAGATGGAGTTCACCCTGAGTTCCTTCGGAGGGTGAAGCGCTTGGAGCATCAGCTGCATGAGCGGCTCAGGATAAATAGGATATACAAGTGAGTATAAAGAAAAATAACATCACAATGTCTTCCCAAAGGAGATTTCGCGTGTAATGGTGTTATACCATGTACTGGATAGAGTCTCATTTATTTATTTATATACATGACATTTGGGTGAGTTTTACAGTTTCCCAATTCGCCCACCCAAAGAACAAAACCACCTAAAGACAATGATAACATTATACTACAAATATACATTTATCTAGAAGAAAATAACTCCAAACACTCTTGTGCCATTACAACTTTACGAGAGGATTTTTTTTTGTATTTAAGTAATGTGCGGGGTGAACCTGCGTCCATCATATAGCATACCCCTTTAGCCGGGGTATGCTAATATGACAATGAGTCTCATAAAATTATTTTTTTTCCTTTGGTTCTTTAACTCTTTTGCCACTCTGAGAAATTCTATCAATGTACTTACTTTAGTCTGTTACTTTCTGTAGGATCATTAAGAATTTGGTCACTCGTGGATTAAAACCAGGTCTTTGCAGGTATTTGTTGGAAAAATAGAGGATATGGTGCATAATATACCAATATTGAGATATCAGTATATACTAGATTAGTCTTTGAGATAGACCCCATAACAAAAATGGTCTTATTAAATATATATTTGTTAATCCCATTAAATTATTAAATATGAAAGAATATTGAAAAATATATTTATTCTCATTAATGAACTCCTAGACAATGAGCCCCCATGCTGGGTTGTAAAAAAGGTTACATTCTTTGCTCACTTGTTATTATTATTGGAGCCCCTGTGAAAAATAATTAAATTGAATTACATACTACTGGGTAAATATTTTATACCACATATAAAATTTCAAGTTAGTAACTCTGTACTCATTCCATTTACGAGCTAAAAGGGCAGTGACATGAGGAGGGACAGACTGACAATGTCAAAGGGGTTCCGTTTTGCCCTCTGTGTATGGAACCCTAAAAATAATCTTAGATCAAAAGTATTTTTTACGATACCACTGCCCATAACATGTAAAAGCTGTTCAGGTCATGTAAATGTTTTACGCGACTCTGCATTTGTTCGACACTGGAGATATTAGTTCCTAATTCCTAGAGAGTGCCTGCAATTTTCCAGGCCAACTTGTCCTTCAATAGAGGTAAGTTGGTGGTACCCATCCAGATGACATCGTTTGTCACCTAGTGCGACAATTTAAAGACATCTCGAAGTTGCGTGCTACAGTGCAAAGACGTATCGGGTATCGATGTCAAAAACCGATATTAAAGTGTTATTATAGAGTTATATTTTACATTATTATTGGAGTTCAAAATGGTTTGCCCCGGGCGCGAATTGAACCCGCTTCCTCAGATTTTGCGCCGGATGCCTAAACCGGACGTGACATATTTAGAAATATAGATGGGTAGCGACATCATTCCGAGAGTTGAGTGTTTGAAAAAGCACTTCTTTCGATTAGATGAAGTCTAGTAGTCTGGTTGATGACCGCGCACCGTCCCCTAAGACGGTTAAAGAAATACAATTAGAAGCAGTGATAGCTCAGTGGCTTTGGCTATGGACTGCCGCGCAGCAGGTCCATGGTTCGAATCCCGCCGCTGGCTTGAGCTTCACCGCATGGTGGAAGGGCATTTTTGCGGATGCCCGCCTGGCTAGCGACCACCCTCAAGTGGAAAATCTGTCGCCAAGCACCTAGCGGTGTGTTCCGGCAGCTGTCCTTGAGAGCCAGTAATTCTAGGTTAAGTCTGTTAACACCTTCGACCACATCATCACTTACCATCAGGTGAGATTGTGGTCAAAGGCTTACCTATCAGCAATAAAAAAAAAAAAAAAAAAAAATTAGAGCACGAAATTTCGGCAGAAATAGCCGACCCCCCGGTGGCCGAGTTGTTAGGCATCCGGCGCGAAGTCGGAGGACGGGGGTTCAATTTTCCCTCGGGGCTAAAAATTTTGTACTCGAATAATTTATAAAATATGATTTTCGCTTAGCACGCGGTAGTGTTTGTAATCATATTTAGAAAAAATATATTTATATATGTAGTTATTTATTTTTTATGCCATATTAGCCTTTAATAATCGTCTCACCCATTGGTAAAAGAAGTGGTAGTGAAGGTCAATGCCCAGATGGGGTGATAAGAGTTTTAAATGTAAAGAAATTAGATTTGATATGACATGTATTATATCTGTGCATATATGTACATCCATATAAAATTATATTTTTAAATAAAAATGCTTTGTTTTGAAAATGTTATTGTAATAATCGTACCATCTGTGGCATTCCTCTCTTTCTAATATTGTTTTTAAACCAAAAACTTCTTAATGGCGAGGTTGGTGTTTAATTAAACAAAATTACCTTACCTTAGTTTTAGCACGGTAATGTTACCTATACAGTATTGTAACTCGGCTCTGTCACGGTAATGTTATCTATACAGTAATGTAACTCGGCTCTGTCTTCGAAATAAGTACCTACAGCCGCGCTGTACGTAAACATGCGATAGGGCTGCCCGCCTCCAGCATTTTAATTACATTTGCCTACTTTGTGTTTCTATTTAGTTTTGTGATTGTAAACATACTTTTTTTTATATAAACAAATAAAATACTCTGTGAATTGAACAGGAAGTGTTCACTATAAATGCGTGTTGTATTCTTGACCAGTAGGTAGATTTAAACAAAAAACCATGTTTATGTTTGAATAAAAAATCGTTCTTAAAAATTGGCGACCGAAAAATATTTGTGAGACGTGCGAAATGCTGTATTATTATATTTTAAGGTATTAAAAGTCCATATTCCAATAACTACCTGTAATATTATTATAACTAGCTTATAACTACTACCTATTTCACTCGTGTCAATCACTTTCCTTCACTCTATTTTTTTTTATTTTATTAATTGAGACTTGAGATTTTTCGCGGTATAAAACGAAATACTTATCCTTTAAAAAGACACACATTATGTACTATATGTAGACTATAAAAAAATATTATATAATTAATTAATTAAGTAAATTATTAAGTATTAAGTAAAATTATTTTATAGTATTACCTTTAAGTTTCCAGGTAATCAAAAAAGTTATCTCTGGATGCGTTTTGAACGAATTCATGTAACTTAAGGGACAGAATTCTAAAACCAGATGTTAGATTTTGTCCCCACTTCTCCTCGCGTGTTTACTTCGCGGTGTACATGGCGCCACGTCCGCAAGTCAACGGTAATATTTTATTTGGTTAAAAATTTAGAGCGCTCTCTAGTAGAACTAGTAGAAACTATCTTGTCACACACGAATGTGATGTGTGCTGAAGCGCCATCTAGTATGCATACATGATACCAACCATTAGTTGATTGTATGCTGTAAATATCATATTGTGACACAGTTAACCCTTTGCGATCATAGTTCCCGCGAGCCTAAATTTACCATACCTACAGTAGAACAAGTTTAGTCTTGATTATTACCAACTTGTTTGATTTTGCAGTTTTTGTGTATGTTCATTTTTAATGAACATGAACAATGGTTTTGATGAACATGAACTATGTATCTACTTTGATGCAAGGCGTAAGCTGTTACACAATAGATGGTTTATTTATTACAAAAACAAGTATATTGTGTAAAATTTACACAGAAAATCATAAAAAAACTTTTTTACCCCTGATCAAAATACAAATAGCGGGTTATACTATTGGGTATTTTTAACTGACTTCAAAAAAAAGGAGGAGGTTCTTAATTCGCCTGTTTTTTCTTATATGTTTGTTACCTCAAAACATTTGACTGGGTGAATCGATTTAAAAAAATCTTTTATTGTTTGAAAGCTGATACTTGTTGTTTGGTTCCAGTTAAATTTCATCAAAATCGGTCAAGCCGTTTTTGACATACACTCCAATAACTGAAAAATATTTACTTATCTTGATGATATAGTCGTTGACAATGAATGAAGATCGATCCCGTAAGTAGCAAGGGTCATAAAAAGAAGTGTTTTTTTTTTAAATAAAAATGGAAATGACTTCATCACCAAAAAGTGTGAATTAACTTGTCGAAGTCCAACACTAGTACCACGTGCACAATATTGTGATAATAGGTACTTTTGAACTATACTGGTACCGACTTGAACAAGTTATTTCACACTTTTGGGTGTTGGAGTCGGTTCCAATTTTTGTTTTTTTTTTATCAAGTAGCGTAGTTCATTCATATCCTGGCTTTGTTTCCGCTAACGATCAAGGGTACCTGCTCGTGTCATTACTACAAGTCATATTAAGATTTCACTAACAAAAAATCACATGGAGAATGTAGTAGGTAGGTACAGTTATTGTTTCAATTTGTTAATAATAATAAATACATCTCGTGGATGCTATTGTGTAGATGAGTGGAACAACAAAACTTCTAACAAAATAATACCATTATTGAAATCACCCAAGGAGAAAGATAAGTATTTTGTTTGAAAATGTATTACTTTGTATTACTATTCATACGTAATACCACAATATTACATATCGATTATAAAACCGTGGAATTACTGTTATTAACTGTATTTGTCAAAGATTACGAAAGATACGTTTATGTTTGTAAACGACACCCGTGCCGTCACTTGATGTATGTACTTGTATAGGTAGATTATGTTGCAAAGATGCACCGGAGTGCGACATAAAATCGGACATTCTATGAGAGTAGGGCTGCCATCCGTCCGGGTTTCCCTGGATTTAGCATTTTACCAATAACCCTGCATATTAATAAAAAAATAATCGAAAGGTGAATGTTTCGAGATTTGTCTTAATATACTCTTTGTGTAATAGTGTATATCAACAATGCGTCGTTCTTCTCCTCCATTTTCTATACTAGAAAAATAACAAACTTTTATTGATTTTCAAATAATATTTTTGGTGTCCGATATTAATCGCCGGTTTTCGGTACGCGTGTCAAAATTCAATTCATCTAACAAGCCATCACAATTAACAATCCGCTAACTTTCAACGGGTTTCTGGAACGCATATTAATGAAAAATTACAGAACACCTGATTAAAATGCTTGTTTATCTATGATAACATGAAATTTGAAAATGTCGTTCAAATTCATTCATTCTCTAGTGTTCTGTCTTTTTTTAACACATAGCGTTGTCTCTTCTGTTTTGACATGAAATTAATCCCAAATCATTTTTGGCATCACCACCGTTACTATGGTTACCAATTAAATATGACGGATGATCGTAAACGTAAAACAACAAGAGAGAGGAGTTCGAAGCGTTCCTATTTGTCAAAATACAAGCAGATTTGGGCATTCACATCCAACAATACTATTTGCGCTCGGATTTCTAACTGACAGAGTCCAGTCGTGCGAGTGTACGCTCTAATACCTAAAATGTCAACATTGATGGGTTATCGCTAGTGGAATTATCAAATTTCATTAATTTTTATGAATCCAGCAGTGATAGCTCAGTGGCTTTGGCTATGGACTGCCGCGCAGCAGGTCCATGGTTCGAATCCCGCCGCGGGCTTGAGCTTCACCGCATGGTGGAAGGGCATTTTGTGAATGCCCGCCTGGCTAGCGACCACCCTCAAGTAGAAAATCTGTCGCCAAGCACCTAACGGTGTGTTCCGGCAGCTGTCCTTGATAGCCAGAGTAATTCTAGGTTAAGCCTGTTAACACCTTCGACCACATCATCACTTACCATCACGTGAGATTGTGGTCAAAGGCTTACCTATCAGCTATAAAAAATTAAATTAAAAAAAATCCCTTTATCCTCAATACCATCATGATGATTATAAATACTCTTTAATTTTATAGTTATTATGTCAGTAATAGTTTATTGATAGTGAAAGTCACTAGCGTACGTGAAAATGTGCGTGTTTGTCTTCCCTTACTTGTTGCTTTATATCGTAAAAATCGATTAAAATAAAAAAATCATGAGTGGCATTTTTTATTGCTGCTAGGCTACGCTTTGACTATAATCTCACCTGATGGTAAGTGATTGACGTCTGATGATGATGAAGTCAGTAGAGAAGAATAGGCAAGAACAGCCGTCGTAACATACCATTAGATCCTTGGTAATATATTTTCTACTTGAAGGCCAACAACTATCAAGCCTATCAATGATTCTAAAAACTCCCGCCCTCGCATCATGCGGTGAAGTGGAAGACCGCGGCGAGATTCTAACTATGGACCTCCTGCGCATCAATACAAAATAATACCACTTCTAACATCAACGTGAATATGTTGTAGCCGCACATCAGGCGCTAAACAGAGCTTTAAACCATATCTTAACGCCCTCAGCCGAAAGGTGTTTTCTCAAAGAGGGTTGGGGTTTGGAAGGTCCATAACCTACTTATCTTGGAAATGCTTTTGTTGGTATTACAATCTACCCAGCTGCGGTTTGTTTAATGGCTGCTATGGTTATGTTATAGCACCCTATTGAGTAACAAATGAGCAGCAACACTATAATCACGTAGTCTTTAGTAAAATATTTACGTAGTTCTATAATCGGACTCTTGTTCTATACTCGCTCATCATACACACCGCTAGGGAATGGAACACTCTGCCTGAGTCTGTGTTTCTGGTTAATTACGGGGGGGTTTTCTAAACAGGAGTGAATAGGTATCTTCAGGGTAAGCGAGCTGCATCATCGATGGCATCGTCACTTAACCGAGATAGTGGTGAAGTGCTACCCAGTACCTTCGGTATGAAAAATAGCAATATGTGTTTTTAGAGTAATCATACTTGATATAATTCTGTTCTTGTTCTATCTTATCAGTTATTAGAGTAAACGTTGTAGGTAGGAATGCTTAAAACTATTTTTATATATTTTTACGATATCAACACGTTAATCTTAGAATAATTGGTCGATTTTGGGCAATTAGAATTAGTCAGTTTAACAAACCGTTAACGTACCGAAAAGCTTTTCAGAAACCCAAAATTGAAATAATTGTCGATTAATTGGAGATTTGACATTAGTGTTGACAAACAGTCACATGAAGTTTTTAGAAACCCAATCTGCGTATGACAATGGATTAACAAGTATTTAAAATAATTTGTCGCTGATTTGCGTTTCAGAAACCGGGGGTAAGAATTTTATTGGTAAGTAAGTTATGGGATAGTATCAATAACCAAGAAGCATCCTCCTATCCAATATATGGGGTTGTTTATATGGCTACCATATGTTGTTTATACAACACAGAAGATGTAACATTTAAAAACATAATGGCTATAATGTGTATAATTTTAACTTTTGTTGAATTACCGGCCGCCCCTTAACACCAAAACGTCCTGGGGAATACTCTCTTTGGTAGTATATCCGCTACACTTTGGTTATTAAGGGCGTTATAGTTAAGTCCTCTATAATGCACCTTACTCGATGTTCTTACGTAAGTATTGGTATGGTGCTAATTATTTCATTTTCTTTTAGTCAGTTCTTAATTCTTATGCTATTCAAGAAAACCATGGAAAGTCTCATTCTAAAGCAGAAGCTTAGGCTTCATCTTTTTGTATTAAGTTTTCATTTCAGAATTTCATTATCTCTATCGCATCAAACGTTTACGGCCATCTTTTTACTACTAATTTATATGTACTAATATATTACGTACTCGATAATACCATGAATATTTCAATAACTTTCCATGTATGAAAGTTTGTGTTTTCTATAGTAGGTAGTGGACAGAAGGACGGTGTTTACTCAACATAGCTTTGTAGTAAATTGAAAATGTTGTTCTACTGTAACTATTACGCTGTGGCAACTCGTGTCCATCCAAGACATACTTTTTCGAGATCTATGAAAAAACGTGTTCAGGTAGCTAGATTAGGTAGTACCTATTTAATGTTCACGTTCATTAGATATACTAAACTCTCTAATTATATGAAAACATGGAAACTCGAGATACCTAATAAATTTGCAAGCATTGTAATCGTAAATTGAATACGCGTCAGAAAACTTAATTATACGTAAATATAATACGTATCAAATAAAAAGTAATACAAATAAAAAAGTCACCAAAAAGAATCTAGGTATGTGAGATTCGATCCACGGTACTCGATCTTCTGATTCGACTTCAGTAGTTACACACTATACAATCATTGACCAAGGTGTCGAAAATTACACACATATCGTTTATGCCTTACTGTCAGACACATTATATTGGTCCACGTACATACGTAAAATTATTATTGTATTATTAAGAATTATGTCGTAAAATTAAAATTAGACCAAAAAGAATCTCTTTACGCTGGATTCGATCCACGTGCCTCTCAATTGCGAAGCGATGTCACTTACTATGCGCTATTTGAACGACGATTGATTTGTCGAAAATTATGTACATAACCTGTGTGCCTTATTGTCAGAAACTGTATAAATTAATCATGATCCATCTAAAATAATTACAACACATTCATTACGAAAAATTCTGAATATTGCTTATAATAATTATTTTAGGTAGCTAAAGTTGTACCTATGTCTTGTAAAATGTTTGAAGTGTTTTTTATATTGCGTTAGGGTTCACAATCATATCATAATTTCATTAATATAAGAGATATATACATAGGTACATGGAGAAAGGAAGCCATAGATGCTTACCTTATTATGTCCATCATGCGTTTTTGACGATTTTTTTCATTCCCAAAGCGTTTATTTATAATTTTACCCATGTTTTATTTTAATTGAGATCGCCGAGAAAAGTGACACAGGTCCGACGCATGACGCGGCTGACCGCGATATGAGCGAGGATGATAGCAATATACGTAGATCGCTGGAGTAAATAGTGCGACATGATGTTAACGCTTCTCGGAATGAAAGGGCGTATGTGACATTTTGTAAACAGGCTCAGTACGCATTAACTGTGCTTTTTTTGGATTAAAATAATCAATGAAATTTATTGTACTTAAAAAATCAATATTTTAGAAAAAAAATCCAATTTTTAATACACTAAAATCTGGCGGAAAAAGTAGGAATCCTCTATTTTCAGAGGTGTTTTTGAGATTTTTTTCTATCGAGCCAATTATTAGGAAACATGTTTTGAAATTGATGAAAGTATTACTTATATCCTTGAGTATCGTGTATTTAAATTGTAGTACCATCCGGTACCTGGTTTATGAGATTTTCCATATCATGTTGGCACTATTTCGTAATTTCCGAGCCTTAAAACAACACAATATATCTTACTCGTCATATTTTATATGTAAATATGTACTTAAACTTATTTTTAGTGAAAAAATCGCGCGGTTATTGTTAAAAAACAACAAACCATTCGCTCGTCACTGCGGCGTAGTCACGACACTCGAGACTGTCTGCGGTACGAGCGCAGGCCGAGATCGAGGCGCGTAGGTATAACTCGCGTTTCGTCCGTTTTTATGAAGTTGAAATACTGTATAGATAAAATTACCGTGGTTTGAGGCTGTTTAATAAATTAGTAAAAAGGTAAACTAATCAAATCAATACACTTATATATATTATATATACTTCAGAGACCACATGTACGACGTGGTGGAAAGAGAATACATAGCAGAAAAGAAGGCTGCAGCCAAGGAGTTTGAGGAGAAGAAGGTGGAACTGCGGGAGAATCTTCTGAACGACTTCGAGGATAAGCGGAAGATGATTGAGAGTGAGAGGCACAGTATGGAGCTTAACGGAGATTCTATGGAGGTAAGTGTATGACGAAGAAACGGAACCCTATAACGTGTCAACATAAAGATGTACATATGCTATGGGATGTCAACGGAGCGGAGCTCAGTTCGAACTGGTGATTTTAAGAAACTTATGTATTGACCAGCACGAGTTGACATTTAAACTACCGTACGCAGCAGATGATTTAGATTCGCTGATCGTTGCCTAAGCTTGAACCATAAACTGAGCTGTCAGCGTACATCTTCTGCTCAACGGTGCCTAGGATCAGCTGCGTCTATTTTCTCTAAATGCACAAAACCAAAATACAAAAAATTTGGTATGTTTATATAGAGTTAGGTCACCATATTACAATGTATAGCGTAAATTAACATTTTTTTATTAAATCTCCCCACTTACATCGGAATGTATGTATCGCAGTCACAAAAAATATTATATATATATATATATATATATATTTATAATTTGAATTTTTTATACCAAAAATTCCTATTTTTTTATTTCGATGTTTAAAATCTAAAATATAGGGGATCAAAATTGTTGGCCCATGTTTAGTGCAAAAATAAATTATGGAGATTTTAATTAAATTTATCTCACTGACGACGACGACGGTATTAAATAAAACAAAATATGATTATTCTAAACCATTTTGAATTGTTATTCATATCGCTTAGCTTTTATGTTTAGAGCGTAATGTAAACTGTTATAATCATGTCAATTTCAGGTGAAACCAGTAATGAAAAGGATACTGCGTCGTCGCGCGAACGAGCCCGCCCCAGCGCCTGAGAAGCGCCGCAAGCCGCTCGCGACCACCCTCACCTTCCAGCTGGACGAGCGGGACATCGACGCGGACCTGCGCGCCATCTCCAGGCACTCCCCTCCGCCCGCCGCCAGGCATCACACGCCCGCCGCCCATCCAAGGAAGCACCATAACTCTACCAGCTGTTAGTACCACTTTCCTTTGACAAGCTCTTGAGGCACACCTGAGGGCAATTACAATACAATAATTTATTTATAACACCAAGTTACAAGTCAATCGCGTACATACATTATTTTGATTTGCATTAATCTAATCATAAAATAAATATATTATAATAACAGTTCTAATACATTTGCAATACATATCATTAATTAAAATTACTATTAATTATTCAAATAAATGATGATAAATAAAAATTAAATTATACAATAACAATAATATAATCAGTACTAATATTATAAATGCGAAAGTAACTCTGTCTGTCTGTCTGTCTGTTACGCTTTCACGCCAAAACTACTGGACCGAATTGAATGAAATTTGGTATGGAAATAGTTTGAGACCCGGGAAAAAACATAGGATAGTTTTTATCCGACTGCTCAAAAAGAGGTTAATGTTTTCGCGCGATAACCGACATACGCGCGGGCGGAGCCGCGCCCGGAAAGCTAGTAAATTTATATAATTGGCAATTTACAAAACTCATCTACTGTATAATTTTATTCATCTACTTTATAAGATTAATAGGCATCATTGGAATTCCCATTTTAAATTATAGAGGCATCAAACGTCCGCCGCAGCCAACACAACACAGTTCTTAACCGATCAGCTAAGTTAAGCAACGGCCGCCGCGGCCACGACTTGGATGGGTGACCGCTAGTAGGATGGCAGTCGTTATAGCATGGTGGCAGGGCATTATGCGAATGCGCGCCTGGCTAGCAGCTACCACCCTTAAGTAGAAAATCTGTCAAGCACTTAATGATGTGTTCCGGCAGCGGTCCTTGAAAACCAATTCTAGGTTAGCCTGAACAACTGGTCAAATGTTATGTCAGCAATATAAAAAAAGCTAATATATAAAATATGATATAATACATTTCTTTAACAAGCTTTTGAAAATGTGTCTTATCATCATGATTGTTTATTTGATCTGTTGGCAATTGCGAGGATTAGTATGCCATGGATTGAGTGTGCTGGGTCCATTGTGTTGCAGAGGAAGAGGCTCAAGTCTACGGTGCCTTGGACTTGCAACTTGTAGGCTTAAGCGACCCTTTACAATGAAATCAATGCTTCGTTCGAGCCTTCCCCTGTCGAACCAAGTTTGGTTGTAGGATGGAAGTTATATTTGTTCTTGACAGACCAAGACAGACATCGATTTCATAAATTTTAAGGTAATGCAAAATAAAATATTGTTATTCTTCAGGTGAATCCCCAGTAAGAGAGACGAATGAGAACACGACAGATACTCGAGTAGAAGACGGCAAGTTGCTGTACGAGAGACGATGGTACCACAGAGGACAGAGTGTTTACGTTGAGGGCAGAGAAATGTCTAGGTTCCCTGGCCACATACATGCCATCACTGACGATGCGGTGAGTTGGGTACTCAGTTAATTTAAATTGTAAAAAAAAACAGTATAAGTACTATTTTTCATCAAGATACTTTAAATATTTTTCATCAAGATACTTTAAATAATTAGTGCTCATCTTTAACTACAACCTCACATGTTTATTATTGCATTTTTTTTTTTTATGCCTGATAGGTTAGCCTTTGACCACTATCTCACCTGATGGTAAGTGATGATGTGGTCGAGGATGTTGTTCAGACTAACCTAGAGTTACTGGCTCTCAAGGACAGCTGCCGGAACACACCGTTAGGTGCTTGGCGACAGATTTTCAACTTGAGGGTGGTAGCTAGCCAGGCGGGCATTTGCAAAGTGCCCTACCACCATGCAATAAAAGAATAAACAAGCTGAAGTTACAATGGAAATTGTCTCTTAAGGACAGCTGCCGGAATAAATTATAAGGTGTTTGGTGACAAATTTTGTATTTGAAGGAGGTAGCTAAATTTCTACAATTAAATACCCTCCGAATTATACTATACATATATATAATAAATACTACTATCTGAAACTCTCCCAACTCGCCCACTATTACATGGGACTATGACATCTGTGTAAATGTGTGTGTATACTGTATAGACACTGCATACTTTTCTGTTTATAAACATGATTACTAGCATTAACGCATACTATGCGAAAATGTTCTTAGTATGGTACATATTGAGTACCATATTAAGAACAGGAAGAGGAATAAAAAAAAATTAAGCTCTTAAAATTTTTAAACTCTGCCTACACCTTCAGTGGAATATAGAGGTGATGGTATGTGTCTGTATTAGTTATAGCTCGGCATTACATTTTGTATTGTATGGCAACCAACTGTCAATTGCAATTTATTGGCAGTTGATTTTGTACATTACATCAGTTAATATTTAGAAATATTTCATATAATCTATAATCCTGGCTAGCGACCACCCTCGGGTAGAAAATCTGTCGCCAAGCACCTACGGTATGTTCCGGCAGCTGTCCTTGAGAGCCAGTAATTCTAGGTTATGCCTGACCACATCATCACTTACCATCAGGTGAGATTATGGTCAAAGGCTTACCTATCGGCAATAAAAAAATAATCAAAATGCTGACACATATTTGGCTCAACGAATAAGCATTGCAATGCTGCCAGCATGCAGGGCACGATGCCAACTGGTACTGGGCTGGAGCATTTAGACTGCCTATGAGTCTGCTATGACTTATAGGTTGCCTAAATGCTTTTATTGTAGTAGCTGTAGTGTTTTATATAGTTCGTAGTATTTTGTTTTAAAAATATAAAAATTATAATAATATGTCTTATTTTTCTTTTAGATATGGGTGAAGAAGTTAAACCTCGAGCGAATCAGGATATACGTGTCTCAGTTAGCGCGCGGCAAAGTGACGTTAAAAAGACGTGCCTCATAACTCTAACTCAAAACTTGTACATAGTGTATATTTGTGTGAGTGAGGTTAGAAGCTAGAGTGTGTTGAGTCAGTGGTTTCACAAAGGACTTCATCTCTTCGAAGAGAGGACTTCACACTGATCAAGAACAACTTTACACTTTTTACTTCGCATTTTCTAAAGAACTTTATGGCTTTCAAGAATGGATTCAAGTTCATGGGACAAAATTCAAGGCCAATGAAGCAAATCATAGCATAATCTTGAAGACCTAAAAGAGTGAGAAGTATGATTTTTAACATCAAAAATAGCCTCAGTTTGTGAAATGTAAAGTAGATAATTGGTGTTTGTTGTTCATTTATATGACACTATTGAATGTTATGCCAATGCCAAGCATCATAGCACATACTGGTGTCTGGTAAGAAAATGGTCAAATATCTTTTTCCAATGAAGTGATACATATGGGTGATTAAGAATATCAGATTTATTCACCAAATGTTTTATCAAATCTGGTATTTTCATCACTGATATTTGGCAATTTTAATCGCAGATAAAAACAAAAGTTAATTTAGTTCTATAATAGTATAGACAACAAGATTGCTTGGGTGTTTGCAATGAAGATGTAATCGAATAACAAAAACAGAGCTCCATCCCAATATGATGGTTAAAGAATGATTAGAAAAATTACAGTTATGAGTCATTGTCGCATGTTAGCTCAGTCGGTCAGAGCATGCCCCGGCTAAAGGGGTGGATGATGCGGGTTCGAATCATGACTATAATTTTTCCTCTCGTAAATTTGTAATTATGTTACAAAAACAGAATTAGGAAAAGGGCCTTTAAATGGCAGATACTGTAAAAAAAAATTCCATTCAATGTTGGTTTAAGAAATGTACCATCCACTGTTTGATGTTCCTGTTTATTTAGATCGAAATCTTTAAACCTAACTTAGGCTCATATTTATAATTGCAATTGCATTTCATGAATGAGATTGATTGTAATTCTTCATGCAGTGGCTCTATACATTTTTTTTGTTATATATGGCAGTACAATGTTAGCATATTTCAATATTTTAAAAAATTACTAAATCATGACAAAATTCTAAACAGGGTCTAATTTTATAATTCACTAATATGTGTACATAAAATCATTTCCATAATATTATTTATAAATTTAAACTTTTTTAAAGTGATAGAAAGTTTTATTTATTCATCTGAGCTATGTAGTTAAGATGTTTATTTTTTTTAATTACATTGTTCACGTTCCAAAATTGAGTAAATTAAGTATCATTACAAGTCTATGGTGTTAGTTAAAAAAATAGGCACATTTCTTTAACAAATTTCAATATTTTACCACATGAAGTCGATATTTGGAGTCTTCTTTTTTCAATTTAAATGTAGTAAATATAAAGAATAATAATAACAATTATTAATATTAAACTATTTTTCTCAAATCAACAATATTCTAAATGTAAAAGAACTACAAAATTTGTACAAGCCAGCGGATGAAACAGTCTTTTTGTTGAGTTATAATCAGTACTAATATTATAAATGCGAAACCAACTCGTGTATGTCTGTCTGTTACGCTTTCACGCCAAAACTACTGGACCGATTTGAATTAAATTTGGTATGGAAATAGTTTGAGACCCGGGAAATAACATAGGATAGTTTTTATCCAAATGCGCAAAAAGAGGTTAATGTTTTTGCGCGATAACCGACATACGCGCCGGCGGAGCCGCGCCCGGAAAGCTAGTATTTAATAAAAAGATTTATATGAGAAGCAATAGTTGGATTGAACAAAAAATAATATGTAATGCAAAATATAATTATCTGGTTCATGCCTTATCTTGCAATGATTCTTCTGGCTAGATTGTCCAATATTTATCCCATCTCTCTCGTAACTAATATGTAAATAAAGATGCTACTATCTACCAATAGTCAGGATGTCCCTTTTTTGGCAGCTTTATTGGCAGATTGGTTGAAATTCAAGTCACTCTCGACACTTTATTTTCAATGCTATGTGATAAAACAGTAGAGCACTCATGGGCTAGTGTTAGTACTAGTGCTCAACTGCGATCTGACCAAGGCTAGTCATTTAGGACATGGACTTAAGTGCCTCTTCTGGGAGTCATTTCACTACTTCATGGATCCTTTAGACCACAATAATTTGAGCATATTTATGTTTTTATTATGGTTATTTAGTTTCCATATTAGTTAGTAACAAGAATCTGCACCTTGGTGTAGTACATTGTAGATCGGAGGTTTAAACTGTTTGCTGCAACATTAACCGTGCAATATTGTCTTCCAATATTATTTTTAACACAAAATGCAGCATTCGATTAACGATCTCCCATCTGCTAAGACAAGAACTCCTTTTTCAATAACTAATTCAAATAAAAACAAAGCCGACCAAGTGCGATTTGTACTCGCATAACGAGGGTTCCGGACCATTTCAGAATTTACCATAAAATTGTTGTTTTAAAAATAGTTCGAGATCATTAGCGGGCGTCCGACCTGCACTTGACGGGATTTTATTATTTGTACACTAAGTATTGGACTACAATAATACCAAGTTTCATGCTTATCTTATAGCCTGAGTGAGTATGTTTGTATAACCGTTTAAAGCATAAAAAAATAACTTTTTACAAAAAAATGTTTCTTGTATAGGAACCCCATTATTCTTATTTGTTAGACAATCCGCCGTACGGCGTACCACAAACGTACGAATTCTGTGAAAATTTCACCAGGCTATACCGTTCCGATGCAAACCTTTTTGCATGGTTATAGTGCGAAGAACTTGAGAGCTAGTTATTCTAGGTTAGCCTGAACAATATCTACAACCAGATCATCTCTTACCATCAGGTGAGATAGTGGTCAAAGGCTAGCCTATCAGTTATGTAAAAAAACCTGTAAAGGTCAGTTGGACTGACAGACGGACAGCCGAGGCCTAGTAATAGGGTACCATGCTCTAGTATATGAAACCAAAAGGTTGTAACAATTCTCATGTAACAACAGAACTGACAAAAAACTAAGCAGTGCGTATGTGATGTTTTCAATTGAAGATGTTTCCTTTGGTTGTATGATCTCATAATCATCAAACTAAACATAGGCCCTAATAAAATAGATTGAATATTCATACATACACTATAAGAATTAAATTGTTGACAGGTTTGCTTGCGTCCATGAACTAATTCGACTGTATTTTGTATATAATGTAAATGTATGTGGTATACTGATCATTGATGTTCTGAGTGTACGACTTTTCTACGGTCAAGTTTATTTTTATTTTTATATATTGTTTTTGTGATTTTTATGAAATACCCATGTTGTGATTCTCGGAACTTTGTGTAAATAAGAGTATGTGAAGATTGTTTTTACGAATGTAAATGATATTGAGACGAGATCTTTATAATTATATGTATTATAAGTGATTTTCTTGTTTTTGTTACCTGTGGACACTTGTGTAATTATTCTGTTCCTTATGGTCCTACTTCTACTGGTAATATTGGCATGGTGGTAGGGCATTTCGCGAATGCCCGCCTGGCTAGCGACCATCCTCAAGTAGAAAATCTGTCGCCAAGCACCTTACGGTTAGTTCTGGCAGCTGTCATTGAGAGCCAGTGATTCTAGGTTAAGCCTGTTAACACCTTCGATCACGTACATCAATATTAATATCAGGTGAGAATGGAGTAGAGTGTGGTAAAGGATTACCAAACAGAAATAAATAAAAAAAACAAAATCAAGCTTAATAAGCGGTGGGATTCCAACCACTCACACATACTCTAGTCACATTGACTCATTGGATTTTTGTACCTTTAAGTTACACAGTTTTAATTATTTTATGGGCCGCAGTTTTAATGAAATCTTATAATTTGTGTTTATCACTATAATGCATACCATCGGTTGAAGACATCGGGCGGCATAACGGACTAACTACGGGCCACTGTGACTTCGGTTAGTCCAGTTGCCGAATTAGTGCAAGTTTTAGTGGCAATAGTTCGGTTGGCAGCTCTTTATAAGCAGTAATTTATAGGAAACGATAAAATATTACGAAACGAGGTGCGGCTTGAATATGAACAACACAAGTACGTAATGAGTGTCAGTTGTTTCCATCTAAACGCTAAATTGTCGAGGATATATCAACAGTGAAATCCAACCTACTGTTGAGTAGAACATTTGTTATCAAACACTGTCAAGCATGAGCCGCGGTTTGCTCCCCATAGATCCGAGGCTGTCTAGTCCAGCTAGCCATCTGTATCTACAAGTTACGAATGCAATAAAGTTGTATACCATATCGGTTGTGCCTGGACACGAATGGGATATCTTTAGGATCGCTATCGTGAATCGAGACTAGCGTGTCTCTTAGAAACTTTCTACCTGTAGATCAAGTGGGTTTCACTGTTGCAATGAAATGTTACTATTATGTCGCGTTGGCACGAAAATATTATATTATAAATTGATAGCCATTGCTGACCCGCCTACGATTTCGCGTGTTTTTGATTCGTTAGTTCCTGTTGTTCCAATTCATAAACACTCAATCATTGACTTATGAGAATATACCTACGCAGCAGCATAATTTTCCCCTTCAGGCGCAATGGCAATTATTTTCCGTTCCATTTATTGATTTACTCTGTGGATTTACTACACATTTTTTGACTTACCTGCAAAGTGTGGGTATATTGTGCTTCCACGGGAATCCATCGGGATGAACTGCTTAAAGGTTAACAGGTAGATTAATAGACTTTTTTCCGAACTGGTTAGCACATGACCACTACCTCACCTGATGTTAAGTGATTATGCGATCGATGATCGAGCACGCTTACCCAGAAGATACCTATTCACTCGCGTTTTGAAGACCCCCATATCTGAATATATTTGAAGTGCATCTGTCCCGAAGTTATTTTTGAACTCCACGTGATAAGCTGATAAGTATCATTTATTTTTCGCGCATTTGAGATTTCATATTTTGTTTTATTTTCCGTAACAAGTTCTTAATGATCTTAATCACCAACTTCACGAACTCACTTCAATTGCTTAGGTCCAATAAATCCGATCTCAGCTGGTAAGCTGTCAAGACGGTAAGCATCGTAATTCTGATATCAACAGCGTCTCAGATATAGCGATGATGCCGCTCTCAAGAAGTTATTTGAGAACCTCATCTTGATACTGATTACCGCACATTGCACGAATACATTTGGTATTGACTATTGAGCGCTTCCTTGCGTCGGAGGGCACGAAGAATAAGGGCAGGAAGATTGTGATAAACGTAAATCATTAACCTCGATTTATTTATTTCACGTAAGACGTGCCGCAGTTCAAGCATTAAGATAAAATCTCTCTCCAGTCGTCAGAAAATATGTCACAATTATGGTTGGCGTCTAGAATATTGTTTAGGGACGCAAGTATCGGGGAGTTGGCGTAGGAAATCGTCCCACACATCGGGGTGGCCAGTAATTTGTGATCCCTACCCCTCAGGTAGTGGTTTGGTACAAACAATCTACATATTAGAGAATGGAGTAGATACGACATCGTTAAGCTTCGGGCCTCTAAATGTAGTTAAAATGTGCTTTTGGTGGTAGGATTCATGGCAAAGTATTCTTATAAAAGTTTTAGGGGATACCTAAAATAGGAAGAAAAATGGGGTTACCCATCGTCATGGGGAAACAATAATTAAATTCCCTCCAATGCACGCATTTATGTCCCGGGTCATATATTCAAGAATTAAGAGAAGTCTTCAAATCACTTTCCACTAGCTTAACTTTTCGGCACATCTTCCAAATACTTAGGTGCATACTACGGACACGTACTAAAGAAATACTTACATATATTTTTTTATTGCTGGTAAGCTAGTCTTTGACCACTGTCTCAATGCGATTGAAGAAGTGGGTCAGATTATCCTAAAGTTATTGGCTCTCAAAGTGTGGTTGATTCACAGTAGCTCCTTCTACTCCTTACAGACACCTCAAAGTGTGCCCGTACTTTCCATTTTGTACAAACGTTTCGTTGTTTACCTACTGGATGAAATATTGCATCCTTGAACACTTTGTTATTCAAATATGATGAAATTAAACTACATTACTACGTGCACACTATCCTTAAGCTGAGTGTGATTTCCTACTCTTCATTATTGATTTTGAATATGCAAGCCCTAACACGTTAAATCTATTTGATCTAATTGAGAAATTGCTCATAACTATTTTCAGTCTCCACCATTAGAACCTCGACATAAGTTAGTTACCGAGATAAATAAACGAGCTCAATAACTAAACATGGCCCTCTGGTAGGTACATTCAAGGCGTTTCTATGTATCTTCCAAGTATACAAATCAAGGGAAAGGAGGAGCATATTTATTGCTGATGCCAGCAAAACAGATTTTTCTGAAGAAACAGAAGTTGACATAAATTACGTTTCGTCTTTCCTAACACAGAGATTCTTAGAAGCTAATTTAGCCTTTCCATTCAAGCCTAACTGCACTACACGTCGCTCGATATGTTAACGCTATAACCATGGTCAATTGTCGTTGACCATCGCATTCCGAATTGCCGATACGGGTGAGAGAGTTAGAGGAGAGTCCTCAAATAGGTGTTACCTTACTTTTCTGAAATACCTAATGCGCGACCTAAGCAGAACATTAATTTTAATATGAGTGCTTATATTTTGATTTAGGTGATTACACACTTCTGTTACGGCTCTTGACATCTATTTAATCTCAGGTAAGTATTGTCAGCATATTTCCAATAGTTACACTCAGTTTTATCGCTTGAAAAATGTTCAATACCATAATCAAAGACGAACGACTTTAAATCTTTACATCGGTATAACTATTTAGATTCATCTGGAAGAAGTTTGTCAAAATTAATTTCTAAGCTTATTTGTAAAAAAGGTAAGTATGCACAAACGAAAAAAAAGGTAAGCTCATAGTTCATATTAGAAGATAATAACTAGAAAACCAGCATTCCAAATAGGATTACATTACAGGAGAAGTATTAGAACAAGTCTATTTGTCGACACTCATAGAGTTGTCAAAGCAGTTTATAAATAACTTCTAATCCGCAGTGCATGAGTCGAAAACATTGTGATTCGCGAGTGCTTAAAAAGCTTATTTGAATTTTTTTATTTGCATAATTTGGGCGTGGGATAAGGCAAAAGATTAGCGGCTTTAATTAAGGCGTCTGCGGCGTAGAAAGGGAGCGGCATGGATCAGCATCAGCTCATGGTGCTACTAGCCTGGTAACTCCCACGAACTATTAAAAGTTGAACTCAGTCGCATAAGTTCATTTTTGGAGCGAGCCCCTTGAAAAGCATGGAGTATAGCTCCTTGATATTTCAAAGGCCTTTGTCAAAGTACCTATGGCACAACTGGCTTGTTAATAAACATAATATGTTTCTTTATAGTAGTTAAGATTTTTGACATTAGGAAAAGATTGAACTAGTTTTCTTTGACATATGTTGTTCCGACCAATTCAGAATCGTCGCCGGTTTGCTGCATATGAGCGATGTGCTCAAGTCGGGTATCTCATGTTAGACACCGTAGTAGAAAGGTAGAGTTTGGTCGAAGAGAGAGTAGACCTGGGATTTGACTTTGGGTCTGTGCTATAATGATAAATAATATACCTATAATAATTTACATATATTATATCTTAATATGCAGTTAGTATATGACAATATTGACAATGATAAGGGGAAATGAGCTGTACTTATAATTAATTTCAATTTTAATTATAAATTCCAAGTCCAATCTCCTTCTGAACATACTCTACAATACCATATTTACAAAATTTGCATGGTGATAGGGTATTTTGCGATTGCCTAGAGTAAATTAACTCAAGAGAAAATCTGTCGCCAAAGTACCAAACAATGTGCTCCGGCCGCTGACCCTGAGAGTCAGTAATTCTAGGTTAGCCTAAACATCTTCGACCACATCATCACTTACCATCAGGTGAGATAATAGTCAAAAGCTAGCCCATCGGTTATAAAAAAAAACAACTACACATCCAAAGTGCCTATACGTTTTCGCGTAAATCAAGTAAGTTTTAAACAGATCTCATTTGGATCAGGGGCAACCTCAATGCTTAGATTTATGCGAAGAGTATAGTTTCATAAGTGATCATCCCTTTGCGAAGCCGTTTGGGTAATTCGTTTCGTCAAATGCCCACACACGGCTAGAGTCGTAACTCGCAGTCTTCGCTGCTCCAATAACGTTCTGCCGTAGCCTGCTTAATCACCATTGAACATTCATGGATCTGCGCTAAGAGCTCTGCCGAGTATGGATGCCGGGCATACCCCACAGTAGCTTTTTGACTTGTTACAAAGAACGTGATTATGAACGAACGCCATTCCCGATGAACTGATTTTAAGCATGCCAAACCGCTGTACTTGTGTGATTAGTGTAAATGGTGGAAAAACAGATTATTAATCAATATAATTTTACAATAAACATAGCAAAAATCTTATTTTTTTTAGTATTTCTGCCTAACAAGTCAGTTATACTTCAAACTATACATGATCCCTAGGTACTTTTGATGTGTGTATCTGATGCACAAGCTAACGTTGATCAAGTCGACTATAACAGCGAGATTAAAAACTGTTATGCAATTTATTTGATCAACTTTTGTGGTAATGGTATCGATACATAGTTTCATAAAATAAACAATGTAAGTAACATTTTGTGTGAATACGTAAGCAGCCGATGACGAGGGAAACCTCTGTTTACATACAAACGTTACGCAATTATTGGCACCTGTGCCAACATTTTGTTACTTATTAGGCTACTGCAGTGTTGTATGTATGTAAACATGGACCAAATGCATAATTCGAAGGATGAATTTCATTCTTTTTCATTAGAGAAACTTCAAAACTCGACTCGACAAGGACGATTATCATCTTCATGCGTTCAGTACTTTTTCGAAAATCCACAATAATCCAGGATCTACAGACGAAAATGTGTGTTCTAGCCGGAATACTTAGTTTAGTAGGTAAAGGGATTTTCAATATAGGTATTTATAAGTAAAAAACAAAAAAAAAACATATTGATTATTTACAATTAGAATATATATTTAAATATTATAAATAAAACCGGCAAAAAACACTCACGTTCATTTCAAAAATTAGAATATATTTTATTTTGAAGGCTTATGCACCTACCCTTGGGCATTATGTATGGAATACCACATCATTTAAATAATCACTTCGGCGTCGTATGGTTGCGTGAATACGAGAATCCAATTTTCCATCACTTTCCGACATAACGGCACCTCTATCTCATTGATGACGCTTGTTATGTCACTCTTAAGGTCTTCGACAGTTCCTGGGTTATTCTCATACACCAGGGATAACACATGACCCCACAGAAAATAAATAAGGGGCATTAAACCACATGATATTGGAGGCCATGGCTTGTCCCCGAATCTTGAGATCAGAAACCCGTAAAATTTTTTTTTCATTAAATTGTATTTTTCCTTGGCGATATGGTGGTGGAGCGGTGGCGCGGCCTTGTTGAAACCTGAGGTCTGTCACATCTATTTCGTCCATTTTTATTTGTCATTTTTTTCTATAAGTTTTAAGTCTTAGACAGGCTGACTTGTTGGGAATGTCGTGGTATTGACAAGTTTGGAGTTTCTTTCACATTTTCATCCACCAATTTCATATTCTCGGGGTTCCAAACATTTCGATTATGCATGGGTAGGAGGTGGATGATCCATCACCGAGCGTTTGGTTTCAAATGGATAGTGTCCCGACAATTATGAGGACCATAAGTTTCTCGTAACGCAAGAAACGTTTGAAGAATAGGATACAGTTAAATAATTTCAACGCGATGTTCAACTGTATAGCAACACATCGTGATAAATACCGAACATTTAATTACTCAACTGTCAAAAAATCATGCCCATAGACAATTTAACATGGCCGCCATCGGCTGTCATATATACCTTGTCCCTATTGAAAATCCCTTTACATATTATTATGTGATGTAATGAGATAAAACGAAATCGCTTATTTCTCGTAACTTACACCGTATCCGAGCAGCAAGATTTACTGGCAGATCGTTATCAACGGATTTATTGAGTCGCTACTCATATTCGAACCCATTGTCGTCCTAAACGTTCTGCCACGGGATAAGTTGTGTTTGGATATTTAAACCTTTTAAAATGTTTCATTATAAGTACTTGTACCAAAATAATTTATAAGAATGATATCTAATCAAATTACTTATTGCGCTTGGCATCGACCAATATGCAATACATGATCAAAATTCTGGCACCAATTTGGTTCAAAGAATCAATATTTTTCCGAAATCTGTCAAGAATTTCGGAAAAATAGGTTTACCTTTGTCTGAATTAAGAAAGGATAATGTTATGTATGCTCATACATGTTACATATGAGTGTTTTCAGGGCATCCATTTTCTTAATTTATACGTACCTTTTACCTCGTATTTGTTTTCTGACGAAACAAGTTATTTTATTCTTCTCTAGATGTGTCCGGCTCTTCGTTTGCGATATTTGCAATGTCTTATTTGTTATGCAAATATTTGTTCGGCATTAAAACAAACGGCTGTGAGGTTGATGTGCTCCAGCCTTTCCAAGAATTGGCATTTCTAGTCGATCAGGTTTTCAATGAAAATAAAAATATTCGTAATGCTGTTTTTTAAACATTACAAAAACTAGAAAATATTACTGATTTTAAGGGAGTTACAAATATATTGTCTGTTCCATGACATAAAACTCTTAACCTCCACACAGAATAATTACGATGTGATCGAAGATTTTGTTCAGTAACTTAGAATTACTCGCTCTTAACGATAGCTGCCGGAACACACAGTAAGGTGCTTGGTGACAGATTTTCTACTTGAGGCGGACGTTGCTTAGTTGATTAGTCAACAACTACTAAGCACGAGCACTTCAATATACTAGGTATAATATGGATTAGGTCATTCCTTTTTTTTATTTTACACATATACGATATATATTATTTACTTACTACTATTACAGAGTTATTGGTGTTATAGAGGTGAAATCAAAACATCTCTTAAGCGATGTAATGACGCAGTTGATGATGATGATTCATTTGTTTTTGTCAGCATCAAATTAACAGACGACCACGTATAGGTAGTACCTACATGCCTTCATTAGTTTCTTTTAGAGCATGTCACAGATCTAGTCAAATTGTACAGTTACCTGTTTATGGACAAAATCAATTTATAAAGTCGATGTCCTGGCGGCTTGGTGGCCAGTGTCGGGTGTCCGCGCGCCGAGACTCATTCAGATCCTCGCCACCGATGCGGCAATACCGCTCCCAAAATTTCGAAAAATCGTTTTGGCTTCGTTACCATCGTCATTCAACTCACGCGTGGTCCTAGGCCGTCCGTCCGACGCGCCACTGACACATTTCTGCGGTTTCGCGCGCCGTTCGAATATAGAATAGTTTTTCGTTTGTTATTTTTTCTTTACCTTCGCTTCGGTGATTTGGACCTATTGTGCCAGTATCTACGTGAACTGGGGAAAATTCTGTGATTTTACGAGCTGTGAACAATTGGAGTAAAAGACCGAGGTAAGTGTTGAAATTAATACTTATAGCATTGCATAGTTGCAAAAGCAAACAAGTTTCAGGACGTAGTGTTTTATTCCTTATTTGTGCAATGATATCTTCAATGAGTAGGTATACATTAAATCGGAGACGATGGACAACAATATGCTGCGGGAATGTTAATGACAATAATCTTCAATCTAAGTGGTTAAATGCACTGGACCTGCTCGTTACCTCCAAGCTGTGCGGATTTAAATTGAAAAACTTTCAACAGATGTAATTTCCCAATTTATCGCACAATTTAGGTACCTGATTTTTCAATCTTAATATTAGTTTTACCTGCCTACTTTTTATTTCAATCTTCAATTACTCAATGGTTTAAAAACGAAAGGACAATCTGTTTTAAACAAAGTGTTTGACATTAAAAAACCTGTTAGGTGTAGTATATATATTGGACATAATTACTGTAGTCATTTTAAAGCTTACGTAAGCTTTTATTTTTGATAAATAAAGTTATTTTATAACTAATTTACGTGCTTGTATACGAGTATACTTATATACTTGTATACCTATTTCTTATGTGTTTCATATATTTCTGAAGAATCCCAATGTAACATTTGATTTTGTGCTGTTGCGATATAGAGTTCAATAAAAACTAGAAATCATTCACAGAAAAATTGTCACACAGCTAAATTATAAAATTAAACGAATTAAGTTTGGTCAACTATTTCCGCGCCAGATGTATCAAATGCCCATCCTTAAAATTTCACCATTAAAAAGCTATAAATTGAATCCTCGTACACATAAATGTACCGTTTCAATATAAAAGCCAGCGATAAAGCACAATAAAAGTTCCTATTAGAATATCTAACAAAGCGATTCGATTTAAATTATGTTCTATTATTAAGATTACAATTTTCGGTTCTTACAAAGGTTGATTACTCACTTTCTTTTGACACCAAAGTAGGTAAACCATGCCACGAACTCAACATGTAAGTAATGTAACACAAAATCGTACCTGTAGTAATAAACTAATAAGTATAAATGTTTATTAAAACTGTTTGATTTCAAATTGCAAATATAATATTCAGTGTGGGTATTAAATATACAAAAATTACACTACCTCATTTACGTATCCTGCAAACGTAACCTAAAGCATATTGTGTGTAATAAAATAAAATAAGACAATAGCCTTGCTTTTTATGAGACAAAGCAGCCCTGTCTAAGCCCAGCGATTTGTGTCGAATAATGAGATTTTAGATGGGACACATATTAACAAATGTATATTAAATTTTTTTACCGTAGAGTAGAGACTACCCTAAAAGCATAATATTGGTTTTGCTCTGGACATATGTCAAGAGCAAAACAAAAAAAGGAAAAGGCGCGACACAATATCATGCCTAATAACTTGTGCTGTGAAAAAATTCTGACATTACCCTTATAATATAACACTTTTCACCTTATATCAAAATAGGTCCTGAATGTCAAGTGACTTAAGTGATTTAAATATTTTTAGTAATCTACTTATTCTCTGAAATGTTTACCGATACGTAAACTTACTCGAAAACTATCGACGGTTTTCAATTATCGACAGACAAAACATCGACAAGTCTGTGCCTGATATAGTGCTTTCACTTTGTTTCCAGTATTCATCAGCTACAGAAAGCCAAACAAACTGTAATTAGGTATAGCTTCTATTAAATGCCCATGTCAACAATATATAACAATATACATCAAACTCGCTCATCAAGTAAAAAATTATTAGAGATAGGGAACAAGTTAAAGATGTACATATCTGTCCACAACCACAATAATAAAATAAAATATCAACTTTTAATTTTGTAACTAGGTACTTATCATTGTCAATTATTCCATAGCTCATATACTAATACATGTTCGTAGAGGAAGTCTTGCATTTTAATTTCTCGTAGAAGGTGTAAAAAGTAGTGTATCCTTGGGGATAAATATCAATTTGGAAGAACTTGAATCCATCAGTGCACTCAGGATAAGACCTCCTTGCTTGGCTCGGAATTCAAAATGTTATCCGTGACACTATTGCTTTATTCCTTAGGATATATGTACTAAGAAAAACTTAAATATAAAACAGCGGATAAGGGACAGAACACCCAATATTTCAGTGATTGGTTAAAACAGGTTAACAGACCCGATTTGTAAACAAAAGGGACGGCTGGCTGTGAATATTGACAAACTCTGCTAGGTAATAATATTGTAATGAAACAAGTTGTAGTGGCTGACATTTTCATTTAAAAAAAGATGGTCGGAGCGATGCCTGTTCAATGATATGTATTATGTTCCGTACAGGGCTGCCACCTAAACAAGACATAACTAGAGAAACATTGAATAATGCAAAACACGTGTTCAGTTAGAACAACTACAACTCTTTGGAAGTTACGGAATACCATTTGATAATTAACTAGGTCAATTGTCATTGCATCTATAACTGTTTTTTTCAAGGAAGGATCTTATATCCATCCATAGAACCTGCTAACTATGTCGGTAGACTATTAGAGGCATATAATAAAATTACAGACATTAATATTACGTACCCATCTATACTATATAATATTATAAAGAGGAAAGATTTGTATTTTTGTATGCACCGAAAAAAACTAATGTACCAATTTGTATGAAATTTGGCATGGTAATAGTTAGAGACCCGGGAAAGAACATAGGATAGTTTTTGTCCAACTGCGCAAAAAGAGGTTAATGATTTTGCGCGATAACCGAAAAATGCGCGGGTGGAGCCGTGGCTGGAAAGCTAGTTGTTTATAAAGAAGGTACGTGATTCGTAAAACGTAAATAAGGCAGGCCTTATTTTAAATCGATTTATATACGTCAACGTCTAAATAATTATCTCATTACGACTGCAAGTGTTGTTCCTTACAAATTAAAACTTACTGTCTTTTTGCAGCGTACATATATCTTATTATTTAAACGAAATTATGGCCCTGCGTATTTTAATTAGGCCCAGATTGTTAATGATTAAGGCTTAAAAGGCCTTAATCTTTTTTCAGCTTTTTGGAAATCTATGATGTCATTATAAATAATATTCTTAATGCATTTACTGTAAGCACTCGTTAATTTGCATATAGTTACGTGTATAAATCATATTTGCAAGATTTAACTTTTGCAACAAAATTTTAATTTAAGAAGGAACAGGCTTTATTATGCGATGCACAAAGGCCTTATAAAAACACTTCATCATGTTTACCTAATATTATAAGAAATAATAAAGATGCAGTTTAAGGTGAATTGCTCATAGCTGTGAAATTTCTTTAATTACGTCCTCCATAATACCCAAAGAATTGATACTATGGTTAGTCCATTGTCGTCGCTAGAGGCCTTATTATGTCGTAGGCCTTATTTTTATTACGTACCTTATACATATCTATTGTACATATTTTTTTTTTTTTGATTTATTAAAAAAAAAAAAATACTTTACATTTATTCACCTACTGTACAAATGTTTGCTTTCAATAACTTCCTGGAGAGCTTGCTCAGGGAACATAACCCATCAACTTAGCAGATTACTTTGCGCAGAATCATTATAAACGTCGGGTTATCTTTGAAATCAAATAAGATTTGAACTAGGTTTAAATTCAATAATTAATAGTTTAGCATTAAGGCTAATCTGTTTTTAACACTACAATAACCAATTAATTACAAAATATGTTAAGTATAAAACTAATTAAGTAAGAGAGCAACCAGCCCTGTCGAATATTAAGTGACCTGATCAGAACTATCACGCTATAAATGGCAGATAAATTTCACGCTTTGAAATTTGATCGCCATATTTGTGGCATTCGCAAAACTCACGCCATTTTCACATGACGAATAAATTAGCTACATGTAATTACATTAATTCTGACACTTTATTACGGTTCCAAAGGTAAATATGTATAAGTACCTACAAATTTTAATAAAGTGAGACTGTCTTCTGTCGTACCTTCATATTTAACAAACTGGAGAACATAATTACATAAGGCACACGATAAAAAAATATTGGGTTTTCATGTTGAAGGTTTTTTCACTCACGAATGAACTTTTTCGTTCAGGAAGGAACCTTTTCGCTCACGGAGGAACATTTTCACTCATGAAGAAACCTTTTCACTTACGAAGGAACCTTTTCAATCACGAAGGCGAGCCTTCTACAGTAAATTATTACTTGAATACTTGGTTTTGTTGCATATATGTCGTTCGTAAGATAAGGTAGTTTACAGCTAGCTCAGCTGGTTTATTTCATGTATTTATACAGTATAATGTCTGATATGGCATATTGTTGGGAGGAGCAGCAGTCTTTATATCTAGAGACCATATTCATCTTATGCAAAAGCGAATTAATTTATGCGATATATGGAAAGGATTCCTGCGTATCCAAAAGAGATATTTCTAAAGAAATCTATATTTTTACTTAAACGAGCCTTTTTTTAAATATAATGTTTGTCCGAAAAAATACATAAATTTTACCACTTTTAGAATAGTAAGAAGAAGGATTTAATAGTGGTACCAGCTTTAGATAAGCAAAGGAAAATAAAAAGTCCTTCTTCGGGAATTGTGTGCGATTTTATACAAAAAATCCTAAAGATATTAGGTAATTACAGTTCTCATAGAGGGATAAATTGAAGCTGCATGTAAACCGTATCATTATTTAATCGGTGATTATTGAAACGACAATCAAGCTTGGAAAAATCCACCTTTGTCAAGCCACAGCTATTGACCTATGTAATATAAATATAATATATATTGTAATAACTTCAAGTAAGAAATTGTAAAGATATAACGCTTAGATCGACGACTGCGAATTCTCACACAGTAACAATAGAATACTAATAATAAACTGCACTCCCGTTCGCAGTGTCTCACAGTAATCACAGTACTTTTGTAATTGTGCTATATAAAGCGTGGCCACGGTAATGTTATATTACCGTGGCGTGGCGACGCGACGCCTAAATTCTATGAACAAATACATATTTATTAGTAGAATTTTACTACCTTGAAAACTGATGAAACTACGTTGACGCGACTAATCGAAGTGATCATTTCTAAGGGCCCCAATCAATTAACCAATCCAATTGATTTTGGAAGATAGTGCGTGTTTCGTTAATTGTGAACTTGATGATTACGAAATCAAAGCGGGTACTTTGAGATTTCTTTACATATTTATTCGTAGCCTAAATTGGATGATTTGACTTTGAGTGGAAACCCTAATTCAGGTGTACTCGACCTTATAATTGTAGTTTTATTTAATGAAGTTTTAGTTTTATTTAAGAAAACCGTCAAATGATTTAAATTTAAGTAGGTACATACATTACCGTTCACTTGTCTAAGATAAATGACGAGAACAATATCCGATGCAATACAAGACCTTTTGCTATTCAACATTTTTATGAAACTAAACTATCTAACATATATAGGTATCTATGTATAGAGGTATAAATTAAAAATAAAGTTAAAAATGTACTAGCGGATTTTCATATACTTGTAATTATTCTAGGTATGACGCGGATTTCAACTCTTTAATAGTGTTATGCTTTTCTAGATTTTTCTTAATATTCAAAATATCACCCGTGACATGAGTGAGGTACTTGATTCTAGTCCCTTGGTGCAGTTTACTAGGTATGTATTATTATTTAGGTATGGTAGGTACCCATATGTTTATAATAAGAACCCTCTAGTGTAATGACGTAACACTAAATTGGTCAGTATTATTCACTTATTGCTTCGATTTAATGGCTGTTGACCTTTTCACGCCTTTATAAGAGTTGCTAACGATCAAATAACAATATTAAAATATCGCTGGGGTCACTCCGTGGACACTCATCGAAGCATTCATCTTAGTTTTTATTGAAATTAGTTTTAAATGACCTTAAACTTGATTTCTTCTGAACTCCGCTTCACCAATAAATAATTATGTATACAGTGACACATTTCCGTAGTTATCAGATTATTTATTATTATTATTATGTACTTACCCAAACTTATGTAAGTATATATGGACAGATCGGTAGGTAGTTGCATTACACGTCATGTTTTGTGAAAATGATAGGTAATTTTACAAAATTAGTAATTTAAGAGTGGAAAAATTATAGTCATGTGCGGGATAATTATAGGTAACTAACTTTCCGGGCGCGGCTCCGCCCGCGCGTATGTCGGTTATCGCGCGAAAACATTAACCTCTTTTTGCGCAGTCGGATAAAAACTATCCTATGTTTTTTCCCGGGTCTCAAACTATCTCCATACCAAATTTCATTCAAATCGGTCCAGTAGTTTTGGCGTGAAAGCGTAACAGACAGACAGACAGACAGACAGACAGAGTTACTTTCGCATTTATAATATTAGTACTGAAGTACTGATGATTACTATAATTTTTCTTTTCGTCATTTTGTAATGTAGGTAATCCGCAGAGCATTTAGAACATTATTACAAAAAATAATTGGTAATTTGATGATAGTCATGTAGGTAGGGGAGGGAGGGGTCTAAAACTAACAAATTTTAGATAAGATCTGGTATCTCTGGAACGGATGATTGTCTAAAAATGGTTATTATATCATGGGAAAGGAAAATTATCTGGCTCTCAATATTCAATTCAAATGAAACAGTAACATGAATAGAAAAAGTAACAGCGATGCCTTTTTTAAAATTTGTGTCGTGTTAGTTTTAGCCCCGGTGTTGAGTTTGCTAGTTATAACACGGATGGGGCAGGTTTAAACAAGGGGGCATGTATTAACAGCGTCAATTAAATTGAATTTTCAAGAAATTTGACTACGGAACTTACTTTTAATTGTTTATTATTCAGATATTTTAACGCCTAAAATCACATTTCTTAATCACAAATGAGGATTTTCTCAAAAATTTCGAGAAAATAGGCAGCCTTGCTCTAACATACTTTAAATAATACATATTATAACACATTATCCGTAGTAATACTCGAGCAAAAAAAATGCTAGATAATTACCTGGTAAGTATGAGACTAAGTATTGCTCTTAATAATAACAAAATATCATTATAGCTTTAAAAACAAATAGAAAAGTCAAAAAGTCCATACACAACAACATCCAAAGGTTGAAAATTATGCGAGCAATGGGTTGGAAACGATAGCAGCATAATGTGTTTTTTTTGCCATTTTGAGAATTTGAGGCCATTTTGAGGTTCTCTAGTAAAAGCAACACAGGATCTTCAACAGGTAGTCTTGTATGCTTTATTAAATGGTCCAAAAAACGCAAAAACTCCTTTTCTGTCATCCATCCAGGTTTGTTTCCGGTACCTATCGCTTTAGGTGGGCTAATAAACATGTCGCTGTACCTCACTCTGGGGAAACAAACATGCAAGGAATGGAGTTTTCAATGGCGTTTGCAGCTCCTGCCAAAACTTATATTATAATTCTCGTCCACATTCCAAATTCGGCTTGGTCTGAGATTATAATCAGAACTTGCCTGTATTTATTAAAGTCCTGAACGGTTTACGACTAATGATGTGAACCCATCTGGTCCAGCAATTTTGTTCTTTTTCCAATTCTCTGGCAGGTTCGGGTTTTACTTCAAGCTAAGGTGCTTCAGTGAAAAGAAGACCGAAGTATATTTTCGAACAATGGAGAATATACCTTGATAGCTCTGCTTTTTGTTCGTGTAAAAATGAGCTGTCTTCTTGTATACAACTTCTTTGTTCTCTGTGGAACACTTTTGATTGAAATTCTTAACAAATTGAAAGAGAGTAACGTGGCAAATGTTGTCACGAGCCACTAGTTTCAACTCTCGATTTTTTTCTAGCACTTCTTTTGAAGTCACCTCGTATACCTTTTTCGAAGTAGTGCCTCTTTCCGTTCTTCAATTATAGGTCCTCGTTCTGCAAAATAAACGAAAATCTATACTTATAATAAAACTGTAACAGGTCCAATTCTGTACATGGAAGATATTTTGAAAAAAAGAAATGTACAGTACTCTGTAGCTGATACTGGTGCCGAATCTGTATTTTTTTTTATTTTTGTCTGTCTGTCTGTCTGTCTGTCTGTATCCCGCGTATCACTCCAAAACTACTGAATGGATTTCAATGAAACTTAGCATGATTGGAGTTCATACTACAAGGTAGGATAATTTAGCTTTTTATCCCGAAATTCAGCATGGTTCCTTTGGGAGAGGGGATGAATGAGTGATGATGATGAGTCAAAATATACAGTTAGTTGTAATTTATTAACGCGTAGTCCGATTTCATACGTTCTTTTTAGGGTTCCATACCCACAGGGTAAAAACGGTCTGTCCGGCTGTCCGTCCGTCCGTCTGTCCGTCCATCCGTCCGTCCGTCTGTCACCAGGCTGTATCTCAAGAACGGTGATAGCTAGACAGTTGAAATTTTCACAGATGATGTATTTCTGTTGGCGCTATAACAACAAATACAAAAAGTTAGCCAAGTGCGAGTTGGACTCGCGCACGTTAAAACAAAAAAAGGTTAAAATATGAAGTCTAATGTTGTACGGAACCCTACGTGCGCGAGTCCGACTCGAACTTGGCCGTTTTTTTTAATTAGAATAGTGGTGCTTTAAAAATTATCACGTAAATATTTCTGTTTTTTTTTTCTGGCTGTCTGTCTGTATTTACACTTAGTTGTAATTTATTAACGCGTAGTCCAATTTTAATCATTCTTTTTTTGTTACAATAGTGGTAATTTAATTATTTTCCCGTAAATATTTCAAAGTCCTTAGTTTTGCAGTTAAGAAATTACAGATATCACAAACTAAATATTTCGTTTTAAATAACTTGAACCGCGGAATATTGAGAAACCCTTGAACGTACGACTCATCTTAAGCCCACAGGCAGCCCGGAACCCCACGGGAAGCCCGACACCCCACGGACAGACCAGCATCCCACGGGCAGCCTGGCACCCCACGGGCAGCATGGCACCCTTATTTATTTTTGCAAGCTTGCTACTATAAACTCTAAAATGTGGTACATTCACCACAATCAGTTTTTAAAACTACATATCTTTCTTTTGTTTTGGATACATTTCGGAGACTGCGCAATGGAAGTGCACAATGTTGTCTTAGGTTTTCGCGATTGCTACACTTAGTAATTAAACAACTTTAAACGGTTTAAATCACGTATATTTATCATTATTTTTGTCCGGACGTTTCAAACACTTTGTAGTGATCGTGGTCACGGGGTGACTATCGGGACAAAAATAATGAGAAATATACGTGATTTAATCCGTTTAAAATTGGAAGTGCACCACTTTAGTAGATTGTTATACAAGGGTCGAAAGGAATTGGTAACTTTCACCCGCGGTCAGCTCTCTACTTTTCATTTCGAATTTAAAGAAGGTAAAAAAAGTAGCTTTTCTAAAAATCATTCATAGAAAAAATAACATACTTACAAAAAAAATATTGAGAGTTTAGAACTATTTGGGAAATTTTACGTAAAATTTTGTTTGGAATATTTACAGGCGCTTATGGCCCGAATAGGAATCTCTCTGCTTTTCACTACTAATATAAGGAATAACGATGTAAAAATAGTATGTTTTTTTATATTATTTAATAACATGAGCAGTACCTTTTTAAAATTAATGCGGCTATAGTCCAAGTAGGTATCGATGACTTACATCCGTGTTAAACACTCTACTTTTCATTTAAAATTCATATTTTAGAAGGGTAAAAAAAAAATAGTTGCATGGTGGTAGGGCATTTTGCGAATGCCCGCCTGGCTAGCTACCACCCTCAAGTAGAAAATCTGTCGCCAAGCACCTAACGGTGTGTTCCGGCTGCTGTCCTTGAGAGCCAGTAATTATCTAGGTTAGCCTGAACAACACCTTCGACCACATCATCACTTTCCATCAGGTGAGATAGTGGTCAAAGGCTAACCTATCATGCATAAAAAAAAAGTTTTTCTAAATATTTACTAAAAATAATAAACATGAGTAGAAGATACAAAGATACACTAGGAATTAGAACAATGAAATTTAGGGAAGTTTTAGTTAGTATTTTTTTAACCTACACTTTTTACCTTATATTTAGTTACTACCCTGCCAAACATAGTTGTTATTAATTGTTTTATAACAACAGAGTATTTTACAACGAAAAATCTTAGACATATAACTTCTTAACACCAATGGTTACCATGGTTACAAGTCATTCCGGCCCAAGAGAAGGAAGCATTTACTATGAGTTTTTCCCGGCCTTAAGTGGGAAGGAGCGTCTCCCACCCGCTACTCAGATCAAACAAACACTACTTTCCGAAAATGAGAAATAAAAAAAAAAAACGATCTACCGTCAAACAAACCGCCGCCGTTTTAAAGTCGAAATTCTAAAGAAACGCACTAGGTACTTTGCTTCAACATTTATTGTGCGAACCGGGAAAGAACTCTCTGAGTTACTTAACTACTGTCTTCTGGAAAATACAACCCGGGAGTTTTGAAATCCAAAGTAGAAAGCTCCATTCTGAGCTATGGTTTACTATAAGAGTGCTTCACCGCAGACCAGTGTTGCTTAATATGAGATAAACAGTGCACAAATGTGAATAATTAGTCTGCAGGTACGGCAATCGCGAACGAAGTCGCGGGTACAGCTAGTCGACAATAAGACTAATAAATCCAGAAAACATCGCTCCGGGGCAGGTATTGACAAGTTAATTTTTACCCCAGTCGGTGTGTTACTTTTAGCCCCGTTCCCACATTTATCAAAATTTACCTGTTTATTTAATTAAGTATTGTTTTTCTATAAAAAATGTCAGAAAAATATACAAGCCAGATAAACCATGCGTCGAATAAAACAAACATTAAATAAACAACAACTCAAAAAAATACGAACGTAAAAGAGATCGTTTACCTTGTAAAATTGACCGCCGTGTTGTGATCTCTTCTTGTGGCAGATGAGCGCGAACTGACTGGTATGCGCGCGTTTGGTACTATTCAAAGTATTGGAATATTACGCGTTTGTAGTAAGTAATATTGTTATTAGTTTGGCGACAAATCGCTTTTTAATTGTTACCCCTGTTAATTGTAGCCCCTGTCTCCCCTATGTTTAATTTTTAAGGTTATGTTAAAAATATAATTCAATTATTTTATTAACCGGGACAATGCCAGCATGCTGGGCACGCTGCGCCAACCGGAAGTGGGCTGGAGCATTTGGACTGCCTATGGCTGCGAGTCTGCAATGACTTGCAGGTTGTCTAAATGCTTTCATTGTAGGTAGCAGCTTTAGTGTTGTACCTATATAGTGGTGTTTTGTTAACAGTGGCATACTGCCCCGGTATAAAAAAGTATCAAGTAGGTAAATACGCATTGTGTTTTTTTTTAAAACTTATGCAAAACAACTTCTTGTGTAGGTTACAAGCTACAGCGCAATAATATTTTTTTCCTATAAATACTTTTTTTTACAATCTCTGATACCATTAACCTACAAAAGTATGCAAAACTCTCCATAAATCTCACTGAATTCTAAAAAAACTGTTAAGAATCCTATAATAGCAGACATCCCGTTTTAATGACGAATGTAAATTATAATCGTTATAATTTATTGCCTCTATATCATTAATTATTATTATCTCCAAATTGGGAGTTAACACGAATATTTGTTTAATAGCTGTGAAATGTCCTGCTACCGTAGTTGGCCATATAATATTATAAAAATGCAGGGAATGCACCTGATATAGCGCAATCGTAAGATCTACCTACTTAACGTGTCCGTGGCTTCTCCAACTTTTTTATTTCATGCAAAATTATCTTGAACAGTTATCGAATTAAACGGGGCATCTGGATCTGAGTAGGTATATCTATATCATTAGTTAGGTACACCGACATAATGTCGAAGACGTCACAAAACTTAGGATATTTAGACGTGTTTTCCTTCAAGAACGTATAGCATTGCTATAGTGCCAGGTATATTCTCTGTGCGCATGATCGATAATAATTCTCGAAAATATGTTGATTGAGTACTTACTTACCTACACGTATCTAATAAATGCAGTTGCCTTTGACGATATATTTCAGCTAAACGATCCGAATTTCCTTAAATGGCACAGTGATGGAGATTACATACATGCTCAGGTATACCAGGCATGTTCGCCTACACAGCGCACGAGCACCTGTTGGTACTGTAGCGTGAATAAGTACGAGTATATGAAGTATAGATACCTATGGCGAAGTGCGTAGACATATCTGATGTTGGTAGCAATGCAACAACATAGAGCAGTACCTACGTATGGAGTGCACAGCTACGTTTAACTACGAAAGTTCACATTTAATTATTTAATTTCAATTTTATTTATTCCGAACTTGTACTGTATCCCAGTTATAATCTTAAGTACGTGAATTGTTTTTAATAGTACATAATTACATCCATATTTTTTCGAGATCGTGAGAAATCGTTCACAGCTAAATACTTGTCTAAAGTGCGGCAGATCTCTGCCGTGGCGGCGGCGCGGCGGCGGCGGCGGCGTGGACGCGGAAGGCGGGCCAATTTGTTAAAAACAGGGGTATAGGTAGGTAACCAGTGATAGGTAAGTTGTAGTAAATGGTACCTACGTGTTTTACCTTTCGGAATACAAATTTAAAAATATTAAACTAAAATTATTATTAGGACCAAATAATTAGGTTTGATAATGGCATTTGAATTTATACTGATACAATACATAGATATCAAAACAAAATTCAAAGTAATTACTTAATGTTTAATTAAACATTAAATTTAAATGTCAAACTATTACTGGTATTAATAATTTTAAATGTCCGTTATATCTGTAAAAGCTAACTACAATCATAGAACATATAATAATACTATACAATATAAACATTTAAAGCTAGTATCCTAGCTACTATCTAAGGAGCGTGACGAGTAAAATAAAGTTTTTAATGACATTCTTAAAATTCGTCAAGAGAGTAAATTACAGTAAGTTTAGTCAGTTATAAAGCTTCGGTTTTAAGTTTTTGTAATAATAAGAAAAATCTCCTATTTTGTAATGGTGAAAAGGCATATAACCTACCTATGTTGCTAAATGAATAAAAACTCTTAAAAATATAACCTGTCGAGTCTCGGAATTTGTGTAATCAAGCGATTTCAATTTTGATATATCGATTTTAATTATTTATTCTTTTTGTTTGTAATTAATAATAGCTTTAAAAATTAATAGACTTAGGGCCCGTTTCAGAATATCCTAATAAAGTTTCCGGTTGCTAACCAACACAAAATAACTGAATGGTAAAAATGACAGTTACTGTGGCAAACTGTTTGCTACCTCCTTTTTATGTTTTTATACCAGTGTCTTTTTACTTTTTAAATAATTTGTTGTTGAAACTTTTTTGAAATTGTCAATATGTCAATATATATTTTTGCACGACGATAGAATGCTGTTTTCAATTTTAGCTCCTAGTGTCCTAAAATCTGAAGATTAGCTAGGATAGGCCTTCAGTCGGTAAAAGTCACAATGCAGCGCGTTTCAAGCTTTACGCGATGGATAGGCTTAATCGATGACTGTGAAACGCAAAGATAGTGTTCTGTTTAGTAAATAAGTTCTGGGTAGTATAACCGGAATGTACTTGAACATTCTGAAACAGGCCCTTAGACTCTTAATTTATTGTAACAGTATGCTATTGTATGATATATACTTACCGTGTTCTGACAAAAAATAAATTATTTGAATTTGATCTATATTTTTCTTGTTTTTTTTTTGCTTAACGTGGCAGTGCAATATTAAAATTTGTAATTGACCCCCATAAGAGCGTAGACGCCTAAAATGAATAAATGATTTTGACTTTCATCTAATCTGTGCGCATGTTTTGTAGTGATCCAGATCCAGTGAGTCTCAACAAGGCAAATTTTGAACGTTTTATTAAAAAACATGCGTATATTCTAGCTAGAGGATACGTAAAATATACTTACCTGATCCGAAAACACGATATTTCTCCTCAAAGAAAATATCTTATATACCTATAGTTCTAAAATTTTAAAGTATAAAGTTTTATGTCTTTATAGTAGGTATATCATAGTATCAATACAAATTATATTTCTAAATATTATGTACCAACCGTATGATACAGTATATATTGTAATGTTTATTTCCGTTTTTAAGAAGAACACTTCAATATTAATTTATTTATAATTAATTTCTAGTCAAGTATTCCTGAAATTCTACGAAAAATAATTAAAATTCTGGATAAGCTAACATATGCCATTTACAAGGGACATACGGACGATCAGATGGGCAGACAGCGAATTTTTTCATCTATCCACCTGACTTCCATCTGACGAGGGCTTCGTTTTGCCCTTCAGAACCCTAAAAGCAACTAAATGACAATGACATTATATGCATAAAATTGCCCTAACTACTCCAGCGTTTATTTGAGGACATTATGTCTAAAGGTTACTTAATGATAATGAATGACAAAACGTTATAGACCCCAGGGCATGTGGATAGAATGTTTAAAATTCCACGCGCGTCTCTGGCTGCCAACAGCATTCTTACTTTTGGCAACTTGTAGATATACTGTAGGTTACTTGTGTAGGTATTTATTTGAGGCAGTAATAGTCCAGAAAGAGGGAGGTTGGTTCCCCATTTCTAAATATGATTACGAGTACAATCGCGTGCTAAGCGAAAATCATCTCTACAAATTATTAGAGCACTAAATTTTAAATAAGCACTAAACCGACGCTTATGTATGAAAGGATTGATGAGTGTAGATGAAGCGAGAGAGATATGTAAAGATCGTAGCAAGTGGAAATCTGTGGTCTCTGCCTACCCCTATGGGAAAGAGGCGTGATTTATGTATGTATATGTAAATTTTATGCCCGGGCGGGAATCTTACACGAAATACATATCGAGGATGGTTCCCCATTGTTTAATTTATTAATACTGATCGAGGTTCGTGGGCTTGAATCCTACAATAGGATAAATGCAACGCATATTTTTTATTTCGTCACAATCGTCGCCTTGCATCGTCAATCGTCATCAGCAGGTATCAGGTACATATATACGTTTGAACAAAGAGTCAGTTTTGCTGGGTCCCTCTGCATTGGTTTGTAAGTACAAATGTGGACCTAATGCAAAATAGCAGTTAGTCCGTTCATACTTATATAGTAGGCAATGGATGTTTTGTTCCTAAGATATTTTTTTCTTGTAAAAAAGTCATTCAATGGCATCAATAGATGGAATAGGAGTGTTAATGTACTAAGAAGTTCATTTAGATATGCAACAACTATATTATATAAAAATACAAATATTATTTATATATGTAATTATAAGAGTTCAGCAAAGTTTTAACCAATTTCTGTCACTTTTTCAGAGTTTTTTTTTAATAATTACCTAGTAACAGTGTTGTGAAATGTTATTTTCTTGTTTGAAACAAACAAAATCACGGCAACAACAAATTCGCGATCTATTTTACGGAAGTTAAGAAAATCATTCGTATATTTCAGTTTAACTTAGAAGACATATGGAATGTTCACCTCGTCAGCAAACTTCAGCCCAGCTTTGCTATAGCTTTTTTATGTACCTCAACTGTTACAAGCAGTACTGATTCAGATACCGATTGTAGATTTGTGGCATCCGAAATTAGAGTAACTAGAAAGAGGGGTTTTCAGGATTTACATTTTTATTTAAGGGCCACTTAGCTCGTGAGCATAGGGTAATTCGGACCTCCAGCCTGGAGCTCGCGAGTAGTGGATCTACAAGGTATTCCTTGGGCATGAGCTTACATGTCTGGTGCTTATCATAGACAATAAGGTGACCAGTTAATCGTATTCCTCACCCTAGTGAAGAATTCCACAATTCAATTAAATTTGAAATACATTTCAATTTGAAGCTGTGATGGCTCAGTGGCAATGACTATAGACTGCGCAGCAGGTCCATAGTTCGAATCCCGCCACTGGCTTGAGCTTCACGGCATGGTCCAAGCATTTTGAGAATGCCCGCCGGGCTAGCGACCACTCTCAAGTAGAAAATCTGTCCCCAAGCACCTGACGGTGTGTTCCGGCAGCTGTTCTTGTGAGTCAGTAATTCTAGGTTAAGTCTGTAAACACCTTCAACCACTGGTCTATTGTAAAGTGCGATAAAAGCAGTTAAATCTTTATTGAGATGAATTCGAAAATATCGACGCATTGTATTGAGATACTATTACTGCAGCCGAATGTCAACAAGAAATCGGTATTTAACTGCCGGCGCCCGGCGATCACAGCCGTCGTGTTTAATTTAAATAGTTTTTAAAACGATCACAAAAAGTATGAATGTTGAATGCTGTCAGACTGGCTTCCATGCCAGGGCGTTTTTTGCAACTATATTCTATAAAAGTTGCTCCATTTTCGCTTCGACTCTATCTTGACCTTTTGCGAGAATATCACGAACGTAAGAGATATTTTTTGTTGTAAATGATATGCTTACAAATTATCACTTAGATTATGGCTATGGCATTCTTTGTCGAACTCTCATATGCCCTTATCCGTCGTCTCCTTCACTTGGCCATATGCTATCGATTCACTAGCAAAATTGTACTTTGATGGAAATAAGGCAGAAAATATTTAATATAAAGAAAATATTTAGATTATCAAGATGAAATTCATGTAATTCGTTACAGATTTTTGATTAAGATAAAATATATGATAATATCTTTACTATTTATTAGTGATAGGTTTTTATGTATGTGTATTACTTATATTTTCTTTCAAATAAATATAGTAGAGTCATTCGGGGGTCAAGTGTACGCACTTTAGTAAACTTTTCGATTATGTAAAAACAAACACTGTAATCGCGTTACTTTTTTTTCTGTTGGGAATTAATAACATAATACTGGAATGCGTACACTTGACCCGCCTTGCGGGTAACTGTGCGCACCACAGTGGGGTAAGTAGACGCACATAGGATGGGGTATGTCACCGCATTGCTTAATAAATTAAAAAGCATACCAACAACAACTCATTCATTATAATTTGTATTAAGTATCATAAATTAGTACCTGTTTTAGAGTTACAATTTTAGATCAATCAACTACATTACATCCTATAACTACCTATCTTATAACATACCTAGGAACACTTATTGGAATTGTCACAAAGTATTTAATTATATTACCAAATATTCTGTAATAACAAAACTTAGTGTCTTAAAAGAAAAAACTGTTTGTACGGCATAGTTAGTTATTACTGAAATCTATGAAAAATATTTTTATAGACCATATTTAGTAATAATCGTACAAAAATCGTATCTAATAGGTATATATCGTAGATAAAGAAATCGGGCCAGTAATGTATGCATGCGCACGCTTACCCGCGCACACTTTCCCCAAAAATTGCAAATGAATTCAAATATCAAATAAAATCGTCAGTACTAAACATATATACTTACCCCAAAAATTTTACTACAGGTATAGCGTAAATATAGGCTTAAAATAAAATAAAATACTTACCTAAGTACCTCCGCATGAACACCGCACTTTTCCCAAGATGACAATTATTAACAAATTTAACACCGAAATCCGATTAACTGTCGAAAAACCTGGCCCAGTGACATGTAGAAACTAGTGTGCCTCCCTAAAGCTTTGTTTTGCCCAAAACATTCCACCCCCGCTCCCCCCTCACCCCACTAATAAGAATGATAAAGGCCATGTGAACAACTTACCCACTGCGCTCGGTTACCCCAAATGACGACCTGCTTACCTAGATTTTAATCGAAAGCATAGAACATAATTTTAAAGGAAGGATGTTAAAAGATAAAGGAAATGTTAGAGACATTTATCATTAACCTTTCTTACTTTTCTCGCTGTCTTTAGTTGATTAGTGATTATCCAATTATTGCATAACCTAGCCCGTGGAGAGCCGGTCTATAGAATTTGCCTAAACTCAAAAAAAACTCCCATATCTTCATTGGGAATCGTAACAGGCGAGGGAAGGTTGAATTACCAGATACCTGAAAAACTGTCATCTTACAGCGCGCTTCCCAAGACGTCTGCCAAGCTTGTGGATTATTGTACCGCCCCCATTTAAAAGACATTTGTTCAACGATGGATGCTGTGTAGATTAATTGGCTGCCATTGTCGATGATGATATGACATTTTAAAAATAGTAATGAAAAAATAGATTTTATATTTTGATGTTAATATTGAGAGTACCTACGAATATATTTTCATAGATCAATCAATAAATATACTAGTTTACCTTGATATTTTTATTCACCTGTCTCCAACCATCTTCGAAATAAAATTTAATCTACCATTATCGAATATTGATGAGTGATGGCAACGATTAATACATAAAATACCTGTTGTTTTAAAATTATTTCACAGTGGATAATTTTTACATATTTATTGATAATTACTTTACGAGCATAAAAAAGTAAATATTAGTACTCAGACAAGCGTTTATTGAAAGCATTTTTTTATCTGTATGTAAGTTAATCCTATAGAGCCTTGCATGACTCGTGCCGAGCTGGACGCTTCTTATAAAAACAACTGTGATAAAATCAGATGATCGATGATCCGGGGCGTTGGTTTTGGCAACAAGTCAAATGGCTCTCTTTGTAAACGCTCGTTTTCTGAAGTTAATCATGTTGTTATATCTGTGTGGAGACAATTATTTACAACATAACTATCGCTTCTGTAGATGTCATATCTTGTCTTTAAATGTTTTTGATTTTATTTGAGATGTGTCATATTTTAAAAGTATTATAATACAGATTAGTGGGTATTAACGTTTGTACAATTATTTATAATAAAGACTGTACCAAGATTCTTCTGCAAATAAAGCGCTGTATAATAGGTACCTAGGTATTAACTGTTTTTAGTCTTTGCTTATAATCAATAATGTTTACTTAATCAAAATGATTTTCGATTGAAAAATTCACTAACCCTATAAGGCTCTCGAACAAATTAATCTCCGATTGAGCTGAGTATAATTATTTTCATTAAAGAGGAGGTTTCTCCATTCAACGAGGAGAAAAAACATCTTTATGTCAGCTCAGGCCTTCCTGCGGGTTAAGTGCTGGCCATTAATATGACAAATTGTAAGATGGGAGGGTTGGCAAAGGAAGGCAGAGTCTTAATTACCTCCCATATGATATAGAAGGTATACTGGACTTACTATATAGGCATTTTATCTAAGATCAATATTTCTAGCGTAGGGCTAGAATTATAACAGAGATATAGAAGTTATAACAGTATCCTACATTGCTTTATGACAAGGTATGAATTATGGCAAGGTTAGTTATAGGTAAATTGCATACAGTAGTATACTTAAATTTGTTTCATATATTTTTGATTCTGGGTCACCGTCAACACTACGTAGAACAAACAAGCACTTAAACAAACAGCCTGAAAATTAGAAATTATATCCTCAAAAAATCGCTTCCAAAAGATTTCGAATCTTCCAGGGATCTGGGTCATCTCTATTGAAAGAAGGACCTTCATTGTTTGCAACTTCATGGAAATGATTTCATAACAAATTCAAACTTCGAACGTCATCAGATTTTCTGGTAGGTAGGAAGTTCTAAAGAATCCAAGGCCAAAAAAGCTACTGTTAATTTCGGGAGCTCAGGTAATTCAGAATTCTACGAGACACTCAATAAAGAAGTACATAATATTTACTATATACTGTCTGCAATATTGATTCAGAGTTTATCTGCGAATGATACAAATATAAAGTTTATGTGCAGAGCAAGGATAAGGAACTCGAAATACTCATCAGGAGTTATTTATTGGCAGAGAAATATTTCAAAGCCATAAATGCGAAACAATGGCAGTTTAAACACGACCTGAGTGCTGTTACTGGGCCCATTCAGAAATACTTGAGGTAGCTAAAAAGCGCGCGATTAAAAACACTACCTCGTTTATAATTTAAAATCTTAATAGCAATCTTTTACCTTCATCCCATTAATAATAATGATTACTAATTGTTACGTTGTTAATAATAGCTATACTTAAAATCGTTATCGTAATATTGCAACTATAACATGTAATATTTTTAAAAGACTGCGGTTAGTCAATATAACAGCGTAACCATATATTAAACATATATTTATTCCTCTTTTTGACTCTCTTTATTTTTCAATGTCGGAGAAAAAAAACTCAAATAATATAATATATAAACGATGTAAGTACATAATGTCTTTGATAAAATAATCAATCAGTAAACATATATATTATATGAACATTGGTCTGTTTTAAAACAACAAGAAAGTCGAAACAATTATCCAAATTTAGGCTTATACGACGCTCACTACCCGCTTATAAAGGTCAATTATAGATGTCTCGATCGTGCGCTCGGTAAGTCAAGACCTCCTGAAGATGCTTCGTTTAGAAGCGAAACTAGTCGGGTATTCTTCCGGTTAGGCTGCGTGATGTTTGTGACGTCACGTAGATAACAGGAAAATTAGGCGGAATTGTCACTAGATATATAATTTTATGCTTTTTTAAGTGTTTATTTAAATATTATTTAATATTTTTTAGGATACTTTTAAAAGTATTTGTTATTTTCAATTATAGAATTTAATATTGAAAAATATAATCCACTAACTTCTGCCACCTTCAACAACAAAAAAGAGGCGCTGCGAGAAAATACTGGTAAGAGACTTCATTGTTATTGATCAAAACATATGTTTACATTACGTAGGTCAGCGGTGGTAGTCTGGTGGAACACCCCAGCATTTATGTCGTCTTAACTGCAGGTATATATACTATAGGTATATATTTGGTATATTTAATCTAAATTTAAATCGAAGTGTTTTTCACGAATACACAACTTAAATTTTCCCTCGGTGTGCACTATGGTATATTTAAGAACCTTCTTATAAAATCGCACACATTGCTCCTTAATAAGGAATTGTTTTTGTCTTCCGCTATATACTTTATTCCTAGTGATGTAATTATGGTTGTCCCTGTTTAATTTAAATGCGAACTAGTAGAGAGAGAGATCTTTGAGGCACGTGTCCTAGCGTCGCTTCGCTGATCATGCTCATATTCTCGCTATTTCTGTGTCTTTGATAAGAGGCTATCACTTCTTTCAATACTGACAGCCTTATAGATCCATCCGATTTTCGTCTCCCTAGCTTACGACGCTTGGGTATTCAAATTGTGTTGCCCAGCACTACATTGTCAATGTTGCAGCTATTCTCGAACTTATGGGTGACGTTGGTAAAAGACATGACGTTATAACTTTGGCTGCGTGGTAGTTAGGGCGGGCATTACCTGAAGCTACATTCGTTGACACTTCAGCGCCGTTACATCTTTCTGAAACATACGTGAGGGCTGATACCACGGCTACTTGGTAATCTCTGTAGTGGTTACATCTTGACATTGGTTCGTGGCGCCAGGAGCTTATCATGTTTTCCAAAACTTATCAAGGCGGTTAGTCGATTCAACGTTTGATCAAAAAGCTGCCTCTAGGCTTGCTGTGGCCTTTGTGTTGCTTAAATGCTTTCGTTGTAGTATCTGTAGTATATAGCTTGTAGCGTCTTGTAAATAGGGTCATACAACTATTTTTTTTTAATTATTAGGCTACACTAAGCTTTTACTAGCGTAGATATACATAATGTTTACAAATACATAATATAGTCACAAATTGCATGCTTATGCAAGAATATTTAAGTTGTTTTTATTTATACTTCTGCTGCCCACAAAATTTATTAAAGAAAACATAAAGCATTCCGTCTTTTTCGAATTAAATAGTAGGTTATTAGAGGTAAACTATACAGATATTATAGATCATTATTTACTTGATTTAGTTTGCTAACTCAACAATCTAATTCAAATATTAGAAAGGCGTCAGTGAATAAAACAATTTTGAAAGCAAATAGGTAGTTAATATACGAGTACGCAAGATACAGAAAAGACCCTAAAATGTATCCATGCGCAACTCCTATTTTTAGAGGATTCTTTAGTAAGAGTCTGTCTTGGTGGGTACTTTATGGGTCCCACTGCAGTGTCAAACACTACAGTGTTTAGGCACGATAGCTACAAATTACTGGCCGAACGAGATATAAGAAGTTTTTTTTGTCACACCCAACTTTACGGCCATGAATTGGTTACCGGAACTAACACTCCTTTATGCACTACTCATCATGCATTTTTGGATACGTTTCGGCTGGACATGATACTATGGAGTATACATATAGTTGCTTTTCTTTAAACTAAACGTTTTCGTGAAATAAACTCATGTTTCTAAATAACTGACGGGTCTATCCACGCATGAATTAACATCAAAATTATATTTTGACTAACCTCGACGTTTCGATCAAGTTGCATTGACCGTGGTCTACTCGTGACCACGGTCAATGCAACTTGATCGAAACGTCGAGGTTAGTCAAAATATTATTTTGATATTAATTCGATATACATATAGTTGATCTCCAGAATACATATTATTGTAAACTTCATGATGTTCAGTTTTCTTTTTATATTTTATGAGTATATTAGGGCGTATGATTGACGCATAAGTCTAGTTTTTTTTTTTTTTCTTAGTTTTTTTTTCGTTTTCTTTACTCTAATATTATATTTTTATTAGTGTTTTACTCTTATATTTTTTTTATTTTATTTATTTATGTTGTGGTGGGTTTTTGTTTTATGTTTTTTATTTTTCTTATATTCTGTTTTCTCTATCAAACAAAGTAAAAAAACAGTGTAACAGAGATGGTTTGTGTTTGTAAATATAACTGCACTATGCGTAGGTTCTAATTAATAGAATTGAGTCGCTATACCAGTGAGTGTGATGTTTAATTCTGTAAATTTTTTTTGTTTTTGGTATTTTGCTTTTTAGTTTTATGTAGTATCTTGATATTTATTGATGTTTATTACTGTTTTTTTTGTATTAGCACAGCTGGCGGGTGGACACCTATTGATAAGTGTCCCTAGTTTAATTGATTTATATTTATTATATATATATATATTTTTTTTTTTTTTATATTATTGTGTAGTAGGTATTCTACTGACTTTGGTATGTCTATATTACAGTTAGGTAGTAATGATGATAGTGATGATTTTTTATCTATTCGTTCCACAGACAGCTTTTCTAGTATTCAGAACTTGTCAAATCTCATCGACTCAGCACTGATTGACGTTTCGAAAAATTTTAATGTGTTCCATATCAACGCTCAAAGCATTCCGGCGCATTTCCCTGACATGTTGGCGTCTTTCGAGAATCCTCTGATACATGCTATCCTTGTATCTGAATCCTGGTTAAAACCGTGCCTCCCTTCAAAATTGTACTCATTACCTGGATTCAAACTCATTCGAAATGATCGCAAAAGCAGTCGCGGTGGTGGTGTTGCCATATACCTTCGTTCGCACATATCGTTTTCCCTACTGAGCATGTCAACACAACCATCGCCTCCCAATTCAGGCGAGCATATTTTTCTTGAAGTAACCCTTTCGCACACTAAGGTGTTCCTTGGTGTCTATTATTCCCCCTCAAACAAAATTAATTTTTTTTCTTCTTTTGAAAGGCTTTTAGAAGATCTTACCCCTTCTTATGATCATATAATTATCATGGGTGATTTTAACACCTGCTTACTGAAGCAAGATTCCCGCACAATTGCCTTCGAATCCACAGTTAGGGCTAGCAATCTGACCATCCTTCCGCTAAATGCAACGCATAATCCTCCCAATTATACCCCATCTCTTCTCGACTTGATGCTCGTATCTTCTTCATCACATGTAAAAAAATATGGTCAGTGCGCGGCGGACGCCTTTTCTTACCATGATCTAATCTATCTCTCCTACAAAATTCGTCCGCCTAAAGCTAAGCCCAAAATCCTTCTGCGGCGCAATTTTGGTGGTATTAATACAGAGAGTCTAAAACACGATGCCAGTAATTTGGACTGGCAAGGTGTTGTTAACGCTGAAACTATTGATGCAAAAGTCGCTATTTTTAATGAAATTATTACAAATCTGTACGATATACATGCGCCCTTGAGACCAGTTAAAATGAAACATGTGCCAGCACCTTGGCTTACGCCCGACATAAGGTTACTTATAAATAAAAAAATAGCGGCTAAAGCTAAGTACAAGTGTAACCCTATCGATGAGAACAAATCTAAGTATGCGGAACGACGAAATCTCTGCAATAAAGAGTGTAGAAATGCGCAACGCCGACATATTCATAATTCCTTAGAAAATGATGATCCTTCAAAGGTATGGAAATTCCTTAGATCACTGGGAGTTGGAAAGTCTCGTAACAGCAATATTTCCGACAACCTAAATATAGATTCACTTAATCAGCATTTTTCCTCTTCTAAAAACTTTCATGGTACTATAAAAGCCGCAACACTTGCTAATCTTTCGTCAATTCCAACTCCTGATCATCCTTCTTTTGACTTCATGCAATTTACTGATTCTGATGTTAAGAGAAACATTGAAGCCATTTCTTCTAACGCAGTTGGCAGTGACTGTATCACTAGGAAAATGATTATATTAGTGCTCGACGAAATTCTACCGGTTATTCAGTACATCCTCAATTACTCCATTGCCCATGGTACGTTTCCTTCCCCCTGGAAGGAAGCGCAGATCATTCCTTTGCCTAAAAAAATTAATCCTACTACTTTCTCTGATTACCGTCCAATTTCTATTCTTCCATTTCTTTCAAAACTCCTTGAACGCCTAGTATACCATCAACTCGCATCTTTCCTTAACAGAAATAATCTTCTGAACCCTTTCCAATCTGGTTTCCGCCCTGGTCACAGCACTACCACAGCACTGGTCAAGATAACTGACGATATGAGGGAAGGAATGGATAACCGGCAACTGACTGTTTTAGCACTGTTAGACTTTAGTAACGCCTTCAACAACGTAGATTTTGATGTACTTTTAGGCATAATGCGTTCTCTTAACATATCTCCAACGGTTATTGCTTGGTTTCGTAGTTACCTGCATGGACGTCGGCAGCGTATACGCATCGATGATACTTTTTCATCCTGGGGTAATACGACTGCTGGTGTACCTCAGGGCGGCGTTCTATCACCTCTCCTATTCTCCATTTTTGTAAATTCAATATCACAACAACTTTCTTCTTTCTACCATCTTTATGCAGATGATTTACAAATCTACGCTCAGGCTCCTCTCAATGAATTGGCAGCAGCGGTTGCGACGGTCAATTCTGATTTACGACAAATTTCCGACTGGAGTAAAGCCTATGGTATCAAGGTCAATCCGGCGAAAACTCAAACAATCATCATCGGTAGCTCAAGAATGGTATCTCTAATAGACTGGTTTCGCTTGCCACAGGTTATCTTCGATGGAGTAGTTATAGACTACAGCACTGAAGTCAAGAATTTGGGTATCATCATGGACAGTAAAATGTCGTGGGTGCCACAGCTTGCTGAAGTTAGCCGCAAAATGTTTGCTTCTGCTTCTTCCCTTAGAAGGTTGCGAAACTTTTTACCCATTACCACTAAAATTGCGCTTGCACAATCACTTCTACTCCCAATACTTGACTACGCTGACATATCATATCTTGATTTAACCCAAGAGCAGCTCGATAAGCTTGAACGCTTACAAAATTTCTGTATTCGGTTCATATTTGGACTTCGCAAGTATGACCATATATCCGAGTTCCGTATAAAGCTGAAGTGGTTGCCCATACGTCTGCGCCGAAATGCACATATTCTTTATCTACTCTATAGCATCCTTTTCATTCCCAATACCCCTCCATATCTGAAAGAGCGTTTTAAGTATCTTCATCTTACTCATGACTTGTCACTTCGCTCTTCTAACACTTTCCAATTGAAAATTCCTCCACATTGTTCCCAGTATTACAACAAGTCGTTCACAGTGCAGGCTGCACGACTATGGAATGGTTTGCCACTCGACATTAGACGTGCCAAATCTATTTCAATTTTCAAAAGTATGGTAAAAAATCACTATTTATCTTCTATTATATAACACTGTATGTATTTGTATATATTTATGTTATAATAATGTATTGTATTACTGTTTATGCAGTTATTTATTATGTATATAATAGTTTAATATATATGTATTATGCTAGTATGTATTAAGTTTATGTTTGTATTTATTTAATATAACGAAATGAGTACTTATATGATTTATACATTAAAACACATTTTTTTTCATGTAAACTATATTTATTGTTCACCACCGTATATCTCTTCTCTTGCTTCTGTCCATCCAAAGGTTGTCTGGAAGAAATCGCTACATAGCGATAAGACCGCCCATTGTACTACCTAAGTATACGTATGTTAATTACTCTTAAGTGTAAATTAGCTTGGTAAACAATAAAGAGTTTTTGTATTGTATTGTATTGTATTATTTTTATCCTGCATATTTTTATGCTTAATTTTGAATGGGTATCTTTTACGAATAAGTTAATTTAGTCATTCATTAATCTCCTCATTAGTATATAAGGGCCCATCTCGTTGTTGAAGTGATGAGTTCCGGCATGCTTGTCGCCATAAGGTCGACTGTACATCGCTGATTTAATGATCAAAGGACAATATCGCCAATTAGTTTGGAAAAAGTCAACTTCATCAATAAAAGCCAAGATATTCAGTAAATTACTTCGATGATTTTAATTTTATAGTCTTGAGATTCCAGAAAACCATAAGTAGGTACATATTTGCACATTTTCATTTAGGTAGGTATATCTGACATTTTGAGTTTGGTGAAATATGTTTAGAATAGAAAAACCAATATTTTATCTGCGACATTGTACGACACTAGAAAAACTATTTATACTACAAAAATAACACAATGCATGTAATTGTCACAAATTGATTATTAAATTTAGTACTTTTCAGAAACCTAGCAGTTATGAGCTGCGGATTTCTAAAAGGTAAAGGTTCCTGCGCCGCCGTGTGTGGTCACGATAATATGTGATATATGATTTACTGAAAGTTAGGTTAAGGCCATTGATTTAGGGAAAGACAAGCCAAGAATAGAAACTCCCGTCTGAAGTTGTATTCTCACATCGAGCTTGGTGTGAGATGGCCACAAATGTGTCCATCACTTTTTTCAGAAAATTCAGGACCTTACAACAGTATCGCTTGAAAACCAAAGGACCGCAGGTTGGTACGTCAACACGTGCTTGTCCTGAGTTTTAGAAAAAGTTCGTGAAAAGCGTCCTTGATGTAATGTGTCGAATCAAATGATCCATAAACACGAAGTCTCACATTCCGCTAAGATAATGAAAGCGTGTTTGAAGACTTCAAACTGATGACGCAACCGCCATACAGCCCAGACCTCGTAGCAGAGCCCTGACTCGCCGGTAATTTCGTTCCACGAAGCCATTGAAGTGGTCCCTAAGGAATACTATCCAACTGCTTTGTACAACTGTTCCAGCAAATGAAAAAAACTATAAATTGGGATATTCCTTGAAAAACAATAAAAGTACCATAAGTCTAATATCTGATCATATTGATCAGAATGCAGAAACGTTCATTATGACTAAAGATAATCATTTAAATTTCTGAATTTACCTGCAGGAAGGGTTTTAAGTTCCTATTTATACCTACCTACCTGTCAATTAATCAAGCCGGCTACTATATAAGCAAATAAGATTGTTTAACATATTTATCCATTTTTCGTTATCCTTCGATTGATCAGTAAAAAAACTAGTCAGGGGTCATCGTACAGTTAATTTCGTTGAATAATTTATCAGATAGCCAAGACAAGATAAAATTTGTGAATATCGAATCAAGGCTGATTTTATTACAGAAATTAAAAACAAATAAACTTTATCATCTTTGACACATATATAGTCATTGATCTCTAGATACTTCAGATTGTTATCAAGTGTCAGAGAATTGTTTTAATATTTTAATGAAGGTCTTTAAAATTAGAAATGTAAAAAATGCTATGGGATGTCAGCTGATACAAAAAAAATCCTTTGACATAAAATGTAGTTTCGGTTCCAACGCTTCGTAAGATCGTAAATAAATATTGTAAAAGTTTTCACTTTAATCGTTTGGTCTTATACGAGAACCATATTAGTAGATACTTAATAACAGGCTACATAATACAAGTAAATGATACACACAACTTCTAATACGGCGTACTCGTCAAACTACGGAAAAAAAACCTAATAATCAATACGGTCCTCTTCAAACTATATTAATCTTAAGGCCAATTAGCCTGGTTCCGTAAAATTCTTAATTAAAGACAGGATTCCTACTTATCATTATCAAGAAGTGATAAATGACTAATCGTAACTACTTCTATTAGATTTGAATATATTGATATAGTTGATATTCCTTCAATACTACATATGTATAATATTTGATTTATATTTGTAATTCTTAATTTCCTGGTTTTTCTCCAGATTTTAACAAGGGCTGTATTATTAATGATTGCAAAGCCTTCTCGGTCCTAATAAAGTGTTTAATTGTGGTTAATCTTTTGGAAATAATTTGATAATGACTTTTAAGAAACTGGAAACATGTTGACATTTGCCCAGTGTAAGTACATATACTTATTATATACACAATAGCCATTGGAGATGCAGCGTGTATAGTCTTACAAACTTACAAAGATATTTCAAATTATGTTGGACTCCCCCACGGGAGCTGTCTGGATCCTATATTTTAGCTCTTCTAAGTGTCTTCCAGCAATAACATACGAAATACCGCAACTATAGTTTGTCACGACCAATTTCTGGATGATCTGATGTTCCTATAACAGTTATTAAAACAAAAACCTCCCGCAGTACAAAATTAAAAAGTACAATATAAAAATAAACAAGAACGTATAGTTAAGAATAACTAAGATGGCAGGCCAGTTTTACATATAGGTTTTAGTAATTTCTAGTGAAACCTTCCAAATAATGTTTAATACGAACCGGACTTTTCAGCGGAATTTCCCTTCTTTGGCCGGAGGTTAATGTAATAATATCTAGTTTTTCGTAATTAAAAAAAAATGCTATTGTATTTTGAGCTTACAACTCTTGCTGTTTCAGCTGATCTTTGTTCATATTTCATAACCACATACAAACAATAGTTTGACAAAAGCGTCTTTGTATTATTAGCTGGCGGAACCGATCGAGATTGTGTTGTGGTAATGTCAGGGCCAAGCTAACTGGTCCTCGGTGACATTTCCGATGTGGAGGTGGCGAATGTGTTCTGGAATGCTGTTTAGGTGAATGATCAGCTCATTTGATCACTTCGGGATTCATTTGAAGTGATCGTTCTTTCAGTTTTGACCTCAAGATGTCAGATTGTCACCAATCGCCCAAGTTAACGTTTTTCCTGGTGGCAGACGACCGCTGTGGTTGTTTTTCAGAAAATTAGTACCTGTGGTAGTATTGCCCTATAGAGATTTAATAAAGTTTCAACATAGTAGATGTTAACACGATTTTTAACAGTTCCATACTATGAGTGGATGCAACAATGTCAAATAAAAATATAATTTTCAAGGGTGGTTCCAACACACCTACCTACCGAAACCTGTGAAGTAACTAATTTAGGCAGATTCGATCTCACAGATATAATAAATCATAGATCGATACATTTTGGAAACATTTAAAAAATCACTTATTACTTCATATGGCCTACGTATACATTATGTTAATTTAAAATAAAACATGTAAATAAGCCTTAGTGCAAGGATACTTACTATAAGCGCTCTATAATATAAAGAACAGGCGAAACAATTATCTTTACAATGGAACAATCTTTATTATTTTTTATTAGGTGTGGTAACTGATAGTATGATTTATGATTTACTAGCTTTCCGGGCGCGGTTCCGCCCGCGCGTATGTCGGTTAGCGCGCGAAAACATTAACCTCTTTTTGCGCAGTCGGATAAAAACTATCCTATGTTTTTTCCCGGGTCTCAAACTATCTCCATACCAAATTTCATTCAAATCGGTCCAGTAGTTTTGGCGTGAAAGCGTAACAGACAGACAGACAGGCAGACAGACAGACAGAGTTACTTTCGCATTTATAATATTAGTACTGATATCGGCATTTGGTCATCTAAGATAGAAAATTCGTACGTTCCTGATGTGTTGTATTCCTTGGATAAATATTACTGTCTCTCTACCAACATATTCCGGGTTTTCTTATAAACAGCAATAAAAATAAGAAATGTCTAGTGTGTTACCATTGTGATGCCAGTGGATAAGTAAATGCATTGAGATTGGCCACGCTATGAGCTTGAACACAAAAGTATATCAACAAAAGTAATGGCCCGCGGCCACGCCCATTAGGTTTTTGATTTTAAGCCATCTTTAAAGCATGAAATATCATGCCTGTATATCCAGGGGACGGACCGGCCGGCATCTGCAGCCTAACTGAATTAAACTACAAACAAGACCAATTCTTAAATTACATAGCTTAAAACTTGTTTACGACGACGTAACCCTATAATTCTAACATAGTATTTTTGCATAAAAGCCTGCTAAGCGAATAATCTTAGAAAATTACAACTAAAGTAAAATTTATTGAATAATCTTAGCAATATAAACGTAACAATGGTTAGACCACTAGGGAAGGTAATAATGTAGTAACAATTCTCATTGGTAACCAGATTGAATCGAAGAGTTCACATCGTTGCCAATTTTACCTGTTGCAGTTGATGGCACAGAATTGGTATAGTTCTACGAAAGTGCACATTGTCACGCTCACAAGCTTTCGTATATCATTGTATTTAAAATTTATAATAAGAATCTTTTTATATATGGATTGAGATAATGAGAGGAATATTTTGGGAAGTTGTGTAGACCCAAAACTTTCATAAGGTCTACACCCAGTGTTAAAACTAATACCTACTAAGACAACTCTTTGTTTACCCCTTTGAATATTTACAAACATGATGACATGTACCTATACTATAATATCTTTAATATAGTCTAAAGCTAACCAGACCATTCAGATAAGTTAAGTATTAATTTGAATTATAAAGTATTATGTTGACACTAAGTATTAGACTTCACAAGAACTGTAATATAAAATATAATCGATAGTCGACTGGCGAAGGCACGCCGCCTGAGTGACATCCAACCGTGACTAGAATGAAATCAGTGTACAACAGGATTCACTGTATGAAGCAAATAAGTACTTAAGGAGGTAATATATATAATATTACAAGGACATTCGAAAGTTAACACCTCTTACAACAAACATTCATTCAGGATATTTTTTTGTGTTTGTTAAATAACTACTTATATTGTATTATCATAGTCATCCTCAAAAAAAGGAATAAGCTTATGTTTCCAATACCTCCAATAGCTTTAACGTATTACAAAAATACGCGTTGAGTTGTCAACCAACCACCTTTTTTGGGAATCCGATATTTGTATTCCTACTTAAAAATCCCAGTGGGGTGCCGAGTTTGGATTGCATCCCCCATAACTTTCTGTGGGAATAGTAAGGGAAATACCAGAAGGTGGACTGCAGCGACTTCTGAAGAACTGCCATCTTTCACTGTGATTCCCAAGACGCCTCCCAAAAAGTTGGGGAGGCTGTGTGCAGCAGCGGAAGATGCGTTTGTACAGAACTTAATAATTGTGCCTACCAGAACTTATTTCGAATCATCTTCTCGAACCTAAACATACAATTTTGGGGTTACGTACCCAAAGGCTAAAACAGGTCTGTTGTATGTTCCTGTGATCTGTGATTGTGTCTGTCCGTCTGTAAGTCATGGGTCCCTAGCTCTTAAACAGAATGGATTAGAAACCTGAAACTTTGAAATCCGACGATCCAAAACCAAATATTGAATTAGAAATTCAGCTATATTATTTTTTAGGGGTGGTTCCATGTGCTTTATAGTGGCTGATGGTGACCATGTCTGGAGTATAAATGTAATAGACGATAATATTGTCTGTCTTAGCGTTTTTCGATTACACAGAGAACGCTAAAAATGCTTCTGGTTGCTCTTAAATGTTTGAACTTCTAATGGTATATTCTTTAAACTAAAGAAACTTCATAATTGATTAAAAACTATTTTTTAATTTAACTATTTTAAAGTTCACTGTCTCCGCAAGAAATGCTTTTGCGGGGGAAGCACCTCATGTAAGCACGCTCATAGCTAATGCGTGTAAAATCCTCGAACCTCCTCGGTTATAGGCCGGTTGGCTTCAATTAGTTGCCTGACGGTAGCCACATCTTCCTCACTGATCGCAGTCGAGGAGCAAACTTCACGAATTTCATCGTGGAACGCAACTCCCAAAGTCAAAATCTGCGTAGCGTTACGCAGATCCAGTTTTATCAAGTGTGATCTGAAGCAATTTTATAATGGCGTTAAAATGTCGTCATCATCGATTTTTTAGTCCTCAACGATGCACAAAATGTATTTTCGATCTTGAAATCTGTTAAAGTTCACGTCCAAATAGCTATATCAATGTAGATTTACAATACCATATCAAATTTAAAGGTCGCCTGCAGACAGAATCATTGTTTTCATGTTGTCCGAACCTAAACGATAACATTTTTATATAAGGAGCCATATAATTTGCTACATTTGTTTTGACATTGCGGGCGGCTAATTATGTCCATTTGCTCATTATGGCATGCTATAAACGTCCAATTGGTGTTAAATTTATACATTTGAACAATGAACTCAAGACAAAGTGCTTTTTTTATAACTAAGATGGAACAAAATCAGAAAAGACAAATGGGAAACCAAATCGAATTAATGAGTCCGTTTAAATCATTGTAGTGCAAAAACATGCGTCAACGCTATCGGTAAAGCTCGCCAACGAGCCAATGTAAATCTTAAAACAAAAGCAAATAATATTTAAGAAATCGATTTCAGAACCTCGCACATGGACATAAAGATGTTATTTGTTTATCTCAGAGATATGAATAAAGTTGTAAATGGGGTAAGTTTGTTCGGTTAATCCAAGCGTTATCGGTAGTCGTGGTTCTTTTAATATATTGCCTCATGGTTTCTTGAAAATGGAACTTGATATTTTATGAACTACCGAAGAATTGACCTTCTTCTGAAAGGTTCTTGTTAATCCGACGCAAATTACCTTTCCATGTAGGTATTACTTTTCTTATCAATGCGTAATTCACTACCGGCGTTTGTGATAAGGGAAGCTTTTAAAGATCATGCCTTATTCTCTTGAATTTACATTGTTTTTATAATCAAGGTTGTTGAAGTCTTATTCAAATTTTGATTAACATGACAAATAAATGAGACAAATTTAATTTGCATATTCAAATTTAAATCATTTGTTCTCTACGTATCAAACTAATCAAGATTCGAATAAAAACATTGAGCATGATAGCATATCATAAAAATAAATTGTAATTTCGTTATTGACATTCAAAGTGTACCTAATATAAAGATGCAAATAGATTTGTATGTTACATAAGCATTCTGAACCATCACTTTGTTTTTGAATTAAGATTGAGGGAACGATGAATGCAAAGAAAAGGAACAAAATTAAACCAATCAACGTATCGTTTTCTTCTCAAAATTGAGCCGATTCTATTATGTTGGCATTAACATTTTTAGAAGAGTATAGTGGTATTGGTCACGGCCGTGAAAGGGGGCCTTTTTAGTGATTCTGAACCAACTGCAAGGTTCTCAATTCAACTATTTTTGTGTATCATAACTTTGTACTGGGTGTACCGATTTTGACGTTTTCTTATGCTTATCATCTGGTCCCATTTAATGTTCATCAAGTGAGATCTGACGTATTTGAGTTATGTCTATAGAGTAATGAAGTAATTCTGATAAATACCATGGAACTCTTCAAAAAACGCAAATCTGTCGTGGTTACTGCAATCATTTATTTACCTGATAGTGAATTTTTGTTTTAGAATATTTTGTGTTTACAGTTGTTTTTCGTATAAATATTTTATTTGGGGTAATATTTTGTTTAGTTATAATTAGTTGCCGAAAAAAAGGAAATGACAGGGGCGTGTCCATAGCAAGCCTAAATTTTGTGCAAGATAATGATTGATATTTTTATGGAGAATATATACATTTTTATCGATAATCGCACGCCACCGACTTCTTACTTAAGTCGTGTAAAACACAAAACTGTTCCGTTCGAATGTCTGCTGAAGTGTTGATTCAGAAATGATATAGGTAAGTACTTATGCTGTCACTTCGCTAAGACAATCGGCTGTATAAATGAACGTTCACTGGAAATTACGAGGACAGTGGTTTTCGTGACTTGTCACGTGAATCACCATCGTGTCACACGAGGGGCCTACAGCATGTGATAGACCTTCGAAATCAAAGAAATAAGGAAAATAACGATGTTTTTTGCAGGTATACTTATCATAACTTGAATGTTGTGTGGGATTTAAACAGTTACGATGTATTTTAGTTTGGAAGTTCTCGTGAGTATGAGAATATAAGGTTTACCCTACCGAAAGACCTTTGCCGAGTTCAGTGGAATAATTTTTTAAGTATATCTAAATATAAATAAATAGCTCTCCGGGCGCGGCTCCGCTAGCGCGTATATCGGTTATCGCGCAAAAACATTAACCTCTTTTTTCGCAGTTGGATAAAAACTATTCTATGTTTTTTCCCGGGTCTCAAACTATTTCCATACCAAATTTCATTCAAATCGGTCCAGTAGTTTTTGCGTGAAAGCGTAACAGACAGACAGACAGAGAGACAGACAGAGTTACTTTCGCATTTATAATATTAGTACTGAAGTACTGATAAGCACTATCACGTGCTAAGCTAAAATAACATTAACAAATTATTAGACAACAATATATTTTTTTCTTGTCTTAGAGTGATGGACGTAGTGCAGTTAGTCACTTGTGACGAAATACGTCTGCCATAGGCAGAGGTTATCGTTTAACATCTTATTTATGGGACTGCTCCGTTACGTCTATAAAAAAGGAAGACTTGATAAAGATGATTTTATTGATAGGCACGCATTATTTAAGATACAGGAGTATTTTACATATGGAAAGCAAGAAAGGATTACTTGTCATTGACGCCGGAGAATTTTAATTTGTTATTTGATGGTAATTAAAATATGACGCAAATACATTTACTATGGAAAGCGATTTGAGTACACTTCTCTTAACAGATCTATATACAAATGCTAATAAGTATACTTAAGTAACATTGTTATTGGTAAACAAAAATATTCAAGCGTTTGATGGCATACCACATACTTACAAACCAAGTAAACCTGTCCAGTTCACTGAAATATGAAGAAATTGGAAGCGTTAAGATATTCCGATTTCCAAAAGCAATGAAACAGCTCAGAAAGTAAACTCTTCTTATATCTTAGAGGCTACAAGTGCAATAAAAAAGGTAATTCGTTAACAATATTCCTCGTGAGAATGATTCACCTTCACGAACTACTCGACGTGATCTTCTTTCAATCAGCGTCAAAAGGATTTGAAGATGAGCGTCTCAGAATACATTAGAGACCTAAAAGTTCTGTGCCACTTGACATTTGGACAAAGCAAATGTTTGTCCAAATGTTGTTGACCCCATAGCTTTGTTTTATCGCAGATTTGTCTTGGTTACTTATGTTAATGACGCTTCAGGCCATTTTAGATTCAGCCAACACAAAATATTGTTGTCAATGAGCGCATTGGTTTGACAGCTTGTGGAATATTTAGTTAGATCATTCTAGTGTTTGGGTTCTGTACGTGAAAAAAAACCTATTAGTGATTGTCTGCTGTCCCATGACCGTCCGACCGCCCTTGCTATCTTTAAATGGTTGTAATTCTATATATGAAGATCTAAAGTAGAGGTTACCGCTTAACATCAGGTGGGCTTCGTGCGGTATGCATTACCCCAGCAAGAAAATCACTTCTGGAATAAATTGAGTTCTACAAATAATAAGTGCGTTATACGCTGTAAATGTGCCCCAAATAAAAAATTTGTGCACTTTGCCGTTTTGTTAAAAAAAAGGAAAAACCAATTCTGCTGGAGTAACGTTGTTCCAGCAGGAAAATTTTAATCCAATGATCGGAAAGAAAAATTGAGTATATGGACAGATAGCTTATATTTGTGCGTAAATGTGCGCCAAAAATTAAATTTGTGCGTCGTAAGGTTTTCGAGATATTTCATTTCCTGCTGGAGTAACGTTTAGCAAAATCTTATTTCTCGAAAACCAATAATTGTGCGACTTTACAATCAAAGTATATTAGTAGCTCTTAATTTGTGTTTATTTGTGACACCATTAGGTTTTCAAAATTCTGTACCATTTTTATGTAATTATGCAATTACGAAAATAAAAAAAATATGTCTAGCGCTAAAACAAACAAACGGTTGTTCTCACTAAAAACGGTATTTGGTTCTTCTTGTTATTCCATTCATAAAAAGTAAACTTATTAGACAAAATATACACGCATTTATCAATAATATCAATATATGTCGCAACCGACAGTGTCATAGTTAGACATCAAAATGTAAGAAATAGAATTAACTCAACATGTTTCAGTGTTAACCAAGAATTAGTGCGTTTATTGAAAAATATATACTGACAATTTCAGCTTCCTATGTAAAGTATTAAAATTTGTAAAATATGATTATCACTTAGCATGCGGTAGTGTTTGTAATCATATTTTGAAATAAAAATGATATGTTCAAAACTTTTTTACAGGATTGACTTAAGGGGGTGAAATCAGGGATGAAACTTTGTATGGAAAAGTCATTGTTTTTGAAGTGATAGTAACGAAAATTGGTATCTGGATAAAATAAAAAAAAAACATGCCACGACAATATTTTTGCTAGGGTTGATTAGTAGGAGTGAAAATGGGGAGGAAAGTTTGTCACCTGAACCTAAACCTCTGGCGCTCGGCCTGTTTGTCGTCCATTTGTCATATTAATGTACCATTTTTTATAAATTTTAAATCTGTCGCCAAGCATCTAACAGTGTGTTTCGGTAGCAGGATGCAGGTCCGGTAGCAGAATGTTGAGAGCCAGGAAGGAATTCAAGACACATAAGGCTTTCACAACTGTATTTCTCAGGGTGACGGGCGCAGTGCAGTTCGTCATTTGTCACGAAACCATTTTTTAAAGGTAGAGGTTACCGCTGAACTTCAGGTGGGCTTTGTGCGAGGTCCATCACAATACAATATAAAATAATTTAATCAGTACTAATATTATAAATGCGAAAGTAACTCTGTCTGTCTGTCTGTTACGCTTTCACGCCAAAACTACTGGACCGATTTGAATGAAATTTGGTATGGAAATAGTTTGAGACCCGGGAAAAAACATAGGATAGTTCTTATCCAACTGCGCAAAAAGAGGTTAATGTTTTTGCGCGATAACCGACATACGCACGGGCGGAGCCGCGCCCGGAAAGCTAGTTTTATTATATTTTAAGATAAACCTCATCCAAACCCAAAATGGCACCATAAATAAGGTTAGGGTCACAAAAAAATCTGACAATTTACTTTGTCGCTTACATTTAATTTGAATTTATAAATATTAACGTTAATGTATGGATTAAAAACTGGAAATGAGGTCAATAACTGTTTTATTTAAATCAGTGACATCCGACGCCACGCCGGTTTTCAGATGTTTAATTTTATTTCCGAAACGACAAAACCTCGTCTCAAGTTTCATTTAAAGATATTTTTGCTAAAAAGTAAAAAGGATGGTCAAATCAGTATTAAATTAAGTATTTATGTGTTATAAATTTTAGATGTTTCTTCCTCGATTTTCAACACCGTTATGCAAATTTTAAAGTAATAAGTATATAGGTATTCTGTAAAAAATGTGTAGGTATATTCTTCCATGGTACACAATTTTAAATAAATGACACAAATCGAAAATTTGCATATATTGCTGGTATGTATACATGCATTGATATAGCTCCCCGAGTTTCGGCACCTGTTTTGGCCACAAGTTCAATAGCCGACTCACGTCCGCAACCAAGAACGAAGCCTTTAAAAAAGTATATAAAATTTTCGTGACAAGTGGCTTTTCTATTGGTCCGATTCTTTTAAAACAAACGCCAATTGTGGGTCAAGGCATGTATTTTTACTCAAGAAAATCTCTCTCCTCTGACAATGGTAAGTATTTCCATATCATATCTATTGTAGAATTTATAAGAAATCTATGAACTATATGTACAACACTGCAGCTACTACAATAAAAGCATCTATGCAACCTACAAGTCATTGCAGACTTACAGGCAATCCAAATGCCCCAGCCCACTGTAGCGTGCCCAGCAAATCATTTAATTATTTTGTAAAAAAATGATTGTGCTTTTCATACAATTTGGCGCGAACACGGCTAATAACAAGAAATCGCATGTATTCCTACTTTTTAAGGTAATTATCCTAGGATGTTGTGATTTTTTTATGTAAAATGTGACTAATGATATTATAATAAGAAAGTGTAAGATAATAATGTTGGCGTAAAAAATATAATATTAATAATTCAATTATATTTAGCCATCTCCGTCAGAAGATCATGCTGCTGCAGTCTAATATAGGTGAATACTAGGTATTATTAGCATCCCTTATAACTGTGTTCCCCCCCTAAGTATGTAATAATGCTCCCCGTAGTAATGTATGTAATTGCTTAATACATATCTCAGTTAACTTAAAAAATTATACGAACCCTGGAGTTTGTGGAAAATCAACTAAACCTTACAAAAAAACGGTGAATTGAAGATGTTTTATAAAAAACATTTTAACAGCATAACAAAGAAAAAACCAAACAAAGCCAAATTGGCATTCAAAGGTTGATCTATAAATCGATAGCCATCTAAATCGATTTGCTATGTGGATAGATTTAATACTGAAGGCGTGGGAGCTTATTGGAGATTCATACTTTTAAAAGTTAGACAGATATGAGGAGCTATGGGAAGTTACCTTCAAGTGCGTTGAAGAAAGGGAAGGGAAACATACCAGAAGGCATTCAGCAGCATCAGCGTCTCCTGAATAGCTGCGATCCCCAAGACGCCTGCCAAGTGTAGGGATAATGGCAAACGCAAAATTACTAGACTAAATAAGCGCTGTTGTATTTTACTTTATTTAATGTTATTCACATTTTTGCGATGTAAAACACATATGTAATAGTTAAATTGTATTACCACGTAAGTAACAGTTTGTCTTTGATGGTTATAAAGTTCTTTAAACCGAAACTGAAACCGATTAAAAATAATCTTTACAAACTCAAATCCTTCCAATTGTCAACAAAACATTTTCAGTAGCACCCAAAACGTCTCGAGAAAAAAGTTGGGTAGTAAAATTACGAGTTGTGCATGGTGATAGGGCATTTTGAAAAAGGTCCGCCTAGCTACCACCATCGAGTGGAAAATCTAACGCCAAGCACGTAACGGTGTGTTCCAGTAGTTGCCATTAAGAGCTAGTAATTCTAGATCAGCCGAATCTAGGCTAATTATAACAATATCATCCAGTACTTACATCAATTACTATCAGGTGATATAGTGGTCATAAGATAAAAGCTTATCAAATAAATTAGTAGTAGCTATACTTACTTAGTTATATCCTCATTAACGTTCAATTAAGATTTTAATTTAATTAGAATTAGAATCCCTGTGTTTGTGTTTTTATTAAGTTTATACCTACTCAATAAAAACACATAATCTCGATAAGTAGGCAAGGTATGGGTACTTATCCGATCCAGCCAAACTTTTACCATGGTTGGTATATATTTTTAGTAGCATACCATTCAGTACTTATCAACATTATTTGTAACTATATAAATATCAATTTTGATAAATTATGTAACTAAGTATCGAAAACAAAATAAAAGAAAATATTTCAAACGAAATTGTAAGAGGTAAATTATGATATATATATATGATTCCATCATGTGCATTAGTGTCTAATAACTGGTAATATTATTAGTAATCGCGAGTTTAAAATAATAGTAATATTTTTTTGTTTTGTAATTTCGTTTCTTTTTGTGCAGTGTTTGTAAAGATTATAATGTTGCTTCTAATAAATAAAGAACAGTAGAAGAATTTTTTACAACAAAAAATGATTTTAATTACTAGGTACATATAAAAAAGTTTAAGTGGGTGCTAAGTGTTAAGAGTAATTTTGGAGAAATTTTAGAATTGAACTTTTAATTTATAGGTAAGTACGTGGTGTTTCTGACTTTACATCGTTAGTGTACCTCTAAATTTGAAATGAATTTCCTCAACGATTTATTATTAACTTTAATTACTGTATTTTAGTTCAAACGTCAAATAAATAAATACTTACTAAGTTAAATGTACTACGGCCAAAGTTTAATTGAAATAAAATCTTAATCACTAAAATAACAAAGGTGGTACACACAGGGTGGCCAAGTATCAATTACCTTCCCTGGACTGTTTTCAATAATTATAACTACCAAAAAGACTAGAAATATTATCGAATGCAAAAAGTAAACGAAACGAGGAAGAGATCGCCATTCATGTACAGGACACGTTAAACTATAACAAAACGAATAAGAACTATATTATTTTAATGATCTGTCTCATATTAGAACCAACGCGAATTTGTAGAATTACTTACTAGAAAATGTTAAGCTGACGAATTTGAGTCCAATAACGTGTTATGAAGCTCTAAGAGGTGGAATAAATTCAAGGCATTATTGTCGCCATTAACCTTTTTTAGTAAAGGCAAACGCTGAACGCTTTGGCGGGAAAATCATAATTTTATTACTATTTTACTTTTGTGGCCAGATCGTCTTACTATTGTACTTGATCTCGTAAAACGCAAGATTCAGAGAAAAATGTTCATAAAATCAAATAAGTATGTTTTTTTAATTCTTATTGAATGACTTACATTTGTTACGGGTAAACGTAAAAATTAATATTTCTGACAGTTTCAGGGGTAAATTATGATATATATATATGATTCTATCATGTGTACATATTAGTGTCTAATAAATAACTGGTAATATTATAAGTAATCGAGATTTTAAAATATTAGTAGTATTATTTTAAACTCGCGATCTCGCGAATACCATGGTTTTGTAGAACGATTACAAACGAAGCCTAGCTATAAGATTGAAAAAACTGATAAAAGTTTGAATTTCCCGCAATAAACGTCAGTTTCCATCTTGTTTTATCTTTGGCGCTAAATTCAAAATATTTTTTCATACTTATATGGCAACTTCTCCCCACTAGGCTAGCTACCACTTAGATCCGTCGCCAAAAACTTAACAGTGAGTTCCGGCGACAGTCCTTAAGAGTCAGTAAAATTACAGGCACATGAGATTTAACAATTGTATGTCTCAGGGTGACGGGCGCAGTGCAGTTCGTGACTTGTGACGAAATGCATTTGTTGTAAGCTAAGGTTACTGTTTTTGACATAAGGTGCGACTCGTGCTTGTTCCGTCACAAAACCATAAAAAAAGTATTTTTTTGCCTGATAGGTTAGCATTTGACCGCTATCTCACCTGATGGCTTAACCTAGACTTACTGGCTCTCAAGGACAAGTGCCGGAACACATCGTTAGGTGCTTGGCGACAGATTTTCTACTTGACGGTGGTAGCTGGAGCTAGCAGCTAGCCAGGCGGGTATTCGCTAAATGCCCTACCACCATGCTATAACGACTGCCATCCTAAGACAATAACCGGGACCGACGGCCTAACGTGCCCTCCGAAGCACGGAAGCGCTCAGTAGTAATGTCACCAGCGGTCACCCATCCAAGTCATGACCGAGGCGAACGTTGCTTAACTTTGCTGATCAATTCATAATGGCTAAGCAAACTTCGCTACGAGCGCTTCAAAAATTCAAAATACGTATGTACGTATCTGAAGGTAGTCTCTACATGGTAGAGATCTTTCAGTCTAAAAATGCACGCCCTTGTCCACCTGGCAAGAAAAATGTATGACACGGCGGACAACGGTCATCACACTCACCTCCACGGAATAGCCCCGCTACACACCAGACCGCCGGACACAAAACGCTCATGGCGGCCGCTACCCCGGGAGCTGCTACCACCGGCTTCAGAGGAGGAGGCGGAGCCATGAGCTCCTAGGTATCACACACCAAGAATGGACCATTCAAGAATATAGTGACTAACGATTACATACTTAATCATATTATAATGCACAGAGTGCAAGTCATACTTCATGTAGAGCGGTATATACCAAGAGAAGCCTACATGAAGACGAGATACCAAGGGGCAGTGTCCCCTTGAGATTACGCAAGGGTTAGGGGCTACAGCCCGGTACCCTATCCGACCCAGTAATGGGTTGAAGACGAAATTATTACTGAGCGTGATTATTTAAATGTGTGTGCGTGCAGTGGGAGAAGTGCCTTCAACACTTCTCCTTCTCGGGCTTCCCTCGCCCAAAATCCGGTGGAGCTGAACGTCCGAACAGTCGGAAGTCAGCGTCTATGTCCTCCCTAAAAAAAAGCGATTATACTGAAAAACCAATGATAATGCCGAATTATTTAAAGTAACTCAAAATTCGACTAAATCACATTGAATGAAATTCGTATGATACATGACCCTTTTAATTTTTTTTTTCTGACAATTTAACCTCAATATCTATATACCGCTTTAGGTTTTGAATTGAACCTTTTTATGGAAACAACATAAGGATGATTTTTTTCCTAGTATGAGTCCAATGGATGCATATAAGACCTGTGGATAACTAAAATAAAATAAATTAAAACAAAAAAACCAAGTATCCCGACCCTATCGAACTTAAAATAAAATATCTAAATTGGTTCACAACTCAAGAACTTATCAGGTAACATGCATACATAAAAAATAATAGATAAAAGAATTGGGAACCTTATAAAATTACAAATTTACGAGCGGTTAAATTTTAGTCATGTGTGGGATATAATCATGTGCGACTATAATTTTCCCTTTCGTAAATTTGTAATTTGTAAAGTACCGCAGAGCATGCGTTATTGGAAAAATAAAAATATTAAACCTCTAATGTTATTTTCAAAGGCGCTAAAAAAGTATTTAATCCATTGATTCTAGTTTGCGTCGTATTTTACGCAAAGTACAGAATTAACTAAAGTGAACGAGTTTGGATAATTTTAACACGCTGGTCGCGGCCCATTTTTTTGTAGAGTTATGAAAATGCCAGAGGTCCGGAAAAAAAGTGGTAACTATTCGTGGTACTGATTGACTTCCGCATTCCTAATTCTGCCTGTAATGTTTCTAAGTAATTGGTAGTCCATAAAATTCAATGTTTTAATTATCGGCAAAAAATAAAAGGTTAGCGTTGTAAAGTGCTTGAGTATACAACAATAACGATTTTATGTATTGTTTGATATACTTAAATAAACTGCACCAAACTGAATGTACATTTTATGAATGTCTAGCTGCCGAACTTTAGGTAAGAAATCTGTCGACCATTCGCAAAATGCCCTTCTTCCACCATGTGACGAAACTCAAGCTGGCGGTGGATATCGAACAATGGACCTGCGGCACGGCAGTTCATAGCTATTGCCACTGAGCCATCATTGCTCAGCCAGTGTTCCGGTAGAGATCCATGAAAGCACTTTCCTTTTAACTGTCTTCGAACACATCATCACTAACCATCCATTGAGATTTTCTCTTGGTGTAGGCTATATAAGCAATAAAAAAAAACAATATTCATTACACATACGTAATAAAACGTAAATTACAAATATGTTTTTTTTAGTAAAATGTTTCTCTTGCGTTTTTAATGAAAAATACACACGTCGTCGTTCATATAAAAGTCGAAGAATATCGAAGGAGCCAGCCGCGATTTTGAAATGCTGAATAAAATAAATAACACTGCGTGTCAAATTAATTTATTTCATTATTAAGTATTCGTATAAACACGTTATACCTTAATCTTTCAACTGGCATGAAAAAATAATAAATGAAACTGCCTACTTAAAAGAGAGAAAGATATGCAAGATGGAACGAGTCTGAAGTCTTTTGTACGGGAGATACTATATTGCAAAATACTTTGGATCCATATTATAATGTTAAGAAATATAAATAGCCAAAAAATATATATAAAATACTAAGTCAAAAATACAGATAAAACAAAGAGATAAAAAATATTAAATTAAATTAAGTCACAATAGCAACCCAGTGGTTATACGTTCCAGTCTGCATAAGTCTATCCGCCAAACTTTTAATGATCAGATATTTATACCTGTCATATAACTTTTTTTATGTTAATGTGACGGAAGAAGCTCGAGGCCCACCTGATGTTAAGCGTCAAGTTCTGCCTATAACAGATGCATTTCGTCACAAGTCACGAATTGCAGTGCGCCCGTCACGTTGAGACATAGTTTTTAAGTCCCATGTGCCTGTAATTCCACTGGCTCTCAATGACTGCTGCCGGAACACACTGTCAGGTGCTTGGCGACAAATTTACTATTTGAGGTTGGTCGCTAGCTAGGCCGGGATTCGCAAAATGCCCTTCCACCATGCGGCGAAGCTCAAGCCCGAGGTGGGATTCGAACGATGGACCTACTGCGCGGCAGTCCATAGCCAGTGCCACTGAGCCAAAATAACTAAGCTAAACCCACTCAAAAAATTAGAGCTGTTTTTGAGAACAGTTATTTTCAAAGTTGTGTATTTTAGTTTAAAAGGCTAAATTTACACAAGCGTATAATGAGCACTCACGTACATCTACTAAACACAGGGTCCTAGTGAAACGTTATAGCTTATGCCGTTAGCGGTACCTACTAAGGACGTGTGGATAATTTTATAGCTTGAGTGCTCCGATTTCTTTTATTTTAAAGCATAAATTGGTGCTACCAGTTGCATGAAGAATATATTGTAGTTTTAATTACAATAATGTAATTGGTACATTCTGTTTTAAATTCTTATTTGAAAATCTCAACGGTAGACTGCAAACGGCAGTTTTCTGTCCTACGAGTAGTTGAATTTAGAAAACGGCTCTAATAAATATATTATAAATCGATAAATATTTACATTTAGAAACCAAAATTACCAATTATAAATATAAAATAATAATTAAGTATATATGTACCTTTATTAACTGCCTATCAGTCCTTAAATGTAGCATCTGTTCTAGCGAGTTATCAACTAAAATTATGGGTACTGACATCAGCCATGTGGAGACGCATTCAGTTACCTTGCCTTTATTAACAAAATACTACGAAATATATACAACAGTACAGCTACTACAATAAAATCATTTAGGCAAACTACAAGTCATTGTAGACTCACAGGCAGTCCAAATGCTCCAGCCTACAACCAGTTCGCGTTGCATCGACCAAGCGCTCTGATAAGTTTTGGAAAATACGATGATAACAACCGACGCAGTAGTCCCCGTGGCCAAACCCGTCATGGAATGAATGATCTTATGAGTACTTAATAATTGCTAATTAACTATTAAATTCGGTGGTTTAGAGAACAGAATAGAAGAGAAAGAGCGGCTTATAATTAGTACCTAAGGGAGTATTTTCAAATTATACTACCACCACGCTGTGAAGCAAGTCTGCACTGCAGTAGTATTCAAATCAAATTTAAACCATGGAGCTGTGCAGCAGTGGCACAAACTTTCACTGGACCAACTTCACTTTCTATTTAGCAGGCTAATCGTTACTGCTAGGAATTGGAGGGGCCCACTGAGACCGGTAAACGAACTTTTGACATTTAGTGGATGAGAATACGCTACTCCGCTAAAAATTTATAATCTTTCAAATTGGGTACTCTATATTTAATATATTTAGTATAATAGTAAGTTGTGTAGATCAAAGGCCATAACGATTTCGTATAGTGAATTGAACCCATGTTGATCACAATACATACAAATGTAAATGTATGTAATGAGTTTAGTTTTCCCTTTTGTTGAATGCGGAGTCTAGCTATCATAAAAAGCCAGAAAAAACATTCCTGTTTATCCCCGAATGCGTGAATAGCAGTGTACAGCTCAGTAATACGCATGTATTTTTAATTGCAGTACAATATATAGTTTTCTTATAATCCATCTAAAAAACCATATGAACATTGTGTGATATTGTATTTTGTGTCTATAGATTCTTAAGTCTGCGGCAATACCGTCAAATAAACAAACAGGCGAGCCCCCTGCGCGCGCGTCGCTGTTGTTGGCGGTGGCGCTGAATGTCAAGGTCGAGGGCGACGCCCTTCCTGAATTGGACATTTCCAATTATCACCAACTTAAACCTGGTTTTAGATTGCTGCTCTACATTGTCTATAATGACGTCTTTTAGGTCACAGAATAATTAATAATACATATTTGGTACCAGTCCTGAATGCAGTTACAAATTTTTAACGCATAAGATTTGAAAGAATCTTAGTTGCAAGTTTCTAAATAAATACTTTGCTCAGAGCATTCCACGGATAATATAGTAATAAAGCTTTCTTAACGTAGTAACATAGATATTGACCACAAGGATTATTGACCACCTTGAGTAAACAGAATTTGTGTCCTCTGCAGCATAACATAAAGGAGTTTTAGTAGGAGAAGGTGCTAAACTTTGAGTTTTTGACGTAGGTCAGTTCAGTTGAGTAACCACTTAGCGAGTAACTAACTACTCAATGTTGTGTAGTAACTCTCTATTGACACATGCAAGGCTTGACAGAAAGTTCTCGAATGCAAAACATAATTTTCCAAGATACACAAAGACAACTAAGGTGTTTCAAAATAAATGTTTAGAAGACCAATAACTCGAGCGAGACATCAACAAAGTTGTGTACCACTATTTAAAAGTCTTATATTACTTCCCTTAGCATCATGGTATATTTTAGAGGCTTGCCTAATTATGAAAACAATTAAAAATAACTATGACATAAAAATTACACGTAAACCACGAAAAAGCCGCAAATACTTATGTGTTAACCCCTCAGGGCTTTAAAACAACATATGGCATTTTTTTTATGTAATATAAATTATTCAATCATTCAACAGATAGATACAATTAAAGCTTTTATCACATTTAAACACAATGTAATGAAACGATTACTGAAAAAATATAATAAAAATCTTTACATTTTACCTAAATAATATTGTGTAGTGTTAAAAAGAATTCATTTTGTCTTATTGATTTATACAATATTGTACACCTGAAAAGGTAGCTTTAGCCGTTAGTTTTATAATTTTGACAAAATTTTAACACACAGCTGACAAAAAACTATTTTGAATTTAGGTTATTTTAGGTCGATAGAGGCAGTTTCAATTACCCCTAATATTACATCCCTCTTATCGAGTATAAGAATGCTGAGGTTAAAGGATTGAAAGGGGTATGATACTTTGTATCCTGATTTCCTGAATCTGAAACTCTTCGTGGATCCTGCAGGTAAGAAAGCACAGGAATAGACAAAATAATACTACGCTATAGACATCCAAATCTAACCATGGTTGAACCAAACAAAGTATAAACGTAACAATTTCTTATAGATTTCAGTTCACTCGAGTTATTAATTTAAGTAGATATATATAACTTACAAGTTACAACCACATTGTAGTAATTCTTTTTAATAATTATTATAAGTAGAGGTGGGCCCCACAAGTGGAGAGGTAGCAAAAAATCTTAAAAAGTATAACATAACTGACTCGTTTAACAGTCCAACTGGCATTTTTCCAAACGTATGAATTATAGTGACACCACTTGACAGATTAATTGCTAAGAATTACAGACATAATCGTAATTTATGACTTTTTTATATTCAAAGCTTATAAAACATATATGAATGGAAAGACAAATTGGGACGCAATCGGAAACATTTACAAGTAAATATTTTACGAATGCCCGCCTGGCTAGCCACCTCTTTCAAATAGAAAATCTGGCGCCAAGCATCTACTCGTACCGTTGGGTTCCGGCAGCTGTCATATAGAGTGCATATTCAGAATTCAAATTCAGAATTGTATTTATCATTTAAAGTACATCATTCAAATTTGTAATCATTCAAGTTTGTAACCTACCAAACTGGGTATATAAACACCCGTATCTTGATGGGTAGTTCCTTCCCTATAATATTACAGTACAGTTTTGAAATTTGAACATTTAATGGATCTAGTTTTAATCTATGATTTTCATGTATCAATATATATTGCAATCATTATAATATAATCTCAATCATTTATGTGTTAAGACTGATAATTGCATTCGTCCACTTCCTACCACCAGGTGGAATTGTGGTCTTAGGCTAACCTAGAGTAATAAATATAAGTATACTTACTTAACTCGCACCTAGCACTATCAGTCAAAATCTGGTAAAGAAAAGCTATTAAGCTATAGTGTTATATATAAGTTGTGTGTTGTTTGTAAGAAGCTGTGTGTCATTTAATTTCTTTTTTGTAGCAATTAATAAGTATGCTATTCTATTCATTTTATTTAAATTTAATTTGTGTTGTAGCAATGATGACACTCTAAAAGTAGATAGTGAAAAAAAATAAGGTTATCACATGACCATTGTGGTGTTCACATCCCCATTAAACAAACACCAACCCTCATCTATTATTTTCTTGTTTAATCTATGTTAATCCTATCTATTTAAATAAAACTGGCCAAGTGCGTGTCGGATCTCGCACTTTAAAACACACAAAAATTATAATTGTAGTATGTGTTCTGTTGTGATAAATGAAAAAATATTTTTAGTAACTTTAATAGTTTACTTATCGTGTAAACATACATAAAATTGAGGAGCTCCACCTTTTTTGGAAGTCAGTGACGAGTCTATTGCTCGTGAACGACATTCCGCTACATACAAACTGACGGACGGACGGCCGGCCACGCAGAGTGACAACGAAGTCTTATTGTTAGGGCTCCGTATTTCCGTTTGGGTACGAAACCCTAAAAACATCATACATTACATGGGCAGATTAACTGTTTTCATTTGCAATAATTGCCATTTAGACCTATTAATGTCGGTATAATGTTCTAGCTTGTAAACGGAATAAGTCGCAAACCTGAAATATAAAACGAATTGAAGTAATACAACAAATATATTCAACTAATTCTTAAAAATATTTTAAAAAAACCGACTCCAAACAGAAAATATTCAAAAAATGCACTAAAAATAAATAAATTAAACCATTATGAAAAGTTTTTTTGTTCATTTTAGACCAACAGTGAAAATGAGAACATCATACATAATATAGGCAATACCAATTAAATATGCACTATTTATCATTATTATTAGGGATAGCTCAAATACAGTAGTATTCATCAGATCCCACTTTAATATAAATGGGACTTTGGGACCACATGACAAATATCAAGTTGAGTTTGTCGTGTGCTCGAATATAAAAAAAAAAACATCAAAATCGGTGTACCCAGCAAAAAGTTATGAGGTAATAAACAAAAAAAAGTCAAACTGAGTAACTCCTCGTATGAAATCGGTTAAAATCTTTTTATGATGTTGGACTCGGGCAACCTCGCACCTTAGCCCGTCTGTTTCTTGACAGATGGTAGAGTTTTCGCAGGTTATTGTAGAACTTACAAGCCATAAAAATAAATGCCTGGAAAACACACTTAGTTTAGTTTTTTTTTTATTGCTGATAGGTAAGCCTTTGATCACATTCTCACGTGATGGTAAGTGATGATGTGGTCGAAGGTGTTAATCAGGCTTAACCTAGAATTACTCTGGCTCTCAAGGACAGCTGCCGGAACACCCCGTTAGGTGCTTGGCGTCAGATTTTCTACTTGAGGGTGGTCGCTAGCAAGGCGGGCATTCACAAAATGCCCTTCCACCATGCAAAAGTGCGGCTCTTATACCACCAATTCCGTGGAAGATTTACCTTTCACCTGTGGGCCTGCACAGCTAGCTCGCATTGAAAATTAGTATATATAACACCACAAACATCACGTTATCGATCCGTCAGGCAGTGTTCAGTTATGGCTGACCATGACATTATCGTAACAGATCATGTTCCATTTGATAGGCTGATCATATGAACATCCGGGAAGGGAATATCGCAACAATACCTGTTCACACACGAGTTGGTTACGTTCCGATTGTTTTAAATGCTGATTGTGCGTGCACTAATAATATATATATGAAAGATGAGAAGTAGAGGCTTAGAAAGCTAAGCTTTTGGAAAAAATCTCACGTTACCTTCTTTCTAGGTTTCTACAAACCTTAATAATTACTTGGATTGTTTTAGACCAGTAAATTGAAGCCTAGATAATATTTTACGACATCTTTCATAACAAATAAATGGAATTAGATTGATAGTAGTAGATATAAGTATAATTGAAGGTTAATGAATATATAAGCGGTATGATGTGTATCTCTTCATCGGAGATCGGACCGCACGGAATAAACCAACTGCGCGGTCGACTGCGAAGCGCGACGGTAGAAATACTTGCCTGAAATACCCATTCACTTACTTTCAGGACTCTCAGACTCCCAGAATACTTTTATCTACCGGGAAACCTAGATACAGTACAGGTAGGATGGTCATTAATTTTCACATGTACGCATACTTATGACCATCAGGCATCATTTATTTTGTATGTGACCAGTGAAGGCATGCGATCGATGTCCACTAAAAGTGAAATATAGGGCAAAATTTGCGCAAAATCCAAACTTCCTGTAATGAACTAATTAGTATAATATCATAAGCATATCTTTCCATATCAAAAATACCTCGTGAGTCGTATGGCATTCAAAAGCTACTTCTGCAAACATCGTGTCATCTTCACTTGACATATTAATAAGCATTCGTATTTCTTTTGAAGTACAGTATTGAGTCTCTTGCCTACACGTCCAAAACGATGTATACCGTCATAATATTGATGAAGTGTGGTGATATTGATTCGTAAATTGCGACCTTTTGCGTGATTTAAACGGATGGATAGGCTGGTTATAAACAAGAGATGAGCATCGAGACTTGGGTACCGGTTCGATGAACTTAATGACTAGGTATTGGTTCCTAGAATTATAGAGATAAGTGTTATAAATGTGAGATTTCGAAAAAAAAACTTGTTAATTATGGACTGATTTTAGGTATAACTTCAAACTTTGATTCTTATCAGATATTTTTAATGATATTGGAAGAATTTTATAATATTCACCAATATCCTTATGATCCGAATTAGTTTTGAAATCTATAACGTCTCTGCAATGCTGTGAAATCACTATCATTAGATAAAAATAGAAAAATAAATATGGATTTTGGATTTTCTGTATAGGTAAGGGAGGCCTACACCCTTAAATGCATGCTGTTGTAAATTCACATTTATTTTTTATATTTTCCTAATATTTTGGTCATATCTAAGTGCCGTTATGCAGTGCCATAGGGAAAGTGTGGTTTTCTGACCTGGATGTATCTAAATAATAGTTATGCGCAGAGCCAGTCGCTCATAAGTGATCATCTAGCCTATATAATTAACCTACCTTATAATGGTTTCATGGCTTTATAACACTTAATTAATCGTTACAGGTACAAACTTTTGTGCGCAAATAACGAAATAAATATTAATTATCTAGTACGAAACTAAGAACCTAGTTAACTATTGAGTAAACTGCACAATACAAATCGACATTTGTTATGGAAAAGTTAGTTGTTCTTTATTGCAGGACTAGTTTTCCGACCGCGGCTCCGCCCGCGCGTATTTTGGTTATCGCGCAAATCACCTTCTTTTTGAGCAATTGGATAAAAACTATCCTATGTCCTTCCTCAGGTCTCAAACAATTTATTTACCAAATTTCATCCAAATCGATCCAATAGTTTTTTCGTTGCATACAAAAATACAAACCTTTCCTCTTTAGTACCTATCTAGTGTAGATCGAGAATAAAGAGTTATTGTGACGTATTTATTAAGGTAACTTAGCAAAAACTGGAACGGAAGCCGAGTCGGTAATAAATTATAAAAAAGCAAGTGATTTAATTTTCCTCCTCTTTCCAACCAAACGTTACGTTAAGTACCTAAATAAATTATACACCTGTCTCATGCTTCTGGGAGACAGCTCCTGTACCTACAATGAAACAAATTATCTGTTATCTGTAATTGACAGAACATACACACGAAAGTAATAAAATGTAAAATTTCCTTAATGGGGAGTATAATAAGCACATGTCACAAGTTACACAGGCTTATTGGCACAACTCTCGTCAGGCTTGTCAGAATTTCCATCAAGCAATAAAGAACATTTCTCGGAGAAGTGTCTTCATTTACCTCATTATTCAATCAAGGGCGGATGGATTCTTGTTCCTTGTTTGTTGTTAGCTGTAATACATCGATAGAACAGAGATTCATACATTGGCAGAATCCATGTGTTGGTAAAAGTAATGTAAACTCTATGTTAAAGGAAACAGAACTAAAACAAAATGGTGCAACTACTAGTTTATACTCAGATATTAAATCGAATTATACTAACATTTTTTATTCTCAGGTATAAATAATTATTTTATTTATACCTGATAGGTTAGCCTTTGACCACTATCTTATCTGATAGTATTATATTACCTGATGGTAAGTGATGATATGATCGGAGATGTTGTAAAGGCTAACCTGGTATTATACTTCCTCTCAAGGGCAGTTACCGGAATACAGTGACAGATTTTCTACTGGAGGGTGGCAGCTAGCCAGGCGGGCATTTGCAAAATGTCCTACCACAGGCTATAACGAATGCCATTCTAAGACAACAATTGGGAACGACGCGACGGCTCAACATGCTCTTCGAAGTACGGAAGTGCTCAGTAGTAATGTCACTAGCAGTCACCATAAGGATCTGTTATAAAATAGTCGTTTCTTTGATCAATACATATGCAATAACTATACTGTAGGTATCTTTTGAAACCTAGCTTAAAAATAGCTATAACTGCTATTATATTGGTGCTACCATGACATAACCCATGGCTAACCTCTTCGCATGCGTACGCGCATCTGTCAAGGCCGGCAGGGTCTTGACCTAAACGCCTACAACAAATACTTGGCTATCAGCTGTCAACGCCCTGTAGCCGAGTTTGTGGCCTAAGGAATAAGAACTAGTGATTTTAATAATTGATACTATTAATGTTGTCTTAAATTTTCGCAATTGTTACATTAAACAACTTTACTTGTTAAGTGCAATATTCCCCTACAAGATGCAGGTGTTTACAAACTTGACTGTTGTCATACATTGGGCAAACAAAGAGGAGCGTTGGTATCCGGGTAAAAGAACACATTGCTGACATGAAGAACAGACGCTCGACCAAGTCTGCAGTTTGTGAACATGCCCAGGACAAACCCAACCACTACATTCGGTTCGACAAGCTACAAATCCTCACCAGAGAGACCCGGTTTATGCCAAGATTGTTAATTGAGGCTATTTAAAACAAAAAGTACCCAAATTTCAATAGAGATGATGGTTGGCAAGTACCACCTGCTTGGGATCCTGTTATCAAATTCATTAAATCCCATGGCCGACACAAATCTGCAAGACCTCTGGACAGTGTGAGCAAATATTGCGTGAATAGGGACTGTTATGATTAATATAAAAAAATCTGACGGTAGACCAAATAATTGTGACAAATAAAACCAATTAGTCACCCCGAGACCACGATCACTGCTAATTGTTTGAAACGTCGCGCGTCGTCGGGACAAAATAATGATAAATATACGCGATTTAAACCGTTTACAGTTGTTTAAATTGCTATTGATACTATTATATTAATTATGTATTGGGCACTAATCAGGTTTATTCTGTGTGATTAAAGCGTGAGTATTATCATAAGCTTCCCGAGTTATTTTTTCAAGGCTAGAAGTTATGATTGTTGATGAATCACTATACTAGAGGCTCTTTGAGCGGAAGACCTAACGACTGAAATATATTCTTTTTACGTAAAAAATACCACATACCTACGAGTATAATAAAAAACCCATATATCAAATTTGCTCACAAAATTTCACAAGAATCGGTTGAGATATGCGACCAGTAGAGGTGGACAACCGTAAATCTGGACATGGAAAGACATGAAAAAGCTTTTTTGCCCAAGTTGAAAGGATACGCTTCCCTCGCCATTTGGGTTTACTCGATCAAGAAGGTCTCATTTCAGCAGGCTATTTCGAATTTAAGACCTTTGTAATAAGTTTTTTTTTATGCCTGATAGGTTGGCCTTTGACCACTATCTTACCTGATGGTAAGTGATGACGTGGTCGAAGATATTATTCAGGCTAAACGACTGCCATCTTAAGATAACAATCGGGAACGACGGCTTAACGTGCCCCCCGAAGCACGGAAGCGCTCAGTATAGTAACCAGCGGTCACCCGTCCAAATCATGACCGAGGCAGACGTTCAGAGCGGCTAAGCAAACTTCGCTACGAGCGCTTCAAAACCTACGCTACGAGCGTTTCTTAATTTGATAATGGATTGTAAATTTTGGTTTCATGGATACGCGTATTTTCCCAATAATTTAATGCAAGAATTGCCTAAGTATGTACATAGTTTTACTCTTAATTTTATTTTTTATTATTTTATTTGTTAGTCGCTAGTTTTTACCTATTCCGGGGAGGGATTTTGGCACTGCTTTTCTAAGTTTGCCTTGCGGGATAAAGTTTATGAGAATAACATTTTAAGACTTTTAACAATCTGCAAAAAGTTTCTTTTGTATATGTGTTACGCGATTACTCTGCTAATTATGAAGTGATTTTGATGTATCTTTTTTTGTTTGGCAGGTCATACTTCAGGGTGGGTCATTTAAGTTTCATCAACATTAGTTTAGTACATTTAACTTAAATTTAATAAAATTGCAAGATTTTTGAATGATGACCAGCAGATTAGGTTGTGCGTTAAAATTATATAGGTACGTAAGCAGAATTTACCTATTTATATTACATACATACAGAGAAAAGATGGATAAAGTTTTTAAATAAAAAATATTTTAAAAATGGACGCAGTCAACTTACACCACTGATCAGTTAGTATGAAATAACTTATTAAAGTCCATGCTGATTCAAAACACTGACTTCATTCACATGGTCGGGCTTCCACACAGCCATTTCATACTTTTTCAAATTCAGTCAAAAACAGAATCGACTGCTAACATGTCCTTTTTTAAATTTTGTGTTCTAACACTTAAAAATATATTAGTAACTTGTGGACCATGACAACCAGCTAAGTAAGAAATAAATCAGCCATATGCGACCTATTCCGGCGTGCGCTGTGTCACACGTACATAATGTATAACGGAAATGTTTATCTTAAATTTTCTTACTCAAACGCCCGCGACAGCTTATGGGAAAAAAATCTTTCTTGATATTTTATTACACAGTTCAAAGGATAGAGTTTTTCAATTTAGAGTAATGTAATATTTATATTGCTTATTTTTGCTCGATTTTTTTCAATCTCTCTGTCTTTGATGCTTGTTTTATCTTTGGCTGAGCTTAAGATTAAGACTTTACACTAAATACCTTTCAGATATGAAACTTATTCCATTTATTTCTCAACTTGACAAAATAGCAATCAAACATGCTTGTTATTATGTATTATATATGTATATTTACTGTCATACCTCGATCTTTGGGTTATGTTGCATCCGTGGTCACGATGAGCTTGGAACAGCGCAGCGGTGGCATTGTCAACGTCGCGTCGTAAACCATGAGCGGCACGAACTACCCGCATTTGATCTTGTATTTGTCCACTCCGAGTTAACCCGCACTGTCACCCACTGCTTATAATATTCCGAGATATACTCGACGGCAAATAAGCACAGGTTACATAATATAGGTATGTTTTAGATAGGAAGTTACTTTTACTATGCAGTAACAACATTTTGAAACCTTATTCGCCTTTCAGAGGCACCACACCGATGCGGTAGTGTCCTCATCATCAGCTGTCACGTGAATGTCATCTGTCATTTTGAAATTTCAATCCCAATTGCAATGCAATAAGACCCGTATTGGTACGCTTCGGGACATGATTCGTCATCCATTCAATGCAAATGATTCTGAATAACGCAGATTCTCGCTAAAATGCGGTTAAAATTTGCGATTCTCCTCATTGAGTTTTTTTTTATTTTCTCCTTCGTTCAAATTGTTTAATATCAGGCTGTTGCTTCAGCCCTAAATGTGTTCTTAAGATTTTAATCTTTAGATTATTCAATAATAAAGTTGTGAGAACTAAACCGATTCTCGTTTACATAAAGACACGCAGGCATGTTTATATACTCAAGTAGGTTCTCACAGTAAAAGGAATACTTAGCAATTTTATGACCAGCTGATCTTAGGGATTGCTCTTTTTGTAGATACCCGCTACCTGTCAGTTTCAAGGACGGTTAGATGGTAAAGAACAGTTTTGCCATTATGTAAAGCAACATCTTGAATAGGGGTTTCCTTCATATAAGACACATTTTGTTAAACAAAATATTGTGGTCGGCACCGCACAGGCGTAACGTATAGGAAGATGATATGGATCAGTAAAAACTAAACTATAATATCAAATGTTTAGACCACAATATGTTTAACCTCCAGTGGGAATCGAACCCTTCTAATCATAATGTTAATAAATATAGAAGGGTAGCGACATCATATACGTGTTTTAAAAAGCACATTTTTCGATCAGATACAATCTATTATAATAGTTTAGTTCATGGCCGCACCGAACCCTGTTACGGTTATAGTAATAAAATTAGAGCACAAAATTCTGCTTAGTCGAGCCAGGCTCGATAGCCAAGTGCTTCGATATCCACACGAGTTAAACTGAATTGTTAATGTGATAATTGACAACGTTTTTAGTACAAATGTGTAAATGTAATTTTCGCTTAGTATGCGATAGTGCTTGTAATCATATTTAGTATAAATTGTAGTCTATATTTAGCTAATTTCATCTAATGCAAATGAACGTAGATCAAGATGGTCTGCCCACCTTCCAGTAATTTACCTTTGGTCGCCTGTTACAACACCCAAGGGAAGAGATGGGGAAGGGACATTCAAGTCCGGTACCCCAAAGGAAATGTCATGAAAATTCTAACCCCGTGTAGAAAACGGATAAAATACTATATTTCCATAATAATAAATCTATAAACTGGCCTTTGAAGACTTGAAAATATATATTCATGCCAGCAATTCAATCAACCATAACGATATCTCCAGGCTCTATCTATATATCAGCAACTCTACAATTACATATTGAAATTGATAATTATTTTTGCCAGAGTACGAAGCGCAGTATTAAATTAACTCTCTCGTATCTTACGTACGATACTCGTTTAGGTGACGTTAATATCTACGTGAGATAAAATCACTCTTTATTACCGAATGCTGTGCATCTTTACTTTGTTGCTTTTTCTTATACAAACAATTCAGGTTTATATTTAACTTTTTTTAGGCCAGTTCTCAGAACTTTTTATTTAGTTGATTCGGTTGCGTATAGGTTATATAGGCATGCCTAATTAACGGTACGCGATCGTATACATATATTATAATTATTTGTTCTTGGAAGCTTTTTAAAAATATTGTATTTACTTAATTAGTGGTATTTGTTAATACGGTTACTGGATACATTTAGATTAGCATCGTTGAATGTTGGATGTTATTTACTCCGAATATTTTTTCCTTTTTTCCGTTATGGTCATCAGAAACAGTCTACATTATACATACTTTGTTTAACCTAGGCTAAACAGTTTTTGATAAACATCAAATTATTTTCGAGCATCATAAATTGGCTTTAATAAAATTATAAAATGCTGCTGATAACTGTGACATCTAATATTGACTAATAGTAAAGTGCACTGATAGTGAAGTTGACTAATAACGCAGTTTCTGTTAGCGAAGTTGACCGACTGCGAAAAACGATATATATTTACGAACTCGTGTTCTTAATAAAAAAATCTTAGTTTTTTTCCAGGATGTTAATATTAGTATTTGCAAACTTTTTGTTTTCAACCTATTATTTCACCTAAATCTAGGTACTTAATATAAATATCAATACATAAAAATATATCTCAATCACTCAAAAGCAAAGTAATTTAATTAAAATAGGTCATGATTATCTTCAAGACATCAATTAAGTCTTTGATTATTACTTGATTTTATTCACTTAATTTTGAACACTTTGTTTATTTGATTTCAGATGGACATGAGGGGGTATAAGTCAAGTCGGACCTCATTCCTGACATACTGGATATTTTTGTTACAAGTAAGTTTGGTTAGTTAGAGTACAACCTTCTTCGTAATACAATATGCGAGTTTCTGTGTCTGTGTGTGTTTTTCACCTCAATACTCGGACGATGTCGCGGGATGAAGCTATGTGATAGATCAGTGTATACCTAAGCAATTTGGCATGAGTCAAAACGTGACAAAGATACGCTGGAATTCTGACTAGTCATCGATACAATCCATAAAGGCTACTAGTAGATATGAGACTATCTAGGTTTCTATTTCTTTTTTTGTGTGTGAAAATAATTATTAATTGAGATGGTGTACCAGAAGCGCCTTGTTAAGGTTAAAAAAGATAGGATATACTTTTATTTGCGAATACATGTGATGTCATACAATCAATATATAATAACGCGATATATAATATAGATACATTATATAAATGCGTGTGGTCTTAAACTAGGTCTGCGTCAACATGTTTTGCCCTTTTTTAACTGACTTCCAATAAAGGAGGATGTTCTCAATTCGTATGTATTTTTTTTAATGTTTGTTACCTCAGAACTTTTGACTGGTTTAACCGATTTTGAAGATTCTATTTTAGTTTGAAAGATGATGCTTGTCGTTTGGTCCCATTCAAATTTTATCAAAATTGGTCAAGTTGTTTTTGAGTTACACTCCAATAACTAAACCATATTTTCTTATCTTGATAATACATATACTGTAACAGCGGGATCGTCCACTGCTGAACACAGCCTCCCCTATTCCATAATCCCCACGCTTGGGAGGCGTCTTGGGGCTCGCAGTGTAAGTTAGCAGTTCTTTAGAAGGCGCTGCTGCCCTCCTTCCAGTATTTTTCCCTTAGTCGCCTCTTACGACACCCACGGGATGATATAAAAAAGAGGAGCAACGTAGTGACGTCACCGGGACCACACGTATGACCCAACCCTCAACCCCTGTTAGCGCGTACCCTTTGGCTGTGTGGTCGAGTCTCCGCTAGTCGTTGAGACTCCCGCACGCCACCCCCGTACGTACTAGCGCTTTTTTGCTACCTTCCGGCAACTAGCGAGTGTTGCAATCGCAACGCGCAGCTCTGCACCGTTAGTTACCGTGCAGACACTGCTAGTGATTTTATAGTAAAATTGCGAAACAGTGCCGCCCTGACACAGATATATCTGATTCACCCTGCTTTCTACGCGCTGGTAACCTTCAGCGGTCGCCTTACCGAGCTATCCCGAACGGGGTTTCCCTCGGTAGGGGACGCACCGCTAGCGGAAGCCGCGCGTAGCTGCAGGTGAAGAGCGTCGTGTCTACAATACTGAGTGATCATTATCACCACCTCGTGATCACTTCACCACAACACCCGGTATCATCAACATCGTCATCATACCGCATCATTCCTTACCATGGCGGACCCCCCGCCACGTAAGGACCCAGACCCTGATCAGGGAACACCAACTGAAGGCATAGTATGCCGGTACTTACTAGACCCTAGCAAGTCCGTTATCGTGCCGGCGGCGGCGTTAGGATTACGCAAGGCGCCCCGGCAGAAACGTAAGGACAAATCCAGAGCGGCGGAAGGACTCACCTCTGTGGAGGCTGAGCCCACCACCAGCGGTGAAACCGCACCAGCCGCACTAGGATCAGCTGCACCAACCCAAGCGGGATCACCCCGCAGACGTATTGAGCAATCCGTATTAGCACCTACACGGACTGCACCCGATTCAGGACTCACTGAGAGCGGGACTGAGTACCCGCTGCGCAGTGAAACCGCAGGGGAGTCCTCATCCAGAAGGTGCAAGGTAAGACGGCCACCCATCTCGTCCGACTCCGACACAGAAGCTGGCGGAGACGAAAAACGATTGAAAATGAAAAAATCAATCACACCAAAAAAACGGTCACCCATCCTAAAAAGTGACCGACTACAACGACCCTCAAGTCAATCAGCTGTGGAGTCCCAACTGCATGCCTCACACGACTCATCATCGGGTGGAGGGCCGGCTAACATCACAGCTGACAGCATCACATCGGATTCATCATCATCATCCTCATCATCGGACTTGGAACAAGCAAAATTCCGAGACACCCATTCAACATCATATGCAGGTTTAGAACCGGTACCAATGCACGCGGCGCCTATGCCATCGCCTCCATCACCAGAGCAAGAGGCGATGTCATACGTGCAGGCAGCCTCATCACCCGCCCGAAACACAGCCGGCTCGCCGAAGGCGGGACCTTCGCACCAGCCAACCCGCTCACCACCTCAAGCCACACCGCAGGTAACAGATCCAAAAGTGATTAAAGGCTATCCGCCTATTGTAGTGGAGTCTTTAGCCAACTGGATACCAGTATTTGCTAAAATCAAAGCTAAAATAGGCCAATCATTAAATGTTAAGCCATCAGGCAAAGGTTTTCGTTTCACGGCCAGAACGGCAGACGAATTCCGAGTGATACAAAAATGCCTCACTGAAGAAGCTGAACGTGACAAAACAGTGGCCTGGCACTGTTATGCTGTAGAGGAAGACCTCCCACTAAAAATAGCAATTAAAGGCCTCACATTCTTCATACCGCCCGAGGAAATAAAGAAAGACCTCGAGGCCAAAGGATTTCCGGCTAAGTATGTCAAAGAAATCCCACCAAGACGAGGCCAGTCCAACCCAGTCTACTTTGTCTCACTGGAACGCCTTCAAGACACAGAGAGATCAAGACTCTACTCAACCACTGAGATACTCAACATTCCTGGCGTAATCATAGAGGGATGGGCCCCCAAAGGTGGCATAGTTCCGCAGTGCCACCGCTGCCAACAATTTGGTCACGCTTCGGGCGGGTGCCACAAAACACAAAAATGTGTAAAATGTGCAGGGGAACACAGCGCCAAGGAGTGTACCAAACCCAGCGGGCACAAACCAACATGCGCCAATTGTAAAGGCCCCCACATCGCCTGCAGCCGAAAATGCCCCCATTACATAAGGGAGGCTAGAAGAAGGGGGGTAGGAGTACCCCCACCTATACCAAGACAGCCGCCTAGGCAAGCTCAACAATACGAGCAATACGAACCACCTACCAGAAGAACAACACAACCAGCATGGCAAACCCCAGCGCCTCCCCCCCCCCCCAAACCGGGGACATGAATGCATGGCCTGTAATACAGTATACAGGCCTACTACAGCCCGCGGCAGCCAACCCACCAACTGAGAGGGGAGCCCCCCTACCAAAAGGGCGTAAGAAAAAGAAGACCAGGAGAGCCAAGTCCACCGAAAGAGGGACAACAACAGTACCGCCAATACCAACGGCAGCGTCTACTCCTATTCCAGAACCGGAGAGACAAGAAGCAGTGCAAATTAATAGTGAGAGACCTACAACTCACACCTTCATACCCATTCAAGCTCAAAGGCAAGCCACACGCAAAGCCGAACCTACTACTGTAGAACAACAGAAGAACCAACAGCTTAAGGCACAAGAAGTGGCCCAACACCAACAACAATATGACCCCAGACAACAAGGAGGACAAGCCACCCAATACAGGAGCGAACAAAGGCCTCAACCGCATCAAACGGAAGAGACAGAGCCTAACTAAGACGCAGACCACCACTACAGCACGAACTACCCATAAACCAAGAGTGGGTTAGACCCCAACCACTCCCAGTATGGACAGCCAGAGCACCATGGGGAGTCCCCCCCCAACCAGCACCAAGGTTTACATCGATGCTCCCCCCCCCCCTACCAAGGACCAAGACAACCATTCCCAAACAGAGGAAACACAAATCAACCACAACAACCTACAAGCTGCGGCGGGAACCCATTGATAGCAATAATCGGGATCCTGACGGACCTTCTTGTTTCCTTAGCCTCTGGAGGCAATATCCAGGAGGTGGCGAGGAGAGGACTATCCATACTAGCCCAAATTCAGTATGGATAGTCAAATAAGAATGTTATACTGGAAATCAGGGGGCATACGAAGCAAAAAAGCCGAACTAACATTACTCGCCCAGACACAGAAGGTCCACCTTATACTGTTGGGAGAGACCAAACTGAAGCCGTCAATAAACTTCAAAATCGCCAACTACCACACTCACAGAGTGGACTGTATATCGGCAAAAGAATCTGCGTACCGTGGAACAGCGGTACTGGTACGCAGAGACATAGTACACGATGAGCTTCCAGTGCCACAACTTACCGAACTAATAGCCAATGGCATAGCTCTGAAAACCAGCCAAGGAGAACTAAAAATATATGCTGGCTACAGACCTCCCTCATCAACGCTAATAGCCCAAGACTTCACCAAGATCCTTGATGATCAAACACCCACGATAGTAGCAGGAGATTTTAATGCGAAGCACATAGCCTGGGGGTCTCGCATTATCACACCTCAAGGCAGAACCCTATATGATGCAGCAGATAAAGGCAATTTCGAAGTCATAGGACCGGACGAGCCGACACACGTGCCAGCTAATACAAACCACAGAGCAGACGTCCTGGATGTGGTGGCCTACCAGGGACTAAAGGGAAGCATCAATGTCGAAGTCCTATATGACATGGATGAACAACACTTCCCAATCTTGATCACTGTGGGCCTAACCATCAACTCAATAAACAGACTACCTATGCAAAGAATCAACTGGCAGGCGTATGCAACTGAACTGGAGGACATCAGCATAGGACCCATCGAAAACCCAAACGATGTAGACCAAGCTGTATGCGCCATCACCAACCGAATGATCGAAGCAAAAGAGAGAAACACACAAATCTCTCAGCCACCAACAAGAAAATACGAGTTACCCATCAGACTACAAAAAGCTCTTACCAACAAAAGGCAACTGAGGAAGCAATGGGCGAGTACAAGATGCCCTGTACTTAAGAAAAGACTGAACGCCATCAAAATCCGCCTAGGACACGAAATTGAAGCCTGGCGTGGTGAAGTCTGGCACAGGGAAATCGACCATGCCAGTGAACATATCACCAACCTTCACAGGCTGAACAAAAGACTGACCAGAGCGGCCGACCCAGTAAACCCATTATTAGAAAATGGAGTGCGGAAATATGCACCCAAGGATAGAGCCAGAATACTAGCACAGCACCTAGAGACTCAATTCAAGCAGCATCCAGTGCGACAAGAAGCCAGCGCAGTCGCCAGAGCTCATCATGAGATAGTCAATACCTGGATCGACGACTACCGCAAAGCACCAACCCCATCATTAGAAGGTGATGCCTTCATCTCTCCGGCCGAGACCTGGAAAGCTATAAGACGCTTACCCAGAAGGAAGGCAGCCGGCCATGACGGATTACCGATTGCGGCCATTCACCAACTGCCCAGGAAAGGCATAACAACCATTACCCGGCTGTACAACGGGATACTACGCACTGGCCACTTCCCAGAAACCTGGAAGATGGCCAAAGTAATAATGATCCCGAAGCCGGGTAAAGACAGAAGACAGCCAGCAGCATACCGCCCAATCTCTCTGTTACCACACATGGCGAAGTTGTTTGAAAGGCTGCTGCTCAGCCGACTGCGACCCTTCATTAAGCCAAGAAAGGAGCAGTTTGGATTCAGGAGCCATCACTCAACAACCCTACAATTAACCAGAGTCCTACACCAGATGTCAAACAATATGAACAAAGGAAGACACACGGTAGCAGTATTTCTAGATGTAGAGAAGGCCTTCGATCGAGTGTGGCACGAGGGCCTTCTCTACAAACTGGCACAACAAGAATTGCCCAAGAAGTACCTATCCATATTAGACAGCTTTCTAACCAATAGAAGCTTCTACGTCACAGTCGACCGAGAGGAGTCAATGCAGAAGAGCATAGAGGCAGGCGTCCCGCAGGGCAGTTGCCTATCCCCGCTTCTATACGCTGCCTATACTGACGATATCCCCACAATCGAAAACAGACCCTGGGACCACGAGGATAGGATAACGCTAGCCCTGTTTGCGGACGACAGCGCCTTCTTGACGTCCTCCACACAACCCAAGCAAGCAGTAAAGGTCATGCAAAGACAGCTAGACCTACTTCCAGAATGGCTTGACAAATGGCGGATGGCTGTCAACGTGGATAAGACGGCCGCGCTGTTTGTCAGCAGAAAATTCATCCCATGCGAGAAGCTGTCGATGCACGACAAAAACTTGAACTGGCTGCCAGACACCAGATACTTGGGTGTCAAAATAGACAGAAAGCTCACCATGACAGCCCAAGTAAACCAGACAATACACAACACCAGAGCGGCGAGAGCAATGTTAAGACCCGTTCTGAGCTCCAAGCTACCGATGCGTGCCAAGCTGGGGATATATAAAACGTACATAAGGTCAAGACTGACGTACGCATCCCCGGCTTGGTATGCCCTATGCTCCAAAACAAACAAAATGAAGATACAAGCGCAACAGAACATCGCCCTACGCATAGCCACTGGAGCGGGGCGTTATGTCAAAAACACTACAATTGCCAATGATCTGGCAATGGAATCAGTGGAAGAGTTCGTTGTCCGCATAGCAAAGAAAATTTACGATGCAGCGGACAACGGACCCCACGAACATTTGCGGGGAATAGCGCCGCTACACGCTAGGCCACCGGACACCAGGCCAAGATGGCGTCCGCTCCCAAGAGAGCTGATAGCACCAAACACAGCAAGCAACTAAACACATATAGAAAAGCACTAACGTGCAATGCAGACTTTGCGCAGAGCGGCATAACAGAGAAGCCTGCGCAAAGATCAGATACCTAGTGGTTGTAGCCACTAGAGATAATGCAGGGGAAATGGGTAAACAAGCCCGATGCCCCATCCGACTCCCCAGAAGGGAGGGTCGAAGAAGAAATCAGCATCAGCGGGATGATATGGGGAGGTTATATAATTGTTAGATGCGCATGAGCGTTTTCATGGCTGAATGCAGATTATGTTTATTTTTGTCGCGTCTGTTTCGTTGAACTGTGTTTGATAGTTGTGTGAATAGTTGCGGATTAGTTTAAAAAAAACTGTGATACCTATATCTATGATATAGAGTGACGGAAGTGTTAAAATATTAGTCTCAATAAATTTTGATTTACAACTGTCCGTTACTTTTAGGCAAAATATAGATCGAATGCATCGTTTTTGAGCTTTGAAAACTAGATTGACGATGGTTGAGTTCCCCTAAATTAGTAAGCCATATCATAGTACCGAAGTCACAAGACCATGCTATGCCGTTCTGAGAATTTCTTTCCCAACTATGTAACTGCATTTGTGGAGCGCGTAAGCAGAGCTACTAATTTTTTTTCTTATGCCAGTTGTGTGGGCTTTCCAGTCTAATTTCTTATCTATTGTTAGATCAAAGTTAAAAAGTAGATATGTCGAAGAGCGCAAATTATTGTCCTGGTTCTAAAAGTGTTGCTAAGTCCAGTTTTTATTATTTTCATGTTACCAATTCAAAATATTTTTCTTCTCTGTAACGATTGGTATATTCGTTATTTCTCTAAAAATCTAGTAAGTACATTTTTCGCTACGCATAATATCCCTAAATCGATCCAAACTAATTTTAAGAACTTGGTCCATTACCTATCAAAGCATTAAAACATCGTGATCTCAATATAGGTATATACATCTTGACTATTCACCAATAGTTTTTTTATTTCTCGCATGATGCTGATAACTGAACTAACTGAGAAAAAGAAGAATAGTTATTTGTTATACAAGAGTGCAAAGTTGCTTTTTAACCGCGTGTTCAATTTTGATGACCGAGCAAGCGAAGGATTCTAAAATTGAATCACGAGCGCAGCGAGTGATTCAAAATTAGAATCCTGAGCGTTAGCGAGGGAATCAAAAGAGCACGAGGTGAAAAATCTTTGCACTCGAGTGCAACACGTAACTTTTCATTCCACCTCAGCGAGGAAATGACTAAATGCAAAAAAAAAAAGTTTACAATCACGTAAAGAACCGCGTACAAAGCAAATTGAAAAAAGAACACCAAGAAGGTTCCGAGTCTGAGTTTTTAACAAATAAAAAAAAAGTTGTATGATATATTCGGCACCATAGAGGTAGCAGTAAATAGGTTAAATGTTTTTTTTAATTCACAAACTTAGTGCACACGATGTTCTAAATTCAATTTACTTTATCCTCTAGAGAATAAAAACGGCTTTTCCACTCAGATATTGAAGATTAAAAATACTCTTTCCGAGATGGTGGGATGAAATAGTTATTTGTTATACAAGAGTGCAAAGTTGCTTTTTAACCGCGTGTTCAATTTTGATGACCGAGCAAGCGAAGGATTCTAATTTTGAATCACTCGCTGCGCTCCTGAGCGTTAGCGAGGGAATCAAAAGAGCACGAGGTGAAAAATCTTTGCACTCGAGTTCAACACGTAACTTTTCATTCCACCTCAGCGAGGAAATGAAAAAATGCCGCGTAAAGAACCGCGTACAAAGCAAATTGAAAAAAGAACACCAAGAAGGTTCCGAGTCTGAGTTTTTAACAAATTAAAAAAGTTGTATGATATATTCGGCACCATAGAGGTAGCAGTAAATAGGTTTAATGTTTTTTTTAATTCACAAACTTAGTGCACACGATGTTCTAAATTCAATTTACTTTATCCTCTAGAGCAGGGGTGTCCAACACAATTTTGTAGAGGGCCAGGTGTAATATTTTGTAACCGTAGCGGGCCCAAACAAATGTCAGCAAATATTTCAGAAGTGGCTATGCGCAGAATGCATGTAAGATGGCTGTCTGATAAAGATGATCTCGTTTTGGATTTATTATGTTTCATTCGTGAAACAAGCTGTGCGCAAGTATATGTACTGCCAAATAAACAAATTTGTTGAAGAGCCAATTTCGTATGGTTTGGGTATTTTTATTATAAAGGTTTGGGTATTGGTTGGAGCTAATATATAATTATTGTAAAATTCAATCAGTCCATTCGAAAGGAAGTCATTGTATGCCTTTTTTAGAAGAGAGTTACTTTGTATTTCAATCAATTCTAGTTGTAGGTTTAGTTCGGCGCTTTCAATTTCAATGTCGAACGGATTTTGGAAGACTTCCAAAGTTGGGTATTTGTGATTTGAAGTTTGCGAATCTCTTATCACACTCATTCCTCAATCTTTGCAACAACGACGCGTAATTGCTGAAGTCCAACATATCTTGATATCTGCAAAGTAAAGTCTCCCAATGAACCAATTGCTTTTGTCCCATCTGTTTCTCAAATAAAAAAAGCAGAAAGAGAAAATTAAACAACGGCTTACCTCAAGGGTCTGTTATGGCGCCGCAGCTTTTTAATCTCTACATTCACGATCTGCCAGTCACCACAGGTACTAAATTCATATACGCTGATGACATTGCACTCATTGCTCAAAGCAGGGACATGAAGATGAGCGAAAACATCTTGACTGATGACCTAACCAAGCTCTCAAAATACTTTGAGTGTTGGCGTCTTATCCCAAGCCCCAGCAAAACCGAGGTTTCATGTTTTCATCTAAATAACAACCTCGCGAACTATCAACCTACTGTAATCTTTAAGGGAGATAAGCTTCATGTCAACGCTTTTCCTAAATATCTCGGTGTAACCCTCGATAGATCACTAACCTACAAAGAACACCTAAACAAGTTGTCTCATAAACTATCCACACGCAACAACATTCTGTACAAATTGGGTGGCACGACCTGGGGAGCGTCTGCGGATTGTTTGCGTACGACGGGTATCGCCCTTGTCTACTCAGCTGCAGAATACTGCTGCCCAGTTTGGCTGGAAAGTGCTCACGTTCATAAAGTAGACACTAAACTGAACGCAGCCATGCGCTGTATATCCGGTACTATCAAGTCTACACCTCTTCACTGGCTCCCTGTACTTAGCCACATAGAACCACCTAATCTCCGCAGACAACATGCACTAAAAAGAGAAACAGAGAAAATTGAGCTACACCCGGAACTACCTATCCATGCTGGTTTCTTTTGCCCACCACCACATCGATTAAAGTCGAGGCATCCCCCGTACGCTCATGCCGATCGCATAAAACATTTTCAAATCGCAGACGGATGGAAAAAAGTTTGGCATGAGGCTACAAAAAACTCTGGTGCCCGAAGCATTGACCCCACTTCCAAACCCAAAGGTTTGAACCTTCCACGTAAAACATGGTGTCGCTTAAATAGTCTAAGAACAGGACACGGGCGCTGCAATTACTTCCGACACAAATGGGGCTGGTCAGACAGTGCATGCTGCGAATGTGGCGAGGAAAACCAAACTATGGACCATATTTTCCAGCACTGCCCCATCCATTCATACCCAGGACCATGGAGTGATATTGTGGATCTACCTCCTGAATTTATTACTTGGCTGGAGAACCTGAAAATTGACATTTAATTTATTATATAATTCTAATTTATTTTAATTTAATTTTATTGACATTTTTATATTTTATTGTATTTTTGATGTAGTAATGTTACCTGTAGTCATGCGATTAAATTAAATAAATAAATAAAAAATCTGTTTCTCAAATAATATGAGCTTCTTAGTGAAAGCTTGAACATGTTCATATAACTGCAAGCAAATTTGATCTTTTCCTTGCAGTTCTAAGATAAGATCAGAGAGATACGTCTTAGTTATGTCCACCAGGAAGGCCAGATCAGTGCTCGTCAGTTAGAAAATTAATTTATTGGCTTTCAAGAAAAAAATATTGTTTTCAATATTTCATCGAGCAGCAAATAATATCGTTTCGTAGCTGCTCTGCTGAGCCAGCAAACGCGATTGAAGTACACAATGTCTCCGTGGTCTGAACCTACATCTGACAGAAAAGCCTGGAACAGTCTGTGATTCAGTCCTCTTGCGCGTAAAAAATTAACTATAACTGAAACCTATGGTCATGGATAAAGTAGTGCAGTACTTTATCCATGACCATGGATCATATCCATTTATGATTGTGTGTATGATACTGTTGCAGATTAATGCCATGAATCCATTCACTCTTCCTGTCATTGCTGGCGCACCGTCCGTTGTTAGGCCGCAAAGATTTTCGATTTGAAATTCATATTTTTCTATGCAACTCTTTACTTCTTCGTAAATGCCTTGTCCTGTGGTTTTAGTTTTCATTGGACGCAAATCGAGTAGTTCCTCGATCACAGTATAGTCTTCAGTCACTTCTCTCACGAAAACTGCCAACTGTGCTGTATCTGAAATATCAGTACTTTTTCGAGAGCGAAACTATAGAAAATGAATTTCTTTATTTCTGTTTTTAAAGACGATTTGATATCGTTGGCCATGTCATGAATCCTTCGTGCTATGGTTTGATGGGACAAGCTTGTATTTTTAACTTAAGTTTTCTGCTCCGGACACGCTACCATTATAAATATCTCCAAGCATTACTTGACAAATTCTCCGTCCGATAGGGGTTTGCTTCGCTTAGCAATGGATTCTGTTATCATGAAGCTCATTTTTTTAACTATCTCAGAGTTTTCTTTTGGTATTTTGAACATCGCTTGTTGACCAATCATATTTGTCTTTAAGGAATTCACCCGATCGATTCGCATTTGCCTGTTGTACTTTTTCGTCGTATCTAGGAGCGTGTTTTGTAGAGTATTCCTTGCTATTGAATTCCTTGCAAACTGATGTTATTTCATGACACATATGAGACACAGTATGTTTCCATTTTGTTCTACGACAAAAAAGGCTTCAGTCCTACTTTTATTAATATTCAACATTCTGTGTCAACTTTACGTTTCTTTTCTGATGACAACCTGTTCTGAAACAATCACAAAAAAAAAGTTTAAATTTACCTACTTTAGTGGCGTGCATTATTCACGTCATCTCACACAATTATAACAAAAAACAAACGAAAGTAATAACATTAATTTTTGCTTACCTTATTTTACACAGTTACTGCAAGATATTTCACTATTGATGAACGATATAATTGTTCTTATAACACGATCGCGATTGAAAAATACACCAAAATACTCGCATCGTTGACAAGTATCGCCGATCGACTGAATGACTGCGCTGCGAGTAAGAGCGAGAGGATACCCTCCCGTCGCCGCTGACCGCACGTTTCGCCGCACGCGCCGCGCCGTATCGATGTCTACATTCAACTCGCGCGTTATATACCTACATATTTTAGTAATATTTTTTTAAGTTTTAAACAGTTCGCGGGCCGGATGAAGGCCTTACGCGGGCCGGTCGGTGGCCCGCGGGCCGTATGTTGGACGGGCCTGCTCTAGAGAATAAAAACGGCTTTTCCACTCAGATATTGAAGATTAAAAATACTCTTTCCGAGATGGTGGGATGAAAAGTAATTTTATTGAAGAACTTTTCCTTCGGTGAAACAAGTATTTACTCAGATATAAATTTAAATAAGTTCAGTTGTTGATTGACTTTCATTTTCATTATAACAACATTTTATTTTGTAACCTGATGTTTGATGTGATGAGTTATATGTAACAAAATACAATAATATAAGGATTATGGTAAGAAATCTCTACTAGAACTAAATACCCTACAAATTTTATGATATCTCGAAATACAAGTTATTCATCAATGATTCTAATTTCTAATCTGCAAATATGTACTTTTTTTCTACACATAAGTAAATGATGAGAAAAATATTAATTAAAAGGAAAAATAAGTAGATTCTTACATACACATACGTACTCAAGTAGGTATAGGTTTGCCACATAAAAAAACACCATACAGTTCTGTTGCGTTCCTGACCCAAACCACGTTTCTGTACATAATAATTTCAAATATCCTCTTACAAAGACTGCCCTCCAGTATATGCATGTTTTGTATCCAGATGTTAGGCAGTGCCCGCCGCGGTGCAGAAGGTCACGGGAGACTCATGGACCCGCCGGCGCGCAACTCCATGTGGCGGTTCGGCTTCCCCAACCCCGTCAACTACAACGACAACGAGTTATTTTGTGGAGGATATGCTGGTATGTAAGAAATAATACTAAGTACATACTTTTCGTATGATTAGAGAACCTCGTGAAGGAAATCCAACATTGCCTTTATGTCAATAAGTTTCAGTTTTCCATTTGCTGTCGAATACAACGTTCTTTCGGTAGAATCACATTTCATTTTCATCTCTTTGGTTTTACTATGAACAATAAAGCGGAGATATTTTAATTGCTGGGTAAGTTAAATAACTCTAAGGGTTCGTTTCAGAATGTACTAATAAAGTTTTGGGTTGCTATACACCACACAAAATAACTGAATGATAAAAATGACAGTTAACATGCAGCGTGTTTCAAGCTTTAATCGATGGATATAGGCCAAATCGATGACTGTGAAACGCAAAGATAGTGTTTTGTTTAATAAATATGTTCTGGGTGGTATAACCGGAACTTACTAGAACATTCTGAAACAGGCCCTAAGACTAAAATCAGTAAACTAGATTACTACCCGCACTTACCTACCATTTTGTTTCATAAAACTGACTTCTTAACATCCGCATTGTACGATATCGTACATTTCTATTATTTGATATAAGTGACAGATAGACTGATAGTAAATTTATTGGTAAAAAAAATTTCAAGTCAAACATTTTATTATATACAATTATGTGTAACACAAAAAACACAATATATCAAAAATAATATAATTACTAATTAATATAAATAATTATAAAAATGTGTAATAAATATATAACATAATGGATTTAATTAACTTTAAAATGATGTAAAAAACAATATTATAAATACACCTGTCAGATTCTGAAGTTGTAGTTGTGTGTATTGAATATATATTTCAGGTGAATTGTGTACCTACACATACTCTTCGAAATTATAGAAGGCCTTCTCGTTGAGAACGATGGTAAGCTAGTTACGTTTGTTATATGCTCTGGCAGCTTGTTATACACAGAAGGTCCGTTAACATACGTCAGCTTAAAATTAACAGTAAAGTTAAACTAAAGTTAGTTAGAGTAAGATAAACCATTTTGAAAACTGCCATTTACACATTTCATCTATTGAGGAAAATAAACTGTGACGCTTCATTTTTTTATCACTACTAACTATTAATCACGATTTCACCGTTATCTGCTTGGCAGCCGAATTTTTACTTGATCACTAGTAGCTGGTGAAGTGAGCATATTGTATTAGATTATATATTATTACACTTATATTAGGGATTGTTTAAGAGTACCGTTGTCTGTAAGCTTTATTTGAATGTACGTGTGTATTGGAGAGACAAATAAATGCCTTAACTGTCTATCTATCTATCATGCTCTTCTAACACCAAGTTTGTTCACAAAACTCTAAAGTAGATATATTGAGCGAAAAAACGTAACCTTTCTTGCTATTTTTAACCGAATCAACAATCTTTATATATATAAATTATTATAAGTATAGATACGTGTCACGTTGTTTGTCCGCGATGGACTCCTAAACTACTAAACCAATTTTAAATTTGATTTGCACACCGTGTGCAATTTGATCCAAATTGAAAGATAGGATAGCTTACATCTCAATTTATAGTCGCAATTACCAGTGCGAAGCCGGGGAGGACTGCTAGTAAAAATATAAATTTAAATGAGATCTGAGGAGTATTTAAGTTATCCCCATAATGCGTATTTTATTTTTGATGTCGGTTGTTGTTTGTTATTTTTTCTATTATTATTACCATAATTTAAGGCATACACTTCACATTGACGTTCGCAAAAACAACATTTTTGCGAAATTACCGATGCCTAATGTTGTCTTAGGTTTCCGCGATTATTACACATACTAATCAAAAAACTTTAAACGTTAGTCCCTAGTCACCCCGTGACCACAATCACTGCAAAGTGTTTGAAACGTCGGGACAAAAATAATAATAATAATACGCGATTTAAACCGTTTAAAATTGTTTAATTACTAAATACAATTTACTTTTCCATTTTTACTAGTTTTTTTCTTTTAATCCAAGTGTGAATTTTTACTTTACAATTTATCAAAGTAAGATTTACAAGCCTGCCGAGTCTGAATACATCATGATTGATTTGCATTAATTCTGACAGGTGATGCCAGAACCTTACGAGAATAACTAATGATTCTGCCATTATGTCAATTATCATTTACCATCAAGCTCTCACTGATTGAACAATCATAAGATCATCCGAGTTTTTTCTGCGCATACCTCTGAACCTCAGGGCATTATCCTACATGGGATATGTTTGTCAAAGATGTTTCGCTTCTATTGATCTCCATATCTAACCGTGAAGGCATTACACGCCATAATTACAAGTTCGCTGAACTGATGATCCCCAGTAATAGGTTAGTTCTATTGTGAAGGATTCGGTGCAAAAACCATATAAATTGATTAGTAATAATACGATGTAATGGAGCGGCAATGGATGACAAAAGCCTTTTTTGCCAGCATCTCTATCTGAACTTTCTGGAGTAACGGTGTTCAGGAAATGGTATTGTGATAAAATAATCGCTTTATATGCGCTGTCATGCTGTGCACTGCGGGAGATAATTTCATCGAAGGTATTGTTAAAAATATTTATTCATTTAAAAAAATACATGTTGTAAAGTGAGGTATTTTTTTTAAAGCTTCTAGTAAACTTCTTAAATTATATAAAACTATTTTTTTTTGTTGTTTAGCACTTAAACATCACATCAAATCAAACATCGATCAGGATTGGCAAAAATTGTTTGAAATCATATTTAATATGTCTAAAGTTATTGAAAGGACGATGGTAAAAGACCTGACGGCATGACTCTGGTTCCATGGAAGTTAGGACGGCCCTTAGTGAGGGACGCCACTTGCGTGGACACTTTGGCGCCTTCACATCTTTCTGACACCAACGTGAGGGCTACTTCGGCAGAGCAACTCAAGCGGCGCAAATATGCTAACCTGGGTATGGGTTACATATTTGAGCCGTTTGGTGTAGAGACGTTGGGTCCGTGGGGACCGGGAGCTCATCGTATTTTCCAAAACCTATCTGAGCGCTTGGTCGATGCGACGCGTGATCAAAATGCTGGCACATATTTGGCTCAACGAATAAGCATTGCAATTCAACGGGGCAATGCTGCCAGCATGCTGGGCACGCTGCCAACTGAGAGTGGGCTGGAGCATTTGGACTGCCTATGAGTCTGCTATGACTTATAGGTTGTCTAAATGCTTTTATTGTAGTAGCTGTAGTGTTGTATATAGTTCATAGTATTTTGTTTAATAAAGGCATACCGCCGGAAAAAAAAATATTAAATATAAAATTGAAAGGACTAATTCAAATCAAAGGCAAGAATCCTGTTGATTTATATGTTCTGGAAGATATCCAGATTTATATGTATATTTCATTCACGATATTGGTATTAAAGTTAAGCTAAAGCAATAATTCAATAATCCACTCAATAATTCAACGTCTCCAATCAAAACTTAACGTTTGGTATTTGGATGACGGAACCTTAGGAGGCGATGCGAACACGGTTATGAATGACTTGCGAGCACTTATAGACGATTTTCGTCTTATTGGCCTTGAAGTAAATTATTCCAAATGTGAACTTTTTGTTTGTGATACTTGTCCGGATAAAGTTTCGATTATTGAAAAATTCAACTTACTTGCACCTAATATAAAATTAGTAGAAAAAAGTTCGCTCCATCTTTTGGGTTCACCAATTTATGACGAATCTTTATCACCATTGTGACTTATAGGTTGTCTAAATGCTTTTATTGTAGTAGCTGTAGTGTTGTATATAGTTTGCAGTATTTAGTTTAATAAAGGCATACCGCGAAAAAAAAAAGCTAAAGCTAAGCTATCCCTTGCGGATATTTATAATCTCAGTGTGTCTTTTTTATGTGATTGTGACGGAATAAGCAAGAGGCCCACCTGATGTCAAGTGGACTAACCTTTGCCTATAATAGATGCATTTCGTCACAAGTGATGAGTTGCATTGCGCTCGTCACACTGAGACATACGGTTGTTAAATCTCATGTGCCTGTATTTTTTCTGGCTCTCAAGGAGTGCTGCCGGAACACACTGCTAGGTGTTTGGCGACAGATTTTACTTAAGGGTATATTTTAGACGAACGCCCCCATACAAAACGCAGTTCCAATCTCATTTTAATAATAGCGAATAAAACTCAATGATTTTTTACCTACGTAATCACTATCCTAATATCTAGGTTTGTGGTGCATCAGATTTTCATTAAATTATACAGTTTTGAAATTACACTAGCTCAAAAACTCGTAATTTTAGAAAAAAGAAAGACCCAACTTTAAGCACCTCTTTTAAGAAAAATAAGCATGTTTTTAATATTTCTATTGCACCACAAACATGTGGAATATAATGAACTTTGTATATATAATGGAAAGTAATTGATACATATGTACTATATTTTTTTAATAAATCTGGAGCTAAGAATAACTCGCTCAAACTCCTAAAAACGAGTGCTATATACTAAACACTCTATACTAAAATTATAATTATATTAATGTTTAAGTCATTTTGAGACTGACGTTGCCGAGTTTATTAGCAAACATAGTAATAACCATGGCAAAGATACGAATCTTTCCTAAAAAAATATCTAACTTTCTGTCGTTTCTTCATAAATGGGGCAAAGTTAGATGTAGAATCTTAATACAAAAATATTTAATAACCGGGTTGTCGCAAACAAACAGTAATTTAATGAGTTTTAAGTATGAACTCTAACTAAATTCTAAAATAGTTTAAAAAATACTTTATTTATCACCAAAATGAAAACTATAGCTTCAAATGCAATATTTTTGCAGATACTGTTTTATCAGTTATATTTCCTTCCCCTACTGTTTTTATCAGTTATATTGCCCTTCGGTCCTAACCTTGCCAAGGTTAGTACAGAAGGGTAAAATTGGTGGATAAGCAGTGTTTGAGCATACAAATATACAATGTTGCCTTTATTCACATAATGTTACAATATGACAGCTACTACAATATTTGAAAGCTTTTAGGCAACCTAAAATCAAGCTAAATCTAAAGGTTACCTATATATTGAGCCTAAAGGCAGTCTACACGTTCTCTCCCAAAACCAAATGGTAGGATGCCTATGCTGGCAGCATAGCACCGTTATATTCCGATGTTTATTCGTTCTAATAAGGTTTGATCATGCGTGGCATCGGCCATTATATTCGTGCCATCGTGTGATCGAGTTGGTATATTCGTGGTTCGGAGAATTTAGACGTGGACGTGGTCATTTCCATGACAATGTAAAGGGAAGTTTGGCCGGCGACTGAGGTTACAGAATCCAATATTAATACCGATGATTGATACTGACAAAAATATTACTTGTCAGCAAATTCGTAGTGTATTAGATATTGAAATGAGTCAAGACTCCATATAGGTATAGAGCCAAGGACTCCCACCTTGCGACTACTTTTTGTTTCCTAAAATGGAAGCAAACTTAGAGGCACATATTTTACGAGCCCTGTATTGGCGGCGATTGCGGTGCACGAAGCCATTGAAGAGGTCCCTAAGGAAGACTGGTCCAAATACTTTTTACAATGGTTCCAGCGAAAGCAAAAATGTATAAATTGGGTGCGCATTTTGAAAAACAATAAAAGTATCATAAATATAATATCTGGTCCTATTTATTAGAATCCAGAAACATTCAGTTATGACCAAGTACTTCCTACTAGAGTAATGGCGCTGCCTGAAGCCTAAAGGGTTACAGTTGTTATATCGCATAACTGTTTTCATTGTTATGTAGTGAAATTAAATTAGTTTGAAGTGCATTTTCTATAAGTATCTAAATTAATTAACATATTTTTAAAATGATATTATTAAAATTTGCCAGTGCAATGGGAACAGAACGAGGGCAAATGTGGTGTATGCGGTGATGCATTCCACCTCAACGAGCCACGGCCTCACGAGGCAAAAGGCATGTACGGCAAGGGCATCGTCACCAGGCATTACAGTGTTGGACAGGTTGGTAAGACAGCTTCCATTGTAGAACTCACAACTTGAATGAGGCTTGAATCCAGCCTTGAACTAAGCTAGGAGTCAATACTCCTATCAATAATCCTAACAACCAACTATCAAATCAGAAAATTTCAGACATCTATACTTAGTACAAAGTTTAAGTTGCTGGTTCTTTTGTTTTTAACCCCCGACGTTAAATGAACTGGTGTGATATTGTTGAAGCGTCTGTCATGTCGCTTCGTGGTATCGTAGGTGACTAAGTAAAGTAAGAAGAAGACCATTAAGACCATGCAGCATTTAAGATTTTATATCTTTTTTGTCTATAACGTGGTTCCATAATGCCCAATTCATAGTTATTTTGTACTCTCTACCCAGCAATTCCGAGAGAACTGGTATTGATATATGTCAGAGGGAGTATATAATGAGTAGACATAAAAACAAAGTGGATGGACATTTGTGCAATTTGTAAAAAATAACAATCTCAGGCAGACTTTTGCTAAGAGTCGATCGGCAAAACATTATTTCGATAAGAATGAAATGCAAGAAGTAGTTGTGGACGTGGTCGTATGGCTGATGGAAGTAGAGTGAATGTATTATTTATTATTATAATCTACCCTTATCTCAGCTGTGAAGTTAGAAAAACTCTTTCTCCAATGTATTTAAATCAGAAAAATAAATGATTCAGTATAACTACATCTTGTTAACTACTTCTATGTTCCAGGAAATAGAAGTTGAGGTGGAATTGACAGCTAACCACTTGGGAACGTTTGTTTTGAAACTGTGCCCTAATAACAATCCCAGACAAGAAGCCACGCAGGAATGCTTTGACAGGTCAGTGAATACGTTCGTAGTCTCTCTGATGTACTCGTATCTGTTATCTAGGATTATACTCGTCCCTAGATATTAATTTAATTACTTCATTATACTTGTTAAGGGCATATACCCGCCAGCCATAGCGTAAACCTATTTATAAACTCAACTTGTTATTTAAAAAAAACTCGCATGTAAATATTATTAAACCTATCGTTTCCGGTTGGAATCCTTTTTTTTTTGGATTAATAATTACAAAGTTTAGTATATAGCACCCGTTTTTAGGAGTTTGAGCGCGTAATTCGTAGTTCCAGATTTATTAAAAAAAATATAGTACACATATATAAATAACTTCCCATTATAGAAAGTTAATTATATTCCCCATGTTGGTGGTGCAATAGAAATATTAAAAACATGCTTATTTTTCTTGAAAGAGGTGCTTAAAGTTGGGTCTTTCTTTTATCTAAAATTATGAGTTTTTGAGCTAGTGTAATTTCAAAACTATAATTTAATGTAAATCTGATGCACCAAAAACCTAGATAATAATATTAGGATAGTGATTAGTTACGTAGGAAAAAAATCATTAAGTTTTATTTGCTATTATTAAAACGAGATTGGAACTGCGGTCGTCTAAAATATACCCTTAAAGCATTAATATGCTTACCGCATCATCAATTTTAAAGAATTTTAATACTTAAATCGATCAGGTGCAACAATATTATATGTTTGGGCTATTATAAAAATAATAATAACTTCAAATTTGGTCACGTGTATGCACGCTTAGTGAATTTTTATTTATTTATTTATTTTATTCAATTAGTACCGCTTTCACGAATTACACTAATGATAATGTTAAATATTAGAGAATTATATAAAATTAATGTCAAAAAAATATAAAAATGTCAAAAAAATAAAATTATCAAAATTGAGACACAGAAATCACAAAAATAATAGTACTATATACAAATGTCAATGATAAAGAAAAATAATGGTTTTTATACAATACCTAATTGCTATGTCAAGACCTACCTAAATATACTAGATTGTTTCTGTGATGCGACAGACTCACAGTAATGTAAACAAACTTTCATTACAATGTTCCACTCGCCCGCTAGCACATCACAATCGAGTTGACCTTCGAGTAGAGCATTAAGTGCAGCAAGGGATCGCGGTATCGGGGAGGCCGCATGACCCACCGTTCTACAGCGTGGTACAGCAAACAATTTATGTTTCCTAGCCCGAAGATAGTTGTCGGGAGTATAGAGGCGGCATAACTGCTCGCTGAGCTCCGGTACATCAACCTTACCGCGCAAGATTTTACACATAATTCTCAGTTGGTCATGCGCTCTCCTTACTTCCAACGAATTGTATCCCAGACAACCGTGTAAGAATTCGGTGGGATACATGTACGGGTAGTACCCATACCTACGCTTATAGAGGTATCTCAAAAAGGCCTTCTGAACTTTCTCCAGCATTAAGGTATAGCAGCTCTCATGCGGATGCCATACACAAGCGCTGGATTCTAGTTTGCTTCGTACCAGGGTACTGAATATGAGCTTAATCACACCAATATCATTAAAATCCCGGGAATTCCGTAGCACGAATCCAAGCCGTTGGTAAGCCTCTTTAGCGACCGTAGCGATATGGCTATTAAATGTCAATTGACGATCAAATGTGACTCCTAGATCTTTTACTAATTCATTACTCGAAATGACGTCTTGACCCAATTTATATTGAAATTGGAAAGGATAATGCATTCTGCCAAATGTCATCTGGGAGCATTTAGAAAGATTAAATTCCATTCCATTTTTGATACTCCATTGATAGATCATATCAACGTCTCTTTGCAATTTTAAACAGTCATCAAATGAACTAATCTCCATGTATAACTTTAGGTCATCCGCATATAGGAGACATTTCGCGTACTTTAGAACCTTAGGAAGGTCATTTATCATTATCGCAAAGAAAAAAGGGCCAAGCGTCGATCCTTGACTCACTCCTGAAAGCGTGGGATAAGGTGTAGAATCGTAAGAACCTAGACGAACAAACTGTCGACGCTCGCGGTGATAGTCAGCGAGGAAACAGAGAAAGCCTGGAGTGAAACCTATAGCGCTGAACTTTGCCAACAGTATGTCGTTATTGATTCTGTCGAATGCTTTCCGATAATCAAAATAGAGTACGTCTACTTGTTTCCCACGATCGAGACTGGAAGATATATAGTCCACCAACGTCAATAAATTAGTGTTTACTGATCGTTTCTTTCTGAATCCGTGTTGTTCATCACATAAAAACGGTTCAACCTGCCTATACATTTTTTTATGAAGCACGTGCTCAAAAACCTTCGCTACGGTCGGTAATATGGCTATTGGACGATATTCCTCTACCGATATTCTATTTGAAGTTTTAGGAATAGGACAGATACGCGAAAGTTTCCATTGAGATGGGTAGACTCCCTTCCGTAGAGCAAGGTTAAACAAGTAGCAGAGAGGGTAGCTCAGTAATTCCCTTCCGTCCTTCAAAAACCACGGAGGTATGCAGTCTGGCCCAATTGAGCCACTGGCTTTCAAACTTTGGATTCCTTCTACTACATCCCAAGGAGATATCTGTGGTATGCAAATAACATTACTCGAAGTTGATAAATCCCTAGCAGAGGTGCTTGCCGCATCTAGTTTTGGCACATCTTCGAGAAAAACACTTGAAAAAAATTTTGCAAAAGCCTCAGAAGCTTGTATTCCGCTGAAAGTGTCCCCCTTGTATTCAACGGTTGGTTGAAATCCTCCCTTTGATCGAAGAGATGAAATATGGCGCCAAAATTCCCGAGGGTTTTCCCTAATACTGTTCTCAATATCCACCACATACGAATCGTAGGCACTTGAGACACGATTTTTTAGCTGAGACCTTAAACTGGAAAATAATTCATAAGACTCCTCGGAACAAGTACGTTTCCAGTTACGATGAAGCTCAAGTTTTAGTTTGATATCATCGATAATATCCTTACTAAACCAAACCGGATACCGCGATCCCACTACTCTATCGCGACATTTTTTAGGAGTACAGGCATCGAAAATTTCATAAATACGGTCGTAGAAAAAGTTTGTGCACTGAGACACATCGTCAAGTAAATAAAATTCATCCCACGATACATTAGTCATCATCTCACACAGCTGAGAGTAATTGCACTTTTTAAAATTCCAGTCAAGGCTAGGATTGATGTTACTTGGTTCAATTCGGTCCGAATGACGAGAACTAGAGATCTTTACAATAACTTCAAGAGGCGGGTGGTGCAAATCAATTTTAACTATATTGGCAGCGGTTTCAACATTTACATGTGTATCTGAGCACAAACGAATCAATACCACATCTAACATTCTACCATTAACATTTGGAATGTTGTTGTTCTCACACAAGTTACAAAGAGACATAAAATATAAATAATAGTTATTTATGCTCAATGAAGCCGTGTAAAGGTTTAAATCACCCAAAATTAACACAATCCCTTTTAAGTCGTTAATAAAGCCTTCAACCTTAGAGAACCATGTCATATAAAAATCGTCCGTAGCGTTTGATTTTATGTAAACAACGCACACATACACTTTACGGCCGTGCCATTCGAAACTAGCCCATAAATCTTCTCCTCCTCCGGCTGATTCCAGTTCAGTGTGGCGCCGTAGCACAATCGGTGCGCGAGCGCACAACATCGCGCCGCCACATGGCGTAGTGCGATCTCTACGTAATATACTCCAGTCTCCGCTGATTACCTCGGTGTCTGCTACGGATGTATCCAAATAAGTCTCTGTAGCCGCCACTAAGTTATGTTCTAATAATAACAGATTATTTCGCCACTCAGAGAACTTACTTTTCAAACCGCGTACATTTTGATAGTACGCAAGCAAGTTTGTGCTATGTTTCCGCTTATGTTTTGTTATGAGAGGCTTGTTCACGAAAGGGCCGGGGGCTACACTGAGGCCTGGCATTTGAGTCAGCATTTGAGTGAGTAGGCGATCTTCTATAATTGACCCACGCTTTGATCCGGGCATTTATTGGCCATACTTCGATCGAGAAACATGTATCATAGTAAGCAGCCGGCACTCCTATTTTATATGACTTGTAGTCTCCCTTGGCAGCGAGTTCTTCGACTGTGCAGGTTCCATTTGGACATAGCTGACCCAGATATAGACGCACCTCTTCAATTCCAGACGCCATATTCCATAAATGAATGTATTTACGCAATTCAGCAGCTTTCAGCGTCGTAACTGACGGCCCCGCTGCTCCGCAAAGTGAAGTAAGGCGCCGATTTTTGTTCTTTTTTACCTCAGTCCACTCCTGAACCTCATTTACAGTGTCAGCCGTTAACTTTGCTTGCTGGACATTTTCCAATGACTTATTAGGTTGACTACTCGGTTGAGACTTGGTTTTTGAAGATTGTCCAGCCTTAATTCTTTGGTGTTTCTTCAACAGCACATGATTGGTTGTTTTTATTGCAGAATCAGTTTCAGTAGGCTGGCGCGGCGTCCCCTGTGCCAGCGGCGTTGAAGATGGTGGACTATTTATCGCCCTAACTGGTAATTGCTGAGGTTCCAGATTCCGGGTCGGGGCCCTTGCAAAAATATTGCGTGGTTCCGTACCAATATTACACTGCGTGTCTTTAGAAATGCGATCAAAATTGTTGAACATTTTGTCCGTTTGATTCACATACTTTTCCAACCTAGTCTCGTAGCTTTCTATGAGGGATATAGATTGAGAAAGCTTTTTCTCATAGTCAGCAATATACATTAGTGACAGGCTGAGTTTATTTTCATAATCAGCTATTAAGTTGTTGGAATGAGTAATCTGTTCTCTCATTGACTTCACTTCCTGGCGTAGCTCACAAATCTCATAGGCTAGACCTAGTGTGCTATTTATACTATCTTCGTTTTGCGCCTGAATATGTACCATTTTCTGCCGGACAGTTACGTTACAATCACGATGCTTTTTAGAAACGCCTACCGGGGTCGAGCTGTTGTCTCCACCTTTCTTAGTAACACATAGGCATTCGGGGCAGACCCAGCCTGCAGCAGCAATTTCGGTTAAATTACTCTCCCCAGTACACAAAAGATGGTAATATTTACTACATCCCATTATTGTGCAGCGCAAGTATTGGTCTTTTTCTACCGTTATTTTACTGAGGCACGCTGAGCAATTCATATTTACGGCGGTAACCACTTTTGCGCAAAGGTAAACAAATAAATACGCACAGCTGATGGAGTGATAAGCGCGCGAGGCAAGCCTGCCGGGCACTACGAGCGATGACTCAGGCTCCAACGGTCAGTGAAGAGGCGCGCGCTGCTATGCGCCGGGCGCGCTGACCAGTCAGAGCGAAGCAATGCTATGACTCAGCGCCGCTGCACGTCCTCACGTCGTGAAGAATTGTAGGAGTGATAAAAATCGAGAGAAACGAATCAGAAGTCTTTTAATGTTGACAATTAATTTTGGAACAAACTTAAATACTTACTTATAGAATTTGGGTGTCTTTATCTCAATAACTATTTTACAGTGTTAACCTATATGTATAGGTTTAAAAGCAATTTCATTTTGTTTGCTAGTATTTTTGGCTCGGTTTTACTGACATTATCTTAACCAACTTGCTATTAAATTGAATATTGCTACTTATAAGGAACTACTACTTAAAGTAACATCTACACTTGATTATATAAATTATTGTAAAATAACAGTGAATTCCGTTTCAAGGAAAAAAGTAGGGTGTATTTGTAAAGGTAAAGCAATATGATATCGCCGTGATTTAATTACTTTGAGACAATACATATTTAATCAGTCATATAATATTTAATCAGTCTGTCAGTGAAGTAGCTTTGCTTGTTTTGGCCAGGTTCCTAATGACTCCTGACCGATGCAAATATTGTTGTACTTACCTAATATGAGTGTGTAAGCTATGTAGGAGTATCAGTTATTTATCCTTGCTATGGGTTCTCCTTACAGATATCCACTTTACATCTCTGAAACGCGAGAGGACCGGTTTCTGATACCTCTGGACACAGCCAAGAAGGAAATCTTCAGATATCGAGTACGACTGCCTCCCTATGTCACTTGCACGCAGTGCGTTCTCCAGTGGACTTATTATACCGGTAACTTTATAAAATCCTCAGTGTACCGTATTCTATACCAACATTAAAAATGTCTATAGTAAATATGACAACATAAGTATTTTATTACCGAACAAAAAAATGCACATGGAAGCTGCTGTAGATACAGTGGCTGATACTCACTTAATGCCTATCTACAATAACTTACGGTTTCAACACCATTAAGATGTTTTATGGCCTTTTTTACCATTAGAGTTCAGCTCGAGGATAATAATTTGTATTATCAAAATCTTAAATCTTATCTTAATCGGTGTTTTATTCATTTAAAAAGGGAAGGTTTATGCTTTCCAAGTTCACAAATTCCGAGATAATGTAAGAAAAATTGTAATGATGTATTTTAAAAGATTTTTTTCCCTTCATAGTCTTTTACAACTCTTGCAGTAAGATATGTGGGGGTAAGCCCGGCACCCAAAGAGAAATAAGTGTAGAGAGAAAGGAGAATAAGTGGTAGAATGTGGGCAGCAGTGCCTTCGGTAGAACTTCGATCCTTAAGACGCCTGCGTGTGGATTATGGTAAACCCCCCTAATAGTGTAGGCATATTTTGTTCGAAGTTGGACGTTATTGATGTTGATGTATATACTCGTACAATACTAATAGTAAGAGTTCTTAGTATTCATCTTCCTGTCCGCATCCCATGCTAAGTGGAGTTGGCCAAAAAAGTATGTTCCTCCCCTCTGTTCTATTGCACTCTATCTATATCGTTCTTCGTGTGAGTAGAGTCATGTGATAATTTACGCAATCAGGCCTTATTTGTCCCTCCACTGCCCGCTAGATATCGGAGTAGATTCTACTCCTATATCCATTATAAATCCAAATTCATAGTCAACATTCTTCTCCTTATATTGTCGTTCGTCCCTACTCATAACATGCCCGTAACGTAACATGCTAGTCTTATACTTACTCGTAGTATCTAATCTTCAACTTTTCGTTTTGAAGTTACTATAAAGCTTCCACTTATATAATAATTGCGAACCGTTTGTATTCTAGTAACGAACCCCGTCCCTATTTTTGAGTCTAGTTACTACAACTACTTTTGCTTACCCAATCGATCATATTTTATATTTTATTGTTTACTCTATTTAGCATTAGCATTTACACCCACACTAAGATGAAGAGGACTAAGAGACAAACGTGGTCTAACTATACAAATGCACATTATAACTTATTGTGTGTGGGGCGTCTGAGTGAACAGGTCTACCAGTTCCTACAAGTAATAATCAATTTAAATTTTAGGCAACATGTGGGGCATCTGCCCTAACGGCACTGAAGCAGTCGGGTGCGGGCGCTCAGAAACCTTCCGAAATTGCGCTGATGTGAGCGTCATTACCAGCACTGGAGGTCTTCCTCCCGCCTTTGCAAGTGACCTTCGAAGAGACTACCCCTTCCTTCTTTACTACAGAGACTATAACATGCCCAAGAACGTCTTCCCTCTGGTCATCAGGTCAGTAATTATTTTATGCGAGTTTGAAGAATCTGTGATTCATATTGGACTTCTGAGGAGACGGTTTGCATTGTATATTTTGTGATGGACAAATTTGATCGTTGTGTCTGTGATGTTTTGCAACTCATTTATTCGTGTTTTTCATTCGAAACCATTTCACCCCTTAAATATGTTAACTGATTTATTTTTCTGTTGTCCCATTTTGGGTGCCAACATCAGAATTGGTGCCCAACGTGGGGCATATATATTTTGATTATGTATTGCACTAAATGTTTTTACGTCTCATTTATTATCTGTCTTATTTCTTGATCGTGTATTTTAAATTATCTTCACCACACTCATGTCCGTTGATAACTGTTAATTATAAATACAACTGTTTTCTATCTATTACTACTCTCTGCCTGCTTAAAATTTCAGATACCCGTACAAACAACTTGAAAAGGAATCATTCGTCGTTAGGTAACCTCTAACCATGTACAATCGTAATGTTTTGTGTTATTAACGTGCACTATAATGTACAAATTTTCTTTCAGCAACGATTTAACTGAGTCCGACATAGTGGAGGTCACTGGTCCACCGGTTATTAGGTATAATTTGTTTGTCTTGAATGGGTGAGCTGGCCACGGGTGATGGCTCTTTTGTATCTGCGGATGATATTGGTGGTTGCATCGGGCCGTTCTTTCTAGGGGTTACAAAATTTTCGAAGTACAAGTAATTCCTTTAATAGCGTAGCAGACATTTTTTCCTGGTAAATATGGTACCCAATTAACTATAGTACCTATATCTGATAAGGTTATTTTCGGTTGACGTATTATTTATACTGACAATTGTGATTTAGTAATTACGGCCCGATTCTTTTGTGTATAAACTTAAATATGCCTCTTGAAAATCGATGTTGTAGTTAGTGTTTCTGTCTTGTTTGGAATGATTGTGTCTAACCTATGTTCTCAAGTTGTATAATTTATTGTTATTACTACTGTAGTGAACCCCTACTGACAACCCTACCTTAGTAAATACCCGTTTAATGATTCGATCCTTTTTAAACTAATTCTTGAATGTTGTACAGAGCATAATATATAATAATACTCGTAGTAATGTTTGAGATTGTGACTAACAGAACCTGACTGTAGTTATGCAAAATTCTGTATATTTTGTACAATACAAATTAACTAAGTTCTCTAAGTAAACCTCGTTTGGATTGTTATATGCCATTTTGATAATTACGCATAGCCCTATACTCTTGAATGAAGCAGTTATATAACAAGTATATAAAGTCAAATGTTCCACACGACCTTCCTCATTCGGTTTTTCCTCATAAATATGACATGGGGTCATTTAAAAAGGGGATTAACAGAGTCTTTAATGGTCGGTAACGTATTGGCAGTAGGTACTAATGGTATTGCAGATGTCTATAGACGACTGCAGCTGCTTACCGTCAGGCGGGCCGTACACTAGTTTGCTGATCATCATATGAGAAAACTATAAACGAAACCGAAATAAAACTTAACGTATTTAATGAACTGAAATTTTAAGACTTAATCAAGTAAGTCACAGTTGTAATGTGTTAATATAGTTACATCACAAAACAGCTAATAAAAAACAACATTTACAGTTTTCTACATTAACATTTCTGTAGAAAATGTGATTCTGCACTACAGACAGTACAATCAGTACTAATATTATAAATGCGAAAGTAACTCTGTCTGTCTGTTACGCTCTCACGCCAAAACAACTGGACCGATTTGAATGAAATTTGGTATGGAAATAGTTTGAGACCCGGGAAAAAACATAGGATAGTTTTTATCCAACTGCGCAAAAAGAGGTTAATGTTTTTGCGCGACAACCGACATACGCGCGGGCGGAGCCGCGCCCGGAAAGCTAGTAAAACTATAAGAACCTTCCAAACCAAAATTATCATGAATCTAAAAGGCTAATAAATTCGACCATTACAGTTTTACGATTAAGTATAAACACGAGTGCACATAGATAGAACCAAAAATATTGCCTTTTAGAAATAATAAATATTTCGAATGTGTACATTGACTCATACAGTATTTTCACCCATTTCCAGAGATCAAGTGTGCGTGCCGACGCCAGCGTTCCGCAAACTGCCGGGCATGCTGAGCTGGTGCGAAACCAACTGCCTCCGGTACCCTCCCAACTGTCCCAGCGACCTGTGTACTTGCCCGTAAGTACTATCATCTACATTTTACAGCGTTCACATATAACCGTTACGTATTATGTACATATTATAATCCATATCTCGCCTATAAGCTGGCACTTGGCAGGTAGGTACATTATGTATGTTTTTCGCATAAACATGTAGGTGTGTATATTATTTTAGTACATTATAATACAAGTGTGTAATGTTGGTGAATACCGTTGAGGCCCCATTGAGACCCGAGCCGTTAAGTGAGGGTCTTAAGAGAGAGAATTCTTAAGAGGGCTGAGAACGGTAATCTACAATACCTACACACGTGTATCATACGTTCATCAAAATGTATCATACGACGTTTTTCAACACACTTGTGAAGAAAATAATAAGGTAGGGTGGGTGATTAACGCCCGCTGTCTAATCACGCCCAAGTAACAGAAAACACACTAGATATGGTGTGATTCAGCTAACACTCAACGCACACGTAGAATAAACCAATAAGAAGGCGCAGCGCGAGCGGCGGCTCGCTTGCTTCCCGATTGTGGCAGTGAGGCGCCGCGTTCCGGCAGGTTCGGTCACGTACCACGCTGTTGTAATAAGTGCCGCGACGAAATCGTAAGTTTTGCTGTTTATTTTATTGTTTTGTGTATTATTTCTTCATTTTGATAGATATAAGATGAACTTAATTCACTAGTGCTTGAGTATTTTGTCTCGATTTATATGAATATTTTCCAAAAACGTGTCATTTGGGTAATCACGCCCATGTGGGTAATAACGTCCGGCAAAATGACGGTTGGGCGCTATTAGTCTGCATGGGCGTTATAACCACAGAGCATTTACTAGTATGTCATAAACTACAATGGCTATATAATTCGTTTGAATTAGCTGTTAAATGTGTTTTGCAGTAGGACAAAGAAGTTATAATACGAGTGGCTTGTACATCACACAATTTTCGATTTCAAAATTTAGTTAGCATAACTATCCAGCTTAGCATACCATGTTTGGCATTCCTTCATGTCCTTTAGTATGTGTGTTTATGTGGCTAATAAATAATGTTTATATTAACGGTATTTCTAATAAGCATAATTATAACTTCTTAAACCAATAAATGCAATGTTTGCCTTATTACAATCTTAGTGTTATTTTATTTATTTTAAGGAATCAACAAAATGTCTCCGCGTAAAAAAAGAGGGGAGTCCTGGTCAGAATACGATTTGAAAGCTGCTTTGAGAGCTATGCGAAAAGGCAAATTGAGCCAGCGAGCCATAGCTCTCAAATATAACATTCCAAGACGAACGTTGAGGGACCATATAAAAACAGGTCAAGATATCAAACGATTAGGAAGAAAACCTGTATTAACAGACGTTCAAGAAAATGACTTATGTAACAGAATCAAGAGGTTTGCAAAAATTGGAGTACCCCTCACGCCAAAATTTATAAGAAAACAAGCTTTTATGTTTTGTGAGAGATTTGACGTAAAACACAACTTCAACCCGTCAAAAAGAATAGCCGGTGCTGATTGGTTAAGACAGTTTTTGAAACGAAACCCATCGATCAGCAAACGTAAGCCACAAATTATGAATCCAGCCCGTGCTCAAAAGCTGAACAAACCAATCGTTCAGCAACATTTTCAAAGTGTGAGAAAGTTATACGACCAGTTGGATATTATTCAGCATCCTGAAAGATTGTATAATATGGATGAAAAAGGTTGCCGAATTACTGTCCACAATCAGCATACAGTACTTGCGGAGAAAGGAAGTAAAAGAGTTCACCTTGTTGCGCCCGAGCACGCTGAAAATGTAACCATTGCGATGTGTGTCAATGCTATAGGAACAGCAATTCCTCCTATGCTTCTTTTTAAAGGGCAAAGACAAAGACCGGACCTTACAGAAAACTTACCTGCCGGAACATTAGTTAGAATGGCACCAAAAGGTTCTATGACTGCTGACTTGTTTGTGGAATTCATCCAGCATCTAGCTAAATATAAGGTTGCGGAGAAATGTTTACTGATTTTTGATGGAGCTAAGTGTCACTTATCAATTATAGCACTCGAAGAAGCTGATAAAAATGGCATAGTGTTATATTGCCTCCCTTCGAATACAACGCATGAGCTACAGCCGCTGGATAAGTCAGTAAACAAGTCTTACGAACATCACTGGGATGAAGAAGTTTTGAACTTCTTATACGTTAGCGCTGATAGAGCACTCACAAAAGCAACATTCAATAAAATATTTACTAGAGTTTGGCCAAAATGTATGACGCACAGCAACATAGTCAATGGCTTCAAGGCTACGGGTCTGTTCCCGTTCGATCCCGAAGCTATACCAGAGGAAGCATTTGCCCCGTCTGTTTTATCAGAAATTCCATGCCCCCAAACTCAAGAGCCCCTGCAGCATCCCATACCGAACTCATTGGATGATTACACTGATGGCAGTGATAATGATCATGATAAATTAGCTGGAATTGCAACATTACCAACTTTTCAGAGAAATAGAGAACTATCCAATCAAAATATCAATCCAGGAATCAAGCCTCGCCTTGTAGATTATAGCTCGTCATCCGATGCTTCTGACATGATAGAAGAAGACCGTGTGTCGCTTTCCTTAATACCAGATAGCAACTTAAGTAGTGTTTTTGATTTTGACCAACCTCACAACAATGTTGGAGATAAATCTATAGGACAACATGATCCGGTAGTTCCTAGTTGCTCGGGATTACAAAGACCTTTAAGTGACAATCCCGGATCTGATTCATCAATATCGGATTTGGATTCGTTTATAACTGGGCCCGTTTTTAAAGCATCAAAATACATCGCTGAAAATATCTATGATTACTCGTCAGACGAATCGTCAAAGGATGGAAGCCAGTTTCCTATCTACAAAGAATATACAACACCCAAAAAGCAAATAATCTGTTCTATTCAAAATGAAACTTGCAACTCAGATGACGATGATGATGATAGCGTTCCATTGGCCAGTTTACAAAAAAATAATAAAACACAATTCCATGAATTCCTACCAACGCCTAACTATGCATGCATTAAATCTAAAAAAACGCGTAAGAAAGCGATGAACTATAAAGGACAAAGAATCACCAAAGATTTATTCAATGAAAAAACTGAGAAAGAAAGGAAAGAGAAAAAACTTGACAAGACCATGATTAAAACTAATAAAGAGCAGAAAAGATTAGAGACAAACAAAAAATTACAGAAAAAAGAAAACAAAAATGAAGAAAGCCTAAAGAAAAAAGTAGAAGAAAGACATAAAAAAGGAAAAAAAGAGAAAGTCAGCCAAAGGAAGACTAAAAAGGAAAAGAAAATAAACACTGACGAAGAAGAAGACTGGTACTGCTATGCTTGTTGCGAGATAAAACTGTTAGATATGCGGCAATGTGTAGTATGTAAAAAATGGTACCATGAGGAGTGTGTAGGCTTAACTAAATGTGATACAGAGTTCATTTGCTCAGATTGCTGATAATTTAATTAAGTATAAAGTAGCAATTGATCAACTTGTGTAAGACTGAATTAATAATACTTATTAGTCCTTAATGATAATCGTTATTTTTGCACAATTTGTATAAGACTGAATTAATAATGTAAGTTTTTAATTTCAATGATGATTTATGACTACTGCCTGTTGTTTATCTTATTTGGAAGCTTAGAATAGTGTTCGTTGGAAAAGTTGTGGACCCACTTGGTGTACTGTTTTTGTTATTAACTTCTATCTACGGGCGCTATTATCACCCGTCAGTTTAATTGCGCCCAGTGAACTTTAAAATATTATCTTAATTTAGCCTTAAGATCGACTAATACACAAAGTGCTCATGGTATGTTGTATGAAAATACTCAAATATTACCTTTAATATAACCAAATACAAATATATCAACTGATGTTAGGTATATTGTTAAATTGGACTAAGTCTGTGTTAAATGTTGATTTTATTTCTTTGTTTTTGGCGTAATTAAAATAATATAGAGTGGGATATCGGTTGTGCGATGTTTTTTTGTTCTAGTAAGTCTATTTTTGTATTTAAAGCCTAGTTTATAAAACGGGCGTCAATAGCCACGTAATTTTTAATAACGCCCAAAATACAGTTTTTTTTAAATCTGAATAAACATAAAGATTATAAGTAAAACTCATTCTAAGGTGTTATTTTCTTATTCACAAATAAATAAACCATTGATTAAGACATCATTTGTTTTCATAATCATTTAAATACCAAAACTATTGTTAATTAAAGTTAGGTGGGCGTTAATCACTCACTGTACCTTACTAAAAAATATTTTTATATAGTCGATAAAATTGATTTAACTAACCTTAGGGCCTGTTTCAGAATGTTCGAGTAAGTTCCGGTTTTACTACCTAGAACATATTTAATAAATAAAACACAAAGATAGTGTTTTATTTATTAAATATGTTCTGCGTTTCACAGTCATCGATTTAGCCTATCCATCAGTTAAAGCTTGAAACGCGCTGCATGTTAACTGTCATTTTTATCATTCAGTTATTTTATGTGTTGCATAGCAACCTGAAACTTTATTAGGACATTCTGAAACGGGCCCTTAGTTTATGTAGATATTGGTTACCTGGCGTCTTTTATAACATTTTCAAAATCGTCAAAGGATAAAACCTTTGATTTCTTGCTTCTAAATCCATCGGATTCCATCCACCCATCGGAGTCTCTTTAGATAAGCTGACAAATTATGAGTATGAATACATTTTCTGAAAAAGACTGCGTATTCTTATTGTTTTGCCATTGTATGAAATTTTCGTATGCTAATACTTACATATTTTTCCCTGAGTTTTCAGGTAGTAAACTTTCCATTAAGGGCTTCACATCTTATATCGGGCGGTGTACAGCATTAATAATTTTCTTCATTACTGAAACTTTTAGTAAATAGCCATAATTCCAACAGTGAAAATGAGTTGTGAAAAATTTTTCGCAATGGCGGGAAACATTTTTTTTCTATATCGGGATTTGGACTCGCACGTTTTGTGCATTTGCCAAAACGGGAAAAATTCATCAGTTTTGCCATGCGCGCGCATGGCGATCAGCCATAGACTAAAGAATGAAGTTTATTTTTTTTGGCTTTTCGCGGATAGCGTTTTAGCCTCGTACAAAATGGGGAGTATAAAGTTTTCTTTATTACAGAGAAAATAAATGTTATAATTGAGTAAAAGTTTTATTTATGAAACACGTACAAGTAGAAATTATCTATTTAAATACGAAGTTGTATAAAATGAACAAACAGTAGGTTATTAATTTATTTGTAGTATTGGACACGATCTTTTTTGTATAGAAACTTTTTTAAGAACAAAAGGAACTCAACCCTTAATGTATAAAAAATAAAAAGAAATGTTAACTTATAGTTCAACCAAGTTATCTGTGAAGTGGCAGAAAAAGGAACTACGAAATTGCTTACGAAAATTAGAAAAAGAATTAGATTCTTTTTCAAAATTTTGGTGTTTCTCAACCGACAGCGCCCTCTTAGAGCTCACACATAAGTTGGTCGAACTGTACTTGTAAATAATAGCAATGAAAAAGTCACAGAGAGTTCTAAGATGAGATCTGTGCTCTACGGTGTAGCGTCAAGTCGTGGATTTTTGGTTAAATTTTTCAAATTTAATTTTCTTGATAAATTATTCTTATTTTTAGACCAGAGTAGCTGCATTATAGTATATTAGTATAAATATTATTTGTAGATTGGTATCTTAGCTTCATACTCATCAAGATGAATAAACCCCCTGATCCTGGTGGAACATTAGCTATTGTAAAACCTCCTTCTCCAGCCGCGTTTGAATCAATAACAATGTCTGTTGATGATCTACCATATGAAACAGTAATTCGTAAGCGTTCGAAAGCGAAAAAAGCACGAAAGATTAATACAGATCATTCTCGTTCCGAGTCAGAGTCGTCCAATGACACACTCATATTAAAACCAGATGTAGTTCTCCAACCTGGTCAACACTCTCTCCCTGATTCAGTTTCCTCTGTCAGAGTTCCAAACACCCATATTGACCAACAAATAGCCCCTTCTGTCCCTCTGCCTGATTCCCCTCGAGTTTCTCCACTCCTATCACAAAATTCCTATGTCCCAACTGGTTGCCAGTCATATGGCCCAAATGATCGTGGTCCATTTACGGTACATGTACAGAGAAATTAATCGTCTCCAACTGCTGGCACCTCGTTACATCCGGTAACGTTTGGCAGATTTTTATTTAGTCGTTCCAGAGAGTTTGAAGGAGTTATAGATGGTTCCATCAAAAGCGTCGGTCGAAATAGAATTTCTTTAGATTTTCACTCGGCTGCCTGTGCCAATAAATTTATGGATTCTCCGTCTTTATCTCATAATCAATTTAAAGCTTTCATTCCATCCTTTATTATAACGAGATTAGGCATTGTCCGTGGCATCCCAATCGATATGTCTCCCGAAGAAATTATGACAGAAATGAAGGTTCCCAATGATTGTGGTCCCATAATTAAAGCTCGTCGTCTTAATTTTAAAGTTATCATAGAAGGATCTACACATTGGAAACCTTCTCAAACGGTCGTATTGACTTTTGATGGCCAAGTCTTTCCCTCACGAGTTTTTTTGGGTTATAACTCAATTCCTGTTGAGTTATACTCTTAACCTACCTTAGAATGTTATCAATGCTGCCGATATGGCCACACCAAGACTCAATGCCGCTCAAAACCCACCTGTTTTAAATGTGGTCTAAACCATTTAGCAGATTCCTGTGAAAAAGATGTTGATAGTGCAAAATGCATATGGTGCGATGGTAATCATTTCGCTACCAATAAATGTTGTCCGGAATATCAAAGACAAAAAAATATTAAACTTGTCATGTCTGAAAAAGCTATATCGTATGCTGAAGCTTCAAAAATGGTTCCTGTGTCTAAATCATCGTATGCTGAAATTGCCGCACCCTCTGTAACATCTTTTCCTCCGCAAAATCGCTCTATTAAAAATTTGACAATTGAACCATCTAAAGTTCATTATAAGAAAAAAGTTTCCAAAACTGTACATGTCTCTCCTACTTCCCGTGTTGGGTATGATCGGGCTGCCCACTTAAACATAATAAGGAATGATTATGATGCTCCCTTCCAAAATGGCTGTGCCCTCCCTAATCCTATAGGTAAAAATTCTGAAATGCCTACTGTTCCTGATATTATAGCAGAGCTCATAAAGCTTTTAAATTTGTAATCAACTGTTATGTGTAATTCTTCTTCCTCTTCCCCAAACGCTTTACCGTCCAACGATGCCTTCAACTTGAATACTCTTTTCTCTCTTTTCCAAAATGGATCCCTCCGACAGGATCCTCCAGTGGAACTGTCGTAGTTTAAACAATAAAAAAACTGATTTAATATTTTTAATTAATAAATACAAACCATGCATCCTGTCTTTCTCTGAGACATGGCTTAGACCTGATTCCCTTTTTAGGTTATCTGGCTATGTTGATGTACGAAGAGATCGACAGGATGGTTGTGGTGGTGTTGCTCTATTTTTAAAAGATAATATGTCATTTTCCCCTATTTCAATTCCTTCTCAGATTGGCTTTGAAGCTGTGGCTGTTCGTACAAAATCTTTTGTAATAATTTCCTTATATATCTGCTCTCCTTCCATATCTATTATCCGTAAGCTTATCCCTATTCTTAACTCCCTTCCTAGACCTCTCCTAGTCCTTGGCGATCTTAATTGCCACCATACTGTTTGGGGCTGTGGTATTTCAGATTCTTCTGGAGTTTTTCTATTAGATTCCCTTGATACTCTCAGTCTGTGTATTCTTAATGATGGTTCTCCTACAAGAAGAACCCGCCCAAACGAATTTCCTAGTGCAGTTGATCTATCTCTCTGCTCTCCAGATCTTGCATCTCTTTTGTCATGGCACGTTCTGCTTTCAACTCATGGCAGTGATCATTGTCCTATTATTCTAAATATTTCACTAAAATTGGCTCCAACAGTCTATCGAAATTCACCTCTTCTTAAATATATTTTAAATGACAATGCTAACTGGGATAAATTTAATGAAATTGCAGAGATCAATATTTCTAAACTACCCGTGATTAAAATCAATAACATTAAAATTTGTTCGGAGGGCCTTGCTAAAGCTCTTTTAGATTGTGCTGATATGTCTTTCTATATTAAAAAAAGTAGTTCGAGTAAAATACCTTCTCCTCCATGGTGGGATAAGGAATGCTCGGAGGCAATTAAATTTCGTAATGAAACTGAAACTACCTTTTGCCTCTCCATGACAAAAGAGAACTTCATGCTATTGAACAAAGTGATTGCTCAATCAAAACGTCTCTTCCAAACCAAAAAATTCCATGGTTGGAAATCTTTTTGTTGCTCTATAGGCCCGCATACTCCATTATCAATTATTTGGAATAAAATTCACAGATATAGAAGAGCTTGGTGCCCTCCTCATCGTCGTTGTTGCCCGAGTCAGTCTTGGGCTGACTCGTTTATGGACAAATTAGCGCCTCAATATTGTCCTCTACCTGATGAACTTCCTTCTCATTTTACCTATAGTTCTAACGACGTTTTAGATCAGCCTTTTTCTATCGTAGAACTGAAAAACGTATTGAAATCGGTCAAAGATTCTGCTCCAGGTATGGATGGCATTCCTTATTCCTTTTTTTCTAAGGCTAATGACTGTGTCCTGAATTATTATTTATGCCTTGTTAATTCTATCTTTGATTCTGGCTATGTCCCTGATAGCTGGAAATCGCAATTTATTATTCCTATTCTCAAACCTAACAAAGATCCAGATGATCCATATTCTTACCGTCCTATTGCTCTTTCATCTGTTTTAGCTAAAATAGCTGAACACCTTATTAAAAATCGACTCGAGTGGTACGTTGAATATTATGAATTACTTGCTAAATCTCAGTATGGTTTTAGGAAAGGAAAAAGTACCATAGATAGTCTTAGTATATTCACTACAGATATAAGACTTGGTTTCTCTCGTGGTGAATCAATTGTCGGAGCTTTCCTTGATATATCTGCTGCTTACGATAATGTCCAACTTTCAATACTAAAAAGTAAATTAATTAAATTAAAAATTCCTGTTAAATTAAGAAATTTTATTATGAACCTTTTGACGGAGAGATTTATATTTTTCCGCTGTGACAATCCTTCTATTTCACCGAGTAGAGTTATCTGGCGTGGTTTACCCCAAGGATCGGTGCTTAGCCCTCTCTTATACAATATTTATACGTATGATTTAGAGTCATCTGTTGGTCTTTGTCGTATTTTACAATATGCTGATGATATTCTCATTTATAATTCCAATAACAAAATCGATGTGGCAAGTGACTGTCTCTCTGACTCGCTAAAGCAATTGAATGTTTGGCTTAGCGAAAATGGTTTGGAACTCTCTCCTTCTAAAAGTAATATTGTACTCTTTACCCGTAAAAGAAACCCTCCTCCTATCAATATTTTCATTAATAATTGTCAAATCTCAGTTAGAGAATCAATAAAATTTCTAGGTCTTGTTTTAGATAACAAGTTAAATTTTCGTCAGCATTGTGAATACATTATCCAAAAATGTGAAAAAAACATCAACGTTCTAAGATGCTTATCCGGTGTTTGGTGGGGAGCCCATCCTTTTAACTTAAAACTTTTATACAATGCAATTATTCGAAGCGTCTTAGACTATGGATGCTTTCTTTTGGATCCTGCTAACAAACTAAGCCTTAGTAAACTTGATTTGATTCAATCGAAAGCTCTTCGTATTATCACAGGAGCTATGAAGTCTTCTCCAGTCAATGCTCTCCAAGTTGAGTGTGTTGACCCTCCCCTTCACCTTCGTCGTCAATTCCTTGCTAACAGATTCTTTTTCCGATTTATCCAATTCTCTAATCATCCTTTGATTCCAAAATTATAACTGCTTCATCAATATGTCAACTCTACTCGTTTTTGGAGATGTAAACATTTTCCTTTGCTTGTTAAGAGTTACGTTATTTTTAATTCCTTAAAAGACCCTGTTTATCGTTCTCAAAAGCTTCCAATATTCAATTATGAATTTAATGTAATTATATCTCAACCTCATATAATTTTAGAATTTGATATTTGTAAAGGTGACCTTTATGCAGATGAATACTTCCGCGAGCTACTTAAAAGAGATTGGCGTGATTGGCATACAATATTCACAGACGCTTCAAAACTTTCACCAGTTGGCTGTGTTGGTTATGGCATTTTTCATGCTCAATACGATATCGTTCAAAAAGTCAAATGTCCACCTGAATCATCTGTTTTTACTGGGGAATGTTTGGCTATCCTTGAGGCTATTAAATATATCCTTCTCTTCAAGCTGCATCGGTCTATTATATTTTCTGATTCTCGGAGTTCTCTCCAATCATTACTTTCGAACCCTTTTTCTTCTAATGCTCACAACCCAATTTTATTTCAAATTAAAAGTTCTATTGCTGAATGTTATACTAAGGGTTTTGACGTTATTCTTGCTTGGATACCCAGTCATGTTGGGATTTCTGGCAATGAACGAGTTGATAAAGTTGCTAAAGATGCAGTTGTTTGTGGAGATAAGGTTCCTTTTATTAATTACTGCCATGACTCTTTATGTCTTCCAAAATCTTATTTATCAAAATCTTGGTCATTACATTGGAGAACCAGTAGTCGGTTAACTGGATCTGGTTTTGCTAAAATGCAACCTTTGATTCCGAACAAACCGTGGTTTGCCCGGATAAAGTTAAGCAAACGTTTTACATCATCATTAATCCGTATGAGGTTGGGTCATTGTTGTACTCCTACTCATTTAAAAAAGATTCATGTTAAAGATTCTTCTATATGTGAATGTGGTTTGGATGAGGGGGATCTCAATCATATATTCTTTTCATGTCCCCTTTATAACCATGTAGCGTTTTATTTATGCCTTGAATCTTTAAAAGTTTCCTTTCCAACTTACATGCCTGAACTTTTATCGTCTAATAATTTTGATATATATAAAATTTTATCTGACTTCCTCTCTCTCAATAATATTCACTTATAATAAGTTATATTTATATCATGTTAATTTTAATCATTCCTTATTCAATATGTAATACTTTGTACTTCTCCTTATATAAAAATATGTATATGTTAGTTATTTTCTATCCTATATGATATTATATAACCACGTTAGTTATTCTGGTCATCACTTTTTAATAGCAAAATTTTGTCTTTTATTGATTTAATTCTTGACGTGAAACTGGCACAAATGTCAATTTGACAATTGCCACATTAAAAAAAAAATAAAAAAAAAAAAAAAAAAGAGTTCTAAGATCATTCATTCTGCAATTGATATTTAAGTAATAGATTTGCCATGACATTTTGCGTAGGGTTTTACAAAAAAATATGGGTTGGTTATATTCACTACATTTTATATCTTTAGGTATGTTGTCGGCCGTGTTACAAATCATAAATTGTATAATTATTTGGGTAAAAAAGTTATTAAGTTATAATCTTCGTAGCGCGTTCCGAAGGTACAAAGGTATTTTCGTCATATGTATATTAAATACCAAGTGTTCACATTCACAATGTTCAATCAAACTCCTTGAAATTTTGCATGCATATGGCTCTAATTTTTCAGTTTTCTGTAAAAAAAGTGTATTTTCAAAGTAGGTAAAAAATGTTTTGAAGACGATAAGAATAAAATGAAATTTATTCTACATAGTTGGTACCTACCTATAACTAAGTACAATTTAATAGTGAATTTGGTTCTTCGATAGTGCTATGCGTAGGTAATTCTAGAAGCTTGTAGTTATTCTTCATTTAATCATGAAGCTATTTTAAAAGTAGTTTTTATTATTTTGCAGGAACGTGTGCGAAGCGATAGGAGAGCTGGAAGGACGCGAAGGAGCCGACGTGTACTGCATGGATCAATGCATCGTGTACCCACCGAAATGCCCCACGAACCGATGCAGCTGTTACTAGACTACCTACTCAAAAAATAAACCTACAAAGCGCAAAAAATCTTTTATGAAAATATTAATCAAACAATGCATTAGAACGTTAATAATAAATGTTTTTATTTACGTTATGTACAGTATAATCGAAATTGTCAAATTAAATGATCATTATGTGGTATTTTGAGAATAAAAAAGTATCAACGTTAATTAATTAACATCATTGTGATATGCATCATCGAGTTAAATTTAAAATTGATTAGTCATAACAGCTCGTGCAGCTCAAATTCGAATAAAAAGACGTGACGACGACGCACGGAGTAAAAATCAAAATTCGTATTATGAGTAAAATTGTCTTGGCCCACTGGCCAACAATTTCAATAACATTTTTGAGTAATGATTTTAGTCGCCGTATGCAACATGTCTATTACTTTGATTTGATATTCTATCTTATCATAACTCATAAATTTTGGTTTTTACTAATCAGATTTATTAAGGGTGAAAGTTTAGCTCACGTAAACATCATTTATTTTTCACATGTATAAAATATGTATAATTTCTTTATAGTACCTACCTACCTATCTATACGATAAGTAAAAAGTTTTGCTATGGACAAATTAAAATTAAATGCAAAAACGTATACTTTTTAGGTAATTGTAAAATATATGATACCTAATGTAAATTATAGTCAAATTATCATACTAAATAATTACATGAATACTTAGACACTTAACTGTCTAAGATATTCCATTAAGTATGTAAGTTTTATTTTGTATATATCATATTATTATAACCTGATATGTATCGAGGTATGTATCTTACCCTATGGTTCAAATCACGCATATATGCGCAATTTGCACTGTATTCGTGCAAACGTTCGTTTCATAATATGCAAAACAGACACCATATATCAATATGATGTCATCTACGACGTCACCTCCGGCTGCATATAATGCTCACAGAAAACAGGCAGTGCAGCGTGGGCATACATTTCAAACTCGAATTATGACAGACTAATGAGGATATTTTTATTGTTGTGGTTAGTATAGTAAGTATTATATGTAAGATAATCTTGTTCACATAAATATATCGCTAAAAGAAGTGAAGTTTTGGTTAATTGCGATGAAGCAAATTTACAGTTGACAGATGTCTTGAGCGAGGCTGCTAATCGGTTCAAATTGTTGGCGTGCAAACAGTGAATATTTATATTATCTATGATGCTAATTCCCGTATTTTCAGGCCGTATTCTACTTGACGCCACTATCGTTATTTGCGATAATTTTGACCACATTTTGTGTCTATGGTTATACTAAATGCGTAGAGAGAAGGTACTCTGCTCTGCCTACGATTAAATGTTATATCATAGACGCAAAATGGGGTCAAAATTATCGAAAATAAAGATAGTGGCGTCAAGTGGAATACGGCCTAATTATCTACCGAGCCTTTGAAATGTGTTCAACGAGAGCAGTGTATGCATGATTTGAACCCTAGTGTTAGTTAAAGATTGTGTATAGTTGTATAAAGTACATATCTCACCTTGATGACAAAATCTCAAACATTGTATATATAGATATTCCGAAAAATTATACAAATTAATAGTAAGTACATATACGAGTATGTAGAACGTCCAGATTCCTATGACAGGGCAACCAGTAGGACGTATGATTTTTTTCAATTTGAGTAACTATAACCGCAGACCTGTACAAAAATAAGTTCACTCTTGCATTATGACACCGCGATCGCTGTATTTGTTCCAAATTATAGAATGTGATGTTATGCACCCATTTGCCATAGAGCAACGTGTGTATAAGCGATACAACTGTAGTAAAATTGAATATTTTATTGACATAGCGTGAGTCTCCCCGTTTCAAGTTGGACAACAAATATTTTATAATGTACCCATATCCGGCTGTTCTCCTCTATACAGATCACATTTCTGGACAGATTCTCGTGAAAAATAGTGAGGTTTTATAATAAGTAGTAATTAATATTTTTTGCGTGATTCAGTTGTTACAAATTTTTCACTATGCCGGAGATATGGGAGTTGAAAAAGTAAAAAAAAAACCATTTCAATGGCAAGGTCTCGAGGTCACAGGGTCAACAGCCCCTTAGTTTAATTAGGGGAACAATATCTCAAAACCAGCACACATCATTATTGTTTTATTAGTTTTGTAAGCATTGTGAGTATATTGAGTGTTTGAAAACGTTTTACAACTCCTTTTTCGGTTGTTTTCAACTCTTGTTCGCATGGTAAGTGGGATATACCTGTAGAAAGAAAATTTCTTCAGTAAAATGGAACAACTCTATTGAATTTTTGGCCAGGGAAGGCTCTCTTATAACCCTGGAGGGAGAACTGATCAAAGGCACTTCATCCGAGCGGGCGCAGAAAACGAAAATCGCCTTCTACCTCCATCTCTTGCGGGCGGCCGAACACGCACTGCTAATAAAAGAACAGGATGCGACCTTCTGGAAGCGCCTTACACGAGAACAAATCTATGGACGTTCTATCATTAAAGTTTACGTACTTAATTAATGATTTGTTTTTTTAAATAACTATAATGCCATATTTTTTGTGTTTAGAACATATATTACTTTTAAGTGAGTAAAGATGTGCAAATGCCAGAGGAAAGGTCAGGTGTTATTTTATCTACACAATTAAATAGTGTAATGTAGATGTGGGTGTACCGTGGTTTTATTTCAGACTCATCATTTAAAAATTGCCGGAAATATAAACAAAAACCATAACTGGCTTTTGTTTATATTTCCGGCAATTTCTTAACAGAAAATCTCCACTTGCGACTTCTCGCAAAACAGTAATATATTTATATAAAATTAGTAACCTATATTTACATAACAATACGGTACAGAACAATATGTAGGTATTTTGGTCTCTTTGATATTAAAAGCTACAGTGGAAGAAGCTCCGAGTATAGTTGTTTTTATGGAATTCGACGGAACACTCACCAGGCTCACGGTAACCTTTGCCTACAACAGATATATTTCATCATATGTGACGATCTGCACTGCGCTATTAACTTTGAGACATACTGTTGTTAAGTCTCATTTGCCGGTAATTTTATAAAATACCTACTGGCTCTCAATTAATGCGACCGGAACACACTATTAGGGCTTGCCGACAGATTTTCTACTTGAGGGGGTAGTAACCAGGCGAGCATTCGCAAAATGACCTTCCACTATGTGTTGAAGCTCAAGCCGACGACTGTGGGTAACGAACCATGGACCTGGGGCAGGGCAGTCCACTATCCATAGCCATTATTTGTCTCCGCTCGGCTACCACTGCTTCAATGTCTTTTTATATTTATTAAAATTTCTATTTCTGTAAACCACTACTTTACTAGTTACGTCAAACAAAACAAAATAATTATAAGTTTATATAACCTTATTTAAATCGGTCCATCCATTTTAGAGTTATATGTGACCACATGGAAATATGGACCACATGTTTAATAATTATAAAAAAAGCTTTTTAAATATTACAAATTAACCAGCAAAATCATTCACGTTTGGGTTCGAAACTTCGAATACGTCGACCCGAAACGTGCCCGCCGGCCTACCTATTATATAGTTATAATTTTAATGAATGGTATAAAGACGAAAGATGTTTATTTTTGTATGTAACGAATAAACTTAAAAACTACTGGACCGATCTGAAAAAATATTGCCCCATCATAATCTTACATTATTCCTGATGAACATAGGCTATAGATTTTCAATAAAGTTGTTTCTTCTTTAACTTTTTGTTGAATACCCTTGCGAAGCCGGGACGGGCCGCTAATTTGACTTACGTTCGACTCGAGTGAGAGTATTATAGCTAATATGTCCATGGAGTCTTATGGTAAGATTGACATAACGTCTTTAAAATGTTACTGATGCTGTCACAATTTAATAGGTTGAGGTCGGGTGGAATCACAGAAAAGAGAAAGCAATAGAAAGGTGAAGGGGGCGTGGCACGCGAGCTCACCATAGTCCTAAACAGGAGTATTTACGTCAACGGACTATAATGCTACTGACAGTCGACCCGTGGTTAACGCGCCGCATGCATCTCCGTCAATTTATATGAAAATGCCGCGTTGTGCTATTATAAGTTGCAGATTTAATAGCAATGTCACAAAAGTAAAGAAAGTAGGAATATCCTATCACCGGAAAACTTAATAAATTATTCCTAAATGTTTTATATTTCGCTGATGAACAAAGTCGGTGCAATCTGACATATAAGTGATTCATGATTTTTTATCGACAAATTTATCGATAAATTGGTAGTCACTAAATGTCACCTCATTCCAATATCTAATTTGGAGCTTTCCTGTTAGACCTACGAAAGCAAGCACCATCTGTCCCACTGCTTTTAGTGCATATAAAACTTTTATCTGGACGTAAAAATACACGTGTAGGTCAGAAGGTAAACATCAATTAAATTAACAAATTATTCAAATATTTTCAAGAACACGCAATCTTTCAAGGTTGTGATTTCAACTTCAACTCTTGTTTTGTGGCTTCTGTGGGCACCACCACAATTTCAACAATGACACGTAGTTAGATGGACTATCAAACAAAGGAGATTGTTTAGTTTTAACGAGTCATGTCCGGTGAGAACTGCCCAAGCCAAAATTGGTGCTGAAACATTAGATGTTAGTTCATCTAACTACTGGAAGAACACAAATGTATATACCCACACAAACATACACACACACAAATTCATTATATATATAGGGGAAATATAGAACACCTGGGAACAACTTTTGGTTAAGTTATATAATATATGAACAGTTAATTTACAGCTTTATTTGAATATGGATAAATACTAAGGAGAGGATACGTTTGAGGGAGAAAGGACGAGGGATATCTCTAGGGATAATATTGTAGAGAGAAGAGTTTATTTTGGGACAACAGAAGAATATGTGTTTCACATTTCCTTCGTCCAAACCACATTCTCAGAGGGAGTTATAAGTTTGGCCAGGCAGACTGGGTTACAGGAATAGTTTCGACTCGGACGGCATATTGTAGAGGTGGTCACTTTATCAGCGTTTTGGAATATTGAGAACCAGAGTTTATTGGGCATCTCAGGTTGAATGTTACCATAGAATTTAGCTTTTAATATTCTAGAAATTTGCCATTTCTGGTTTCAAGGTTTTTTTAAAGATGGTTTTAAAGTCTAACAGATATCTTGATCTTGAGATTCGTTGCGCACTGTACCGGCGTGACCAGGAATCCAGGGAAGGATCACATTTTTGCCATGAGAGCTACATTCGAAAATGGCATTTCCTATTTTTAAAACAATTGGGAACCTAGATTTGGACCGTGGTTAGCAAGAATAGATTGGAGGCAGCTTTTGGTTTCTGAAAATATGATAGTTTTGTTCAGATTGTGTGATATTACAAAAAGGAATTGCGATGGCTTCTCCTGAAAAGACGGAAGTGGTAGAAGGACATTTATAATTGAAAATTATTCTCGTAGATGGGATCCAAACTACAACACCAATTGGACTATCTAGATTTTTAGAAGCATCTGCATGGCAGTCCAGACCTTGTATTCTGTGAAGAATTTATTTATTAAAACCTTATTAGCTTCTATTGTGTTTTTATCAATACCAAAATCCAAAATAATGTTAGGTTTGAAAACGAATGATTCGTAGGATGATGAGTACAAAGGCATAACAGGATTCAGAAGGAGGGAATAAGGAAGAAGGGTGAATTGTAAATAGCTGCGGAGGAGACAAAGGAGGTTCTCAGATGAGGCTTTATTGCATGAGTTATATAATGTCAGTAAACAATCTAGTTTTTTTCAAGAACAGTTTGAGTTTTAAGGTAATTTAAAAAGGAATTTATCGGAGAGACAGTGTCTGCGAAGGCTAAGAGGAGGTTCTACACACTCAACTTGAATGGCATTGATAGGCATTTCAAGCAGTGTTCTTTCACCATGACAGACCAAAGCTACTTTGACAACATCACATGATTTTTTTTTCTTTTTTTTCGTTTGTGTTAGTTCATATGTACAGCAGGCTGCGTTGCAGCATCGCGGGGTGTGTTGCAGCAACGTAGACGTGAACGGAACCGAACACGCGAACTTTTAGGTTATGACTTAGTTTATTTTGGAGATTTTCGTTATCATCAATAAGGAGAATATCTCATTGGCTGCCATTCAATTCATTTGTTAAAATGTGTAAAAGAGAAATATACACAAATATACTGTTTTCAGTTTTTGCTAAATAATAATATCTAGAAATAGCAATCGCCGATTATGCAATAAGTACAATTCGTTTCAATGGAAATAAAATGATTACCAATTTAATTAGCTGGTAGTTACTATTGTGTCAGTTTCCCTGATTTTCCTGAATCCCTATCTGTGCCTATCTCTAATACCACCCTCTACGCGAATTTCATGTGATTGTTATAATTTTACTACAAATAAACGAGCCTATAACATATTATATCGAAATTAAGCTGTTCTTCGCAGTAATAGCTTTATTTAATTTTTATCGTCTTTTTCTTATTCAGCATCTTCACTGCTGAAGGTCGTGTCTAGTCTGAAGTAGTGTTAATTGCTCGATGTACTATGCTCTTCCACGTGCTTCTGTTTTCAGCGGTCTTTAAAGCTTTTGGTATAGACATACTAGTAAGCTATAGGGTTAATGCAAGACGCTTACTTGCCTGTCATTACTACATATTCAAATGATTATATAAAACCGCATAAAAACTTTTTATAGCTCAAACGCACAGTACATCAACGCATTACCTAAAAATTAAATCGTTAAATCATTTTAAGCCTATGGAAAAGTTTATCGATAAAAATGTACTGCATCACTGGCTACTTTGACAATGGGATACCACTTTTTGTTCCGAATAAATAAATAAAAAAAGGTAAAATTTTACTAGCTATCCTAATAATTATTTTCTCGTAATCATTTTGCGTGCAGTAACTTGTGAACTATTTTTCAATTGTCTATGCTCAGATTTTACCAAGGAACGATTTTAAAATTGAATTTTACTTGACTGAGAGACTGCACAATTACTGTACAGATATTGTCGACTGGCAAATTTCACCAGATATTAGGGGAATTACCATATATCTGTCTCTCTCACTGAAAGGGATAGCTTGACAATGTTCACAAGAAATTAAATCTTACCACTCTTTAGATAAGGTGTAATTTCAACTGTTATAAATTGGTTTATTAAACGTTTCAATTGGGTAAAAATGGGACTAATCAGGGAATCGGATTGTTTGTAGTGAACAATAAAGATGTAATGTCAAGGATCATTTACATGTGTTAAACTGGCTACGCTCGTTTTCTAAGAAAACTGACATGGCTGCCACTCTAAATAGTATTTTATATCTCTATGGGTGGAATGATGAGGCGAGGAGACACGAATGACGAGGAGTTCAAAATCTAAATAATATATAACTACTATCTAGATATATAATATCAACTACCCTATAATTCTTAACAAATGTTACCCAGCCAGCATTTCTTTCTGGTACGGAACGGTTTTTTGTGTTTCTGTGCATGAGAAGAGACAGAAATATTTTAATGGGTATCCGTATAAGGCGGGCTTGCTGGTACGGTGAACGGTATCTGAGAATATTATAATATTGTATAGTCTGTTTGTATCCAAGTTTTGTGCTTGCACCTGTTCTGTTGCAAAACACATGTCTATTGAAGATTGAAGTTTCCAACCGCCATACCATCACCACAGTTATACGTAGTGTTACTTGCTCAGTGCACAGTACGGGCACCAAACCACGAATCTGTATTACTATTAGGTACACTCTCACAAACTAAGGCTTGATTATCTTACTTAATTGCTCGTAACTTTTGCTATAGCTTCGTGACGGGTACGTACGGGGCAAAGATTACAACCTCCAGATACGGGGGTAAGGGTGTTAGAACTGGCCTCGATGACACATTTCAAGTCATAACAAATTTGTTATCTTTATATTTATTATCTCCATTTATTTTTTCTATTATGTTTTCCTCTATCCCAAGCTTCCACTAAACAGCACACACTTACGAGACTGTTCAAAGAAATCACTACACTTACTTGTACCCCGACAGTTAGTGTTGATAATGAAGTAGCAGTCCGTTTAGCCCACAACCCAGAGTTTCACAAACGCACGAAACATATAAGAATTAGGCATTTCTTTGTAAGAGAAATGGTGCTTCAAAATGCACTTAAGGTTAAAAGGGTAAGCACTTCAAACCAACTTGTTCTCTGTCTTAGCTACGCATGATAAAAACCAGAATAGCGATTTTTTTTCGAGTCCAAAGGTGTGCAGAATGTCTATAAACGGAGAGCTTAAAATTGTTGGCGAACGAAGTCAAAATGGTGGTTTGAACAAACTTAATGTTAAAAATATAAAACCATTTAGGCAATTAGAAGTTTTTTTTTTTTTTTTTTTTTTTTTTTTTATGTTATTCTGACGGAACAAGCTCGAGGACCACCTGATGTTAAGTGGTTTCCTCTGCCTATAACAGATGCATTTCGTCACAGGTGAAGAATTGCACTGCGCCCGTCACCTTGAGTCATAGTTGTTATGTCTCATGTGCCTGTAATTTCACTGGCTCTCAAGGACTGCTGCCGGAACACACCGTTAGGTGCTTGGCGACAGATTTTCAACTTGAGGGTGGTCGCTAGCCAGGCGGGCATTCGCAAAAAGCCCTTCCACCATGCGGTGAAGCTCAAGCCCGCGGCGGGATTCGAACCATGGACCTGCTGCGCGGCAGTCCATAGCCAATGCCACTGAGCTATCACTGCTTCAGAAGTATTCGTGACATCCGAAACTCAATTGAACCATGAAAGACTTGGCCATCAAAATAAAGGACATGTTAGAACTTTCATTAAACGTGAACTAGGAATTGACCTTCCAGTTGAACAAGACCTCTGTGAAGGCTATATGTTTGGAAAGTCTCATAGACAAAATTTGGAACGAGAGACAGAGCCTCCCAACCAGGAGAATTGGTACATAGCGATGTATGTGGACCGTTTTCCAACTCGATGTCTAATTATCGATATTTTTTGCTTTTTAAAGATGATTATACAAGTTTTAGATACGTTTACTTTTTGAAAGAGAAGTCAGAAGTATGTAAATATTTAGAACAGATGATCGTTGAAGCAAAAACTAACGGGCACGTTATCAAAACTATCCTAAAAGATAACGGAGGAGAATTTGATAATAAGAATGTAAGAGATATTCTAGCTCGAAGTGGTATAAGACAAAGGCTAACAATGCCATATACGCCGGAACAGAATGGCTGCAGCGAGCGTGAAAACAGAACACTAGTTTAAACTGCCGGAACACTTATGTATGCAAACGAGACACTGCCACAGTGCCTATGGGCAGAACTTGTGAATACAGCTGCATACATACTAAACAGAACTGGTCCAACTCGTGTAGAATGTAAAACGCCCTACGAACTCTGGTTTGGTAAGAAAATGAACATCAAGCAACTACGTGTAATCGGCAGTACGTGTTATGTTCATATTCCAAAACAAAAGAGGAGGAAATTACATAAGAAATCTGTAAAAGGCATTTTAGTAGGATATGACGACGATGGTTATCGTATATGAGTTACAGAAAGTACTAAAAATTGGCTTGTAAGAGCACGAGATGTCCAATTTGATGAGAAGCCGCTACCTAGATTAGAGGTTAGAAAAGTTTTTGAAAAGCAAGACACAAAACCAAACGAATACGAGTTTAAAGTGTTGCCAGAACGCGTACCTCTTAATCCTTCTATTGAAACTGAGGGAGTTAGTAAAGGTAGAAGGGCTCATCAAGGAGAAGAACATCTAACGAATGAGTTAAGTCAAGACATGAACTTAGATCAGTTCGAGTTTGAGGGAGATAATATAGATGAAGAGAAAACTGATGTAGATAAAATCATCGACGCACGAGGTAACGATTATGAAAATCTAGTTAACGAACCCGATGATGAATTTCTTGATACCGAAGATGAACCCGCACCTTCGAGGTACAATCTACGTGACAGGTCTGCTCTTCAACGTCCAAAACAACTCGACAGTTACGTTTCTTCAGTATTAAGTAGTACTGTGAATGAACCACAGTCGTACCAAGAAGCCATAAACAGTAATGAAAGGAAAGAGTGGATAAATGCTATGAAGTCTGAGATAAACTCTCTCCGAGATCATGGTACATGGACTTTACAAGATCTGCCGGAAGGAAGAAAAGCATCCATGCAAATGGATATTTAAAGTAAAAGGAAATCCAGATGGCTCTGTCAAAAGATTTAAAGCACGTTTAGTCGCTCAAGGTTTCCAACAAAGAAAAGGTCTTGACTATGACGAAACATATAGTCCAGTAGCAAGAATGTCCACTATACGCTCTTTAGTGAGTGTTGCAGCCAGTGAGAGGATGTATATGGTCCAATTCGACGTGACTACAGCATTCCTCTATGGCAAACTTACCGAAGAAATTTATATGAAACAACCTGAAGGTTTTGAAGACGGCAGAACTAGAGTATGCCGTCTAAAGCAGAGCTTATATGGCTTAAAACAATCCCCACGTTGCTGGAACTACTGTGTGCACGAAATTTTACTAGAGTTTGGTTTCAGACAAAGTACTGCAGATGAGAGGAACTGGTGATCAAAAAGTATTACTTACTTTGTATGTTGATGACGGGCTCATAGCAGCGTCAAGCTTTAGACTAGCTAATGAATTTCTAGACGATCTCAGAAAAAGCCTGAAGATTACTACGAATTTCTACCTTGGAATTGAAATTCAACAGTACAGCAGTGGAAAAATTGTTATTAAACAGGAGTCATACGTTACGAAGGTATTGGAACGTTTTAATATGAGCAATTGTAATCCAATTACTACGCCTATAGATAATGAATCAGGGAGAGACTTAGATGAATCTAAAGAGTCTGATATTTTCCCATATCGAGAAGCTGTAGGCGCTTTAGCCTACTTAATGGTGGGCACCCGGCCAGACATAGCGTTCGCAGTAGGAGTGGCGTCGCGCAAATTAGAATTTCCTACAAAGGCAGATTGGCTTAAAGTAAAACTAATAATGCATTACCTTAAAGGAACAAGCTCATACGGAATTCACTATAAACCCAGTTACCTAAAAGGCACATTAGAAGCGTATAGCGATGCAGATCACGGTGGCGACGTCACAACAGGTCGATCGACAACTGGCGTAGTGTGTCTATACGCAGGTGGAGCCATATCTTGGCTAAGTCAAAGACAAGCCTCTGTTGCTATATCGACTACGGAAGCTGAGTTGGTAGCAGCAAGTGAAGCTGCACGAGAACTTGTGTGGCTTACGAGACTGTTCAAAGAAATCACTACACTTACTTGTACCCCGACACTTACACTACGGTTTAAATCACGCAAACACTGCTGTCACTGCATACATTACAAAAGCTTGGTTCATAACTGAAATACGAGAATATGCACTGTTTGCGCGCAAACGATGTGAACCGATATGTAGCCGCGCTTATAATATCTGCTAACTGTCAATTTGCTTTTTGGCAACTGACCCAAAATAACCCTTACGTCAATAATTGATAATAGAAGTATTGCATTTCAAGGCATTCTTTTGTGAACAGAATATGTTTGTACGATCAACATTCTAACCACAACAATAAAAATCTCCTCATCTATCTGTCAAGATTTGAGTTTGACGTTTGTGCATACATTGTACTACCACTTTTCTGTGAGCGTTGTTTGCGGCCGGAGATGACGTCAAAGATGACGTCATTATGCTATCGCAGTGTCTGTTTAGCAAGTTATGAACCGACCGTTTGCGTGCACACAGTGCAAATAGCGCATATTTGCGTGACTTGAACCACAGGGTAGCTGTTGATAATGAAGCAGCAGTCCGTTTAGCCCACAACCCAGAGTTTCACAAACGCACGAAACATACAGGGTGCCCCAGAACTCAACGTCAAGCGGGCACGGGGTGTGAGGTGGGGTCACACCAGTCCCGAGAAAAATAAAAAAAATCCCTATTGGATATTTAAATTTTAACTGACAAATTTTAAAAAATTCGGAAATCAATACCTTTAACCATATTTGTTGGTACTGTGACCACAAATTACACAATTTTAGGGTGATTTTTTCACTAACGCGGTCCTTAGTAACCGTACTAAGGAATCGCAGTCACAAATCAAGCATTAAAGATTGCTAGGATTGTTAAAATTAGCATATTTTCCTTGACTTGCAATTGAAAAAATAATATTGCCGAAATTTAACTCTTCATAAAAAAATAAAAAACTTTAGGACTACCCTCGGCAAGTTATTTCAAAAGATGGACCATTTAGCTAAGATTTTTGAATAGTATAGCACTACCTACTTTTCTAGCTACAGCAGCTGTTAGATTTTTTTTTTCTAAATATCACCTTATTCAAAATCAAAAACTTTAGTCAATACCTTACTTCAGTACAATGCTTGTTTGTAAATTCGGCTAGTTATTTAAGGTTAAAAAACAATTTGAACATGTAATAAATTAGATTAGGACGGAAATGTTTTGTTTCTTTTTTTAAACTTATTGCTTAATTTAAGTTACCCACACTTAGATTAGACACTTTCTTAAACAAGTTGTTTGAAAATATAACCGGCCAAGTGCGAGTCGGACTCGCGCACGAAGGGTTCCGTACCATTAGCTTTACAACATTAGAATTCATATTTTAACCTGTTTTTGTTTTAACGTGCGCGATTTCGACCCGCACTTGGCCAACTTTTTGTATTTGTTGTTATAGCGGCACCAGAAATACATGATTTGTGAAAATTTCAACTGTCTAGATATCACCGTTCTTGAGATACAGCCTGGACGGACGGACAGCGAAGTCTCAGTAAAAGGGTCCCGTTTTTACCATTTGGGTACGGAACCCGAAAAATGGCGGCAATGCACTAGTATCGGCTACACTATCCATCTCGCTTACACATGTAGCATAAGATCGTAGCTATCTCGCTCTATCACATCTCTTTATTGCTGGGTGTCCTATGGGTAATTTAATTTATTACAATATGTTCAAATTGTTTTCCAGTCAGATCGTTCTTGAAAAGGTGCAGAACCTGCACCTTTTAATTGACCTTAAATAACTAGCCGAATTTACAAACAACCATTGTACTGAAGTATTGACTAAAGGTTTTGATTTTGAATAAGGTGATATTTAGAAAAAAAAATCTAACAGCTGCTGTAGCTAAAAAATAGGTAGTGCTATACTATTCCAAAATCTTAGCTCAATGGGCCATCTTTTGAAGTAACTTGCCGAGGGTAGTCCTAAAGTTTTCAATTTTTTTATGAAGAGTCAAAGTTCGGCGATATTATTTTTTCAATTGCAAGTCAAGGAAAATATGCTAATTTTAACAATCCTAGCAATCTTTTATGCTTGATTTGTGACTGCAATTCCATAGTACGTTTATGAAGGACAAAAATCACCGTAAAATTGTGTAATTTGTGGGCACAGTACCAACAAATATGGTTAAAGGTATTGATTTTCCGAATTTTTATAAATTTGTCAGTTAAAAATTTTAAATATCCAATAGGGATTTTTTTTTTAATTTTTCCCGGGACTGGTGTGACCCCCCCTCACACCCCGTGCCCGCTTGACGTTGAGTTTTGGGACACCTGTATAAGAATTAGGCATTTCTTTGTAAGAGATATGGTGCTTCAAAATGCAATTAAGGTTAAAAGGGTAAGCACTTCAAACCAACTTGCAGATATTATGACAAAGGGTTTGCCTAAGCCTAAGTTTACTGGCTTGAGAGAAAGTGCATTTGGAATGTTTCTTCCTCTGCGTATTATTTGAGAAATCTTCAATGAGGGAGAGTGTTAGAACTGGCCTCGATGACACCAGCACTTGCCATTGAAGTTTGAATTTAGATAAACGAAGAAAGTTATGGTTTGTTCTTGATCTGTCAAGAGTAATGAAAATAAAAGGTATATGTGTGTCAACCATGGAAGTAATAAGTACTACGTACAACTTATATTATACTGGTACGTAGTACTTATTACTTCCATGTTGTCAAGTCATAACAAATCTAGTTTTCTTTATATTTATTATCTCCATTTATTTTTTCTATAATGTTTTCCTCTATCCCAAGCTTCCACTAAACAGCACACAACAACAAAGGGGAGATTTCTAAGTTTGGATCTAAGATTATATTATGCACCTCTTCGTAGAGTTCACAATGTTCACATTGTTTTTGCCACGCGTGGTAAATTCTTCTGTTTTAAACTTCTATGCATGGCCATATTATTATCTATGGCATGGCATCCATTTATATTTATATTATGTCATACGATGTCATTGTCATTGTCAGTAACTAAATGTCAGACACAATACTTCAAGGACATCGTGCATATATCAAAAAATGTTGCCAACTAATTGGAAAATCCACGAAAACTGGTAATTTCGTGGATTTTCTTTTTTGGGCGATAGTTTATTATTATAGAGGACATTAGAATAATTTGTATACATATAGTGGCTAGTGACATTATTCAAAGGTTTAATGAACTAACTTAAATTAAGTTAGTCATAACTCATAAGACAAGATGCTCCACTGTCCATAGAATAATATATATTTTTTATGTCTACCTACACAACGCTCTTAGAGTACTATACTGTATTGTATTGCTTAGCAGGCGTCTTGGGGATCGCAGTTTATGATATCAGTTCCCACCTTCCGGTATTTTAGCTTTAGTCGCCTCTTAAGTCACCCACATGCAGCAACTAAGAAGGGTTATAGTTAATAAAAAATGCTCTTTATTAGGCTCCATTATCGAAATAGACTGTAGTAACCAAGTAATTATGAAAAGATTAGATTATAAAGCTATGGTCTGTGCACAGAAGCTGCGTTCAATGTTTATTATTATTTCTAATAGAAGAATAGGATAAAATATTGCGTACCTATACCTAAAGTTAGCCTCGAAGAATATTTAATGTCACTGTTAAGTTCCCTTTTCTACAGTTATGCTAGTTGTTAGGTCATGCCGAATTAAATGGCCTTTTGGTGGCTTGGCTATGCGAAATTTGTGTATTTCCACTTAGTTGTAACCTTCAAGTAAAATATCCATCGCCAAGCACTTTAACGCTGTTGATGTTCCGGAAGCTGTCCTTGTGAACCAGTTCCCATCCTAGGTTGAGCCTGATTACCACTTTTGACCACTGTCATCACACAGGTACTTACCATTAAGTGAGATTGTGGTCAAAGGATAGCAAACAGCAAAATATCTAAAAAATTAAACCCTATATTTCTTTGAAGTCTACTATTTCAGTAAAATTAATGTTAAGACTACATATTATGTTTGATGTAAACACAATTTAAAAATTCACTTAATGATTTTCAGGTGGTCTCAAAACAATTTTTTTATACTGTATGGCTGTATGCATATAGTAATCAATAAATAAAAGCTTTTAAAATATGATGGTTTTATAAAGTAAAAGTAGGCAACACAGTTCAAATGAAACCCAAATCAAACAAAAAATTTGCACGAACCTCGCTCTATCCAAACGCCACCTTCAAAATAAAAAAAACACTTCAAGTAATTTTAATAATATTATTTACTGCTTGCTTGTGACTACAATGACTGATTTACTAGATGAAGATGTTGAATTCCGGGGCGGGACCTTGCAGTTGTCGACGGACACAGGTGTTGTAGAGAATGCGGAAAACGATGCGGCAGGCACAAGAAATACTCCTCAAAGGAACGTGCCTTCTTCCGTCCTGTCAGGAGCTGATTCTCTAACGTCTTCCTCTTCATCTTTCGCCGGTAAGTACTGGACCAGAACCACTACGAGTGTCGTCGTAAGTAACTAATTATCTAATGATGATAACTGATGTAGGTATGACTCCGGCTCTGGTTGATGTTCGAACTTTTCTTTATTACTGTTTCTCCATCTCAGTATTCCCGTTCCATAACTAAATTATTGCGATTATTCCCTTTACTTAGAAAAATAATAAATTACTTACAAGTGTATGCTGTTACAATGTTATTGCTATTTAGTTTAAGTGTTTACTTTATTTTCATTTATATTACTAGAAATTAATTCATTCAGTAATAATTAAATTTAAAATAAATTAATTTTGGATAAATAATTAACAATAGTACTTAGTGGTTTGTAACACTCAAAGGGAACTGGTCAAACAAAACTTTTAGTGCTGGAAGGCAGGATAGTAATGAAAACAAGCCCTGAAGAAAACACTTTCAGTAGGTAGTCACAAATAACAAGCTCGAAAAACGTCAACAACAAGATGGCACCATTCTACTATGTGTTTTATGAGATTTGAATGTACCTATACCTACAAAACATGTTTCCAAAATTAACATACATTTACATTAAATCAGAACAGAGTATAAATATATCACAGATTGTACATTTAAGTACAAGGTTAGGTTTAAGAAATAATGTTTTATTAAAAGCAGACTAATTCCATGACAGTTCTTGTGCGCAGCGCTTTTGTCTTGTCGCTAGCATAGACTAATGTCACTCCCCCTTTCTGACTCCAGCTTCTAAAACACTTTCGAAGTAGGGCAGTTGAGACTGCTTGGAAGGTAGATGCCCTGATTCTTTGTATGGTGGCAGGGTATTTTGCGAATACCTGCCTGGCTAGCTATGACTCTCAAGTAGAAAATCTGTCGCCAAGCACCTAATGTTGTGTTCAATCAATCAATTATTTATTTACTGAAAATGTGTACAATGAATATGGTCTTAAATATGACAAAGTGAACCAACATTTTCAACCGATAATAGGCATGCAAAATCAGTTAAACTTTCATTATAAGTAATTTTTTTTTTTAACATTCTTAGGTCATGCTTTAATTAGTAATTTTACATTTAACCATAAATTGTAATGAATACATGTCAATAAAATTATAAAAATAATAATAATAATATTTATAATATATTGTAATATACACATTAAAGCTTACATAATTAAAAGAATTTTATCATTTAGGAAATCTGTAACAGTATAGTAACATTTATCAATAAGTAGTGAATGTAATTTAATTTTAAAATTGAGTAAATTAGAATTTTTAATACATTCTGGTAGTTTATTAAATATTTTCGGAGCCATACAGAATACGCTTTTACCCATAAGAGTCTTAGACTGCCTTAAACAAAGCTTTGATTTATTACATAATTTTTTATAACTTATTACATCACTCAATGTTGGAAAATAGCTAGGATTGGTTTTTACAAATATTGCAACTTCATAGAGGTACATGCCCAGTAATGTTAAAATTTTCATTGATATAAAGTAAGATTTACAACTATCTCTCGGCTTAAGATGGGCTATAGCTCTTATACATTTCTATTGCGATACGCAAGTAAAGGGCTCATAAATATTCTCTTTACCGATGAAAAAATTTAAACTATTCAAGAGCACTACAATCAGCAAATTGATGATGTGTGAAATGAAGTGATCGATGACCTTGGTACGATAGGTATAGACAGCAAACACTTCTAGTGTACGGCGAAGATGAGGTCCAAAAAGTACTTTATACCTGATATAAGTCGAATCTTCGTACTGTGATATCTATACCGGGAAAGGACATAGGATAGTTTTTTTCGAACTGCGCAAAAAGAGGTTAATAGTTTTGCGCGATAACCGCAATACGCGCGGGTGGAGCGGCGGCTGGAAAGCTAGTCTATTATGTATGACGTCATCATCATCATCATCAGCCGGAAGACATCCACTGCTGAACAAAAGCCTCCCCCATAGATCGCCACAAAGAACGGCTATTAGCCACTTGTAGCCATTGGCTAACCGCGACTTTCACAATATCGTCAATTACCACCACCCACCACCACCTAGTGGTATGACATAGGGCTCAGTTATAGTTTTAAGATTTTTTATTTTAGATTAAGTTTTCAATGCCAGTCTTTACCACTTATAAACAACCAACTACTTCAACTTGGTTACTTTAGAGGATTTAATATATATAAATTTTATATTTGGTACAACATTTTCCAACACTCAAGTTCAACGACTATAACTGCTAAACTGATAAAGTTATGTCAACTGCTATACTTTTCCTTTAAAGTTCATAAAACGCACTATCAGCTTGAATTTTTTCAGATTTTTTAAGCCCGTAGCTTAGCTTTTAGAGGGGGGGGGGACGCCCTGCTGGAACAAAAATTTGAACTTTAAAGTTTAATATTTCGTAAATAGATCATTCAATCGAAAAACAGTATTAGCAACCCCTAAGTAATTTTAGAAAACCTATTCAACCATACCACACACGAAGAGATAGATGATGAAAAAAAATTTCATCCCCACATCACATGTATGGGAGGTACCCTAAAAAAATATTTTGCAAAATTTTATTTTACCACTTTGTCGGCGTAATTTATTTACATATCCATACGAAATTACAGCTTCCTAGTACTAACGGTCTCTTAGCAAAACCTCGGACAGACAGACAGACAGACGGACATGACGAAACTATAAGGGTTCCTTGTCTGGACTACGGAACCCTAAGCAACGCATAGTTTCCGAGATATCCCGAAATAAATGTTTTTGCGCCTTTATCCAAGATGGCGGCCGGGGGACAAGGTCGGCCACCCCACAAACTTGCGGTTAAGCTTCTATTGACCCCCACACATGTTAAAAAAATGCGTTCTCTAAAAATGCAATATTCGGTCATTAAATTGTATTGTAACATTTCAATGGACTATGTAGCAGTTGAGAATGACTGGGTAGATATTGTTTGCTAGTCTCTACATTTAAGTAGGTACTTACTACAAAACACAGACGATAAAACTATTTCAACTTACATGAAAGTTAATTATGATCTCAGAGAGGAACTTAGGACCCTGATTTGATGTTGGTTGTCTTTTGTAAATTTCTCATAAATTAAGTTTTATTACAAAATTAACTAATATTTTTTTCAGGATTTAGAATATTCTAAATTACTAATATTCTAAAAGTTTAATTTTATATTCAAGACACTTATAATAGTTAAGTATAAATTTTATTCGAACAACAGATGCCAGGACAGAGGACCCACAGAATGCTGAAGGATCTGCAAAAGATGCACCACAGACAGTCTATCCTCGATATGATGTTCCATTCAACAGGGACAATATTAAAGATTTCTTTACCTTTCGAAAAGGTGTGGTGGAGAATGCCATGCAGGAATGTATCACTGCATTGTTGTTTCCTGAAGATGGAGAGTATTTGGGGTGTTGGCTGCTTACTGAGTATGTATTAAATTTCCATTGTTTTTTCATGCCTGATTGGTTAGCCTTTGGCCACTTTCTCACCTGATGGTAAGTGATGATGTGGTCGAAAGTGTTGCTCAGGCTAACCTCGAATTTCCGAATATAATTTGTAATTTTCTGTCCACATTATTGATGTTTGTGTTAGAGAATTAAATATGGAGGAGTTGTATGCCAGGATCATAAAGAGTAGAAAAATATGTATTCAACTCCAACCGGGCTGCTTTTATGTATATTAGGTAAATTAGTGCAGGCATTATTCTGTGTTCATTATTTTAAGTTCTTTAACTTTACTATATTCCTTCCACATCCTATTTTATCCACAGTATCTCTATGCATACAATATCGGTTCCCATACTGAAGCGTACATGTAGTTTCTGCAATAACATGAAATAAAAAGCAAAAATAATTATTTCTTCTTCTCAGTCGGGCACTCTTGACAGAGTGGTCGTGGTTGATAAGATGGTGGTACATGATGGATCTTCAACGTCATCAGTCTTCTTGTTGGTGATCACTGATCTGGCAATGCTTCTCCATTTTTAAGGGTTGGTACCTAGCGTTGCGCGTGCACTCAGATATGGATGATTGTGTAGCCGTATTGATCAAATCAGTCCAGCGAGTGCGAGATCTTCCTCTAGCTCTCTTTCCTGCTACCTGACCCTGGACCACTAATCGTTCCATCGAGTCTTCATTCCTGGCCCGACGAACTTCAAAATTCGTAATTGAACAATCGACGATAGCCTAGTCTTGATTTGAAGTTAATTAAGGATAAGGAGACACGTTTGTGCGGAAGGCAGTCCACGGGATCCTCAATAGGCGCCTCCAATACCACATCTCCAGAGCGTCGATTTTTCGGCCGTCCAGTAGTCTTAAGGACATTGTTTCAGCACCGTAGATGAAGATTGGAAAGACTAGACAGTTCATCAGTCGCACTTTTGTAATTTTAGTAATCCTTTTATCTTTCCAAACCTTTTCCAACCTCTCTACAGCAGATCTTGTAATCGCGCACCGTCTTCTAATCTCGTCCTCGCAACTTCCCTCATTTGATATAGTAGAGCCGAGGTATGTGTAGCTCTGTACTACTTTGCAATTTGATATACTCAGTAGGTCCGGTCTGTTGTTATTCACTCGGTCAACCATTACTATTAAAAATAATTATAAGTAACTGAAATGAAAAAAGATCTGATCGCTACCATACATACTACCGCAGTTGTAGCTCAGCTCTAATTAATTCAGAATTGTTATGAATACACCTTTAATTCAAACATTTATGCTTGACAGTTGGTGCAGCTTAGTGCACAGATAATGTACCTATAATAGAAGTACAAAAGATATCTTATGCTTTTATCAATATTGCATGTTTATTGATTGGTAATCTCTAATTGGTAAATGTTTTAGTTTATCTTATCCTTTATGATCTTTTTATTCTTATCGTTGGTTATGTCTAATCATGTACCTGTTGAAGTTAATAGCAATGATGAAATGTTGGAATAGATTACAATTACAAAGTTCAGACCATGTTTATAGTCTGCACTGTACAATATGTGTGTAATAAACTGCATTGTGTTTGACACCATAGATATTAGATTGCATTGATCTGTGGTTTGACTGACTACCTTCTCCTTCAATATGGAATATAGAAATATATGAATTTATGGATAATTTGTACCCATTGACGGTGGTATCCATCCAGACGTTTTGCTCTAGCAACTGCTGAACTTTGACTTTCTTAAGAATGGATGCATCCTTATTTTGTACTCAACACTTGATCTAGAACATACTAGAAATAAAACTTGGAAACAACTTTAAATTCATCACCTTCATATTCCAAATTGTCTATATATGTATTTTATTCAAAATAATAGTTTGTCACTTGTTGTAATTTTCATTTCATTTCATCTTCCTACTTTTCCCACTTTAAAGTGGGGTCAACATACTGTTTTCTCTGATATCAAAAGATGGGGCACATATTATAAATTAAATCAATAATAACAAAAAAAATCTTTATTGACTAAAATTATTATTTCAACCCTTTTCTCAAAAAAACCATACAGTAAAATGTAATTTAAATGTATTCCAGGATCACCCTTTGGGACAATGAAAAGGAAAGGATAATAATTCTGACATCACGGCTGGTGATGACCATAAAATATGATTTTATAGCAATGAAGCAGTTGGACTTCAAGAAGACTTACCTGGATGACCTGGACACTATCGTTATTGGAGAGCTGGTGTACCCACCATCTTCTTTAGTCCCGTAAGTTTATAGTTACATTTATGTAATTTAACTTAGATAATCTTTAATTATTAGAAGCAGGAAGATCTCCACTGTTAAATACTAATGAATGGTTATATGGCATTTGTGGCCATTGCCTCAAAGCAGCTCACGATGTCGTCAGTCCACCTAGCGGAGCCTACGTCTTAGCGATTAGCTTAGTGGCTATGTTAGCTATAAAAGTTCAAAAAACTTTCTTCTCTTATCTCTTCATTATTTATCTACTCACATACTGAGCATTGACACTTGCTGCACTCACAACTTGATGATTTTGAAAAGATACGTCTTTTATTTTAATACTTTAATTCTCATTAATTATTGATTAATCTCGTTTCACTCTGTATTGAACCCAGATATCTCGCTCTGCGCTATTCAACCAAAGAATTCATATTTAAATTAATTTTTAATGTCAATAAAAAAACAAGATGAAAATGTCTAAATTATTAAAGCTTCCGTATGAGTCTTACTGCAATATACCATGTCGCTAAACTGAACTATGTTCCGTAATCCAGCCTTCAAACAGAAACCTGTACAGTATAATTAAATATGTACATGTCATTGAAGGTCTCGAAAGAATATTTACGGGTCTATGACATTTAATACATATCGACCGCAATGCTCAATGCAGTGTTGTATTGCGCGTACTGCGTTCGCCAAGATTCGTGGGTGACGATCAAGAACTGGAAGACGTAGCGTAGAACTGGTAGAAGCTTCACTAGGCGGACCGACTACATCGAAAGGTGTTGTATTTGTAACCATCAGATACAAATAGCCTAGTTAACTGTGACGTTTGGCGGCGAATGTTAAGAAATATGCTGCCATTGAAGTTCTTTCGTCTGAATGACGATGAGGATGTATAGGATGTTGGTGTAAATCTGGCTGGTTCCGTACAGTCGGCTGAACGGCATCGCGACGGGCGTGACGACCGTGGTGAAGGACTGCGTGATCGACCGGCTGTGCCGGCGGCCCAGCCACCCGGACGACGAGGCCGTCCGCCCCGGCGCCGGCGCAGGCGCATCACTGTTCGATCCCAAGTATTTCGAGCCTAGGTACTCTTGTGTTGCAGTAGAGCAAACTCGCTGGCTTTGTTCGGGCTTCGTTTTTATTCTTTCGTACATTTGTATTAGTTCTTTAGTTTTTGTAAAAATAATTTGTTTCGTACCGCTAATTTTCACATCACTGTATTATAGTTTATTGGCACAATTAGAAATCTTACAAGGTAGTAAGTTTCTATAGAAAGAGTTCGTCTTGGTGGCCGTCAGATAATCTGTGTCGAAGCAGTAGTGTGCTAAGTGTGTATTTAGGCGTGACAAGCACTGTAGCAAGTGAAATTACTGGGCAAACATGAGGCAAGCTAGCGTTTCGGAGCGACGGCTGCAGTGCATCGTCATGAACGCGGATGGTGACACTGCAACTATAATGGAACGTGATGCTTACCATCAGTGTTTGCCTCATCAATTCATCATAAAATATCTAAATTTGGTATTGCTAAACAAGAAGATTATTTTTATTCGTTAGTATTTTCAATTCTGTTAAGTGATGTGATGATTCGATATGGGATCAACATAATGGAAACTGGGTCTCAAGGGGCAGTTGCTGAAACTTACTATTAAGTCCTCGGCGACATATTTTTTATTTAGGCAAGCCAGACTAGGACATTTTAAGCTCAAGCCCGCGACTTTATTCGAATCATAGACCCATTGCGTTGTAGTCTATAGTTATTGCCACTAGACAATCACGGCTATGTAACTAACTACGGCAACTTTTCTTCAGACATATACTAAATTAATAGCTTTCAAATTCCCTTTAGAATTGACATAGAGCATGTGTCACATAGAACTAAGTAAATTGTAGATAGATAGTAGTCCGTTTTATATCGCTGCTACAGCTTACGTACTGTTATTGGTGTGCATGTAAATTATTTCTCATATTTTAGTGCTGTACTAAGTTGAAATCAAATGTTGTTGTGCTAATGTTTTTGACTAATAGTTATATGATATTTTGTACCAAAAAATATATAGATTCTGCATGTTTACATTTATTGTAAATGAAAAATAGAAATCCTCCTCCTTTTTTGGGAGTCGGTTAAAATGCCTTCCTATCATGAAGTTTTATTTGAGTCTATATGTATCACCTGTCTATTATTGCAAAGTATTTACGACATCTCATGTGTTAATTTATAAATCTAATTTGTTACCAAAAGTAATTATAATTTTCGACGACAGAAAAGTAACATAACTTTTATTAAAATTAAACAATTTAGCTAATCAGGTAATTATCACTATATTCCAGGGAACGGAACCTCAGAGGGGTCAGGTTAATGTGGAACAAAGGAGAACCGCTGCCCATGAAGACAGTGTGGAACCCCTTCAGCCAGGATGTGCCGTTTCTGACATACGCGTCGCACCCTATCTATTGGTATAAAGGTGAGGAAGGTAATAATGACAAGATTAACAATACTTATATAATAAATAATGTAGTCACTAATATTCATTAAATCATTTATATTCCTGTTTTTGCTTGCATCATAAGTACTTTGTGGCCATTGCATTACTTAAGACCTTCTTCCTAATCTTAGCATATATAAGTAGGTACATCAAGAATTGTGAACATGTTATAGAATTTTCTTTTTTAATAGTCATCAATTTAGTAACATCTGTACGTCTGGTTTGAGTTCGAAAGTCGAACCATATGAGAAACAACAATCTAAATGAGGACCAATCGTGTGGCAGTTTTCATTTTGTCGTTTGAGTACCTATGTAGAACGCCGGGACGAACCCGTCTACTACTATACTGTATTATAAAAAAAAACTCATGTACGTAAGATGAAAAAAGAAAAAAAGATAAATACAGGGTCTTTAATTAGGCGGTTCCTATCTTTAAGAGCCATTTCACAAAATCACGCTACTGAAGTTTAGGTAAATGCGCTGGCATCGCTTGCACAAGCGGAAGAAATTTCGACGGAATAGCATGACTGTGAGTAACATATTTTGATACTTGCACTCATAAAGAAATATAAGTTGTGATTTTAAAAATTATGTGATTGGAATGAGTAAATAATCAATTTACTGTCGATTATTTACTAGTTTTATGGGACAAAAGTAGGCATGCACGTTAAAAAGCCTACCTACATTGTGCATCCTATATTTAAATTTTATCCTTGTTGAATGTTGAACAAAAAATATAAATATTTGAATCATAAATTCCAAGAATAAATTTAAATAATTTAAAAATTGAGGGGCGTAAAATTATATAAATATTTGACGTTACGGCATTGATCTTGTTTTTCTAGGGTCTATGATTTCTGGGATTAGGCAATCATTGTAAAATCATACCAATTTCGGAAGCATTTATACTTGCCAAAAACATCATCTTTATATTTTATCCTTACTACTTTAAGAGGAAAATCAGGTCCAGTCCACACAGCAAATAAACATGTATTTTTTTCTAGCAAAATGCAACTGGATAGTACTAGTCATGATTTTGGTTCATTTCTACTTTAGATTTATCCAATTTGAAACATTTAAGTTTATTTTCTCATATGGCAATATCAGGATCTATTCCGAAAACGGAGCTAAGGTATTTTATTTCGACTAAACCTTCATTGCACAATCCGTCAGCGTCGCTCCTAAAAAACAGTATTCCATTTCAATGAAAAGTCCATCCTTTTCCATGACCGTGTTTTCTTGTACGCTGAGGTGAAAGCCTTTGGTTCATTGTCTCTGCCGTGTTTTACTGAGGCAATGTTATCCAATTTGTACAGTATAATCTCACTAATCCTGCACTTTTAAAAAACAGAGGGTGCCGGATTATTGGAATGTTCGGATTACTGGATTATAGAGAAAAAACATAATAAAAAATTTTTTTTAAACTAAAAAAATAACTTGTTGAAGTCGGTACCATGATGGTTCAAAAGTACCTATTATCACAATATTGTGCGCATGGTACCGACTTCGACAAGTTATTTCACACTTTTGGGTGTTGAAGTCGGTTCCATTTTTAGTTAAAAAAATTTTTTTCAATCTTTTTAGTGTAACTCAAAAGCGGCTTGACCGATTTTGATGAAATTTAAAATGGGACCAAACCACAAGTATCAGCTTTCGTAATTCGTAATAAACATAAAAAAAAAAAATGTTTTGAGAACCTCCTCCTTTTTTGGAAGTTGGTTAATAAAATAAAACTAAATCGTTTTTACATTTATCCAGACATCCATCGTTGGCCCAAAAATCTTTTTTGGTAATTTTTTTTATAAAATTTGATTGCTATTGCTTTCAGAATTTCTCCATATAGGGGAGTAGGTTTATATTAATTTAGATAGGAGTGTGTTTATAAAGCTGTTGCATGAACCACATGTAAAGAGCGTTTTCCGTCTTTGGACAATCACCAACGCTTAATGTTTTACGCTTTCCTGGCCCAGATTCTATCGTCTTCCCGTGGTCTACTATGCTTTTTTTCATAAGATCGTGTATAGCAGCACGTCCAATACCAAATGTTTTCTCCACTTCTTTAAAATATCCATTTTATCTTTCAAGTCTAGTATCTTGAGTTTTTGTTTATTTAACATATTTAACTACACACTATTCTTACTTTAAAGAAACAGGTAAACTACACACATCAACAATGTCTAGGGATACTACATGAAAGACTTCTTAACTTCAAAACTATTTACAGTATAAAAAAAGTTTGTATATAAAATATTTTCTTCTCCTCTCCTGTTTCGAAATTTAAAAAAATAAAAACAAAAACTCATTGAAACAAAAGAATATCGATTATTCGAATTTGGCGGTCGAAAAGTTAGTTTATGTTACAATAAATTTTGAAAAGTTAAAAGCCGTTAAGGACCGTTTTCTTCAAAATATCGCTAGGCGACAACCCAATATTACGGCTATGCAAATGGTTCAAAGGCTACAATCTGACCACGAATTGTTGGTTAGTGACCAAACTGTAAGAAGAAGATTACATGAAGCTGGTCTTCATTCTCGCAGACCACTTCGGGTTCCAGCTCTGCGGCGGGGCAATCGCGGGCGGAGACTATTGTGGGCTAGAGAACATTTCACATGGAGTGACGAGCAATGGTCCATGGTGCTTTTTACTGATGAGTCACGGTTTGGATTTCATCCGGATTCACGAAGATTAAGGGTTTGGCGAGTTCCTGGTAGACGAAGCCGTCTCCAGCATCCACAAGAAGTCCATTCATATCAAGGCGGGACGGGACTATCATGGTATGGGCTGGTATTCGTATAGGTGCGCGAACCGATCTCATTTGGATAAGAGGGAACATGAATGCATTGAAATACCGCAATGAGGTAGTGGAACCTGTGATTATCCCACACAGGGTACAAATGGGTCAGGAGTTCCAACTCATGCACGATAATGCCCGTGCCCATACGGCTGAGCTGGTATCAACTGTGCTTAGGGAACATGAAGTCAGAGTTTTGGACTGGCCTGCTCAGTCCCCCGACATGAATCCCATTGAACACGCGTGGGACATGTTACAACGAAGAGCTATGGTTAAATTTTCTCCAAATCTGATGACAGAAGAACAACTTTTCCTGCACTTGAAAAGAATCTGGGACCTGATAGCGCAGCTCGATTTGGATAATTTAATTTTGAGCATGAATAACCGATGCCGAACTCTAATTAATGTTAGGGGAGGAAATACTCATTATCAAATTTAATTAAATGCCTTTTTTTTGTTATTTTTGAGTGTAATTTTCATAATTCCCTATATAAAATCCATCATGTACAAAGAAAAAAATTACACCCAAAAATAAAATTACAAAAAAAATAATCAAAAATCTTTAATGCATCTGTTTTTATGTATTGCAAGCATAAACCATAAAATAGACTTTAATTTCATATATAATTGTTTTAACAAAATATTTACAAAATTTTGTAAAATAAGGTAAAAATGAAATATCCCTAGGCATTGTTGATGTGTGTATATACAACGAAGAGACAAAGACTGTATAGTGACAGCCTTTAAATCAGATAAATGGTCAGCTAAAGAATGCTATAAATAAATAATATTGTTCAATGATAGTTAAAAGATAAGACTACATGTGCACAACAAAAATAAACTAGGTTTCTCCTTGATGAGAAATTTGTAAAGAAAATTGATAAAAAATATCTAGTTAATTCAGACCACTAATAGGCAGTATTTAAAAAAAAAACTATAAAGATAATAAATGACGCACGTGCACGTGATAAGTTTTGAGGTGAGACTGCTAGACGACAGACTTCGCGGCACTGGAGCGCATAGGCGTATAAGGCGAGGGAGGCGCAGGTGGAGGGTGCTGGATTATTGCTCAATTGATACTCTGCCCCGTGTGGTGCCAGGTTAGAATTTCACCACCCCATATCATCCCGTGGGTGTCGTAAGAAGCGACTAAGGGAAAAATACTGGAAGATGGGCAGCAGCGCCTTTAAAAGAATTGCTAACTTTAACTGCGATCCCCAATACGCCTGCCAAGCGTGGGGATTGTGGCAAATACTCCCTTAATAGGGGAGGCTGTGTACAGCAGTGGACGATCCGACAGTTACAGTACAGTACAGATACTCTCAATTTCATGGCGTCTAGAAGCTTGTTCATTTAAATTTTCTCAAAATAGCTATTGTTTCGTTTTTTAACACAATGGTAAAAAGGATCCTTTCGTCCCATTGCTAAAACTAATATAAAAAGATGTAGTTACTTAAACAACAATACTGATATTATGGACAACAGAAAACTCTAGCTTGTTATTTAAAAAAATATTGATATGATCAAAACTCTGTGGTCGCACTATAAACTTGCATCTAAGCGTCTCGCGTACGGAACGTCGGAGCTCGGCAAAACGAACACAGGTCCTACCTCGATGGGCGCTCGCGCCGTACTGATCGCCTCGCGCTTGTACATTTCAATTTATGCTAATTTAGAGTTACATTAAATATGTTTTCGTGTCTAACATAACAGAGTTAATATTACAATTATTTGAGATCATATTAATTGAAGAATGTACTTTCTTTTGGTGTAATATCTGTTTGGAATTACACTTTATTTTACGCAATAAATCGTGTTAAACTGCTCATATAATACTTAGAAATTGGCGCACGAACTTTATTTTTTTTCTATAAGGATGATTAATTATTGATATTCTGGTACATTATGTATCATCTTGTTGATATGGGTGAATTAAAGCTTTTTTTTAAAGTTAATTTGATGATTTTTTATACAAGAAATGGAACTCTGAAGTTGACTATGTGTACCATAATTCGTAAAACAAGGTGCGGGAGATTGATCACTACAAAATAATTAAAGTTATGTTTGTAAATGTAGTACATTACTCGGAATTAGAACAGATTATTCTATTTTTATCAATTATTCAATAAATTGTAGATCTTTCCTGTGATAGTAAATTAAGCGCTTAAAATCTTAGATTACGCGCGTTAAACGTGAAATGGCTCTTAACTATTTCTTTTTTTGTGAAGATTGTCACAAATATATTTTGTCTTGAGCACATCGTTACTTTGCCAAGAATGTCACTGATGCAATGAATGCCATTAATTGATTATTAAGCCATTAATTATTGCCATTAGTTTGTATTATTGATTTTTGTCGCTTTTATAATCACAAATAACCGCCACATACATACTGACTGCATAAAAGACCCACTCAGGCAAACTATTTCCAAAAAATGAAACTTTTATGCACATGTGCTTGAAATAAAAGCTTTTGTTTACTAGAGCACAAAAAAGCGGTTTTAGTCCGCTTACACCGGGCATAAACAAGAAGATTACCAGCATGAGAAGTAAACATTAAATTATGATAATTAACTTGTACGCTTCGTTATAGTCTTCATAGAGTATTCATCGCTTATATCAAAATAAACTAATCTAACCTACAACACCTTTAGATTTTCGATAAAGGTGGTTATCTCATCGAAGATTAAATTGATAAACAATAAAGTAAAATATCTAAGAAGATAATCCAAAGTTCATTGACCTCATCGACCTTATGATGTTTATAAAGTAGAGTAGTAGAGACCTCGGTAAAGGTTTCATTGAGACGGGATGGGTATATCTACAATAATTTTCTTTTTAGCTGCTAACATATAAGGCGCTGATTCCAGAAAAAGATACCAATAAAAAGGATACAAGTAAAGATCCATGTCCACGCTGTCAATCGAAATCCAGTTTTATGAGGCATTAGAATTTATGATAAACTCGCATAAGCTTTTTGGGCGCGCCGCGTATGTGTGCGATAGTATTCATGCAACATGTCACGCGCTGTGAACGAACACGTACTGTTTACGTCTCTGTACACGAAAATTCATTAAAGTGGTAAAAAGTTCTCGAGTGAATCTCAAAATTGCACAAAACAAATTTCAAATAAAGTGCTCAGTTAAAGTGCATTTACATTTTTTCAAGATGGATTTTGTGGGTTTATAACGCAACAATAAGGTAAATAACCTTTAAACAACCTTGAAAGCTTTGTGCGGGTAACGACGACGACACAGCAAACAAAAGGCATTTATCCAGTTGGCAATCCTACAAAGCATTAATTTCGCGCACCTATGTCAATTCGCTTTGGCGTGATGTTGTAGCACAACGGATAAGCTACGAAACTAAAGGAGGACCGGGTATCGAAATCCGCGTTCACTCTTTTCTTTTTGCACATAATATACATTTTATGCACTGAAACTTTGGAAATTAACAAATTTTGATCAACGTTTTACAATATTTTTTTTATTTGAGCGAAACATACATCTACTCCGGAAATTTTAAAAGTGGTTCGTAGAGCCAGAACATATAATTTGACAAACAAAAAATAAATAATACATATTATTGAATTAAACGCATATTATTTATGAATAAAAACATGTCTCCGTTAAAGTGGGGTTGCTGTGCCATGGGATCGGATGATGATGCATTCACTCACTGTGTACAATGCAAAAAGGTGTTTCACTAAGATTGTCTACAGACGCAAGATCTTCGCGGTAATGATGATACACCAGGCTGGAAATGTCCCTTATGTAAGAAATCAAAAAGGGGTAACAATGATAACCTACCTATTCGATCTATTTCTACCACTTGTGCTGGGACTTTGAGCTCAAATAATAGCGATAATGTATCACATAAGTCCAAAAAGAGAGCAGCACCTTCTGTAACACCAGAAAAATGCCCCACTTCTACACTGACTCAAGCGGACGTAAGAAGTATATTTAAGGAGATAATGCGTGAGGAAAGACAAGAATTAATGTCAGAACTAAAAAAGAACATGATCACTCCGATTACTGCAGAAGTTAAGAGCATGAAAGAAGAAATAAAAAGTTTTAAACAATCCATGGAGTTTATCAGCTCGCAATATGAAGAAATAAAAGAAGAAATTAAATGCAACAAAAATGCTGTCATTCAAATACAAAATAATTATACGGATCTCATAGCATCTGTGAGTAGTTTTGAGAGTAGAATGAGCCAGCTGGAACAGCAAGCAAGAGTCCGAAATATTGAAATTCAGTGCGTTCCTGAAAAAAAAGATGAAAATTTACTAACAATGGTAGCAAAATTAAGTGAAGTAATTGGATGTAATATTTCGGAGTCAAATATTGAGCGCTGCAACCGTGTTGCAAAAATCAATCGCACAAACGACCTTTCTCGGGCCATTGTCGTACAATTTGATACACGTAAATCAAAAGACGTTTTTCTGGCTTCAACGATTAAATATAATAAATCAAAACCGGACAACAAGTTGAACATCTCTCATATAGGTTTCGCGCGGTGCGCGAAAGCCAATTTATGTTATGGAACATCTATCAGCTTCCAACAAAGCACTTCACGCTGCCACTAGGCTTAAAGCCAAAGAGTTGGGGTACAAGTTTGTGTGGGTTCGAGATGGCAAAATGTTTGTACGTAAAACAGAAGAATCAAGCTTTATAGTCAGTCATCCCCTAGCCAGCCTGGAAAACCTATCTTAAAGACAATTTAATGTGCATGTATAAATAAACAAAACATTTTTTAAAATTCGCTAATTTCAAAATATATTATCAAAATTGTAGAGGCCTCAGGACTAAAACTCACAATTTTTTTTCGTATCATGTCTTGCTGCTCATATGATATTATAATATTAACTGAAACTTGGCTAAATTCCTCCGTCTGTGACAACGAATTATTCGACAAACGGTATAAGGTATACAGGCGGGACAGAATTTCTTTAAAATATAATTCTCGAAACGATGGAGGTGGTGTTTTGATAGCTGTGTCCAATAATATTAAATCAATTCGTAAGTTACATTGGGAAAGTCAAATAGAAGATCTAGGGATAGTCTTGAACATTGAACTAAACAACTCCATAGAAAAAAATGCGCTTTGTGCTGTTTATTTGCCACCTCCTGTAAAATCTGATTTATTGGATTATTTTTTGACCCATTGTAATGCCTTATTTGATACAAAACGATGTTAATTATACATTTATATTTGGAGATTTTAACCTCAGCAATATTGACTGGAATGCTATTGAGAGTATTGGTCCTTCTTCTTTACCAGCAATGGGCTCAATGCTTGTGGATTTTGCTAACCTAAATAATTTTATTCAATTAAATAATGTACTTAATGTACAGGGTAAAGTTCTTGATCTCGTTTTTACAAATAATCCCAATTGCACAGTAAGAAAATCAGTTGATATTTTTTCTAAAATTGACAGAGTATCACCCCCCTATTGTTGTTACTATCACTTATCCTAATCTCAAAAGACTGGACAGAAATCCACTAAATATGAGAGCAAATTTCTTTAAAGCTGATTACGACTCTATTATGAACTATTTGAGTAAAATTGACTGGACTGAGAGGTTTTCACATTTCGCTGACGTGAATGATATGCTGGAAGCTTTTTATGCAGTGTTGAGAGAAGTTATTAAACGTTTTGTCCCGTTAGTAAAAGCAAAAAACAATAAAAAGCCTCCATGGTTTACCCATATTTTACTTAAACGTCTGAATGAAAAGGAAAACACACGTCGTCGATACAACCTATATAAAAATCCACGAGATGAGATAGAGTTAAAAATTCTTAGTAGATGATGTGATAAAATAGCTCAAGCATGTTATAATTCATATGTATCGCACATAGAGAAAAAGATAACAGTAAATTCAAAGCACTTTTGGTCATTTGTTAACGAAAAACGGTCAGGAGCTAGTATATTTCCAGAAGAAATGAATGACAGTATAGATACAGCCTGCACTGGCGAAGAAATTTCGAATTTATTTGCAAAATATTTTGTTTCGGTTTATAAACCAACAACTAATCAGAACGATGCTTCTTTACTCAATGTAGCTAATTTATTTGAACATATAACAAGTAACAACTGTTTGGGATTATTACAATTTGAGACTGGTATTGTCCTCAGAAGGCTTAAAAATCTTGATATCAGCAAGGGTATGGGACCTGATGAAATCCACCCATATTTCATTAAATCTTGTGCTGGTTGCTTATCAACACCTCTCACTGCTATTTTTAGTAAATTTCTGGTTGTTTTCCCCTACAATGGAAAGTTACCAAAGTGATACCGATTTTTAAAGGAACTGACGAACGCGACGTAAGGAATTATAGGCCAATATCAATTTTGTCTACATTTGCAAAGATATTTGAATCATTAGTTTAACCGTATCTCCAATCATACTTTAAAGGTTTTCTATCACAATATCAGCACGGATTTGTAAGTGGTAGATCGACTAATACAAACCTTGCCATATTCACAGAGACTGTAATTGAAACATTAGTAGCTCGCAAACAAATCGATGTTATATATACTGACTTCAGTAAAACCTTTGACAGGGTCTCTCATTCGATATTAGTGCAAAAATTACGAGCTTATGGATTTACTGGAGTTTTATTAAATTGGTTTGTTTCCTACTTGACTCAGCGCAGTTTTTATGTGGTAGTTAAGGGGCACAACTCAGAGGCGTTTGATATTACATCCGGAGTTCCACAAGGGTCACATTTGGGACCTTTTTTATTCAATTTATTTATAAATGACTTAGCCCAGTGTTTCCAATATTCTGTACCCTTTATGTTTGCTGATGATTTAAAATTGTTAAAAGTGATCGAAAATGCTCAAGATGTAAGGCGGTTACAGGAAGATCTTGACAAATTAAAAAACTGGTGTACGCGTAATCAAATGGATCTCAATCATGCAAAATGTCTTCACATAAAATTTACCCGGAGAGAAAGAGTGATAAAGTCTAATTACAAAATCGGTGGTTATATTGTTACGGAAGTCATCAGCCTAAGAGATCTGGGTGTTATTTTAGACAGCAAGTTAACATTTGTTCCGCATCTCGATCACGTAATAACCAAGTCATCCCAGATGCTTGGATTTGTTATGAGAAATGGAAAAAAAAACAAAAAAATTGAAACTAAAAAAATGCTTTTCAATGGCCTAGTTAGAAGTCAGTTAGAATATTGCAGCTTGTTTTGGAGGCCGCATTTTGCAACACATATGCTAAGGTTAGAGCGGATACAAAAAAGGTTTCTTTGGCATCTGGTATTAAAAATAGAATTAGATCGTATGAAAATAGGTTAAAATACTTCAAAATGACGTCACTATCAACCCGCAGAGACCTCTTAGATGTTGTGTTTGCATACAAGCTCCTTAGAAATTATTTTGATTGCCCTGACCTTCTTAAAAGGATAACATTCAAGGTCCCTAACCGGTATCCTCGTAACACTATAAAGTTATTTAAGCCACCTATCCGAAAAACTGCATATGGTGCCAACTCTGTCATACCTAGACTCAGCAAGTTGCTGAATGAATGTGACGTCGATGTATTTAACGACACTTTGAGCAAGTTCAGGAAAAAGCCCTGGAACATTTTTCGTGTACTTGAGAACTTTACTCTTCTTTTTTTAATGTAAAAGTATAATTTTAATGTAAAAAAAAACTTTGTTACCATAATGTATAAGAAACTCACTTAAAACAAACGTTTCGATAACTGCATGCTGTGTTTACCTATAAGTAATTATGCATTTAGCGTAGAACTTACATATATATACTTAGATTTAAGCATGAATTGATGTAATAATTGTTAGTAGACCATAAATAAATAAATAAAAAGTAAGGCACGCCAACAGCATCCCCGTCCGACGGCCAAAGAATTACTAAAGCGGATAAAGAGAAAGCATCGCGGCTCTGACTAAAATAAGCGGAACGTGTGTGAATTTGAGTATTTCCTTCGTATGATAAAAACAAATACCTATTTGAGAAATGTAATGTGCATACGTTATAGAAAACATGTTGTTTTTTTTAATTATTCAAATACGGATGATTCTCCGTTAAGTATTTACGCCGTACTAAGGGTTTATTTCGTTTTTAGATGTAACTTTGGATATGAAAATGTCCAAAGTTGATGAGTTGATAGAGAAAATTTTAAGTAATCGTGTTTCCAAAGTGTATGATTTATAGAATTAATCCTTAAATATAATATATATTAATAACATAACCCAAAATTAATAAATAAAGATACAGCAAGGGATCAAACGAACCACAATTACGTATCGCTGGAGGCTTAAGAATGATTTCAGTACACAAATGAATTTTTGAGATGTACTTACCGAAAATTTTAAAATGTGGTATTTTAGGAGAGATATTCCGTCGAGGCAATTCAGTTTAAACGTGGATTACTAGTCTATAGAATCAAAATATATACTGTTAATGATAAATAAACCCCTATAGGCTCATGCAATAGAATAAATCACCTGTTTTCGAAATCGGTTCCTTAACGTGCAACAGACTTAAAGAGGCCCATACAGTGTTGCGAAGGTTGATTAAATGTGTGTGATATTATCTGTATCAGGTATGTATAATACTTTATTTATGATTTCTAGAGGGAGGTCCAGAAGAAAGATCGATATACGACATGGAAACCTTCGCCCAGAAACTACAGCGAGCCATAGAAAACATGCCATCGTCATCCTGCTGTATTCATCACTCTTCAATAGTCATACAGAGCTACGTTGGGGTAACTTCGCTTCTGCATAACAAGACCAGTATGGGCTTCTTCAAGGTCAGGGGGAAATTCAGCTTTTAAAGTAGATAGTGTGGTGTGGCCGGTAACAAAGACTGTTTCATGGATCTCTTGAATTTCGTGTGTTTTATAAAACTTTGAAGTGCTTGAATCATTGTACTCTTGGAAAAATATTCGCATAATCTGATAATTCTACTTCTAATATGATTTAGACTCCATCGTAGTGTGAAGTTACGCACGAGACGTGTACGCTGGTGATATTTGATTGACCGTAACTTCGTAAAGTTACGGTCGTATAGCACTTTACAACCGCCATTGTGATTTGTTTGCACCTATTATTATACCAACTCGCCATCTATAAGAATATTACCCTGTTATTGAATATAAAACTAAAAGTGACAACTTGGGCAAAACAACATAATAAAAAACGCGACTGTCTATGCCAAGGACAATAAATTCCCCACATTCGGCAGGAACTTCAATTTATATATGACAGGGTTATACCGTGGTTATAGATGCTGTTTCATGGATTAAAAATGACACTTCTATATTACTACTTATTATAGTAAAAACCAGGATATTTACCAAATTGTTGCTTGAATAATAGTATGAGGATTGATACTTATGTATGTCGTCGGGGTAATTCCGCTGCTGACAGATTATAAACACTAGGCGAAATTAAGCTGAAAGATGGCAGATGTAGTCGATGGGCTATAAAGATTTTTGTTGTTGTATGCTGTGTTCAGTGCCTAGTTCCTTCAAAAAACACCTATGCAAGGTTTTTTTTTTGGTTTGGGGTAATTAAGATTCTCAATTATGATGCTGTTATTAACTGGTGATAAGCATTGCGTTTGACCACCTCATGTTAAGTGATGATGCAATCAAAGGTTTATGGTCGCTGAGAGATGCCTATTTAATCTTGCCTTAAAGTTAGTTTAAGATTATAAATATCTATAGCCTGTCTACGAAGTACGAACTCCATTCCCTAGCTGCATGTATAACTATTGGACATATCCCTTATGTAATAAAATCGCATTACTGTCTCTGGTCATCTGGAGAGATACATGTGCAGGTGGAATTAAACTGGTAAAGAGAGGCATTGCTGACAGTTTTGAACTTTTTTTGGATTTATTCTCTAGGCGTGATTGATGGCTCTGATGATCGAATCGAGTACGTTAAATAAGGAACTAAAAGACTACAACGTTCAGCACATTTACCGAAGAAATGTTTTAATTGTTTTTTTCTGAGTCAATATTTATTAGATTGAGATAGAACCTGGAAAAACACCTCTGATATATATTTTTAAATTCTTAGAATAAATTCCTAGTGAAAATGTCTAAGCTATAGATTTCATACCTTCACAGTTTTGTAATTCTATAAGAACCGACATTCACAAGTGTTATACAAATTAAGAACAGAGTAAGAACTACCATAAATTAGGGAACTAAATTTAGTGAATTCATATACAATCGACTCTAATGGCCCTATTATGTTCCAAGGCGTTAAAATTGAGATCGTTTCTGTAGTTACAAGCAATCCCTTGTTTTACTTATATATATATTTTTTATATCTGATGGGTTAGCCTTTCATCACTATCTCACCTGATGGTTAGTGATGATCTGGTCGAAGATGTTGTTCAGGCTAACCTAGAAAAATTGCATCCTATGCACAGTGATTTCGGTGTCCGCCGCCAATCATTAGCTGATAGTTCATTCCGGAGGTGAGGACTCAATCACAGACCGTGGCAAGAGACCTCAAGAATGTTGAACGTCTTTGTTACCGGCAGTACCTAACTGTACAAATCCCATGTCTTTACACAAAATGTGATACCTAGTCAAAGAATGTAACGAAACTGGAGAAGGATCTGTGGTCATTGGCTCAGGCGACTCTTAAAGAGGGTAGATTAGCAAAAATTACGAGTACTGTAGTAGTATTATGATGAAAAATGTTACGATTTTTAAGGGCTCTAAAGTTTCTGCCTTGTATTTGATTGTTTAAGAAATTATTAAGATAAATAATTAATAAATAAATATATCTTTCATAGTTAAAATGGAAGTCATTGCAATATTACATAATCTTTTTTAAATATTGTGTGTATCTTACACATGCGCTTGTCGTTAATGTTCACAGATTATTAAATATGTCATATGTATGAATCTTGATGTTAATATAATTATGGGTTGAAAAATTAAAAATTGCATAAAATAATAAAATATTTAAGTGCTAGCACATTAAGTTTTACTCATCATTAATATTACATAAACCGTTATTGTCAAATCATCACAACTACTAGTCAAAACTGACAAAAATATAGTACTAAATAAGAATATAACGATGCGTATGTTTATCATTAACTAATAACATATACTTAAACAAACAGAACAATACTTAAAAAGAAACTTTTAAGATTACATCTAGATGTAATCTTAAAAGTTTATATTATTTATGTCTATGAATATAACAATAAGCCTATGACAAAAAATAATTCAAAAATATTAAATACATCATATCTCCAGAAATGTATGAAAATAATCGTACAATGATATTTATTCTTAAAGTTATAAGTAGTATTAAATTAATAAAGTATTCGAAGTATTAAATATAAAAAAACTGATGTAGTAACTTAAACTGATGTAGTAACTGATTGCTCAAATAAGGCAAGAGTGCATTATCGTTTTTAATGTGTAGGCTAGTGATGCAACGGAACTGGCATAACGGAAGCAGAAACGGAAACAGATGTCAAAAGTAAATCTTAACGGCAGCGGAAACGGAAGCGTTAACACTATGAAAAAAAGCACAATTGTACATTTAAAACTTTTTTTATTAAATTTGTATTTTAGTAGTCAAAATTAAACAGCGGCAAGTTATATTTAATAAAGAGTAACTTGGCCGCTTTTTCACCTTTCAGCCTATTTCGATGTTCTTCATATATTAAACCAGCTCCGCTAAATAATTGCTCACTGGCTACACTGCTGGGGGGAGCTGATAAGTATTGGCGAACAATTGGCAAAATATGGGGGTATTTGTGCGCATTTCCATTCCACCACATAAGGGGATCCTCATGAAGAGGTAGTCTTTTTTCATCCCCGCTTCCGTTCAGAGTTCTGTTATAAAGTTTGCGGAACCAGAAGCAGAAACGGAAGTGAAAAAACATGCGGAACTTCTGCAGTTGCTGAAGCGGAAGCAGAGTTCTGTTGCAACACTAGTGTAGGCATTTCAGTACATTCACTACGATGCCTTGATAATTGTATGTTTCTTTGGGATTTTACATTGAGGGTGGTAATTATATGTTATGATTTCCAAAGTTTACTGTATACATAGTATACGCCAAGTTAGGCGCAACCTTTTCGCTCAAGTTTTACTTAAGGGCTATTTGAATATAATCGATGAGCCTCCATCAAGCAATATTCTAATTATACAATTTCATAAAAATCTGGTATCATATTATTAAATAACGCAGATTTTTTTAAAAGTATGGTTGACAAGTGAAGACCCTCTGCTACGAATAATATCCATAGGTCATCTGTCATCATCAATTCTGTGAATTCTAGTCTTCTTTTCATTCACTAAATACACGTGTCAACCCTAATTTGGAATTAGACGCGAGCATTTATCCCTAAAATACTGTAAACTAGAGTTGTCAACTACAGATTCATATCCTAAAGCGCGCATATTATTATCTAAATTACAAACTTGTAGAGAAGTGTTAACACACTTCGATGTCTAGATATACCTTGAGAGATGAAAATGGGGGGTCAATTTTTGTATATTGCAAATCTATCAAACAAAAGTTGTAGAATATTTTATTAGTTTAAATGCACATTAAAACACCAAGCTCTGTTTGACACGTTACATAACTTTTAAATAGAGAATTTTAGATTTAGATAATGCACTCTTAAGTCGAAAGTATTGGCATATTTCCAGGGTGACATTAGTAAAGTTAAATCATTCCAAACTATGTCAGCTAGGGGTGTGCTTAACAATAATTGTTTTTATTGTACAAACTATAAAATCGAGAATATCAGCATACACATTACCGTATGGGATTCTAGTTTGTATATAAGACCGCTGCGCGGGCGTTGTTTATAAATTGTTAAACGTTGAGATTATGTAGTGAGAACATTTATTTATTAGCAGTATATAGTTATTGTAGCTTTTGCATGAATCCATTGTAATTACTAGAGTAAGGTATGTTATATATATGTCGTAGGATAATTTGATACTTCGAATCTTCGCGGAAATCCTAGGGGTTTTGCGAAAACGCGGATAATTAGACATAGGCGAAAAATTATCAAATCTTACTGGACAAAGTCAGGATTTTTGCGAAAATACTCGTTACTATAGTAAGATTTGATGTGCTCAACACTGATTGGCTACAATTTTGCTGGCTGACTTCTAATTGGTTCCTAGTTTGCCGATGATTAACTTCAAGTATTGTATCATAGAGTTATGAAGGTTTAGAATAGGTGAGAAAGGAAAATCACTAAATTGATTTTTATAAACTTTTTATTGAAAATTTTAGTATGTATGTTGTTTTCTACAGACAATAGGAGATCTCAGTCGTAGTAAAAAAAAATGATCCAATTTTAGGGTGTAATCCATAAATTGGATGAAACTGGTTAGGTAAACAATTAGTTTAATAGTGCAACAATGGAATTGATCAGTCTTGTGAATTAAAGTCTTGAGATAAAATCACTCATTCATCAGCCTTCTCTTCTCTTATACAGCTAAACTTAAGATATATTGAGGCAAAATTATTATCACATTCTGGTTCACTTATAGTGAACAAAATAACTACAACAAATTATTATTGAATTAGCAAAAATAGGAAAAAATAGACTTATTCAAAGAAATTAAAAGATAACTAGAAAAAAATTTGAAAAGCGAATAATCACAGAACAAAAGATAATTAAATACGTCACTAATGTGAAACTTACGCTGAGTTGCATGGACCTGTAACATTGGAGTTGCAATGCAAGCACAGCTGCGTTTAGTAAATAGTAATATGAAATTATTAGTAAGACTTTACTTGTTACAACAATTCAAAGATTTATGACATTTGGAATTACAAAGCAAACCGTGCTTTTTACAAGCACACTTATTTGAGGAACATTGTTTGCTTGATTTCTTGCAATGACATTGCTTAAACCCTTGTCCGCCGAATGGTGATAGTTGTGAGGAAATACCACGAATAGGTAATACTACCTCGGGAACGGGGCCGGTAAATTGAGCTCCTGGAGATATTTGAAGTGCGTTTCTTGGTAGCCAATCTTTAATTATACCAACGGAGGTACCAACTTGAAACAAACCATTCTTCTTATCAATTACTCGTCCTGTAATGTTTTTGTTATCTAAGGGTGCACGATCGTACTTCGGAACATCAACCAAAATTGTAGCACCTACATCTATTTCTTTAAATTTTTTGTTGGATGTAGTACACATAGTCGCAGCTGCTCTTTTTAAATTTTCATGCGAACTTGTTCTTTCTTTCATAATAGAATCTTCTTGCCAGCATAAGTTACATTTAACATTAGAAGAACTACTACCTTCTCTAACTTCAGACACTCCACATGCGCCGTGAATCACTTGTTGTCATTTTGAACATTTGAGTGAATCGGATGTGGTAATTTGGCAAATACAACATTTAACTTCAGTAGCAACAATATTATTGGAATGTTGTTGTTGTACATTTGTGTGGGAATTTGTGTCATTTATAGCGATATTGTTATCAAGACAGATCGTTTTTGTTGTACTTGCTGGGACAATTATTACATCTTCTAAAATTGTAATGTTATTTGCAGAATTTTTTTTATATTGTGTCATAGATGAAAGATGGGTAGATTGTGTTGAAGTTTGTGTTCGGATAGTCATTTTTTGATCAGTGGAAACATACTGATTTGTGGTTTCGTTAGAAAGCTGCTCATAGAAAAGGATTGCATTTTCAACTTAGGATTCATTTCTACAACCTGCATTACGCTCGTCTTGAATATCTTCAGTGCGAGGAGGATTTTCATTAATTAAAACCTGTTGTAAGTCTTCTTCATTTTCTAATTTTGACAATGTATCTCTAGGCAAATAAGTTGAAGACAGGCCAATTACAGGATCGTGACCAAACAAGGCTTTGTATGGTGAACGTCCTATTGTGCGATGATGCGAAGAATTTTTCTGGAACTGAACGAAATAGCATCCCAGTGACCATTCAGTTGAGTTATTGTCGGACATCCAGGAACGCAACATGTTCTCAACATCCTGATTGCACCTTTCTACCGAACCTAAAAAAGAGAAAAATACTTTATTGCACATAAAAAAAAATACAAAACAACAGATAACAACAAAAGACAGTACAACATAGGTGGCCTTATTGCTAAGGTAGCAATCTCTACCAGGCAACCTTTGGGTGAAAGAAAAATGCATAGCGGTAAGCGGGATAGTGCAAAACTTGCAAACAAACCTTGACTTTGAGGATGTCGGGGACGTCCATTCACTATCTTGCATGCAGGCCACAATGTGATTAGCTCTTTTATTATGCTGGCAGTAAATTCCTTGCCATTATCACTCTGTAAAATCATTGGCGCACCCACTTCTAAGAATATTTTTAAAAGAGCCATGGCTACTTCAGTTGCTTTTTTACTGGTTAAAGGTCTGAGAAAGCAGAACTTAGTGAGGTGGTCTTGATAGTTTAAAATCCATTTGTAATTATGGCTAGGAGTTGACTGGAGATCAATTAAATCTACCTGCCCACGTTTGTTAAAGTCTTGAGAAATTATGGGGCGTACAACAATTCCTGTTTTTGGGCAACTTTTTTTATTCAGACAGATCTTACACAAGTTGAGGAACAATATCATAATCGGTACCGGTATCACATATTGTTGCTTTAGGTTATATATCAGTTTGTCGCGTCCTCCATGCCCAGTTGATATGTGCGCCTGCAGAAGAATATCATAGTACATATCTGTTGAAGGTACTTGTACAACAGGAGAGTTAAGATCCTTTCTTCTCAGTATCTGAAGTTTTTCTTCACCTACACTCATCACGTCGTATTTTTTTGCATTTCTATACTGTTGTTGTGTTTTTGGTTGCTTAAGTACACTCGCAGTTTTAAATTGTTCAATTGAATTTATTACAGCATTTACGCGTTCTTTAGTCCATTCTGGTTTAGTTGTACCGTCAACTCTATTATCGTAAAACTTTCTTAACTCTATGTAAAATTTGTCTTTATCGGAGATAACCTCCAAATTCTCCGATTCTGCTGAAGGTTGAACATCATTCTCTGTCGAATCTGTCATAATTATATGAAAACCAAACCTCCTATTCACACCGTTTCTTAGTTCAAGTCCAATTTTACAGTCCACTTTTAACACAATGACAAACAAAACACCGCTAAACCAATCTCGAAAGCATTGTTGTTGTTGAGTGGTTGACTAAGACTTTTATGATATATGACACTATGTACATCCGTGTAGCACTTTTATTTACCACTTTATTTAAGTCCAAGTAGGTACACTATTTACGATAAAAAACAAAACACTTCTGCAATTTAACTCAGACACAAACGTAAACAAATAACGTGCGGCAACAAATGATTGACATTTAAGACGTCAACCAATCAGAGACGATCTCTTATTGAACGCGCTGACCGACCAATCAGCGTTCTTATTTCATAACAGCCAGCGTTTCGTTTCGCAATATTGCTATAATAACGAGTATTTTCGCAAAAATCCTGACTTTGTCCAGTAAGATTTGATAATTTTTCGCCTATGTCTAATTATCCGCGTTTTCGCAAAACCCCTAGGATTTCCGCGAAGATTCGAATTATCAAATTATCCTACGACATATACAATATATTTAAACATCTCCGTTGTTACTTGTTTAAGTCATCATAATATATTTTTTATCAATAATAGTATTTTCTGCAATAGTTGTCATTATGTAAATTTTTAGTGCATAGATGGTTAAATTTATTTTAAGTTTGAAATGTTTCGTTGATATTGTACTGATATCAACTATTATGTATATTTTTGGTAATATTTTTTTAAGTTTTAGATTATAACGGTGAAAGAATGTGATAAATAAGTTTGTAATTATAGTTATTTGTTTGTGATACTTACTGGGCCTATTGTGTAATGATTTTATAGAGAACTATTTTCGAGTTCTGAATGGCAAACACATAGCATATCTAGAGAAGAAAAAAAACTGTGTTTTTAATGATTTTTGGCCCATATAATTGTTGTAATAACTAATAATGTAAGTTTCATATGACCCTCTAATTTAAATTTCCCCCATCACGTGGGTTATCATTTCACTACGCCATCTGTTGGTCATTATTGATGAAAGATTGTAGCTAAGCTAGGCCCAGAATGGCAATAGGGTCTCAATGACGGCTTCCAAAACGCCGTTAGGTGCAAGTTGACTGACTTTCAACTTGAGAGTGGTAGCTAGGCAAAATAAAATAGCCCACCATTTGAAAAACTCACAAATCTAAAAAGTATGAGGGAAGTTTTTAAATAGTGAAACCACCAATAATTTAATGTTAAAATTAAATTTTAAGTACATTTGTTAAAAATTCAGCGTATTGCTTTATGTGTATTTTTATATATTTTTGTCTATTTTATTAAATAATTATATTTGAAATTATTAAATTTGTCAATCGTATTTCTTGTTTCTCTGTAGTTATTAAAACCCTATTTAGTAGTTTCGGCCAAAACTAGTGAAGGATATACCTATGGTTTTGATTGAAACTCGTTTTTCGGTGAGACACTAAACATATCATTACCATTGTCGGTATCTTTGAACGAAAAAAAAATTTTAAGCAACGTATATATATTAAACAAGTATCCCACCCACATACATTTAATTTAAAAAACAAAATAGTATATTCCTCCAACCTTAAATAACAAGGAATAGTAGCAAGATGCCGATAATTGAGTTCATGCCGATATTTCAGTCAACCGAGTTAAGGATGGTTACACAGTGCCGCAGTCGGCATTGCACCACTTTTTTTCCACTGCACAGGGTACAGTGCAAAAAAGGTGGTACCTAAATTGATGATGTAACTACTTTCTATATCTGATTGAAATCGCAATTCTGCCACTACTTAGCAACCGAGCTCCATTACAATGAATCCATACCAGTACAATGGACATGATTAAAGCAAGAAAATGACAGTGCCATTTTTTGAGTCAGAAACTAAATTTGAAATTAAAATGATTCCACCAGGGTTTACGAACTGATGGATTCATTGATGGTTCTTTAGACGCTTATTACTAAAAGCCTGAAGGATCCATACAGACGCAGTAATAATATTTCGCCCACAAGCCCAACCCACGAGAACCAATAATAGGTCAGAACCGAACCAATTTTAGATTACATCCCACCAATGTCTAGACATATCTATATAATGGCTTTGTTGGTCATTCCAACTTGTAAAGTCGCTGTATTATTTTAAAACATTGCGCACAACAATGTTGGAGTGCGACACGAAATACCAAACGTTTTATACAGGGGGTCCCACGGCGATGCCACATGGAGGGAAAGTGCCTTGAAATTTGTAGATGGAACATTTTACTGAAAGTAGACATTATTTGAATTAAAAAAATATATCAAAAAATGGAACTGACTTCAACACCCAAAAGTGTGAAATAACTTGTTGAAGTCGGTACCATGATAGTTCAAATGTACCTATTTTCACAATATTGTGCGCATGGTACCGACTTCGACAAGTTATTTCACACTTTTGGGTGTTGAAGTCGGTTCCGTTTTTTTGTAAAAAAAAATTTTACTCTTTTTAGTGACCCTTGCTACTTACGGGATCGATTGTCATTTATTGTCAACGACTATATATTAAGATAGGTGAATATTTTTCAGTTATTGGAGTGTAACTCAAAAGCGGCTGGACCGATTTTGATAAAATTTAAAATGGGACCAAACGACAAGCATCAGCTTCCAAACAAAAAAAGAATTACAAAATCGGTTCACCCAGTCGAAGAGTTCTGAGGGAACAAACATAAATAAATACAGACGAATTGAGAACCTCCTCCTTTTTTTGGAAGTCGGTTAAAAACAATTTAAACTGCATTCATAAATATTTAAATAATTACATGGTTGAACCGGGAATCGAACCCGTTACACGAGAAAAAAATAACCCTGTAGTTTTATCACACCGATCGAACGAATACATCATAGGATTATTTTTGCTTAGTAACATAGTGTCAGAAATATATTACGTTCCAAAATTCAAAGCTGCATTTCTACACAAATAGATTATATTTATTTACTAGTTGTAAAGGAAATCATCGTCGTTCCAATCATTTGGCAAAGTGTAGTCTTCCCAAAATCCATTTTCTATAACTGCCGATATATGTTCTTCTTGTGTTACTTCCCTTACGTATCTTATGTTTTCAATCCAAGACAAATCATTTTCAACGTTTTTGTTGTATATGTCTTTGACAGTTTCAGTTGCATTTGAATTATCCTGCACTTGGGCACAACAACCTTGTTGGTATGTATTATCAATCCATCTTGAAAGTATAGGTATTTGATCCTTCTCAACGGTTTCTGGCATTGATATCTTCCTAAGTGCTTTTGTTTCTGCATTTTTTTTCTCAACGACGATGTTATTCTGTTTATTTCTCTTCACTGGTAGTTTTTTATTTGGTTTCTTTTCATCTTGAGCTCGTTTAATTTTATTAGGTCCTCTTCTTCTTCGTACCTTTTCATTGTCAGTATTTTTGTTCCTTTTCCTTTTACTCTGAACACTCGGTTCTAATATTTTCATAGATTCCGTACTATTAACTGTATTGGACTTGTTTGCATGCTTTTGTTTTTCTGTCGTTTTTACTGCAACAGTCGACGCGATATATTTTGTAGTTGGTCTTGAATTTCTTGGATTTTTTCTTGAAATAGTTACTGGTTGTATGTCTGCTTCAAAGTCATGACTGAATTTAACATTATGTGTATTTCTGGTGCTACAATCATTAACACGTTCAAAACTACTCAGTATGCTTTGAGAGTAAATTTCAGGATCCAAATTCGTAAATCGCAAAGGGTCATCTGAAATCGTTAATTTCGAAATAGATTTTTGCAAAAGTTCGTTTGAGGGGCCATCTCTTTTTGTATCATTGTATTCGTTGTCATCATTGCTAAGATCTATGATTTCGTTTTCAATAAGGTTTAGATGTTTACAACCGTTAGCTATATCGTGACAAATGTCTATTACATTAATATTATTGTTTGGTACTTCTAATATGTTATTTGCGTCTATATTTGGAGTACATTGTGTTAAGTCATCATCTACGGAAGGAGCTAATATAGATTGAACATCAACCAATGTGACATCTGTGTTGGCACCACTTGGTTGGAGGTCTTGCTGCTCTGCTATGATGCCCTTCATACAATGAATGAGTTTTTCTATTACCTAGAATAGAGAAACATAATATAACAAAGGTAAAATAAAGCCGTCTGTAGGAAAGTCTATATAACACGGATTATACCTTTCATTGTTATTTTTAACAGGAGGAAAAAAACGTTCACATAGTACGTAGCATGCCTTTTAAGTTTTGTCGTTTCCATATTTCCCGGCAATTTTGAATTTGGAACTGTTCTATATTCGAATGTGTTTAAATTTTGAATCTCAAAACAGATGAAAATATTAGGATTAATGCTATTGTTTAGTCAGAGCGTGCGTCGATTGGAATCTGTCAGGTTACGTACGAAAATGAATCTTTCTAAGGAAAATATTCGTGCAATAATTTTCTACAACTTTAGAAGAGGCCTGACACGGCTTCAGTGTTTTGAAGAGCTAACATCTGTGTTCAGTAATGAAGCCCCAGGCCTGCGGACTGTCGAACGCTGGCATTTAGATTTCCAGCGTGGGCATACTAGTGTCAGTGACAAATCTCGCGAAGGTTGCCCAAAATCCGCCTACACTAAAGAAAACATCATTGCTGTGAGACAACCAACTCTCGAAGATCGTCTTGTGACGTATTGAGAGATAGAGGCTCTATTAGGCATCTTAGGGGCAACCATTCAGAAGATCTTGCATGAAGCGCTTGGTGTGGGAAAGCTAGTTTGCCGTTGGATACCGCATCTCCTTTCCGACAATCACAAGGCGGCCCGTGTCACATGGTGTAAGAAAACTCTGCAAAGATTCAACCGAGGAGAGTCAAATCACGTCTACAACATCATCAGTGGTGGCGAATCTTGAATCTAACTCAAAGCGACGCACCACAACATCCTGCACCACGACAACGCAAGCTCACACAGCGCTCGTCAAGCGATTGAGTATTTGAAGCTGGAAAAAGTAGAAACTTTTGACCATCCTCCCTACAGTCCTGACCTAAGCCCTAACGATTTCTTTGCATTTCCTAAAATTAAGAAAAGTCTTCGTGGTCAGAGGTTCCAGTCCGGTGAAGAAGCAGTCGACGCTTTCAAGTCAGCTATTTTGAACACCCCAATTTTAGAGTGGAATAAATGTTATAATAATGGTTGGATCGAATGGAAAAGTTTATTAAGCTACGTGGTGAATACTTTGAAAAACAATAAAAAGTACTATAAGGTTCAAGTTGTGTTTTTTTCTTCAAACGACAAAACTTAAAAGGCATGCCTCGTAGGTACCTCTGTTCGGACGTGGGAAAGATAGCATTTCACCGTGTCATTTGTAGCTTTCAAAGCTATCCCACAGGTGTACGAAATCTCGAGAATTTGAATGTTACAGGAATTTATTTATAATAATTATTAATTCTGAAGCGAAGGCTTGAGCTTCACCGTTTGGTGGAAACGCATTTTGCGGATGCTCGTCTGGCTAGCTACACCCTCAAGTAGAAAATCTTATCTTTAGCGGGACGTTATGTGGTTTGTATGTAGCTTTTAAGAATCCGCAAACAAGGGATCAAACTAAGCCTTATTAGGAACGATGCTGTCCGAGGTACGTACGTACTTTTGTAACGGTTTTCGAGCTCTGGAGCAGAATACACATCGAAAGTTATATATTTTGTGTTAGAAATACTTGAAATTTCGATATATTAACAAAATATAATGGATTAAAATCTAAATATTTTTCATTGGGAGACCAATTTAGACTAATTTTTGTAACGGAGTCTGTATCAAAAACTATGGTACTTACTGGTACTTAGATGAAAATAAGAAATAGGATCTGGAATTCGGTGTGTTATGCCATATTCTTTATTTTAACCAAAATATACTGAAAACGTTGTTGAAGCTGTGACCTAACCAATTTTTTTTCCTCGGTGCTAATATGCTTTCCCCTAATATATCGAAGCCCAGCTTGCACTTGGGTAGTTTTTTTAGTTTTATTTATGTATAGGTACCTAGTATAAATAAAAAAAGTCTAGGCCAGCCTTTAATCACTATCACAATGATTTTCGACCACATAATGATTAACCATCAGTTACCTGATGGTAAATCATTATGTGGTCGAAGATATTTTAAGGCTTACCTATAAATAATGGCTCTCAAGGACAGCTGCCGGAACGCACCGTTAGGTACTTGGTGTCAGATTTTCTACTTGAGGTGGTAGGCAGCCAGGTAGGCATTCGCACAATGCGCTACCACTATTGTATAAAGACTTAGGATGTAGCGAAAAAATCCGAAGTCTTTGCTAAAGACTGACATCCTAAGACATCAACCAGGAACCGCGTGATCTCCGAAGCATCTGCACGCTCAGTAGTAACGCCGCTAGCGGTCACCCATCCAAGTCATGACCGCGGCGGACGTTGCATAACTTAGCTGATCGATCAAAATTCGCTACGAGCGCTTTCAAAATGTATTATTCATTTATTACTATTGCTTGCTTTTGATCACAATCTCCCCAGGTAGTAAGCTGATGTAATCGGCGATGATAAACAGCTTCAGCCTAGAATGGGAGCTGGCTTTCAAGGACGGCTGTTAGAACACATTAATTAGGCAGATGTAAAAATGGCTCACTGTCATGCAGTGCAAGTCAAGTTCGCGATGGGATTCTCACCATGGACTTTCTGCGAGGCACTCCAAATCATTACCAGTCGGCCATCACTGCTTTAAAACCTTCGAAATTCCTATATGTAGGTTATGCAAGGAAAAACCAAACCCAGTAGTATTATCTACATCGCATTTGGATTTCCAAAGGATGTCCTATTTATCAAGGCTATATCCGATACAGCGGAACTAGCATATCCTATTCTAAAAACTAGGACATTTCTATAAAAAAAATAAGTAGGTGTACGTACTTTGCAATTTAACCCTGCAAAAGACCGACCTATATTAAATTAATTATAACATGTTAACTAGTTTCGTCCAAATTATGTTATAATTACTATCAGGTTATATTGTGATCAGAAGTTAGAAAGTCGGAAATAAAACAACTGGCCAAGTGCGTGTCGGGTCTCTCATTTAGTTCCACATTGACACAGCACGTAAACGCAAAAAAAAATGTTGTTTTTATCACGACTACAAAACCATGCATTGAACTTTGATCAATAAAGTTAATAATCAAAGATTTTGATTCGGCATTTCTGTATGCCTCCGGTCAAATATATAGGACACGATACGGCCGATGTCCAGAAACCTAACTCATTCATTTTGAGATAAGCCCCGTAATAAAAATGGCCGAAAATTTACAACTTAACGGCCCCATCTATTTATTTTATTCAATAATAATATATAAGTATTTAATTTCATAATGAAACTCGACTCGACTAAACGACATGCTAGAGTGCAAAAATATTATTTCGGTAACATTTTCATGTAATGGAGCTCTCTTAAAAATAATGTATTTTAATTTCTAGACCAACAGTTATTACTTGTTTACGAGCTAGAGATCCGTGAAACCCGGATGGACAGACGGACAAATAGATGACACTTTAATGGGCCTCTGTTTTGCTCTTTAGGTACAGAACCCTAAATACTTATTCCTGATAATACTTACGCTGCATTTTGAAACTAGAGCCGTGACGTACATAGGCACTCAAAATTAGGAATAAGCCTCTGACGTTAACATTGGTAAATAATATAAGTACAAACAACCTAGCAATAATTGTCATTTCTAAAATTGAAATTTTAGCATTTACGACTTGCGAATAAATATGCCTATATTAACACCACAAACAGCAAAATTTTGAACTTTTGTGGTGTACCTACTGAAATTTAATTAAAGACATGTGAGCAGCTACTATCCTAACTTGGGCAGAGAACACAATGTTATACCGTGAAGAACATATCATATAAATGGTTACAAAAGAACTTGTTAACTCTAAACATAAACAAAACTGTTTATGTGTGTTTCAATAAAACATCTGCAACAGCACCAGAACTACACACAGTTATTAAAGTTCATAATCCGGCTTGTAAGGAAAACCACTGTGACTGTCACGAACTCAAAAGAAGTGGGACAGTTAAATATCTTGGAGTAAACATAGACGAAAACCTGTCTTTTAAAAGCCACTGCGACGTGGTCTCAGCTAAGACACGAAAAGTTATTGGTGTAATGAAGCGTTTGCGTGATGTGGCATCTATGAAGACACTTAAGTCCGTATATTTTGCGCTGTGTGAATCTATCTTAACTTACTGTATCACTTGCTGGGGCAGTGCAGCCAAGACCTTCTTAATTCAAGTTGAAAGAGCACAGCGATCAGTCATAAAAGTGATGCTTAGAAGGCCAATCATGTATCCAACTGTTGATGTTTACAAAGAAAGTGGTTTACTAAGCGTGAGGCAATTATTCATACTAAAAACATCTCTATCTGTTCATAAATCTATGCTGGCTTCGACGGAATATGAAAAAATTGCTAAACGGCGGGTATATCGTTTGCCAAAATCACCAGTGAACTCCATGTTTGCCAGGCGTTTTGGTCAGTTTGTTAGAGCACACGTCTATAATTGCGTAGTCAATTATTGTAAAATTAAAGATAAGTCTATTTATGAATCAAAAAAGGTCATTCAGAAATGGTTATCGACATTAGATTATGATGCTACAGAAGACGTACTGAAAATTTTATCCTAGTATAAACAATTTTATAAAGGGCTTGAAATTATGCATCTCATTGTTCTAACAGGGTAATGCAGTAATTCAATTTAGTACCTGTTCTCTTTTAAGTTTAGTGTTATCAATTATGTATTATATATATTTTGCCTTTCTGTATATATTTGTACAATATGCATGCGCTCCTACTAGCAATCTATTTTATTACAAAAATCTAGTATTGCCTAATGTTAGACCAGTGTCACTGTCATAAGTTAATAGGAAATCATGACTCGGTCTCCACGATACAGGCTTTGCCTAGTGTGGAGGCCACAAGCAAATTATGTCAGATATTAGTATTTGTAGATAAAACTGTCTGCGAAATACTTAGTGTCAATGGTAAACACAGTTACTTAAGTTAATATAATATGTAAATAAGACTTTGTATGTATACCATTGTAAATAAAGATTTTTTCATTTTTCATTTTTCATATCAGTGTTCGGAATGGTCTGCAGTTTTGTGAATTGGGGTAGCAGCTTCATCAGGCGATCCACTGTCACTATTCGCAATTTTTTTCCTAATCTAACATATTTACACTCACCTGCAAAGATGGTTTATCTCCATAACATTTGTCTTGATAACTGCTTACTTCTTGTATGAACATTTCCGCACTTTTTACAGATATCGGAATGTCTTTGTAAATGTAATCATCCATTTTTAAACTGATCTGCATCAGCCTTGATGATATAAGCTTTTTCTAAAATTGTGCAAAAGTTACATTTAAGAAACCTTTCATAAAATAAATGTAATAATTTTAGTAGGTATAAACTTATTACCTGTTTTTTGATAAAGACAACCGTCGGACTTTTATTCTTCGGCATTTTTCTTTGAATAAAAGTCGTGTGACTCAGATTAATAAATAAACGAATATTAAATGGTGGCGAAAATTATCACCACTCAGTTGCACACTATTTCTGTCTATAAAAAAAAAGTGCATAAAGATTTTCGGTGCCATTGACTATTACATACAAAAAAGGAAAGACTAAAAGAGCAAAATGTTATTCCCGCGTTTTTTGTTTTTTTTTTTTATCAAACCTGTAATGGATATAGCACTTATGTACCCAAGTAGGTAGTTATGCGGCCACCCGGTCTCCAGATAACAACTGGATCAGCAGTTTCTCGAGAAACTGCCGATGCATTATCAACAGCGACACCGGATTTCTGTATAACGCGTGGGTAGCTGTCTGGATAGATTAAGTTAGTCATTAAGAACATACGACTTTGTTCGGACGCATCTTTTATTAGTATTAAGAGCAAAATAAAATCTTTTATTAAAAATAGTGTTTTTTTAAAAAGCTCTTTCGCGCTCCCGTAAACTTGACTGGCGCAGCCGGTAGGATCGCATAATTAGCTGTGCCGTCCTTCGCGAAAGCACCTAAAAAGTGTTGTTTTATGTGAACAGTGATATACGCAATCCTAAAAGTGCGTGTTCGCGATTCGCGATTGACTGGCGTGTGTGCGATCCTCGAACCAAAGAAATACGTCGAGAAATACAAAGGAGCATGTTGGAGACTGGCTGGTGAGTGAATTTTTCGCCATCCTCTCCCTATCCACTTCATTATATTTGGAATCGAATTTTTTCCATTATAGTTTATCTGGTTTACCTAAAAATAGGTCACTGTTAGTTGTAAGTATTAAGATATTGTGCGACTGTTGCATCTATACCTAATTAAATAATATAGGGTTCAAATACTTACTTAAGACAACTCTGCTATATAATTTAGGATAACTGTGTCTATATATAAGTTAGTTAAATAAATACCTTAAAATGACGACCATTAAAGTCATACCAACCGATATGCTCAAGCTTATCCCACTTTATGACGGCGATAAGCGTCATTTAAATTTATTTTTGGGGAAATGTGAATATGTCATTGGTAATTTTCGTGGAAATAATGATCAGAATACTTATGTTATGCATGCGATAACCAGTAGATTAACAGGTGAAGCTGCGGCTTTAATGAGTGAGAGGGAAGATATACTTTCATGGTCTGACTTTAGGGCCTTGTTCATCCAACATTTTGGTGATCCGAGAAATGAAGAATGTATAGCAATTGAATTGGAAAGCTTAAAAATGAAACAGGGTGAGAATTATCTCGAATTCTGCAATCGTATCCAATCTACTAGAGCAGTTCTGATATCGAAAGTAAATCAACTGTCTAATGTGGATATTAAAAAGGCTAAAATCATAATCTACAATAATACAGCGCTCAACGTGTTTCTGTATAATTTGCCAGAAAATTTAATACGCATTGTAAGACTTAAATCACCAGCAACTTTAGAAAAGGCCTTAGAATATGTATTGGAAGAAGTAAATTTTTACGAACAATATAGCATGAGAAACAGGTTAAATAAACAGCCGTTGACACAACCACCATTTAAATTCGGGAACTCGAACATGTCTAGCATGGCCAACACGCCTAACATGGCTAACATGGCCAACATGCCTAACATATCCCGCATACCTAGCATGCCCATTCAACCTAGTGGTTTTAAACTACAGGCATCGGCGCCGCCGCCACCTCGATTTAATTTCGGTATCCCGAATAATCAAGGGAGTTTCCCTCAAGTTAACCAAAAACCTTTTGGCATTCAGCCACAGTTTGGGTATAGACCACAGTTTAGCCCCCAACAATTCAATATGCAGCAGAGGTATATGCCACCATCACAGTTTAATTTAAGACCCCAACAGCAGCAACAATTTGGGTATCGCCCCCAATTTAATCAAGGACAATTCGGATACAAACCCCCCCAAATTATGAATAAGCCGGGAAACACTGACGTTTCTATGCGTACTGCAGCACCCGTTAAGTCTCAAGGGCAAACGCAACCACAGGGGTTTCGTCTTAACGAACTAGAATTAAGTGAAGCCGCTTGTTTTGATTATAACAATTATGAGAACGTTTATGAATATGATAGTCAGGAAGATTGGCAACAGAATGAATTTAACTACTATGCAGACTACCAACAGCCAGAAATGATTGAGAAGGATGCAGAAAATGAAATAGTGAAGAATGATAGTATGCCTGAAGAAGTTCAAAATTTTTACATTCAGGCCTCAAAGAAACCTCAGAAATAGTACAATTAAACTGCGACATTAAACTTAAATTACCATACGTGTACATACCTGAAATAGACGCTAAGTTTATGATTGATACTGGGAGTACCAGATCATTTATAAGCCCCCACAAGGCTCATGAATTCTTTGAGTCGTACACAGTCTGTGAACCTTTTACGGTTATAAGCACACATGCTTCGAGCAGCCATAATGAGGTTATTCATGTACCTTTGATGCCATCTTTTCATAGCGCGGAATGTCATAAGTTTTACGTTTATGAGGTGGACACCAAGTACGATGGGTTGATAGGTAACGATCTTTTGAGGCAACTCGAGGCCGTCATTGACCTTAGAGATTCAAAGCTCATCACCAAGACAACAACGCTACCAATAATTAATGATAGTAATAATTATGATATTGAGTTAGACTCACGAACAGAACAACTTGTGAAATTACCTACGGATCAATTTTCTGGGGAAGCAATTTTAAATTATACAAAATTCTGTGAAGGAGTTAGGATGCCATCAGCTATCGTGAAGTGTAAAAATGGTTATGCCACCACTATCATACAAAATACGCTAGATACACCCATGACTTTGACTATAACCAAACCTTTTAAGGTTACTCAGTACTCTGAACAAACAAATAGTTTGAACTGTACAGACGTAGAAATGAAGGACATGGAAGTAGACAAAATTTTAGATGACAATTTGACACGACTACGACTAGATCATATGAACGAAGAAGAAAAAAGATATATTAGTGACTTATGCAAGGAATACAAAGATATATTTCATAGTGACCAGCTACCTTTGACATTCACGAACCAAATTAAGCACCGTATTAGAACTAAAAATGAAGATCCAATATATGTTAAGCCTTATAGGCAACCACCTGTACAAACGGCAGAAATAAAATCTCAAGTTGAAAATTTACTAAAAAACAACGTCATCGAAGAATCATATTCCCCTTGGAATGCACCTGTACATCTTGTGCCAAAAAAACTTGATGCCTCTGGTGAAATAAAATACAGGATGGTGATTGACTACCGACGTTTAAACGACATCACTATAGACGACAAATATCCTTTGCCTAACATTACTGACCTTTTCGACAAGTTAGGAAAGAGCAAGTACTTTACGACACTAGATCTTGCAAATGGCTTTCACCAAATAGAAGTAGATAAAGATGACAGACAAAAGACCGCATTTAGCACAGAATCAGGTCATTATCAATATCTCAGGCTGCCTTTTGGACTCAAAACTGGACCAGCGACCTTTCAGAGGACGATGGATAACGTTCTGAGAGGGCTACAAGGGCTACACTGCCTAGTCTACATGGATGACGTCATTGTGTATAGTACTAGCTTGCAAGAACACCTCAAAGACTTAAGAACAGTTTTCGACCGACTTAGAGAGACTAATTTAAAGGTACAACTTGATAAATCTGAATTCCTAAGAAAAGAAGTTCTTTATTTAGGACATACCATCACTGACGAAGGGCTGAGACCTAACAATGACAAAATTAAAGCCGTACTAGACTATCCACTACCAAAAACTACAACAGACATAAAAAGTTTCTTAGGACTCATTGGTTACTATAGGCGGTTTATTAAAGACTTCGCCAAAATAACCCAGCCCCTAACAACTTGCTTAAAGAAACGAAACAAGATAGTAATTGACCAAAAATATATAGACGCCTTCCAAAGGTGCAAAGAACTCCTTACACACGCACCGATTTTACAATTCCCAGACCATAGTAAACCCTTTATACTTACGACTGATGCCTCAAATGTAGCCTTAGGTGCCGTACTGTCTCAGGGAACCATAGGCAGTGACAAGCCAGTTGCCTACGCCAGCCGAACCCTTAGTGAAACCGAAATGCGATATAGCACCATCGAACGCGAACTCCTTGCCATTATTTGGGCAGTCAAACATTTCCGACCTTATATTTATGGTAAACCTTTCACAATCTTCACTGACCATCGACCTTTAGCTTGGTTGTACTCTCTTAAAGAGCCCAATAGTAAATTAACGCGCTGGAGACTGAGATTACAAGAATATGATTTCAAAATAATCTTTAAAAACGGGAAACAAAATACTAATGCAGACGCTTTATCCCGGATAAAACTAAATGCCATAGGTGACTCTGACGATGTGTCAATGAAAGCAAATATAGACGAGACAGAAAAAATTAATGACTTACTAAGAGACATTGAAGTATATAGAGAAATTGACGATAGAGTAGAAGCTCTAGCGAGTAGAAAAGATAGCGAAGAGACTATGTCGGTATCAGATACTTCAGAAACATTAACAGCCAGTGTCACATCCGAATTAGAACAAACTTACCCTCTTCGCCCACTTTCTAATAGTAGCGCTACGGAAACTGCACATTCTGCCGTAGAATTAGAAAATAAAGGTATTCCTATTCTTAACGAGGCTATTGATACCAAGCCAAATCAAATTTTGGTATATACATGGTTCAATAAAAGTATGCAAGTAAAAGACATTTCTAACAGCAAACAAAAAATACTTGAAGTATTTCTGCCTGTAAACGATGAACAACTAATTACAGATGTTCTCAAGCAATATATACAACCTAAACGCAAATATTTCATATACTTCGAAAGCGAACAACATAGGAAAGATTTCAATAGAGTTATTATAAGGCTATTTAAGGAAGGTACCGTTGAATTTTACGAATGTACTGAAAGAGTTGTGTATGTAGAAGACGAGAATGAACAAAAGGCTATAGTCCTGCAACATCACGAAGGCAAAACTTGCCACCGAGGCATTAAAGAAACCATGCTTAGAATAAAAAGGAATTATTTCTGGACTAACATGCAAGAGACAATATCAGCAGTCATAAATGGATGCGAGGCATGTAGAAAGACGAAGTATGATAGAAAGCCACTTAAACCTCCCATTCAACTAACCCAAACTCAAGATGCACCTTTTCAGGAAATCTTCATAGATATATTTAGCATAGAAAACCGTTCATACCTGACTGTAGTTGACGCCTTTAGCAAACTAGCACAAGCAATAGAAATAAATAATAAATCAACAGCAGAGGTGGTTCGCGCATTAATTAAATACTTTTCCACGTACGGCGTGCCCAAGAAAATAAGTAGTGACCCAGGAACTGAGTTCAATAATGAACTTATTAGAGAGTTAGCAGCTATGTATAAAATTGAATTGCACATTTGCACACCACATAACCCAAACTCTACAGGAATTGTTGAACGATTCCATTCTACATTAATAGAAATCTACCGCTTAGCAAAATATGAGCAAAAATGTACCGATGCAGCGTCGGTGATGACCTACGCTATAATGGCTTACAATAACTCTATACATTCTGTTACTGAATTAACTCCTTTTGAAATTGTCTTTGGCCACACAGACTCCAATAAAATGTTTGATGCTGACTTCGAAAAATGCTACATACAACAACTGTTAAAAGATCACGCAAAGCGAACTAAATATCTCTATCAGTATGTATCAAATAAAATGTTAGAGAAAAAGTAAAAAATTAGGGAAAAACGAACTGGAGAATGCGTAGTTCTACAAGAAGGTGAAGTAGCTTTTGTTAAGGATATTAACACTCGAAAAAGCAAAGACAAAGCTAGGTACCGAAAGGCAAAGGTCAAAGGTCAAATAGAGAAAAATATAGTACCGGTAGAAATAGGAAATAGAGAAACGAAAGTAGCAATTAAGAATATTAAACGTCCTCCACAGGTGGTGCGTGGTCATGATGGCCCTTCTTCCTTGCAGCCGGGGCCTTCATCTGCAAAAGCTTGATGGAAACCCCGGATTGTTACCCGTAAAAGAAGGACAAGCTTACAGACAGGAAGACAAATGGATTATAGTGAAAAAACTTGATTTGAACGGCTTAGAAAACGATTTGGAATTTAATATACAGAAATACGAAAAATTTACAAAATTAGTTGATTTACATAAAACTTATATTACAGAATTTTCCGGTATCAGAACTCAGATTGAATATTTAAAAAATATTACTTATATTAAACTAAGACAATTAATTCCATCTAGAAGAGTAAAGAGAGGTCTAATCAACCCCCTGGGTTCATTAATCAAACAAATATCGGGTAATCTTGACTATGACGACGCGGTTCGCTATGATAAAGAGATTTCCAAAATCGAGTCGAAGGAATTCATTCTAAATAAAAGGATGACCGTGGTTACCAAAATGTTAGATAGTTTAATAAATAATACAGGCACTTTAAATGAAAATTCAATAATTATAGATAATCGATTGAAACGAATTGAAGAGATTATAAAGGCGGGAAATAATAAAGAAAACAACGGTTTGTACCTCACCCATGCTCTAAATATGTTTCATATGTTTTCAATTTCTTTTAGAACATCATATATCATGCTGAGTGAGATAGAAACGGCATTAGCATTCACTAAAGTATCTGTATTACACCAGTCTGTAATTAACGCAACAGAATTGTTAACCCTTCTTAAGGTAATAGAGCAAAGTCACCCCTTAATGTATGAAGTTAATGAAAACAATTTATTACAATTCGAACGAGTAATCAAGGTAAAGGCTTTTGTAAAGGCAAACCAGATAATTTATATTCTAGAAGTACCCTTAACAGATGCAAATATATATAACTATTATAAAATGTATTCCACTCCAATTTTCAAGTCTTCTGTTAATAAGACTATAGTAGTTCTTCCCGAATTCCCCTACCTTTTGGTGAAAAATTCCATGTACTTGCCTGTTAGAAAGCCTTGCGAGAAGATCCATGCTGATACGTTCCTATGCAGCGACGAGAGCGTCATACAATTCCAAAGGCCAACCTGTGTAGAACAACTTCTGGAGTTCCGAGCAGATCTGACTTCTTGTATAGCGTATAGTGTTGAAGTAGAAGACATCAAGGTCCAGCGAATCAGTTTGGAAAGCTGGATTATGTTTACGCGCAAACCGACTATATTAGCAGAGAAATGTGAGAGCGACGATGTCAGAGAATCACTTCAGGGTACATATATAATAACAACTACGCCGAATTGCGTTCTTCACCTGAACGAATTAAAGTTATCATACCAACACACAGTTGCTGAAAACCTTCAGTATCAAATTACGCCAGTTATTAACTTACCTGAACTAAAAATAGTTAATTCGACATATCTACCTTCTATTAACATAAAGGATATTAATTTGGAGGAAATGAGACAGTTCTCGCGTATTCTGAAGTTGACAGGAAGTGATGTGTTCAGTGAAAGTCTCTATGGTGACAGTGAAAACGTAAATTTTAGTGGTATTAACACTAAGAGTATTAGTTTAGCTACTGTTATATTATATGTGTGTCTACCTGTAAGCTGTATTAGTTATATAGTATATCGTTTTAGAAATAAGTTCTTGCGAAATCATCGGAACCCGATCGAAATCTCAGTGGAACCCGATAATTTCGCACTTGATGAGGGAGGAGTTATGCGGCCACCCGGTCTCCAGATAACAACTGGATCAGCAGTTTCTCGAGAAACTGCCGATGCATTATCAACAGCGACACCGGATTTCTGTATAACGCGTGGGTAGCTGTCTGGATAGATTAAGTTAGTCATTAAGAACATACGACTTTGTTCGGACGCATCTTTTATTAGTATTAAGAGCAAAATAAAATCTTTTATTAAAAATAGTGTTTTTTTAAAAAGCTCTTTCGCGCTCCCGTAAACTTGACTAGGTACTTATAGGATACACAGTACTTATATGTACTTAGTTTTATTTAATTTTACTTTAAGAATTAAATATGTACTATAAATAAATATTGCTAAACTTAGTACAAACCAAGTGAAGCGAGCATTTTAGTATTAAACAATCCTGCATTCGCAAATAATTTATCAGTTATCGGAAGGATGAATCCAGTTATATCCTGTGTATGTATGCTTATATAATGGAAGATAACATTAATGTAATAGCACATAACCATTTGAAAATCAGTGCCGGTTCATCTCTTGTACTGTTAACTAGTCCAATAAAAATACCCATAATTTTAAAAATACAGTAATTTCACTTTACCCTAAATTTGGGGATCTTTTTCATAATTCTACCACGATTCTCAAATTTAATCAATGGATTAGAAAAACATCACTATGTTTTGGTTTACGCAAGCGTTTATCTTGCTTTTCGGAATTTACCTGAGCGAAGCGGGATATGGAAGCTCGAGCTATGGAATCCCAGGCTATGGAAGCCCAGGCTATGGAAGCCCAGGCTATGGAAGCTCAGGCTATGGAAGCTCAGGCTATGGAAGCACAGGCTATGGAAGCTCTGGATATGAGAGCTCGAACTACGTCACTCCTGATTCGTAAGTCTTTATACTTATATGTATAAGTATCTTCTAACAACGAAATCAAAACTGATAAAACTAAAAGAGGATCGAAACCTGTAGTAGAAATAAGGTTTTTAACAATAAACGGACTAGAACAACAAGTAAATTTAAAAATATAGGTACTATGATTTTGATTCATTACATCTTCACGACTACATTGACAATAGACTTTATTAGTCCAGAGCAACTATTACAATTTTTGATTTTACATGTCATTTTCAATATTGGCTTTTAAAATAAGTGTGTTTAGTTGCTTTGCAACATAACAAACTGTATGAAATAAACTGAACCAAAGGCTGTCTAAAAATAAAATGTAGGTAAATATTTTTTTAACCTATACCTAAATTTGTTTTGTCAGTAAAATCATCCTTGATTTTTGTGAACTATTTTTGCTGGGAACAACCTAGTAGATAATGTAATGGATAGATTCAGGCGTTACTTTGCGGAAATCCATATTTAATAATAACAAATACTTTTAAAAGTATCCTAAAAAATATTAAATAATATTTTAATAAAACACTTAAAAAAGCATAAAATTATATATCTAGTGACAATTCCGCCTAATTTTCATGTTATCTACGTGACGTCACAAACATCACGCAGCCTAACCGGAAGAATACCCGACTCTTTTTAATTCGATATTTTTTAAAGTTCACGCATAAACATTATTATTTTTGAATACACGTTTCCGTGTAGACTATAATTCGTGTGTATTTATTTTTAAACAAACCTTATTGTCTAATTAGAAACATAAATGAAAATAATTTATTCATCCCCCATCTCGGAAAGAGTATTTTTGCTCTTTGATATCTAATTGCAAAAGATCTCCACGTTTTTATCCGCTAGAGGATAAAGTACATTGAATTTAAAACATCGTGTGCACTAAGTTTGTGAATTCAAAACATTAAACCTTTATTAACTTCTACCTCCAAGGTGCCGAATTTATCCTACTATCTTTTTTAATTTGTTAAAAGTTTAGACTCGGAACCTTCTTGATGTACTCTTTTTTAATTAGCTTTGCGCGCGCTATTTTCTTTTCGTGAAAATTTAATTATTATTATATTATTAAAACCATGTTTATATATATGTCTTATTGTTAAAACCATGATCCAAGAAAATAGTATATTATAGTATAATTAAAGGTTAAAACCTTAGGTTTGAAAAAAAAAATTACAACCTTTTTGTATTTAGTCATTTCCTCGCTTTGGTGTCGCTGAGGTGTGATGAAAGTTACGTGTTGCATTTGAGTGTAAAGATTTTTCACCTTGTGCTCTTTTGATTCCCTCTAAAGCACAGGATTCTAATTTTTTAATCCTTTGCTTGCTCGGTCATCACAATTGAGCACGCGGTTATAATGCAACTTTGCAGTCATGTATGACAAGTAACTATTATTTAGAAATTCGTAATTCATCATGATTTTAACGAAAATGTCAAATTCTTAGAAGTATGGGCTTCGTTTTGATCTTTGCATCATTCCGAGTGACAGTGGCTAACTGGGTCAGGGTAGTGGTCATTTTTTAATTGCTTGTTAGTACTTTCGTACCATGGTTCGTAGGCACCTAAAAAGTTTAATTATTATAAGTTGCGCTTGACACTAAGAAGATCATAAAATTGGTTACATGTACTTCGCTTATAATTACATACCAAGGAGTTTTTTGTCTGGCCTTATTATATACGAGTCAGTTGTAACCTACTTGATGCTTTTGCTGCTATGTTGCTATGAAATTACTTTACCATTGCGTTTTCTTTATTTTGATGAATATTACGCGCCTATTTGCCGCGTCATGTTGTAATTCAAATCACATTGATAATATTTATAAATCCCAAGAGAATTTATAATATGTCTTGTATCAAATCAAACAAACAACAAATTGAAAATTCAATATGTAAGTAAATTTTGATGCTCAAAAGTACTGTATTTTTTTTTACAAATTAATATAATGTAGATAGTGAACTTAAATAATAAAAACAGGAGAATCGGCACCCGTACTCGAACATGGCAATGCAATGTCTAATTACGTAGTTAAATAATAGTAATTTAGTAATCACTAATCTTTGGCTTAGCTTGTACAAAATTTATTGGTCATTGTAAAATCTGTCACATTTGACAGCTAGACAAGATAATGCCGATTTAAAAATTAGTTAAATTTTGGCTATATAGGCATAATTAAATCTGACAGGTCACTTGGCATGGGTATGATCAAATCTTGTCAAGGTCAAATTAAGCTCGATTAGAGTGCTGGAGCGGCCTATATAACCGCGATTAAAGCAAAATTACCTTGCAAGAACTTACTGCGTCTTCACTTTTTTATTTGGCAGGATATTAATAAATTTCAATTGTGTCAACTACCTAATCTCCTATCTTTTATGTTAATATAGGTGATCGTATTTGTTTTAATGCACGTCTAAATAATAAGTCATGCTTACTTTATTTTCAGACAATCTGACGTACAAGCTCCATCCTACGTGCCGCCTTACCTAAGGAACCAGCATTTCACTAATACCGGCCACTATGGCACCAAAACCTATGGCGGTACCAAAACTGCACACGGTGGTACCAAAACTGCCTATGGTGGTACAAAAACTGCCTATGGTGGTACAAAAAATGCCTATGGCGGTACAAAGAACGTGTATTCACAGAGTGGAGCGCCAACGAGGTACAGCGAGGCAAGATCGTGGTATTCGAACTCAAATGAAGCGTAAGTATTCGTGGCAAAAGCGATTTTTTTTTGTGGAGATCCACCTTTAGATGGTATTTTTAGTGACTATGCAAATTTCAGCAAGTAAGCTGCCTGACCACTTAATTCCACTACCTGTATAGTTTTTAACTACACTGGTTCTCAAGGACTGCTACCTGAACACACTGTTAAGTGCTTGGCGACAGATTTTCTACTTGGGGTTGGTAGATAGCCAGATGAGTATTCGCAAAATGTCCTTCGACTATGCGGTGAAGCAAGTCGGTGCGGCGGTGGGGATTGCACCTTGGTCCTGCGGCACGGCTGTCCAATCTGTCCATGGCTATTAAAGCTGGGCTATCACTGCTTCAAATGGCTTATTAAACTTGACTAAACGATCATTTGACAATTTTGATAAATACTGCTTATTAATAACTACAATTGTACCTAATCGTATCTATTATACATGTTTATTATCATATCTAATTACCTCTCTATGTTGTAACTCTTGAGTAAAGTGTCCCGTAAACGATCAAACATGTTTGTCAAACTTAAGTGTATGTCGAATTGTTTGAACGTCTGCGGCTCTGTTTGGCAAGTTTGTCAAACCATATACGTGTTTTTCTGAATATATGACTTTGTTTGATAGAAATGTACGTCAAATTTGTTTGACCGCGTGTTTCTCATACATGAGAGACGGTGTGCGCTGGTGTTTGTCAAAGGCTTTAATGCGTAACGAAAATCGTATTAGAGATGTATTAATTTTGACATAATTTTGTAATTTCCCTATAAAAACGATGGCCTACGAAATGTGTTTGACTATTTGCGCTCTGGTTTGAGAAAACGTGAAGTTTGACAAACATGTTTGACCATGTAATTACTAACTACTACTACAACAATGTAGTGCGTGGGGAGCTAGAATGTCACCTTCCCATATCTGCCTGTAGGTGTCGTAAGAGGCGACTACAGGGAAAATATCTGAAGGTATGCAGCACCGCCTCTGAGGAACTGATATTTTAAATTGCGATCCCCAAGCCGCCTGCCAAGCGTGAGTATTATGACAAAACCCCCTTAATGGAGGAGGCCGTGTTCAGCAGTTGACAATCCGGCTGGTACAGATACTACAACGATGTTTCCATTTCAGGCCCAGCTATAACACGTTCTACAACAACGCAAACCAGCCGTTTCAGCGTAAGTTACATCTTAATACATAAAACAATGGTATTTAGTGTGCCGGTTCTTCTTGCTGGCTCCATTTTTTTTTTCGTAAACGGCGTTTTATAGAATCTTTCAACGTACATTAGTGTTGCATAGACGCTTCGATTAAAAGAAAGCATTTTGATGTTGACTCAACAATTAAAATTTTCGTAGAATTAGTGCTGTGACACTTAGGGGCATTACAAAAGCGTTTCGCATACAATTAGACGAATTAAACACGTTATTCAAAGCAAACTTTGTAGCCTTGTTTCGATGGCATCTCTTATTTATTCAGCCTTAGAATATGTACTGTAGTGAATGAAATGCTGAACATATCTCTAAACTAACATCATTCATACGAGGGGCATAAATAATCTCCACACGTTGAAATCTTGGAGATTACGTTTAGTCGGTATTATTGCTATGAGTTAAGCTGACCATTGGTGATTATTTCAGCAAATTTCAACATATAGTTGCGTTAATAATACTCTACAATGAATATGTAATAGTTTTTGAATCCTAAAATAGCAATAAGCGTCCGATTATCGCTAAGCGTGGGAGCTTATCGGTGTTAGCGGAAACAGCGAATAAATCTAAACGCTGCGTCCTGTGGGCGATTCGCAAAAACATCAGCGGATAACCTAAATAGTAGATAAGGTCCGTTAATATATAATTTGCAACGATAATACAGCTAGGTTCAATGTTGCAGTGTATACACTATTTGTTTCGAAGTTTGTTTACCCGTTCTTAACAGATCAGCTAAGTTAGGCAACGTCCATTGCGGTCATAACTTCTTTCATTTCGTTGCGGTCGTAACAGCATGGTGGTAGGGCACTTTACGAATGCCCGCCTGGCTAGCTACCACCCTCTAGTAGAAAATCTGTCGCCAAGGACCTAACGGTATGTTCCGTCAGCTGTCCTTGAGAGCCAGTAATTTTAGGTTGGCCTGAACTACATATTCGACGACACTATCACTTACCATCAGGTGGGATAGTGGTCAAAGGCTAGCCTATCAGCTATATAAAAAAGTATAATTTTAAACAGTTTTCTGAAGTTACAAAGTTTAGCTTCAGATACGGTTGGGATGTAATTGAATGAAAGCGTTCAATATTGTAGGCCTGAAGAAGTTTAAATATCTGAAGTTTTATACATTTGCATATTATATTGCCAATTTCATTATCTGGTAGGTATATGGATTATATACTAATAAATAATAATTTATGACACATTCTACATCCTGTCAACAGCGAAATAAATAGGTACCTAATAGCTACTGTTTGAGGAAAATATTGTAATAATTGTGTGTATTTTTTATGGTTAGTCGTGTATTTGATATAACAGTCTTGGTAGTTTTTTTTAAAGGGCTGGTGTTCTATTTGTACATTTTTTTAGCGATACAAATCTTTAATAGTTTTATATTTGGTTCTCTGTAATGGGCTTAGATTGGTTAAAGCAGCAGATCCCAAAATCTCAATCAAATATTGCAGATGAGATTTTATTAAAGAATTGTATATAATTATTTAATAAAATCGAAAAAAATAATGGTTTGACTGCCTTTGGTAGTATACAATGTGCCATCTTCCTTAGTGCCCCTACTTTGGATTTGATATGCTGACTGTATGGTCTCCACGTTAATTTATCATCGATCAAGTAGACTTTAGATTTCATTATTTATTGTAAGTGGTTCAAACTCGGGATTTTAATAGATAAGATTATGTAAGACGTCTTTTCTGTATTAATTGTCAATATGTTATGAAGCAACCACTCTTTATTCTTCTTATCTAGGTCTTTTTTTTGCATTCGAAATTAAATCATGGATATATTTCCCGAAATAAAATAAACATGTATCGTCGGCATACAATGTGAAATGTCACATAGTGTCTATCCTATATATGTCATCGATATAAATTAAAAATAGTAATGGGCCGAGTATTGAACCTTGGAGTATTCCGTATGTAACATTTTGGGCAGAAATTGTGTAAGGCCTTTGCTTGACTTGACAGCCTTGTTAAAGGCTCTCTTCTTATTAAAAATATTCCTAGTTTTGCGCGTACAAGCATCGCTTCACGATTTTACCCATCAGCGCGTCTACAATCAACACCAAACCAAGGAATAGCTTTGCTGGACTGCGGGGAATCACTAAATTGAATATAATACCCCATTTCTTGACGCAGCACTTCACTCACATTATCCGCGCAGATAGGATCATAAGAAGAGAAGAAAGTGACTGCCAAATATAGGATGCATAAAAGATCGCATCCTATCTTAATCTTGTATCTGGCTTGTGAATTTGAAGAAGCGTTTCTCAAGCTATATAGAATATAGGTCACTTGTATCTTCATATCTGCTTTTCTGGCATCGGTCGAGCGGGGAATATACCGAAACATATTTGACCAGACAATGGTGAGAGCTACTCAATGGTGAAAAAAATTACATTAAGTAGCGGTTTGCTAGGCTATATAATCAGCAACCTCAGGAACCCTTATTGACCTTTTGATTAACCTAACCCCCATTAACAAGCTAGGTGAGGTATAATGTCAAGTCTAACTTATGTGCCACTTTGCCACTGCGATTGGTTTCCTAGTATGAGGAAAGCCACTCATGATGGTGAGCATTATCTTAAAGCATATCGCAAAATGTTTTTTACACCGGATCTTACCAATATCTTGAGAATAAAGAATCTGGACTCTTCAAGATTACGGTGACGCCGAAAACATGCCATTGCTAATTCAATCGCACGCCCTGGCATGTGGCGTAAAGTTATGCTCCAGGACGAAGTCAGGATAAGTCGAATATGACTTGGAATCCGGACATCTAAATCACACTGTAATTAACAACAGGTGCGGTTTCGCAATCTTGATGTGATGGTGTACTGAAATAAGATTAGGTTGCAGGCCTCAGATGTAAGAGACGTATACTTTGAGCAAGCGGACGTGCATTCGCTGTTAAACCGTTTTCCTATTTATTGTTCAGTAATTTGGAGTAATAATGCTTATTATGTCGCGATTATCTGCTTTATTCTTTAACTATGTAATTCAGCTTTATATTGGGCTTGTTCTCCGGCCGTCGCCGTCGTTTAATTCAAGTTCCATGTGCTTGAAAGCTAAAACCTCCTACCTTGAAAACTATTACGTAATTTAATGGTACTTTTAATCTTAGGCTTATATTTGAGTATTTATTTAATGACACTTGATATAAAATGTATAAAAGTATCTCATTTATAATGAGCATTCAGGTATAAATGATCGATTTTTTTTTTCAACAGCGAAATGTGTGCCCGATTGCAAGAACTCCGGCATCTGCGTGGCTACAAATACTTGTCAGTGCCCTGCTAACTACCAAGGAACTTACTGCGAATTTGAGAAAAAACCGTGCTTAGTCTACCCTCCTTTACCTGCAAACAGTATCAGGAAATGCTCTTCTGAGTAAGTACTCAGCTTAACATAGATAACCCTTGAAGAATTCAAATTCAAAGAGATATTAAGCTTACTGAAACTTATACATCACACTCACAATAAATGTTTGATTGAAATTTGAGTTCTCATCACGTAGGTGTATATATTTTGTATACAGACTCTAAAAAGGATAGATCCGACTTTACCTGAACTCGTTACCTGAAGGTTTGAGATTGAAATTGAAACCATTGCCGTTCCTTACAGTTAAATACTCTTATATTTCAATCTGTGATAAGTAGTTGTGTTGACTAAAAATATATAGCAGATAAATTACAAAAACTTGTTCTAAATGTACGGAAATAACTGCAACTGCGATGCATTTCTCTAGATATCCTTCATAGTCGTCTGACTTGTACTTATAATTAGCGATAGACTAAAAGCATTTGCCATTTATTAGATTCGTGAATATAGAAAAGCACCTCCAATTCTAATAGTGTAAACATAGTGCAAGATCCAATTCTAACAGTGTATTCTAACAGTTATGATAGGTTCACACGGAAGTCGTTTTTTGTTTTTGTTCTGACTTTTCAAAAGTTTATGTCCTTGAATTTTTTTTTGATAATTATGTTTGTTACTTTACTCCAGACAATGTACAATACAATGTATGGACGGGCACAAATTCCCGGACGGATCTACAGTGGCGAACATGCGGTGTGTTGAAGGCCAGTGGCAGCCCTCTCGGGCGGACCTCACCTCTATTCCTGACTGCCAGCCGGAGTGCGATCCTCCCTGCCAGAACGGCGGCGTTTGCCTCGCTTTGAATACCTGCAACTGCCCTGCGGCCTATCGTGGAGGCCAGTGCCAATACTGTACGTAAATTGTTGAAAACTGACATGGAATTAAAAGTTATTTTTATTGTAGTAATTAATTATCAATCATTTTCCAACAGCTGTTAGTGTTTGCGACATCCGAAAGCTAGCCTTCAACGGCGGCTACAAGTGTTTCGGAGACGGCGAGAAGTTCAGCTGCAGACTGTCCTGCCCAGCTGGCTCCACGTACAGCTCTCCGCCAGCTGATCTGTACACCTGCCAGTACTCGAGCGGAGTGTTCCAGCCGCAGCCCATCCCACACTGCGTGTTCAGTAAGTATATTATGGACGGTGTAACATTTTTTGGGAAAAAAAATTAAGAGACAAATCGAAGAGTATATTGTCGTTCATCGGTTGGATTTGATAGTAGATCTTGACCAATTATTTCTTTTTCAGCAAATGTCGTTGTGATCCAGCCGACCAACGCCTATAATAATGTAAGTGAACTGTTATTTAATGTCGATTTCGTGGGCGTGGTATTTGTTAGGTAGTTTATTATTATATTTGTGTTTCATGTATGTAACTTATAATATAAAACTTTTATATAATCTCATTTGGTAATATTCTGATTGTGAAATGAAATACAGACTTTTATTGGCATATTTTAATATTTTATTTACATACTTCTTTAAGAAAATTAAAAAATAAATTAAAGCATTATTCTCCTAACAAAACAATGCTTTAAAACAATTTTTTAATTATTAAAGTACAATGTGTCCCGACCAAGGAGGTTTCAATTCAATTTAAGTAAACATTATCTGTGGTGAGCGCGCTGCGCGCTCAATGCGCTAGTTTTTATATTGCATTTTATATACCTATAGCCATGAGATTGAATAAAGTAGTGTATGCAACTGCATATAATTAGTTATTAAAACACTCGTATAATCTTATTTTGAAACTCGCCTGCGGCTCGTTTCAAACTGCACTCATGTTTTAATACCCTCTATTATATGATAGTTGCATAAACTACTATTATACTTACTAATTACTAACTAAGCTCAAGCGATTGTAGGTCTTGTGTGATGAAATATCGTTAAAAAGCTAATATATTATAATCAAGTTGTCAAATATGAATTTCCGTGGATATTATACAAATCCCTATAACTTACAGAGCTACTATTCCCTCCACACCGGGTCCGACTCCTCTTCTAGAGAAGACATCACTTCCATCAAGTCCTCACATTCCACCGGCCACGGGCACCACGGCCTCTCGATAGGGAGCGATGTGAAAGTGGTTATTCAAGACCTGACTCCTAAAGGGGGCACCTGTCACACTTGGGCTGGTGTGCATTACAAGACATTCGATGGGAAGGTGTATACGTAAGTCAATGGTTTAGGATCAACCCATCTTAGTCGAAATCCGTGTTTGGGTGTGGTCCGAATTGAACTATTGGTAGCCATAGCACGTTCAGAGCTGGTCCGAATTTTAAGAAGGGCGCCAAACGTTAGCACGACTAATAAGCAGGATGTCATCGATGACGTCACTACACAGCGCTTTCAGTACTCACGACCTTGCAGATAGCCACCGTGAACACTTGGTTGCGAATCTGGGGCTTAACTTCAAAAACTTACATCAAAAAGTTAAAAATGCGAAACCTTTTTTTTTTCTTTATTTTCTAATTCTCTCTCTCTCTCAAGTGCTCTATATAGAGCTAGTAACAGTAAAAATCTGTTTTTTTTTAGTAGGTAAGGAGGTAATGCGTTTCTTTATATGTATGGATGATGCACATAACTTTCACGCTTTTGCTTGGTCCAAATTGATATTAACGCCAACGGCAGTGAGCGTGAGTACTGAAAGCGCTGTGTCACTACACAGTGCTTTCAGTACTCACGACCTTGCAGATAGCCACCGTGAACACTTCGTTGCGAATCTGGGGCTTAACTTCAAAAAGTTACATCAAAAAGTAAAAAATGCGAAACCTTTTTTTCTTCTTTATTTTCTAATTCTCTCTCTCTCAAGTGCTCTATATAGAGTTAGTAACAGTAAAAATCTGTTTTTTTTAGTAGGTAAGGAGGTAATGCGTTTCTTTATATGTATGGATGATGCACATAACTTTCACGCTTTTGCTTGGTCCAAATTGATATTAACGCCAACGGCAGTGAGCGTGCATATTCAAATCGGTCCAATCGAGAATTCCCTTAGCATCTTTAGTACTCTTGGCGTAATTCGGACCGCATCCATTAGACTTTTAACGGCAGTTTTATTTGAATTACTATAATCCTGTTTCAGTTTCCAGTCCCCATGCCAACACGTACTGGTCCGCGAGCCGACCGAGCACAAGTTTTCGGTATCTATCAAACAGAAAGACTGCAAACGGAAGTCCTACTGCCCGACCGAACTTACTATCTATCTGGGAGAGAAGGTCTACGTGCTCGCTACAGGCGGTAAGGCGACCTACGTTACGAACGTACTTTAATTTTTTCAGTACAAAACGCGTATTCCCTAGACGTTTCTAGATTGAGAACCATTTTGGCTTACGGATGTGTCGTAGTTATAGATGCATTCTGATATGTTAGACATTTTTCATTCTGGCGATTGGACCAGCCCACCCCAACAGGACTGCTGTATTTGGGCTATTTTACAAAACAACATAGTTTTGTAATAGTTTTGTAAAACAACATACTTTTGTAAAATATAGCCTAAATACAGCAGTCCTATAGGGTTCTGGTCCAATCGCCTCAGCACAGTGCACTAATTTTTTATCCAGTGAAAAAGGCTAGGCAAGGAAAGTTATTAGTAATGTTAGAGGTAAGCTTGTGAGTGGACTATAGGATTTTGACTGAACACGCACGAGCCCTCCCTGATGTTAAGCAGTAACCTTTGCCTATAACAGATGCATTTTGTAACATGTGACAAACTGCAATGCGCCCATCTTTCTTTGACATACAATTGTTCAGTCTCATTGTGACTTTAATTTCTTAATTACTTACTCAAATTCAAATTCAAATTCAAAATCATTTATTCAGTTTAGGCGTCTACGACGCTCTTATGAAGGTCAATTACAAATTTTAATATTGAAATATTCTACATTGTACTGCCACGTTCAGCAAAAAAAATTATAGAGCCACTGCGAGAAGAACGGGCAAGAAACTCGGGGCCATTCTTTTAAACGTCTTTTTACAATGTGTTATAAACAATATAATACAATTATTACAATATTTGTTTAAATTACGTAGGAGACAGGTGATGGCTTGGCAGAGCTGGAATTTTCCAAGCATTTTTGTCGTTTGAGTAATCACAAACTGTGTAGTAGGATTTCTTAATCAAAATGTTTTTCACGTGTAATTTGAATTTTCCTTCTGTGAGCATTGTAATATGTTCGTGAATTTTATTATAAAACCGCACACAATTACCTAAAAAGGACCTTTTATTTGTCTTTGCTAATCTAAAACATGGTACCGTTATTTTATTTTACTGATTTTACTGACTCACATGGACTGCTTCCTGAACACAATGTTAGGTAAGGTTAGCTTGGCGACAGATTTTCTACTTGAGGGTGGTAGCTAGGTGACCGTTAACATATTTTCAAATGTCATGAAATTGACAATTTCTAAATGAATTTTGATCAAAGAAGCGATGCAAAAAGTCATTCATATCGAAATAAAAGATTAGAGTTAAAATAACTACGTTGGAGAACTTGAAATATAATACTAGTCAATGACTAGTTTAAAGTTAAAATAATTTTTCATTCGTGTATAGTGTTGTAAAACATTGATGTGTTTTCAGAGGACGGCAGTGTTATCTTCCGAAGTACGAAGCGCTTGATCCCCATCCCGGCGTCGCTCCCCGGGATCCGAGTGTCGATGCCGAGCGACTATGTGCAAGTCAATCTGGACGCCGTCGGGGTCGCTCTCAAGTGGGATACTAACGTAAGTGGTGGTGTCCAATTTACATAAATTCTAGTTTGATATCTGTTTGTTAGATTTTTAGGGTTCCGTACCCAAAGGGTAAAATCGGGACCCTATTACTGAGACTTCGCTGTCCGTCCGTCCGTCTGTCTATCTGTCACCAGGCTGTATCTCAAGAACGGTGATAGCTAGAGAGTTGATATTTTCACAGATGATGTATTTCTGTTGCCGCTATAACAACAAATACAAAAAAGTTGGCCAAGTGCGAATCGGCTCGCGCACGTTAAAACAAAAAAGGTGAAAATATGAAATCTAATGTTGTATAGCTGATGGTACGGAACACTTCGTGCGCGAGTCCGACTCGCACTTGGCCGATTTTTTTTATGTCCCTAGTGTCATTTGCTCTATCAAGGCGATTGTAACGATATGTCATACATTAAAATCGGTTGAACCGTTAAGAAGTTATGACGGAATAAAGAAACTCTCAAACATAACATAACATACATGAACCCTGAAAACATAACACTCCTTTTTTTGGGCAGTCGTGTAATAAAAATGTGCATAATTAGCGAACCAATGTTTTATATCTAATTAATGCCCATCTTTTCCTGTGGGTGTTCGTAATACGGACCGAGAGAAAGAAGGGCAGCAGTGCATTCTGCAGAGATAGCAAGGCTCTTGCTGTGTATTCACTAGATCGATAGATGTGTGAAGAAAATGTACGGCGCACGAGGAAAGAACCCACCAATAGGATCGCTTTATTTTCCTACCCTCGCTGAGTGCAGCATCCTATTGGTGAATGCTTTCTTCTAACTCCGCTCATCTCTTTTGGATTATTGATCATTATACTTATTAACCACAGCCAACTAGTAAGCAAGAGACTCCAGAGTCTCAAGCATCGCTGCAAAGTTGCTTGTTTATCGGTTTTTTATCAATGCATAGAAGTGTACCACGGAATTCCGCATTTCCGGATTCCGTCATCCCAATTCTATAATCGGGACATCCAGGCATACTTAGAAGCGCCACCTCTATATGGTGGATATTCCATTTACCCGAAGGAAGTTATTTGCTTCTTCGTTCATCATACGAACTGCCTGGGTATGCAACACCCTGCCTGAGTCTGTGTTTCCTGTTAAGTACAATATGGGGGTCTTCAAAACGCGAGTGAATGTTCTGGGTAAGCGCGCTCCATCATCGATCGCATCACTTAACGTCAGGTGAGATATTCGTCAAATATTACCCAGTTCGGTATAAAAAAAAGGATATGCAGCCTCACACTGCGTTCTCCAAGTGATAATAGGTACTTTATTCAAGTTGTATTCAAATGTAGAGCATTTTGCGAAACCTCGCCTGCCTCGCTAATCTCAAGTAAAATATCTGTCGCTGCGTTCCGGTAGCTGTAATTCTTAGTTTCACCTGATAAAATCTTAGATCACGGCATTACATACAATGTGGGAGATTGCGGTCAAAAGCAAAAAGATTTTATTTTTGCATTATCATAACGTTAACTATTATATTTGTCCCCAGAACGTTGTCCAAGTGGAGGGGTCAGTGGTCCTGTGGAACAAGACGGAAGGCCTCTGCGGCACGCTCGACGGGAACCCTGAGAACGACCTCATGACCAAGGATGGGAAGGTTGTGAAGAGCATCTCAGTGCTTGCATCGTCCTGGCAGGTTAACAAGATTGGAGGTAGGTCCAGGTTTTAAATATAGATGCTGAAAAGAAGTGCGATTTTTTGGAGTTATATTGGGAAAATATATAAATATTGTAACATCATTTTAGTTCACAACAGCACTTCGATTATGTAACATAGCAATCAACTTATGATTGACTAGTTACGCCGCGCGATTTCACTCTCGTGGTGATGGATGATGATGAAAATTATCCCATGTGCTAATCCAACGCCACAACTACCTCCATACCAAATTTTATCAAAATTGGTTCAACCGTTTTAGCGTGATTGTAACAACATACAAAGACACTCACATACTTTCGCCTTCGTAATATTAATAATAATGTGATGTGATACTGACCAAATTCAGATGTATTCACTTTTTGACAGCTTTTTGTAAAGAATATTTATTGTAATTGGTTTTACCTTTGGCGTGAAAAATAGCTATCAATATTTTTTTGAAAGTTAATTACCTTTTCCAATCATCACTATTTTTGCAATAGACGTAGATATATAGATATAAAGTATTATACGCTCAGATAAAGTGGTTAGTTGCTTAGTACGCCATTTAAAACATGAAATTACTTTGTAACTTGGTTAGATAATTGTTTCGCTGCTTCTCTTGTTACATTGTCGCAAAATATCATTCACCAAGTGTCCATTGGTTACAAAATAACGTAAATAAGATACAGGTTGAATCTCATAAATATAAATCAACAATTAAATGTGGTCTTTATTTTTAACGAAAATAATAGATAAGAAAGTCAAATAAGAGCTGAAGTGTCGGCGCTTTTAGGGTTCTGTACCTAAAGAGCAAAACGGAGCCTTATTATCGAGATTCCGCCGTCTGTCTGTCCGTCCATATGTCACTGATCTCTACCTAGTAAAAGGAATGAGTCTCTGGTAATCTCTAAAACTGGAATTTTAATAATTTGAGTAAAACCCCCACTGTTATTCACCCAAAGACTAAAAATTCATTAAAATTACTTTTGGTGGAGCTACAATAGTTGAAAAGAAACCCAATATATTTTGCATCCTAGCGTGAGCTTTCAAGCTGTGGTTTTGTTTGACCACAACCAAGATGTTATTTTCTTTTACGGGTAGTTATAATGCAGAGTACTAATAGAGCTTGGTCTGACTCGCATTTGCCCAGTAATTATTAATGCAAAGTGGCTTGATTCAAGAGATTGCTTGAGCAAATGCGCGTCAGATGTGGTGGTCACCTGTAGAGTCACTGTCTGTCCCTTATTGCAGACATTTGCGAAGCGACACCGTCAGAGAGCGCCCCCTGCGCCTCTGAAACAGCCGCCGACGTCTCCAAAGCCACGCAGTTCTGCAGCTCTATGATCAGCATGAAGAAGTTCCGAAAATGTTCCAAGGTATATAACTCCACATCTGCGAACAAGAAATTTATTTGATTAACTGTATTACACAGAAGAAGAAAGAACGAGAAAAAATATTCTCGCTTTCAATATAGTCAAAAAGATTAAAGCTCGGTTATTTATTTCGTAAAATAATCAGTAGATCGAAACTAAAGTGTAGCAATTTGCGACAAAATTGATGAGCTATTGATTGTGATGGGATGCACCACACAAACACAAGACAAAACGAAAATCAGTTTTCATAAAATATATCTTGGCTCTAAAAGAAAACTGCCAGCACATGCCGTTAGGCACTTGGCAACTGATTTTCACTTAGAAGTCCCCAACGTGAAGACCCCAATCAGAAAGATGTGCATTCAGATGGATGGAAAAGATTTTTCTTTCCATCTGAATTCATCAAAATTCTGGGCTTGCGGGTTCAGTCCCGATGGAAGTTATCTTCTGACATACGGAATAATTTCTGTGTTTTCACTTAGCATACTGCAATGTTTTTTAAACAATACTTAGTGATAACATTAGTCGCATCTTTTATGATTGTGACGAAAATGAAAAAGACCGGTGCTTGCAAAATTACAAATTGAGCATGGTTCATGCCTAGCATCCTTTATATGCCGGTAATGAAATGTATACTTACCTTTTTATTTTGTAGGCCATGGACGTGCTTCAGTTCTTAGAAACGTGCAAGTGGGACTACTGCGCGTGCGCATCAACTTTGAGTAAGCACCATTTATAATTGTTTTTTTATACTTATTGACTTTATTTTTTCCTGAGTGTTGTCTTTATTAACAAAATACTACGAATACAATACTACTACAGCATTACAATATAAACACTTAGACAACAACCGACAATCGTTGCAGACTCACAGGTAGTCCAAATGCTCCAACCCACTACCAGTTGGCAGCTTGTCCAGCATGCTAGCAGCATTCCCCGTTGAATTTCAATGACTTGAATTATATATCTGGATATATTTCTTTAGATTCTCAAGAATGTGCCTGCAGAGCGATTTCGGTATACGCCAAGGAATGCTTGAGACATGGTGTTGAAGAGATGAAGAATTGGCGCGACGCCGACACGTGCCGTAAGTATTCAATAGCAACAAAATTGCCGCAATTTAAATATTTTAATAAATCAAACTGTGTATTACCTTCGCACATGTTCTCCTAGTAAAAAATTACATAATATCTATCTTTTAAATAAAATTTTGGTACAAAATATTAATTTTATCTGAGCCAGAAGAGAATACATAAATGATGGCTTGAAATAAAGAGTGGATTTAGGATTGTTCAGTAGAAGTGGAAGAGGGAAGTGAAGGCATAACGCGCGTGTGTAATTCAAAAATAGAGTGAAATATTGAAATGTTTACTCTCAGCTGTATTGAAAATAGTCGTACGGCACTCGTGTTACGTTAATTGAGATTTTAGGTACAAAATCTTCATTTATATGGTCAGCAGTCGAGAAATTATAATTTCCAAACTTTTATTTCTCGACAGTTTTTGTCTCTAGATGATTGCAGTCTAAGTGAAAAATAAGTCGGGATGAAATTGAAGAAAACTGAGTACTAAGAACTTTTGTGTTTCTACGTTTTGTTTCCTTTAATCGCTCAACATATTATGTTCCGTGTTCCAGCAATGAAATGCCCTGATGGCAAGTTATACAAAGCCTGCGGACCGGACGCTCAGGCTAGCTGTGCTTTCCCCAATCTCCCGACCAAAGCGGACAATACTACTTGTGTGGAAGGCTGCTTCTGTCCTGATGGACTTTTGTTGGAAGCGGGGAAATGCGTGCCGAAACAGGAATGCCCGTGTCGATGGAGGACCAAGAGTTTCCCACCGGGCAGCACGATCAACAAGGACTGTAATACATGGTAAGTAAATTTCTATTTGGTTTATTTCTAAAAGGCAAAAGTACTGACACTTTGAGGTATTGGAGATATTATGACAATATAACTTGATAAGGTTCACATTCTTCTCCTGTTTTGGAAGTCTGCTGTAATTGTTTACAGTTTAGTAGGATGTTTTGAGTGCTAGACAGTCAAGCTACCGCACTTGAATAAAAAAATCCTAACCACGTCACTGTGTGGCCTGGCATCCGATCATGACAGTCAACTCCTTTTATTTATTTTTTGTTGACGAGGGCGAAATCTTCAAGAAGATGCTTCACAGTAAACTCCTATTTTTAGTTAATATCCTAGTCTTTGCGAACATTACATACAAAAGTATAGTTTAGTGGAAACTTTGATAGTGAAGTGAACATATCATTATATTTTTGGCTCTTGTCCCCAGAAAAAAACACCAATCTCGCTATAAAGGATGTTCCACTTGCTAGAATCCTTGCATACCTATCTTATTACATCTTCATATATACATGTTAGCTATTTATGGGATACTCTGTACCTGACCCTTCTCTGGTACATCTCCTACCAATAATGTTCCCCGAGATGTTCGCCTCGCATTCACGCTGGCCATACAGTTATTAATTTAAATTTTACTATTATGATCGCAATCTAAGATTTTTTTACCTGTAGATCAGTTGTTTGCCCTCCATATTTACTAGACGAATTCAGGGTAATCGCCTGAGTCACTACCAGTCTAGCACTTCCGAGCGTCCGGTGAATACATCGCCGCTAATCGTGTTTTTTCGGAATAATCTGTGGACAATACACCTTCCTTGTGTCTTTAGACTCTGCACCAATTATACAGGCACTGTGAGAGATAAGAAAACTGTTTCATTTCACGCGTAATTATTGCTTTTATTGTTGAAATAGAAAATATCGTTATTTTGTTTTATCTTTGGAACGAATATCAATGAAATGGGTGAGCGAGATATGTGTATCGTTTGGTGTGAGAGAGTGAAAGGGATGCAGCATAATGGTGATCGGAACGTCTCGTGGCGGTTCGGTGGTAACACGAATTGCTTATTTATCTCTTTCTAACAACAGATATGACGCATAATATTTGAACGTTCTTTCCTTGTCATTACAAACTGCTTATAGATGTGCGTAGGTATGTACATAGGTAAATTCTAGTAAGCTTTTAGAGCAGTGGTGTTCGGATATAACAACTCTAAGTATTTCAACTCCCTGATCGCAATGACTAAAACACAAAATATCTATGTACTCGTATTGATAAGCCTCAAACGCAAAGCATGTTAGAAGTTAAGCAAAATGACAAAATCAAAAGGTTTTTAACCCAAAACTGCTTAGAATCAAGTAAACTAATACGCATATTTCATGGATAATGATGTGATTTCTTTACCTACCAGCACGTGTGAAGCCGGCGAGTGGAAATGTACAGCGGTCCCTTGCGGCGCCCGTTGCCGCGCAGTAGGCGACCCGCATTACACCACCTTCGACGGGCTGCGGTACGACTTCATGGGTCGCTGCTCCTACACCATGCTGCAAGCTGCCAATCTCACTGTCGAAGTGGAAAATGTTGCCTGCTCTGGAAGCATCTCAGAGGTAATTTTCAGATCACTCTCAAAGGTCATCTGTGTCAATTAATCGTAATATGCTGTTAGCAAAGAATACGATTAGGTACAGATTATTGATCTTACGACAATATAGTAAAATTTAATGGTATTTTATTTTATACCTATCTCATCATGCTGTAAGCTGACAATAGTAAATTTACGACATGTTCTGAGAGTAGTAAGTGTTTCCTAGGTTTAAATTAGAAATAGGAATTTGCAACCGATGCTGATTTAATTTATTTATTTATATATTACAAAAAGTTAATCATTCCCTGGAAACTAGTGTGGAAGTAAATTTGAGCAATTAAAAAAACTTACTGCCTAGTACTATAAGAGCCGAAGTTATTATAGTTATGAATTTTGTTAGATGTCTATACCTATAAGAAATAAGTATAGGTGTATATTATGATTGTATGTACTCCTAAATTACTGAACCGATATTAAATTTGATATGCACACTGTGTGCAATTTGATCCAAATTGAAAGATGGGATAGCATACATCTCAATTTGTAGTCGCAATTACCCGTGCAAAGCCAGGGCGCGCCGCTAGTAATAATACAAGACAGAATATTTGTCTATGTGTGAATTCAAGGGCGGCACAAAAAGTCTTCTTCTCTTGAAGCACATACATCTTGCAACTTTAATTATATCTACAAGTGAAATGGAATATAGCCTATTTCGATACATACCGATCCTATAGAGAACAATTGATACGCCTATCAGCCTATCGCCTATAGAGAAGATCTAAATGTAGACGTATACTATGTATATTATTATGTGCCTCAAAGAACTAAAAGGGCATTATAATAAGTGATTACGACAATGTAATAAAAAAACAGATTTGAAAAGATTTTACGTTTTTGTCAGGACATGAATCTCACCCCTGTTAAAACCGAAGGGAAGCCCTCGTGTACTAAAGCAGTGACCATCAACTACGACGGCGCGTCCATCCACCTGAAGCAAGGCGGCAGTGTCTCTGTCAACGGCAAAGAGGTCACCAGCATCCCTGTCATGGCGGGCAATATCCGGATCCGTGCAGCTTCCTCTCTTTTCCTCATTGGTAAGATTAATAAGCTTTCAAGTCGTCATCTTTAATAAAACCTACCGATATAGATAATCTGTCAAATTTATAAAAATCGTTATCATCACCAAGCCTATCCTATAATTTTAATTAAAGTTTAAATTGTCATTATCTCATGACCCACTCTAATATTTGCAGTAAAATGTTAACCATACATAACTCATCCCTTATTCTCAATTACAATTTAAATCATCATCATCTATAGCGTCTATTTATTCTTATATAAAACGTGAAGTCTGTAAACCAAACTTAAGACTTTTAGGGCTTCAAGTCTTACAAATATAGTCAAAAACACAAACTTTGAAGCTACGGAACACGAAGATATCCCGCCCCAAAATATCTTTAACTAGAACTTTATTCACGCCAGGCATGGTCATTCTAAATATAATTTTCTCAAACATGCTTGGCAATGTGAGCATTATTTTGACAACCTTCTTCGAGATAAATCGAAATTGCTTTACTGGCCAAATACATGCGCGCAGCGGCCGGCAAAAAATGTATGAAAATCTATATCTGTCGTGTCTCGCGGCCAAATAAATTGCATAGTAAACTCATATCTGTCGTGTAATTAAAAAATGGAACGATCTTTTACTTCGAAGCATGGCAACCAAGGAGGTAACTTATCAAAGGTTTTATTTAAATTTCGATCTGGCTTGCAAATAAAACGCTGTTTATTGAAAATTGTACATTTAACAACTGTATCTTCAAATAAAAAATTCTGCCTAGGTACTACTTTGTTTTAATTTCCGCACATTATTTGAGAAAAGCACTATACAAGCCTTGGCCACAACTAGGCATTGATGGACTTACGTATGTGTGCCTCGGCTTCGCCTCGGCCCACATTTACACGTTCGTCCATCAATGAATAGTATTCATATTGAAAATATGAATACTATTCATTGATATTCATGAAGTCATATTGAACAAGTAAATAATACAAAATTTCTAGGAATCGATATTGATGCTCACTTATCATGGAGGAACCATATAAACATGGTTGCTAGCAAGCTTCATAGTTTTGCTTTTGCGCTTAGAAGATTGCGACGTTGTGCTCCCTTGAATACGGTATTATCAGTATATCACGCTTATGTTGTTTCGGTTATTCGTTACGGGATAATTGCTTGGGGTAATGCTGAAGACATAGACAAAGTTTTTAGAGCACAAAAGAAGTGTGTTCGAGCGGTATTTTTCATGAAGTGGGCCGAGTCGTGTAAACCAGTTTTTAAATCTCGCAATCTTTTGACAGTTACTGGTATATACATATATGAAATGGTAAAGTTTGTTAGGACCAACTCTTCATTATTTCCGACCCATACTAGCATAAGTCAACGATCTGTCACGCAACTGCATCTCAAAATGCCGGGACCCAAGTTGGAACTATTTAGGAAAAATTGTACTTACATGGCACCTCTCATTTATAATTCCATTCCAAAAGATTTGCTGGAATTACGAGGTCGCAGATTTTACACGGAATTGAAGAAGTGGTTACTGAGCGAGAGTTATTATTCAGTAAAAGATTTCCTGGAGAAAGCATCCTGTAGATACTACATTTACCATGCTAAATAGTTGCAACATAATAATGATTTTTTTTTTCTTCAATATTATATAATATAATATACTCAATAGCTTCAATATTAATGACATAATTTTTCACATTATATAATATTTTAAATGACATTTTATATTTATATTAACATTTGCATACCTTACATGAGGTTGTTATGGAGAACTACAAATATTTTTAAGATCATAATGTACCCATATTCGTGCAAATAAAGAATTGAATTGAATTGAATGCCACCTTTGCTGGCCGCTGCAGTAATGTACTATATTTGCTTCCAGTACAACTACCTAACAAGGTTGATCTGTGGTGGGACGGCAATACCAGAGTCTTTATCGATGTGCCTCCAGAATTCCACGATAAAACCAAGGTAAAGTATAATTTTTAACCGACTTCCGTAAAAGGAGGATGTTCTCAATTCGTCTGTATATTTTTTGTTTCATACCTCAGGACGTTGGACTGGGTGAACCGATTTAGAAAATTCTTTTTTTTTTGAAAAAAATTTAAACTTAAATTGGAACCATCTTCAACACCCAAAAGTGTGAAATAACTAGTCGATGTCGGTACCATGCGCACAATATTGTGATAATAGGTATTTTTTTAACTATGATGGAACCGATTTCAACAAGTTATATCACATTTTTAGGTGTTGAAGTCGGTTCCATCTTTTGTTTAATTTTTTTTAACTTTATTATCCTTGTCTCCTGATATACCTACATAACATTAGGCAATATTAAGAAGCAATTTTTCTATTAAACGCTTCCTTTAGTGAGTGTATAAATCAATATCGACTGTAAATATTCAACAGGGTCTCTGCGGCACCTTCAACCTCAACCAGAAAGACGACTTCCTGACCCCCGAGAACGACGTAGAGCAGTCGACGGTAGCCTTCGCCAACAAATGGCGAACACGAGAGTTCTGCGACGACTCCGACGCGCCCGAACCGGAGCACCCCTGCAAGGCGAATATAGAGAACAAGAAGACTGCTGAACAATACTGCGGGAAGTTGAAGACTAACATCTTTGAAGGTGATATTTTTTCTTATTTCCTGTCCCATATACCTTGTTTTTTTCTTTTTGTTGTTAGTGTGACGGAACAAGCTCGAGGCCCACCTGACGTTAAGTGGACTAACCTCTGCCTATAACAGATGCATTTCGTCACAAGTCAAGAATTGCACTGCGCCCGTCACGTTGAGACATCATGTGCCTGTAATTTTACTGGCTCTCAAGGCCTGCTGCTGGAACACACCGTTAGGTGCTTGGCGACAGGTTTTCTACTTGAGGGTGTTCGCTAGCCAGGCGAGCATTCGCAAAATGCCCTACCACCATGCCGTGAAGCTCAAGCCCGCGGTGGGATTCGAAGCATGGACCAGCTGCGCGGCAGTCCATAGCCAATGCCACTGAGCCATCACTGCTTCAAACCTACATCTATATCAAATTTTTAAGTTGGAATCTCCCATTGCGGAAACTTCAAAATTTTCATAGTTTTTTCGCGCTTGTGGCTAAATAAGGCAAACAACCATGGTATCTTGAAAAGTTATTGAACACCAATGCACACCATTGTCCATAAATAACCCCTAAAACTGTTAAAAATATTAAAAGTAACGAAATGGCGTTAGAGTTTATATTGTTATTGGTTAACTTTTGTTGTTTTTATTTTTAGCTTGCCATTGGCACGTAGACGTGGAGCCGTACTACGAATCCTGCCTGTACGACATGTGTGCGTGCGAGGGAGACATATCGCGCTGTCTCTGTCCCACACTCGGGGACTACGCCATGTCCTGCGCTAAGGCAGGCGTCATGCTGCAGTGGAGATACAATGTCGACGAGTGCGGTATGATACGTATACAGCTCAGTAACTTTCAGGCGCTTTTCTGACATAGTTGTGCTATGAATTACAGAGAGCCCTAAGCGAGGAAACAAGCCAAGGAGTCCACATATTTTGAGAGACACTAGATAAAATTTTAGTCAGGTGGATGGCCGATCCTTTATAACGGTTAAAATTTAAATAAAGTGCAAAAGTTTTAAAGTTCTTTGAATTATGTTATAGATCCTGAGAGCGGAAAGTGGTTCGAGCCCAGTAACAGCAGAACATTTTCCGCACCAAAAAAGTCATGAATGCAATGATTTGCTACATTACTGTCCAAATCATGTTTAATATCGAAGCATCTTCATTTGTTCACCGAGCCGTCGCTCGGCATCATTGCACAGCTCTATAGTGGAAGCCTTATTCTTAGTTTAGCATAACATTTAATCCTTATCAGATTTCTTGTTTCATGATCATTATAACCTGGAAGTCCTGAAATTTAGAGTATAAACTGGTACCTCTTAGGACCGCATTTAAAAAACCATATCGCGTTCTTCCTTTAAATGATGATAAGACAGTTTTCTATAGAAATAGTATATATGTAATGTGCACTAGATTATTATAACCATTTGCCAGAAAAAAATAAAAATATGACTTAAACAATTGTTTAAGAAACGAATATAATTCATATATTAATGAACAAATGCTATTATGATATTGATGATTTTTTTAATTATAAAACACGACATAATTTCCAATAATATTAAATAATAAAATTTATAATATGAATGAATTAATTAATCTGAGCAAATTAATTATATGTTATGTATGCATTTTAGTATGAATCTATTATTTAATATTGTACGCCGCATCATGCAAGATATGGAGCAACCTCGATTAAAACCATATTGTAACCCATATTGATATATATATTCTTGATTTAAAAAAACGGCGAGTACTAAGACCGATTTGAGCTAGTAAGTGCTCAGGACCTGGATAGCATTTGAATACCGTCGCTAACCGATAAACACGTATCAAAATCATCTCATATTGTACGCTGTCAAGAATCAGCACACGGATTTTCGGCAAGCATGCTCCACTTCTGAACTCAGCTCACTTTTCACTGCAAAATGATCAAATACATATTTTGGATAAAGCATTTAAATAGATATTTTTGTATTTTTATTGCAATATTTTGGATGTCAGGTTTAGTAGATTATAAGTATATAATTTCCAGAGCTGCAGTGCACCGGCGGGCAGGAGTACACAGTGTGTGCGGACAGCTGCCTGCGCAAGTGTTCCGACTCGTCCTTCTCCGAGGGCGAGCAGGGGCAGTGCTCGCCCTCCTGTGTCGAGGGGTGCGCCTGTCCGCAGGGGCAGGTTAGTGCTCTGCTTTATTGTTACCTAATGGTCAATGTGCCGCTGTGGCTTTGGGGTGTAGACTGGTGACAAGTTATGCTATGGGTGAGGGAAAAAAAGTAGACTGTACTTACATTGGATAAGGGAGGGAAGAAGAAGACGATCCCAAATGTGGTGAAATAAGTCGGCAGTTGACCAGGAACCTGAGCACAATTTATTCTATGGAATTGGAAGTTATTACGCTTACTCGGGATTTAGGTTCAATCCAAACAATTTTTCTATTATTTCTGTGAATGTTGAACTGGAATACCCAAACAGTTCTCGGAGTCGTTTGAATATTCGTCTGCAATAGCTGTCGAAGTGACAGTTGGTATATTATTTAAATCGTTTATGTACTGGCTCTAATGGCAAAATTCATTTAAAAAAAACATTTTTTTGCGTGGTAGAGCCTCAAACGTTCATCCATCTAGACGTATAATTAAATTTACCCTTTTAAACTTTCACATCTTGATTTTATTTGTTTGACAGCTTTTAGACGACAACGGCGTGTGCGTTCCAGTAGCTCAGTGCCCGTGCGTCCACAAGGGACTGCAGTTCAACGCCGGGTATAAGGAAGTGAGGCCTGGCAGGAGGCAGAGAGAACTATGGTAAGCCGAACTAGTGGTTTCTAATTAAAATAAACAATATAGATGTATCTTTGTAGAGTGTTCTACAAAATGGTAAATTTATTATATATTTGCTCAGCTATATTATGAGAACATAGTTAGATTCAGAATATGACAAAATTGTAAAGTACGGGATTAAAGATCATCACAATGAAAATTACAATATAACATAAAACATCCAGTTTTTCCCATATTCGTTGTCGGAGATTGAAAGCTTATCGACGTCGACGTCTGGTTTAATGGCAGAGCGCTCATAATGTGGGCCTACATGTGGGTATCGTGCAAATGAGAAGACACAAACGAATACATTACTCTGGATTTATTCTTTATGCACAGTTTGGTTTAGGTGGGCTGACCCCCGAAATGTACATATTGTAACCCTTGTGGGTAGATATATGTATAAAATAAAAAAGTTCCCTGAATTTAAGTTATTTTGTTTGAATAGAAGCTTTAAGCTTAAGTTAATAATTGACTTACATCCGAGTCAAATACTTTAATACTTATTCCAAGAAGTAACTTAAATTCTTACAACAAAGTTTTCAGCATAAATTTTATCGTTAATCCTTCCCGAATGTTCAGGGACTCTTTGGTTTTACTTATTCTTTGGTAATTTCCCTCTTCCCAAGGGCTGTAAATCGAGTTTCCTCCCGTATTTGGAGATTCCTTGTATTATAGTGATTTGAAACCCATATGTAACATATTGTGTGCAGTACATGCGTGGGTGCCCGATGGCAGTGCGTGCCCGCGACGCCGGCGGACATCGCGAGGTTCCCTCCGGCCGAAGACCTGCGCTCCAACTGCAGCGCCACCAACAACATGGAGTTCACCACCTGCGCGCTCTCCGAACCGCTCACTTGCAAGGTACTCCACCACTGTACTACCTATATATAAATCTATCTATCTACACATGTCATCTCAATATTGGTCATCCGTCACCTGCCATAGTCTTACCGACCTTGTGGTTATGGACACTGAAATTGTGGACACTTTGGCTTACGCCTTTGTATTCTACAAATGATCTTATCTTTTATCCCCATAAACTTTCCCCGTGGGATGGTAGGCTAGAATAGCACCCCACCCCCTATCTTCCTGTGGGATTCGTAGGAGGCAACGATGGAAAAATGACAGAAAATGGGCAGCAGTGCCATCTTACATTGCGATCCCCAAGACGCCTGCCAAGCGTGAAGTTTATGGCAAACCCCCACTGGTAAGGAGGCGTTTGTTCAATCGTGGATGTCATAATTTACACTTTATCTCTTCTGTCATTGTCAAACTACATAAATGACGTACGTCGTCGGGAAGTTTCTTGAATTTAAAAACACATGGCACAGGATCAGTGAATGTAAGAAGAGTCAATTCATATTAAAGAACTGGTATTACGAGAATTAATGTAGTTTACCCTGAAACAGTGAATTTAATCATCTTCTTATTGTGCTGTAGGGTTGACTACTATAGCGCTCATGTGTCAATGTCACAAGGACCACAGTGACACACTGTAATACAATTGAGTTGTATGTCAGTAGAATACACTGCATGTATACTAATGTATCGGTACAGTGACAACTGTCGATCGAAACTATCGCTAACGGTGAAAACAAGATACCAACTTTAATAACTACCCTCCGGCGGTAGACAGAATATCGCATAGTGAGTTGAGGTATGAAACCAGCTTTAGCCAGAATTGTGTTCTCAAAAATATGTAAGTGTAGTGTTCACTTAGGATGCAATAGTGCTTCAAATCATATTTAGAATAAAATATACTGAAACATACGAGTATTTCAGATTAGAAAAAAAAAGTACAGAAGCTTATTTCAGCCAATTTAAGAACGTCAAAAATTTGTCTTGAGTGGGGATCGAACTGGGCTCTGCTACTGATTTTAGAAGCGCAGAACTGGAGATGGGAACGCGTTTGGCGTGCATAGCCGGAAGGAGCGGGTTCAATATCTTTCCGAAGCGAATACTTAGCACTCAATTAGGAAATGTATTTTGTAGTGCATACCTACTATTTTTGAATATAAAAATTCAATTTATATTCAAAAATGGAACGATGGAACTGACATCCATACGAAATCATCGAATGCTACGTAATCCGCAGATCAAGTGTCATTGCAAAAATAAAAATATTTAAAAAAAACAATGCTAACTAAATCTATGGACGAATATATGACAATTGTCCTTGGTAAGACGTAAGCCATTATCTACAATCATGAACTTTAGGGGATAGACTTCAGAAGGGGTAGCCGTGTTTAAAACTGCCATCTCTTTTCGAAAGCAGTTACGTCGATTCAAAAACTCTTCTCTCCATCAGAACATGCACCTGCCGCCTACATCTACATCATCAGAATGCAGACCTGGCTGTCAGTGCAAGCGAGGCTTTGTCTTAGACGCCAGTTCCAAGAAATGTGTGCAAGCATCCCAGTGTCCCTGTCACCACGGCGGGCGCAGCTACCCCGATGGACATACCATGCAAGAGGAGTGTAACCAATGGTGAGTGCTAAACTATAAATCACTCTATTGTTGCAGCACGCTATTGCTGAAGCGCTCGTAGCGAAGTTTGCTTAGCCATTCTGAAATGATCAGCAAAGTTAAGGGCGCACCGAGCTTTTTAGGCGCGCTGCGTATGTGTGTGTAAGTAAGGCACGCCAACAGCATCCGTCTCTGTCCGACGGCCGAAGAATTACTAAAGCGGATAGGGACAAAGCATCGCGGCTCTGACTAAAATGAGCGGAACGTGCGTGAATTTGAGTATTTCCTTCGTATAATAAAAACAAATACCTATTTGAAAAATATAATGTGTATACGTTATAAAAAACAACATAACATACATTAATAATAATAATATACAATATTATTATTATTATTTTCATTTAAAGTTTTACTTTTCTCGGCTTTAAGCCGGTTTTGACTGTAATTACGGGCCTTGGCCAAGTAAATTACAGCGTGTAATTCGTAGAAGTTAATGTGGGTGTGAAGTCACTTCATTTTCTTCCAACTGCATGAACTTTCTTACTAACCGGCAAGTGTTAAGGATTGCAGCTTTTTGTAATTTTATTATTATACTATCTTTAAGATCTATGACTTTTAAGCTTGGGTGAATATGGTTTGGTACTACTCCGGTGGTAGAAATCACTATGGGGACTACATAAACTTTTTCCTATTATTATTATATTATTAATATTATTTATATTAATATTATTTATATTAATATTATTTATATTAATATTAATTATATTATTATTATTATTTTCCTATTATTATTATTATTAACTTGGAAGGGTGACCGCTGGTGACATTACTACTGAGCGCTTCCGTGCTTCGGAGGGCACGTTAAGCCGTCGGTCCCGGTTGTTATCTTAGGATGGCAGTCGTTATAGCATAGTGGGAATGCCCGCCTGGCTAGCTACCACCCTCAAGTAGAAAATCTGTCGCCAAGCACCTAACAGTGTGTTCCGGCAGCTGTCCTTAAGAGCCAGTAATTTTAGGTTAGCCTGAACAACATCTTCGACCACATCATCACTTTCCATCAGGTAAGATAGTTGTCAAAGGCTAACCTATCAAGCATAAAAAAAAAACAAAAAACAATAGAGCGTGTGTCTTTTGCTCAGTTACAATGTGTACAAGGCTTCAAAATATGTTTTTGTGATTCCGGTGGGTGCAACTACCCTGATGGACGCACCAGTAGTGAATGCCAAGGTATCTATACATGCCCCATCATGTCCTCACTGTTGAGAGACGTGCTATTCCAAGCTGAGCTACCGTAGTTTTTCTATAGGATTGTGACCTCTGCCTATAACAGATGCATTTTGTCACAAGTGATGAACAATGCTGTGCCCATCACTGACTCACTGAGCTTATCTGAGACATATGGTTGTTAACACAATGTAAGATACTTGCTATAGATTTTCTACTTGAGGATGGTGGCTAGCCTTGCGGTGAAGTTTAAGCTGGCGGTGGGGATCGAACCATGGACCTGCGTCATGGCAGTCCTTATATATCATCGCTTGGCTATCACTGCTTTAAAATCTGGTTTTCATATTAGAGAAAGTGAGAAGCGTGGGCTATAGTCCACTACGGGCCGAGGCATTACGCATCTAACTGAGTGACTGCAGAGAACGTTGATTAGCGTTTGACTAGAGCGTTTACATTCCTAGCTATAAATAACAACAGTTATGTGTTGCAACAGTTTACGTGTAATGAAAAACCAAAAAAAAGGAGTTGGAGGCGCCGGGTATCGATCCCGGTACCTCTCGCATGCTAAGCGAGCGCTCTACCATCTGAGCTACGCCCCCTGTATCTGTCTGTGCCAACATAGAGGTCACTATATGACAAAGATAATACTTAATCCAGAAAAATATAGCAAAATGACGGTAGTTTGGAGGCGCCGGGTATCGATCCCGGTACCTCTCGCATGCTAAGCGAGCGCTCTACCATCTGAGCTACGCCCCCTGTACCTGTCTGTGCTAACAGAGAGGTCACTATGTGACAAAGATAATACTTAATCCAGAAAAATATAGCAAAATGAGGGTAGTTTGGAGGCGCCGGGTATCGATCCCGGTACCTCTCGCATGCTAAGCGAGCGCTCTACCATCTGAGCTACGCCCCCGATGTAGTTACATACAGATTTATACTTTCGTTTCAAGATCTCGTCGAATATGTTCATTACATATATGGCCTTAGGCATGTCTGTTGCGTTGTGTCATACATCAATACGTGACATTTTGCATTCTCTACTATTGTGTAAAAAGTAGGTTACAAATCTATAACGCTAAAGATTGGAGTTCAGATCTGCGAACATAAATTAATAAATTGAAATTATATTTTGATTTCAAAAATGAATTTGATCGAATTAGCTTCTCTAAATTTCAATAGGTAAATGTGCTACTGGAAATATCATCATAACTTTACGACATCGTACTACACACTTAGTACCAGTGTACCTAATAATAGAGTATCATTATATTCACTTCATAGAATTCTCTAAAATATACACATACGTATTGTAAAATTTGCTGCTTCGGTTTTGTGGTACGAGGAAAGTAGCTTTTCAACTTAAGAACTCTCCTTGGTAGTAGGTAGGTATACTAATTTTTGTTGTTCAAAACGAAATCGGCTTATAAGGCGTAGAGCAAAAAAAAGGTTGTATTTTGTATAGGGTATAACATATTTTTTGCCTAAATTTCAAACGACCGAAGGACGGAAAACGTGAAATATATTCTTTTATAGACAATTCTGTTACTCCATAGTAACACATTGTTCAAAAACCCGAGGTCCACCCAGAACTGATGATGACACCGGTATTTTTTATTTCGGAATTTTAAATTATTTAAAAAACTTAAGTGCTTACATGCGTTATTGCGAAACTTATAAAATATAAAGAATTTGAACCAGGAATAATGTTTTATTGATAATTTTAAACATTGGTGAAGAGAAATTAGACAATCTTAAATTCGGATTTTGTAAAGATGGCGATAGTTAATGGGAGTAAATTATATTTCGAATCAAAATCATTTATTGTTTTAGGCGTCTACGACGCTCTTATGGAGGTCAATTAAAAAGTTTTTATATTGTAATATTCTACATTGTACTGCCACGTTCAGCAAGCAGCAGTAAAAAATATAGAGCCAATAGTCCATTCTTTTAAACGTTTTCTAACAATGTGTTAAATACAATATAATACAATTATTACAATATTTGTTTAAATTACGTAGGTGATAGGTAAAAAGGTAAAACCACAAAGTTCAAACCTCTTTTGTAAATAAGACTCGTAAAGCAACCGGTAACCGTACTATTGTAATGTGCAGAAACACCCCACCCATACGTTGACGTTAACACTGATAAAGCTGCTCTTTAGTAGGCCATGTAGTTATAGGATAAGAAAAATAATGGAATTTATGTGCCAAACCTGTTACAATTAAATAACAACTTATTGTAAATTGTTGGTACTTTGAAAGCGCCTAGTATAGATTCCGATAACTTTCGCGTGCTAACTGAGCGTCGTACCATCTGAGCTATGCCCCTTGTATCTAATGAATAGATTCAGGCGTTACTTTGCGGAAATCCATATTTAATAATAACAAATACTTTTAAAAGTATCCTAAAAAACATTAAATAATATTTAAATAAAACACTTAAAAAAGTATAAAATTATATATCTAGTGACAATTCCGCCTAATTTTCCTGTTATCTACGTGACGTCATAAACATCACGCAGCCTAACCGGAAGAATACCCGACTAGTTTCGCTTCTAAACGAAGCATCTTCAGGAGGTCTTGACTTACCGAGCGCACGATCGAGACTAAACGGCCAGCGGCTAAACACGCCTTTATATAGGCCCGATCGTGACTCACTGTTCTTTGTTGTAGCTTACAATTGGTAAAGATATACGTGTTTATAGTGATAATTATATAACAATGTTATTGAATTGCTAACAGAATATTTTTAAATTATATATGGTATGTTTAGTGTTTACAAATATGAGAAATATTGAATAATATAGTAAACAATATTAGGAAACTAGTTTTAACTTAAAATTATGAAAGGGTCGCAGAGTGACGTCAACACTGGTTCGGCGGGTAGCTCGGTTCGGCCAGCAGGCGGCTTCCACGATGAAACAGTCACAGGACCTGCTTGTAGCTGCTCGGGACACGTGGGGATGACACGGTGGGTGGCGTGACTCGTAGCGTGACGTCATCACTGGTAGCTGGTTCGACGGGTGGCTTGGCTCGGCACGTTATGAAAAAATAATAAACAAATATTACAAATAATGTTTAAATTATTAGGTTTCAATTTGATTTAATCTGTACTTAATTAAATGCTTTACATTTTTCTTGTAATTATTCAATTTGACTCCTTTAATGGCTTATTTGATAATTGCGTAGTCCATTAGACATTGATTTGACTCGTTGTATTGCCCCTTGTATCTCCTGTTACCAATAGAGAGGTCACTCTCGCACAAAAATAATTAAAAGGCAATATTGTAAAATGCGGGTAGTTGTGAGGCGCTAGGTACCGGATCCCACTCCCTCTCGCATGCTTAACGAGCGCTCTACCCATCTAAGCTACTTCCCCTATATGTGAAAGTACGAATAGAGAGGTAACTGAGTGACAAAACCAATGATACTACACAATATTGCAAAATGCACAATAATACTACAACAAAATGCGGGTAGTTTGGAGGCGCCGGGTATCGATCCCGGTACCTCTCGCATGCTAAGCGAGCGCTCTACCATCTGAGCTACGCCCCCTGTATCTGTCTGTGCTAACAGAGAGGTCACTATGTGACAAAGATAATACTTAATCCAGAAAAATATAGCAAAATGAGGGTAGTTTGGAGGCGCCGGGTATCGATCCCGGTACCTCTCGCATGCTAAGCGAGCGCTCTACCATCTGAGCTACGCCCCCTGTATCTGTCTGTGCTAACAGAGAGGTCACTATGTGACAAAGATAATACTTAATCCAGAAAAATATAGCAAAATGAGGGTAGTTTGGAGGCGCCGGGTATCGATCCCGGTACCTCTCGCATGCTAAGCGAGCGCTCTACCATCTGAGCTACGCCCCCTGTATCTGTCTGTGCTAACAGAGAGGTCACTATGTGACAAAGATAATACTTAATCCAGAAAAATATAGCAAAATGAGGGTAGTTTGGAGGCGCCGGGTATCGATCCCGGTACCTCTCGCATGCTAAGCGAGCGCTCTACCATCTGAGCTACGCCCCCTGTATCTGTCTGTGCTAACAGAAACGTGACACAAATAATAATCCAGAAAAATATTGCAAAATGCGGGTAGTTTGGAGGCGCCGGGTATCGATCCCGGTACCTCTCGCATGCTAAGCGAGCGCTCTACCATCTGAGCTACGCCCCCGATAAATGCAGTCTTCAATCTGATCATATCAAAAAAACATGTGCATATCAAGGCAAATTATTGCTACATACGCGCCGATACGCCGATACGTGACATTGGCCTTTATTCAACAAGATATATATTAGAAGTCATCACCATGTTTTGTAATTTAATTGTAAAATTCTAAATTTCAAACGTCAAAGAATTATCACACATCAATTTCAAAACAAGTATAGTAAAAAAAAATTCTGCAGCATTTTCCTGTAATCAATTTACAGATGGAAAAAGTATTGCAAAAAAGGACAGTTTGGAGGCGCCGGGTATCGATCCCGGTACCTCTCGCATGCTAAGCGAGCGCTCTACCATCTGAGCTACGCCCCCATTAACTACGATTACGAATAAAAGCAATACATAGTCATTTATGCTGACTAATTACAATGCGTACTGCGAACTCCTTTCACTTTATTTGGAGCACTGGGCAGTACAAGTATCGCTTACGTAAGTAAACCTTGGCATTGCGCCAATCGCCGGCGGCAGTTCGATAAAACTGATAAACTTGCTTATACTACATAATTTCATATGCAAACTAGACAAGAAGACTTCTGGTTGAATGAATTATGACGTCTTGAACTAGTTTTCAGTTGTTACCATGTTACTTCGTTTGTTTATGCGAGGCGCGGTGGATAAGTGACTGAGAAATATCATTAGCCCCGGTTTCAACCGCGCAGACAATGATGAAAAGTGTCCTATTTGTTAACTCAGGAGCTAGACTATCAATATTCCAAGTTTGATCTAAATTGGTTCAGCCGTTTCAGCGTAAAGGAATAACATCCTCATATATCCATATCATATATCCTCACAATCCGACACTCACCCCCACTAGTAGTTTCTAATGTATGTTTTTTTTATTACTAAATCTGTTGCACTACAGACTCTGGGTCTTATTTTTAGATTTTCCTTTTTATTGTTATCAATTTAATACAATTTATAAATTATTTGTCGTCTCCAATACATCGTCTTCCTGAAGGGAAGTATGTATGATATTAGTGCCCTGCTCAGTGTTCCAGGTATAACGGTGAAGGCTCTATACCATGTTCAGAAAGTTCTATTACATATTCTTCAATTTGTAGTAGATTTTTTTATTTTTGTTTTTGTCTTTACTGACAATATTTCTAGAACTCTTTGTGAACGAGTTCGTCCAATTACTACACCATACCTACCTATTTCTACTGCCAAGCAGTAATGTTCGCATTACTGTATTGCGATTTGAATGGAATGGGTGCTGATAAAATTACAGGCACACGAGATTTAACCTTATGCCTCGGAGTGATAGGCGCAATGCAGTTCGCTCGATATGGGCAGAGGTTACACTTAACATCTGAACACCAGGTGGGCCTAGAACTTCTTCCGTCACAATATCATTAAAAAAACCTCTCTGTTGGTACTGACAGACAATGGGCGTAGCGTAGCTAAGACTATTATCAGCAGGAGTAGCAGGCAACACTTTCTCGTTTCGTCAATACACATACTTTTACATAAAAATGATGCAGTATACAGTATATAATCTCACTAATCCGGCGCTTCAATAGACCGATACGTCCAATAATCTGGCACCCTCCGCCCGCGCCCGCATTTAACTGTTTCAATAGCTGCATAACATGGGCAGAAGAAAACGGCATATCTGCCAAAGATATTTTAAGTCCTCAAAACATGGGAGACAAGGTATTTTAGCAAGGACTCCAAGTTGCACAAAGGCAGACCTCAATTAATAGTATATGTAATTACATGTTAATTTTGTGATATGTTACAGTTATATATATTATATTATTCTCTTTATATAATGCTTTTTTATATTTATTATGAGGTTTTTCTCTATATATAATCCATTAATCTTAACATTGTTATAATCCGGCACCCCTTGGTTTTTAATAGTGCCGGATTAGTGAGATTATACTGTAATTATAAAATATAATTTATATATTTGTTAGCGAGTGCAAACGCGGCAACTGGTCTTGCACGAGTAAGAAATGCGCCGGCGTGTGCGCCGCGTGGGGCGACTCGCACATCGCTACCTTCGACGGCACCGACTACGACTTCGAGGGAGTGTGCACGTATCTACTCGCCAAGGGGAACCTCGACGGGAAGGACGGATTCGACGTTGAAATTCAGGTAAAAAATATCTAGGTTCTTGATTACGGCAATACGTTGTGTTTTCATGATAATTTTGTATATTAGCTCAATTTCTACGCGTGATTTTGCCCTTGTGGGATATTTGTTATATCGGGTTCCCTTGGGGACTACTCGACAAAATTACAACGGAAGGAAACATTTGAACCACCAGCGGAGTACCGCGGTAGCTCTGATAAGTAGAGCATGCCCTAGTCCTAGGGACAAATGATCACGGATCCAAATTATTGTTGTAATTTTTCCTGGTTATTTAGTAAGCATATTCGCTCTGGTGATAATGCCATGCACATTGTTGCAACTAATAAAGAGTTAAAATGGGCAAAAAATTCTCTACAGCCCTTACGGAGGTGAGATGCACGTATGATGTACTTATACTGAGCTTACTAAGATGTTTGGATTTGTAAAAGAGGTGGACGAAATGAGATTGGAAAGGTAAGTATGCATGGCGTGTGTAAATGATACAGTTTGTAGAGGAAGACCCCAGCGAACATGTTCTGACAAGACTGGTCACCTTTACATATTATTAGAGAAAAACAATTTTGTTCCGGACGGGAAACGAACCCGCGCCCGCCGATTTTGCGCTGGATGCCTAAACCGTAACGTAATTTGTAAATGTGATTTTCTTTCAGAAAGCGATAGTGCTATTAAAATTTAGGACATAAAAAACTAAAAGAAAAGGGCTGTAGATGTTCTGGAATAAGGCCGACTCATGAATACCCGTAACATAAGAGAGGTTGATGGGAGTAAAGGAAGCAAGAGAGATATGCTAAGATCGTAGCAGATACGTAAACCTGATTTATTTTAACTTCTGGTGAGGCGTGTTAATAGCCTATACCTGATGTATACTTTACTACCAAATTGATGAACCTCCCTGAAAACACGACACTGCTAACGCCGTCTCAGGGAGCTTGAGCTAAAAACTCAGCAAGCATAATGATAAGATGGGCTCTGCAGCATATTGGTGATATCCTGATTGTTCATCAATATAGAACTAAGATATAGGAGTATTATATATGAGAAAGAAAATTATTACATAAATAAGGCATTGACGCTTCACCAACTTCAAAATTATATTGGGTCTCTCTGTTGATTTTCTTTAAACAGTTGAGTTTCTGTAAAATTCATTAAATGTCTGTATTTACTTCTGGAACCAAATGAACGGTATTGCTTTAAAAAATATCGTTAGGCAACTCAAGTTTATTATTATTTTGAGTTCCCGTTCCCCATAAAAAGAAGGTTTATGAAGGTCACTGAGGTAATAAGGGACAAGTACTTCGTTGGGTACCAACCTTAAGAAACTTTCCAACGAGTCACCCTGGTATCTCGTTTCAGCTTTTTTCCATTTTCATACCTTTAACCGCTGAACAGGACGTAGACAGTGGGCGTTTATCGTATGTTGTGATGAATTTGACATTAATATATTATTTTTATTGACTAGAACGTGCCATGTGGAACCACCGGCGCTACCTGCTCCAAATCCCTGACTCTCAAGGTGGGAAGCGGCGAGAACGAAGAAATAGTAACTCTCACCAAAAACGCTCCACTACCGGAAATATCTAAACTTAAACGGTAAGCCTCCCGTGGTGTATCTAGAAAACTTGCGAGGCGTAAATATTTTTGGTTCTTCCAACAGAATACTAACTTACTTTTAAAGAATGTCTGGAAGAAATACCCTTATACACAGCAAAAAACGGATGAAGATGTTTTTCACTTCGACGCGTTTATGGATATTATGCATTTGTTTTCTTTTTAAATTATAGCGGATAGGTTAGCCTTTGATCTCTACTCACTTGATGATGGTAAGTGATGTGTTCGAAGATGCTCATCAGGCTAACCTAAAATTACTGGCTCTCAGGGACAGCTGCCGAAACACACCTTTTTGTGCTTGGCGACAGATTTTCTACGTGAGGGTGGTAGCTAGCCAGGCGGGCATTCGCAAAATGCCCTATGGATATTTGTATTTATCCGTTGTCATTTAGCTGAATTATCCGATGTGGATGTTATTTTTGTTAGGTAGAGTATAGTAGCTCCAAGTTGGTCCTATTAAATTTCTTCAACTTCGGTCAAGTAGTTTTTTGGTTATATTCAAAGTATTTGCTAATATGCTTACACATGACTTAATAATTGCTACTATTGACGACGCTGGCCATTATCGTGGGCTTGTGACACAGTGAATCTTGAACGTAGCATGTATTACATTACTGACAAGTGTGATATTTTTTTAGAATCTGAAAACTGAACCAAGTTCTAACACTGAAAAATATGAAATAACTTTTGGAAGTTGGTCAAGAAAATTGTGAGCTAAGTAACAGTGTTTTAATCAATGGTACAGTCATATCGTGCTTTCGAGTGTTAGAAGTTTGGTCTTTTATATCAATTTTATTTTTACTCTGTTCCAAATGTTCCAATTAACCATTTAATTAAAAGTAATTTGGCTTTTTACTAATATTAATAAAACGTAAAATGTTAAGATAAATACTTCTCCCATAGAAACAAAGACCGCCCAGAACACGTTTGTAAGCGCTGCATTGCGCTCGTCAACCTAGATAGTAGTATAATTGTATGTATAATTGTTATTATACAGAATCAAGCTCCGTATCGCCGGTGCGTACGTGTTCCTGGATGTTCCATCTCTGGGCATGAGTGTGCAGTGGGATCGGCAGATGAGGGCCTACGTCAAAGTCGACTCCATGTGGCAAGGGAGGGTAAGTACCTAGCTTGTATTTTTTCGGTTAACGGCAAATATTCCTTAGGAATAAGGTTGAAGTTTTGTAGGAAAGTTGAACAACAGTTTGGTGCTATTCAACTTATCTGTGTTACTGGAATTTTGAAGAAATAATATACTAAACCAGTACAATTTTCTTCCTAAGAGTCAAGATATTTTTATTTAAATTAATTTATCGATTATAAGTAGAACACAATGTGGAATCAAATGCACAAATGGTTTTGTCTTTCGGGATGGAACGGAGCGTCGATGAGATCATTGAACGAACCTTTACCTAACTAACAATAAAACTTCCCAACGAGCTTCGGGAAGGCAGGCAGCAATAAAAGCAAATATTATATTTATCAAATAATTCTATTTCTTTAGTCAGATGAAGCCCAGTAGTCTGTTTGATGGATTGCACACTCGGCTAAGACGGTTAAATTAATATAATTAAAGCACAAAATCTGCATTTTATCCGGCAGTCTCGATGGCCGAGTGGTTAAAGCATCCGGTCTGTAAACCGTGGGCCCGAAACCCGCTTGAGTTGAAAAATTTACTTCAAAAAATGTGTTCCATTGTCCTACGTAATGTTAGAGAAAACGTATTGTATCCCCCTCATAAGTTGGATAGAAGTAAAAATAAGAACAATTCATTGGGAACAATGAATTATCTTTATTTCAGGTGAAGGGTTTGTGCGGCAACTACAACAGCGACATGCGTGACGATTTCCAAACGCCATCTGGCGGCGGTTTGGCCGAATCCTCCGCTCTTATCTTCGCGGACTCCTGGAAACTCAAGTCTACCTGTCCCAAGGCACAGCCTGCTATTGTAAGTTAAACCAAATAAGACGTAACGTTTAATCCCTATATTGTATAAACATAGTCGCTTCTCGCTGTCTGTCTCTATGTATGCTTAGACCTTTAAAACTGCGAAACGGATTTTGATGTGTTGATTTTAATAGATAGAATAATTCAACTGGATGGATGGACTGGATTTTATATGTATAATAAATGCATAATATACTAAAGAAATATTGATAGTTTTAGAGGTTTCTAATGTGATGTCGTAAATAAACACTTTTTTGCGCTTACATTGCAAATGCTGGCTAAACCCTACTAGATAGATCAAAATAATTTACTACAGTATTGTACACCTAAAAAAGGTCTATAAAAAAGTTTGCGATGGTATCTATCTATATCTTAGGGATAACCATAATAACCATATTGTATCCTTTACTTTTTCGAGAAATAAAGGCTTATTTACGAAGCGATTTTAAACAATACAGCATTGATTTTTATCAAATATAGTTACAACTTGAAATACATTAAGTATTGAATATAGATTAATGTGGCCCTTTACAGCATGTAATTTAAATGAATATTTTGAAAGATAATACATTATTTGCATTGCACCCGTGCGAAGCTGGGGCGGGTCGTGTCGTATTGACCTATATATACTAGACGCGACATCTCAAACAGTCGACCGGTGCAAGTATGCTGGCCGGCATACTCACCCTCACACGTAGCTGGGCACTCGTAAAAATTACACGCGCTTTACGTTCGAATATTGTGTATTATCAATTGTGTATTTTGATTACACAATTTTCGAACGTAAAGCGCATGTAATCTCTACGAGTACCCAATTGCGTGTGTGGGAGAGTATGTCGGCCAGCATACTTGCACTGGTCGACTATCGTCGTTTGAGATGTCGCGTCTAGTATATATAGGTCATTGGGTCGTCGTAATAATACTAATAAAAACTAACGCCTATCGAAATGTAGTAGGTACTTCATTTTAAATACGAAGTTTTCTAAAGCTTATGGCAAGTTTAATTATTATTTAGAAGCGCCTAAGTCAAAAATAAAAATTCCAAAGGCCAAAAGCGCTTTTTGAAGAAACTGCCATCTCACACAGCGATCCCCAAGCCGCCTGCCAAGCGTGGGATTATGGCAACCCCCCTTTTTCAAAGGAGGGGAAGGTGTGTTCAGTCTAAAACATACATAATTAAACGCTTTTGATGTTTGCGTAACAGCCAAAGAGGCTGCAAGATGTTTGCCAAAATGACCAGAAGCAGTGGACGATCCGGCTGTTACAGTACAGGACAGTATGGATATTATGGTCTATGATAGTACTTCATGACCAGAAGCGAGCTTGTAAGTCAATTGAGATTTGTTTATTTATACCCAGGACCACTGCAAGCAGCGTCCGGAGCGCGCGCAGTGGGCGGCGAGTACTTGCTCGGCCCTCAAGCGGTACCCGTTCACGTTGTGCCACGGCGAGGTGCCCCCGGGGGCGTGGCTAGCGCGGTGCGAGCGGGACGCGTGCGCGTGCGACGCGGGCGGGGACTGCGAGTGTGCGTGCGCCGCGCTCGCGGCATACGCGTATGTGTGCGCGCACAGGGGGGTCACGCTGCAATGGAGGACTACACAACTGTGTCGTTAGTGATCACTCTCTCTCTTATTTCTTAATCGTTAACGGCTCTATTCACGCAATAATTAATATCAAAATATTTTGACTAATCTCGATGTTTCGATCAAGTTGCATTGACCATGGTCATGAGTAGACTGAAGCTGCGGGGGTCATCGTCTTGCGGGAGCGATCTTAATCTACCCCCGCTTGGTTTTCGTTAATGTCTTTATCACTGTCACCTCAACACCCTACACTTACAGTTACTGTTAGCACATGAATAAAGAACTGAACACAAGGAAAGCTGCACCACTACAGACACAGCTATATGTTACGACAAGACGCGCGGGCATTGCAGGGGCTCCCGCTCGGGTACAAAACCGGATTAGACCAGCTCAGTCAGGGGACAAAGTTAAGGTGTGCCACAAAGCAATACGGCGCATACGATTATGTATATTGGTTTATCACTGTATTAATATTGAATTGTAAAACCATAATAGAACCAGACAAGTAGTTTGTTACCTTTTTTGTTATTGTGACGGAACAAGCTCGAGACCCACCTGATGTTAAGCGGACTAACCTTTGCGTATAATTTGCAAAAATAAACACTTCTTAGAAAGGAGCTCTACATTTTTGGGGTAAGAATAAAACAGTAATTAGTCATAGGTTATATTGATTTGTGATACATATTTTTACCCGCAGCGATGCAATGCGACGAGAAGTGTTCCAACTACGACGGCTGCGTGTCTCCGTGTCCGGTAGAGACATGCGACAACACGCTCTATTACAAAGACATAAAGACCAACTGCGAACAGGACACTTGCGTAGAAGGTACTCAACTATTTTCAACTTATATTATATCGAATATTTATGGAATTATTACTGTATATATTTATTTCGTAGTAGTACGACTTACGTAGGTACTACTAGAACCATGTTTAGGAGATTAGTGAGATAACTCAAATGAAACGCTCATCTGGCGACATAATTGCTTACTGAAAATTTCGAAATGCGTAGTACGAAACTTAAATTGAAATTTGAAATAAAATCAAAAAGGAACTTATCTATGTATCGGTACCAAAAATATTATATTCTAAATTATTTTCAGATGAATATTTAAATCCTATAGAATCTTATAGATTCAGTAATTAGAATAACCCAATAATCGTGTTCCTCATCCCAGGCTGCAAGCCGAAGAAGCCTTGCACGGAAGGCACAGTGTACAAGAACAGTTCGACGACGGAGTGTGTCCCGCGCGCCAAGTGCAAGCCCGTCTGTATGACTCTACAGAACGGGACTGAGATCTTGGAAGGAGAAATCGTCACTGAAGACGACTGTCATACCTGTCGATGTTCCAAGGGACATAGCGTCTGCGCTGGAGAGCCTTGCTCTACTACAGAGGTGAGTTACATTTACAAAAGAATGTTCTATTAATACTCATTGTCATGTTAGCTCAATTAGTTAGAGCATACCCCGGCTAAATGGGTTTATACCGGCTATAGGGCAGGAAGGGATTTCACCTTTAAATTGTACCATATTATTATTAAATAATGTTATTTGTATTTGTAAATACATACAAATATATTATATACGGCACTGCAGAACGGGGCAGATAAAGCAATATTTTATACTTTCGTGTACTTCGCGTTATAATTACTCTTTTGGGTCTAATAGCGCAGAAATTATGGTCAAATAGCATATACCTAAGAAAACCAACGTGGAAACAGTTGAAGAGCATATCACAGCTTTGAAGAATCGAAGCTAATGTTTTGTTGATCACATGCTGAGCACTTGGTTCAGTCAGAAGCTTCACTGGATCCGCGGCCAGAAAATCCTCTCCACTATTTGTGCGTACCTATATCTGTAAGTTTAATATAAACAAAATTAAAGGAAGGAACATCTCTTCTACACTTTGATCAGGATAACTCGTGCCCACCATTAACCACGGAGCAATGGTATTAATGTTGATTTCAAATAGTTAAATCAATATATTTAAAATAATCGTTATAATCCTCTTGTTGTTTTTCCTTTTGCCATAGTGGAATTTATTTGGCGGACATTGCGTGAATACCTACAAAGTATTTATTTTTGTTTATCCAGCCTGGAGGCTCAACCCCCGCGCCTACAACTCCCGACCAAGGCACTGAGGCACTGAAGTGTACCAGTGGATGGACGTCCTGGATTAGCAGGGGAACTCCTGAAGCGGAAAGTAACGGAGAGTCGCTTGAAATAGAACCTCTGCCGAAGCCTAACGAACTCGTAAGTCTACTTGTCGAACTGGCAGCTCAGATACTGAATTGGAACGTTTGTCGGGCCAACGTTTGAGATAAGATTTTGTCTCGGTTTGGCCCCTAGATCCTGGGCTGCACATTGCTATTTTTTCTTTTTAAGAATGTTTTATTTATAGTTACTTATTTGATATTTAAAGTTGAATATGTCTACAGCGCATAGGATCGCCGATGTGCAAGCCGGAGTTTATGACAGACATAGAATGCCGCACCGTCGGCTCGCACCTCTCGCCCAAAGACACCGGCCTCAACGCAGAGTGCAGCCTGGAGCGAGGACTCGTCTGCAAGGAGAAGAAAGTTCCGTGTCCCGACTTCGAGATTAGAGTGCATTGTCAGTGTCAAGGTGAGTCACTCTTCTGTATTTGATTTGGTTATGGAAAATAATAAGGTCAGGTCTAGTTTCTTGGTATAAAGCGAGGTGCCTGCGAGAAGCACCGTCCTTTCGCAGGGGTCTTCTTTATAACCTTCGATCACTAATTGTTGCTGATCGACCTGTATTTATTTTACACTCAATGTGGCAGTAGAGTACTTTACAGTTAAGTTTAGTGATTGTCCTTTACTAGAACGCTCTAATAAGACACGACGCCTTAAATGGATGTATTTTTTTAATAAACGGTATCGACTTCCATCAGAGAGACATATAACATAACTTGTTATATCCAGGTATGGCAATACCTGGAAATACATTTTCAGTTAAATTTGTGTTACCTAAAAACACTCAACTCATTAAAAATTATGAATTTTAATAGGGACCAACTTGGAGGTAATACGATTCGATTCTCCATATGTACTAAGGATATAAACGACGCATGCTCAATCAATTTAGCTAAACATAGTACAAGCAAGTACTAAATTCAAAAATATTGCAGAACCAAATTTGTGCGAGAACATGACAACACTGAACACGAAGCATCCTACCGACTGCGCCAAGTTCTACGAGTGCCCCCCGAGCGGGCCGGTACTGAAGGAGTGCGGGATCGGTACTCTCTACAACCCGGTCACGTTCGTGTGCGACATGCCCGCTGCTGTAGCGCTCGTCAGGCCCGAATGTGATTTCTCAACTACTACAGGTTATTACATCCAGATAATCTTCGTATTTCTTCATTTCATTCATGATAAAAGTGACAGATGAGAAAATATGGGATGCACAAGCAGGGTTTTGAAAGGGAATGGGGTATAGATCAGGTCTTTTCTTTATTATCCATACCGAAAAATGCTTGGCGAAAAGCCAAAAGGTCTATTGTGCTTTCGTAGATTTAGGAACGGCTTATGATAGGGTGAGTAGGCATGAACTGTGGTCAGCGTTTTCTATGCATGGGTTTAATGGTATCTTGATCCAAGTGCTGAAATCCCTCGATGAGGATTCCAGTGCTTGTGTTAGGATAAACGGGACATACAGTGATTGGTTTAACATCGAAAAAGGTGTTAGGCAAGGATGTGTAGCATCACCGTGGCTGTTCAAGTTTGTATACTATGGAATATATGTTTACAAAAGACAGACAGAGTGTGAAAGTGATATAGAAAGAAGAGTGAATGCTGGAAACATGGTGAACAGAGCATTGCCCGCGTTTCTGAACAGTCAAGGTGTCTAAGAAGGCTCGTCAGGCTGTTCATGGAGAAGTGTAGGTTCCGTCACTAATACTCACTATGGTAGTGAAAGTTGGGTATGGCAGAAAAAAACATGAAAGTAGAAAGTAGACATGAAACCCTTGAGAAGCATAATTGGTGTCAAACGGAGTGACAAGATATGTAATAGTGTGATAAGGGAACGATGTGGTGTGAATGCGGATGTGGTGACAAAAATCGAGAAAGGTATGTGAAAATGGTTTGGACATGTGGACAGAATGAATTAAATGAGAATGACTAAACAGGTATACATGGGACAAGTGAACGGAAGTGTTGGAAGTGGAAAACCTAGGCGAACGTTCTGAAATCAGATGACGAATGAACGAATGACGATGACAAAGACGTTCTGAAAAAAGGCCAGGTCAGGAGTACCCTAAACCGACGCACATGTATGAAAGGATTGATTAGTGTAGATGAAGCGAAAGATATATGTAAGGATCGTAGTATGTGGAAATCTGTGGTCTCTGCCTACCCCAACGGGAAAGAGGCGTGATTTTTATGTATGTAATCTTCATATTGAATGTAGCTAATATTGAATTTTTCATATTATATAGAAAATTAAAATTCATTCAGTAAATATACAACATTTAAATTATTTTTTTGTTAGCTTGTCTACCTATTGTCTTATACACATAATAAGCGAGATTTAGAGATTATTCTCTACGATTCGTTTGTAGTTCAAAGCAAAAATGTTGCGCTCATGTGAACCAATATATGTTTCTTCGCTTAGAGTCGTCAGCGTCCCCTTCGGCAGTCCCTTCGACAACTCACACCCCCCCAGTGCCCACGCCCCCGCCCCGCTGCCCCCCCGGGCTGCAGTACCGCGACTGCCTGTTCCCGTGCAACCAGCTGTGTGACTACTTCAGAAGAACGCTTATGGCTAAAGGACGGTGTGTCAGAGAGGTTAGTCCACTATATCTTTAACCTTCTTAATCGAAGGTTTTCATTAGATATCTTACGGAAATCGTTGTCAATTGGTGTTGGCCAATAGAAGTGTTTCAAGAATATCCAAAACTTCACCGTGTTAAGTTCTTTATTTACTCTATGTGGCTCATATATATGCACCTTATACAGGGTTATTGGTAAATTGCTAACAACCCCTTAGGGTTGTCCTAACAAAAGTTTTGAGATTTTTTTTTGTATTAAAAAAAATAGTTTTAATGCCTACTACAAGCCAGGAGCGTCCACCGCGGCAACACCGTACCGCGCCGTGCTCCCTTTAAATATAGTTTTGAATATTTACATTGAGCAAGGTAATAAAAAATATGAAATAATACATTACAGGCACAAGAGACTTTTAACATCTGGTGGGCCTCGAACTTATTCCGTCAAAAACGCATTTAAAAAAAAACAAAGGAAAAAAAAGAATCTCAAATGTTCGTTAGCACTAACCCTAAGAAGTTCTTAGCATTTTACCAATAAGCCTGTAAAAGTTTTAAGTATCATCTGACGTTGGTCGATGGAAGTGTTCCAAGAGTGGGAGGTGCAAATTATGAATCTATATGCTCGAAGAGTCAAGACCTCCTGATGATGCATCGCATTATAATCGAAAAATTCTTCCCTTTAAGCTACTTGGCACGTATGACGTAACGTTATCTTAGCAGAAAAATCAGGCGTAATTGTCACTAGATATATATTTATTAGTATTAATAAATGTTTTCTGAAATATTAATTTAATGTTTTCTTAATATATTTATTACATCTTTCCCAGTTTAAATATTTTATTTCAATTTAACTACTATTTATTTATGTTGTAATTTATTTATATCTTAATCTTCATATTAGTTTTTATATCTTAGATAAGTATTTCTCTCCTCAGAAATGCGTTGAAGGCTGCATCAAACCAGAAATCACTTGTGAAGCTGGGAAGTACTGGCGTGATGAGTACACCTGTGTCGAAAAGAAGGATTGCACATGTCTTTCAGACGGAAAAATTGTTAAGGTACGTACCATAGAGATTTATAAATCACGTTTTTAAAATCTATTAAGTATATAATTCGTCGTGTAGACCCTGCGTTACCCTGTAGTTTGAAATATTTTTGTCTTAAACTCAGGCTTGGAACCATTCTGTCAAATTATTGGTTTTTACAATATGTACTCAAATACTGCCCCTAAATACATCAGTTGATAACGAACGATCGAAGACACAATCTTACATCCGAACACTTGGAACAGTATGAATATTTATAATAATACCAAAATGTGAAATATTTTTTTAACGATACGTTTCCAATATTAATAAATTAAAGAGATAATTAGTAAAAAATACTGATCGTATGTTTAATTTCTTATGAAATAACTTATACATTTATTAAATACTGTGTTTTTTATGAAAAATACTTAAACTATGAATCAAATGTGACAGAATATACAGTATCATATAAAAGTTTAAAAAAGGTTTACTTGTGCACACAAATATGTATGAAAAATACTTAAAATATGAATTAGATGTGATAAAATATGATACTGTATATTTTGTCACATTTGATTCATATTTTAAGTATTTTTCATACATTATTTGTGTGCACAAGTAAACCTTTTTTGCATATAATTCTGTCTCGACTTATAACTATCTGTCGTGGGCGTAAATCTTTAAGTTATGATAATGTATTAGCGTCGTACCGAATTCCAAAAATAATTTTACAATTCTTTTATGTTTACAGTAGGTATTTATTTTAAAATAAAAGCCCAATTAATACATTTTCATTGTGACATGAAATTTTGTAAGAACTTATAAGTGTCTTTATATGTATCCTGCAGCCAGGCGGTGTGGTGACCGACGGCTGCCTCAAGTGCCAATGCCTCGACAACGACTTCCACTGCGACACTTCGGAGTGCGTCTCCGTCATCGTTCCTCCACAGGGCTCCACGCACCAGCCCTACATCTTACCTCAGATCACTGACACTAGTACTTCTACCACTACTGTTGCTTCCAGTGCCGTACCAATCAATTCCACATTAAGCCCAACCACTCGCCCTACTCATACTACCCCTACTAGCCCTACCACCGTTACTACTCCTACTACCCCAACTACTCCAACTACCCCCACTACGCCAACTACGCCTACCACATTCAAGCTGACTAAAGAGGCGAGACTTCTGGAAACGACTCCAATCATAGTGATTAGCACCAGCACGCCGCCGCCCGATTGCTCTCCTGACAAGTACGTATTATAAATATCAAAGTTCGATAAATATCAAAGTTCGACGGCTCGTGTTAAAAAAATTACAATTTTTTTTATGCCTGTTAGTTTAGCCTTTGACCACTATCTCACCAGATGGTAAGTGATGATGTGGTCAAAGATGTTGTTCAGGCTAGCCTAGAATTAATGGCTCTCAAAGACAGCTGCCGGAACACACCGTTAGGTGCTTGGAGACAGATTTTGTACTTGAGATTGGTAGCTAGCCAGGCTGGCATTCGCAAAATGCCCTACCGCCATGAAAATGAATTTTATAAATTAATTAATTCACTGTGAAACTTTTTATGAGATTGTGACTAGGCCGACCTCGTGTTAAGTGCTAACCTCTGCCTTTAACAGATGCAAATCTTCACTAGTTGCGCTGTTTAACTGCGCTGCGCCCATCACCCTGTGTGGCAAAAAGTTGTTTAGTCTCACGTGTCTGTATTTTTCCGGAACATACCCCTCAAACCGGTACACAGTAATGCCACATAAGGTTAGTGCTTGTCGGTAGATATAAGTATAGTGACAGAACTTCCCTGGACTACTTCGTCACAAAGAGTTCTACTACCATATTTCTAAATATGATTACAAGCACTATCGTGTGCTAAGTGAAAATCATATTTCGCTAATTATTGGAGTACAATATTTTATATATATTATAGCCTTATATATATTATATTATATTATATATATATATATATATATATATATATATATATATATATATATATATATATATATACTTTGATTTTCGCTTAGCACGCGATGGTGCTTATAATTATATTTAGAAATATAGAAGGATAGCGACCTCATACCGAGAGTTCAGTGTTTGAAAAAACACTTTTTTCGATCAGATGAAGTCTAGTAGTCTGGTTGATGGCCGCGCACCGTCCCCTATGACGTAAAAGTAATACAATTGGAGCACGAAATTTTGGCTAGAAATGCCAAGTCCATGTGGCCAAGGAGGTTTAGGCATCCAACGCTTCCCGCCTTGGGCATAAAACTTTGTACTCCAATAATTTGTAAAATATAGTTCTACTACTAGTTTAGTAAATCATCTGTGGTATAGGGTGCAATAAGTTTTGTGCAATACGATGTGGAACTTTGTTTTCAATCATGATACTTCTCATCACAAAGTTTACGCATGCGTCTCGGTTGAGAGTAATCTTGACGAGGCCTTTCTCTACATGTTTTTTATTTTACTATATAATTTGTTTGTGTGCAGCTTCATGGATCTTATGTGGGGCGACGAGCCGCTGCTGGACTCGGAAGTGACGGCATCGTCCGTCGCCGGAGTACTGTACCAGCCGCAGTTCGCAGTGCTCGATGGACGTGCGCTTGACGTCACAGGTACGTAATACCCTCAATCATCTTGATCAAAATCAAGCAATTCAGTAACGTCGCGAAGAACTACAACCAAAAAGATTAACACATTACAATATCTAGTACAATGTTGGTTGGCATCGCTATTTTAAAAATCCTGACCAGGGGGCCAACTCTCACCTCTTTTAGTAATAATAACTTGATCTTACTGCTAAATTTTAAACCATCACATCAATTAAGCAGGATTACAAGCGGTAAAGGAACCGCTTGGCGCTTTGATGACGTCACAACAAATAGTTTACTCTTTTACGCGAACTCTGACGTGACATTTTAATACGAAGTATTATTGTTCCAAAGACAAATCCGTCATGTTTATCCATCTTAAAAAAGTTACTTTCTAGCGGCGGATTTAAAGTTGATTTTGATTATTTTACGATAAAAATGTATAAATTACGTACAATGTTTTTATTTATATTACTCTTCATAATAAATGCAGCAAAATTATTTAATGATACAAACTATAAAAAGTTGCAGACAGTTTTTGTGAAGCATACAAAAAAAATTTCGTAAAACGATGTTAATACCGTTCCATAACATCGTATTTCGGAACAGTGCGAGCGGGATAACGCTATATTATAAACATCTTGTATCTCGCTTGCACATCCGTGATACATATTTCATTCGTTCTTTAAGTAGGCTCAAACCAATATTGCTTGACGCGATTTTGGGTCGGTGATAGTTCGTGTCTGCGAATGATTATTTTAAGCATGAAACAAAATGCTACTTTTTATGATGGTTTCTTAAAAGGTGGGAGTTGGCCCCCAGATACGAGTCTGACTTGCACACCGAGAAAAAATAATTTGTTTTTCATATAGTTGTTGTAGGGTTTTGTGCTATATTCATATCAGGATACATGACTTTTGCATTAGGTTTTTAACGATAGAACAAAAACAAATGCCAATTTAAAGGTGGTAGCATGGTAGGCCAGATTTTTGAATACCCAACCACTATGGGACATCATACCATCGTATTTAGTTTTATTCTAGTTATATACATCAATTAGTATCAGTATCCCAATCCAGTAATCTTTAAGTAAATTTGCCTATCTGATGTAAAAACTTGCCACTCGACAGCTGGCAGCTGGAACCCAGCAGTGAGCGACCAGAACCAATATATCCAGATCCAGCTGCCTCGCCGCGAGCCCATCTACGGCGTGAACCTACAGGGGTCTCCGGTCTACGACCAGTACGTCACGTCTTACGAAGTGCTGTACGGAGACGATGGAGTCACTTTCTCTACTGTCAACGGGCCTGATGGGAAACCGAAGGTGAGACTTAACTATACAGGTTGTCCCACGGCGATGCCACATGAGGGGAAAGTACCTTGAATATTGTAAATGGATCTTTTTACTGAAAGAAGACATTATTTGAGTTTATAAAACAATTTAAACTGCATTCATAGATATTTAAATAATTACATGGTTGAACCGGGAATCGAACCCCTTACACGAGAAAAAAAAACGTCCTGTAGTTTCAACGTACCGAACGAATGATTCCATCTTCATCCGCGCTGTAATCATTTGCTGAAAGCAGTCTCAAGAAAGGTTTGTGGCAGGAGACAGGTGGCATTATAATCGAAGCAACATCTATACCATATGTACATTTTTGGATAGCAAATGACACACTGTATCAATCCCATCTTATAACGCAGGTTAAGGAAAGTTTAGCTATATTTTTAATCGTTAAATTTATTATTTGATATAGCATACCTAATTCCTTGTCTGTTTGTTGTCAGGTGTTCCGCGGGCCAGTAGACCACGAGAACGCGTTCCAACAGATGATCACGCCGCCCATCGAAGCCAAGTACGTCCGCATCCACCCCCTCACCTGGCACGATGAGATAGCCATCAGGATGGACCTGATAGGCTGCAGGGAAACTGACGAGACCTCCACGGTATCCACTACCACTCAAAAGCCTACCACCACGCCAGGGACTACCGCTGTATTCACGACTGTACCCACTACTGTAAGTTATTTTTTAAGTTATAGTGATGAAACGAAAATGGTATGTTACTACAGCAGTCGTTCTTCAGAGCTGCAACTGCTCTATATCAAGCCGTCTACTATCTTTTTTGACTGGAGATATCACTGCAAGTTTGGTTCACCTATCAGATAAAAAAGCCTAGCCAACAAGCACCGATCCCGTTTTGAGATTGATTGGTTCGATTTTAAGTGCCATACATATGCCTGTATTTAAATAAATATCATGACTTATGCAGTCCTGCATTTAATTTGAAATTAACAATATGATAAGGATAGAACAACAAACTGGGTTAAATGTTTGCCTAAAAACGCTAATTGCCATCACGGGCCGGGGCTGAGGAAGGGCAGAGACGGAGCGATATAAACAATGTATGATTAGCAAAAGCATATCTTTTATTTTTGAATTTAATATTAATACGTCATATTTGATAATGAGAATAACACTGCCCTACGCACATAATCATATTTGAAACCGGCGTAGTTTTTCCAAAATCAAACTTTTTGTTTAAATCTAGTTAGTTTATAATTAAATATCTGCCTTACTCCAATCTACCAACATTATCCTTTTTTTGTGTCTAATCTTTGCTTTAATCTTTGAATCTAAGAAGCTTACCTTATCATATTCGGTTACGACACTTAGCATCTTCTGGCATGTAGGTTACTAAACAATAATAATAAGATATAAATAATAATAGTTTCGTTGCATCCATGGCAAATAACTATTGTCTTCTACAGCCGGAATCCCCTCAATGCGACGAGCCTCTTGGCTTCGCTGCTGACCTTCCTTTGGACAGTATCAAAGTGAGCTCAAACCCTGAGCTGAAGAAGTATCTCACGCTTGATGGGCCTAAAGGCTGGTCTCCGCTGTTCAACACTCCCGGAGAGTGGATCATGGTGAGTCTTAAGTAATATCCTGAACAGTATAACTTGACTGACTTGTCAAATCGTGATATGAAGAATTACTCCAACTTGAATGTACCCGGAATTCGAACTTTGATACCCTTTATTAATAAAATAAGAGCTGAATGGACTCTCAAATCGGACACTGCTTACAAGAATCGGCATGCCGCTGATTCTGAAGAGTAAATTTGTACTCTTCGGAATCAGCGGCAAGCCGACGCTTACTAGCAATATATCTCGCACGTGAACTTTGCTTTCGAGCAACAGGAAAAAATATAAATATCCGGAGTTGTGAAAAATGCGGATATAGTACCATATTTTTTCTGCCACAAATGGCCCTTTTTTAAAAAAGTTTTTGTTAAATGACGATGTGATTGATGATTTAATTCTTTAACTAGAACATTGTTACATTGATACCAGATTATTCTTTCTATTTATTAGGAAACAGAGAAGGAAATGAATAAGGAAATATTAATTTATTACGAGATTTTTATTTGATACTAATTTAGGAAAATAAGGAGTTGCTGTAGATTAACCACTAGTTACAATATAACGACTACTTTACATACAATAAAATCGCACAACGTAACTTACAATATAACGACTGCATAATTTACAATATAACGATTAGATGAAATTACAATATAGATAAGCACTACATGACTTACAATATAACGACTACTTAACTTACAATACAACGACTTCATAAACTTACAATGTAGTCACTGCGTAACTTACAAAATTACGAGTACCTACAATATTACGACTACTTATTATTAATCAACTTGTGCAGTTCAACTTCACATCTCCTCGCAACATAACCGGCATCAAGACGAAGGGTGGCGAGAAGGGATGGGTCTCTACCTACAAGATCATGTACACCTGCGATTTGGACAACTTCAGCCCTATTGTTGACAAAGATAAGAAAGAACGGTACGGTTTTTTATAATTTTTTTTGAATGTCAAGAGATTACAGGTGGTCCCAAACTACAGCTCTCGCTATAAAAATGAACAGAAACTAATCATTAGCTATAAAGATTCTTATAGGTGTTGTCATGTTTTTTAATTACATGGCTTCTTTCGTAGTCTTGCCATCTAAACTACTTTTACGAAGAGCATATACTTAGGTTCTTAAGGTGGAACTCACGTCTTCTGTGAATAAAAAAAATCAAACGGCTTAATTGCGATTGTAACTAAGTTTAGTAACCATTCTAAGTTCTAAGTTTAAAATAATATTGCTCAAATTAACTTGAAATTTTATTCAAATCAAATCAATAGTTTATCAGCATATGAATACAAAACTAAAAATAATTTTAATTCCCCGCCATTGCTGTCAGCGTTCTTCTTATTTGCCGTGTCTCATTCATATGTAACGAAATCTTAAATTAATACATATAAGTTGTTTGGCAGTGTATTCCCCGCGAACTACGACAAAACATCGGTCGTAGAGCACGAGTTCCGGCCGCCCATCCGGGCTCAGTACCTCAAAGTGCTGCCCCTCAAGTGGAAGGATAGCATGGAGATCAAGGTCGAACCTATTGGATGCTTCGAACCCTACCGTAAGTGCCTTAGTCAAGGTTCCTTGGTACATTATATATGCTTTTACTAGCATACCCCCGATGTATGCAGTATTTAAATCGACTATTTAATTGTATATTTTATTGCCGATAGGCTAGTCTTTTACCACAATCCCACCTGATGGCCTGATGTGTTTGAGGGTGTTTTTTTCTGTGCTATCGTAATGAAACAAGCGCGAGGCCCACCTGGTGTTATGCGGTAACCTCTGCCTATTACAGATGAAGTACGTCACTCTCATAAAATTGTTAAGACTCTAGTACTGTTATTTCGACGGCACTCATACCCCTTCAAAGCGGACTACAGTGATGTGAACATTACCGCTTGTCGGTAGAAATACTCGTAGCTATGGCTGCAGTATTTCCCTGGACAAAATTGTAGAAAGAGTTCTATTGCTACAGGAAAAAATGCGACCAGGCTCTCAAGGACAACTAGTGGAACACATGCATGATAGGGTTAGGGTGCATGAGGTATTAGGGGAGTTTTTTACTTGAGAGTATTAGATCATTCACAAAATGCCCAATCAACATGTGGCGAGGGGGAAATCCGCTGATAGATTCAAAACATCGATCCCTTGCGTTGCAGTCTTTAGCTATAGCCACTGGGCTGTCACTGCTTCACAAAGTTCTGTAAGTCTACTCTCAAAGCTTAACATATTACGCCTTTATAATTTGACAACATAAACACGACCTAAAATAATAAAAATATAATTACAGGATTTTGCCAGTTAAAGCGTAAGTTTCGAGAGAATATATACTAATATGTAAAGTATATTCCAGCGGCCACAACCCCCGCCCCCAGTACCCCGATGACGACGCCTCCCCCCTGCCAGCTGTGCCCCGGCGTGCAGCCCCCGGAGACAGGGTGCGGCTGCAGCGGGGACCTCTACTTCGACGCGGAGAGTTGTGTGCGCCGCGCGCAGTGCCCCTGCGTGCTCTCCTTCATGACGTTAGTACCTCTCCTTCATGACGTTACAACCTCTCCTTCAAGACGTTATTACCTCTCCCTCATGACGTTTATACCTCTACTTTATGACATTTGTACCGCTCCTTACTTTCATAAAGCGCTCCTACTTGAGTTTGTCTAGATGTCGTCCTAACCGATCAACTAGGTTAACCAACGTTCATTATCTCGGGCAATGCCGATCCCAATACCTGCATAACAAAATACTTATGTCATTCGAGAGCCTGATACTGTGATACTGTCTACCGCATATCGTACCAATATTTATTACATTAATAGCCATTAAACGTCCACAGTTGAACAAAAGCCTACCTCAGCTGGAGGGTGGATTGTCATCATACTCTTGCTTGGCAGGCGTCTTAGGATGCGCAGTGTATAATGACAGTTCAGAAGGACCGTAATGACCTTTTTGACCATTTGCCCAAGAAGGACCATTTATTTTTCTTTGCTAATCTTAAACCTGGCACCGCTATTTTATCTTTATTCCTAGAGTTATAATCGTGATTCACATTGTAAAATTTTTTTTTTAATTATTTTGACGGAACATGCTTGAGGCCCACCTGTTGTTAAGCGGACTAACCTCTGCCTATAACAGATGCATTTCGTCACAAGTGACGAATTGCACTGCGCCCGTCATATTGAGTTCTAAAGTCTCATGTGCCTGTAATTTCACTGGCTCTCAAGGACTGCCGGAACACACCGTTAGGTGCTTGGCGACAGGTTTTCTACTTGAGGGTGGTCGCTAGCCCGTTAAAATATCAATTTCTTTAAAAAGATCAAGTATTCCCTAGGATCCATTTCATATATGGCTCGAATTGCACGCTTTGGTAAGATAAAGATTGTCTCCTATCTCAGCAGCAGCTCCCTACAGCAATACACAATATATACTCGTATATATACTGTGGAAGTACACGAAATAAACGAGCCTAGCAGTAGCTACGTCTGTTAGCTGTCTTATCTTACGATCTGCATATGAAGCAGAACTAAGTCTTCCGGGTAGATCATGTATATGTGGATTCCACTGTAAAGTTGAATCCATTTTGATTCCCAGGAAGACTTAACACTAAAACCTTACTAACCTTAAAAATTACAATAGAGGATTAATATTAGTCGTGTGCGGGATACCTACTCGCGCCATCCACCCCTATAGACGGGTTATGCTCGAACCACTAAGCTAACATGACATATGACCTATGACTCTAATTTGTCATCTCATTTATAACGATGGAGCGACCTCTATAGTTCAACTTACGTTCTACTACAAAAAGGTTAAGTTAGACATCCAACTGTCGCAGGCACTCGTATATTGAATTCTTGAAAAGAAAGTATATAATTGTTAAAAAGGACCCTAAAATAGTCGTAAGATGATGTACTAAACTAAAATGAGTTCATATACTTCGACAGGTACTCTGTGGGGTCCACGTTCAGGGGTGCCAACTGTGACGAGTGCGTTTGCAAACTGGGTGGCATCACTGACTGCAAACCTGTCAAGAAATGCCAATGCAATAACACTGACCTCGTAAGTGCATATATACTACTGAATCCTATTATAAAGTTATATAGTATAATATTATTATACATGTGATCTTTAAAAAAAACTTTAAATATATATATTTTATAATTTTTAAAATATATAAATTTGAAGGTTTTTCTTTAAATTCCTGATAGGTTAGCTTTTGACCACAATCTCACCTGATGGTAAGTGTTGATGTGGTCGAAGGTGTTGTACAGGCTAAAGAAGTCTCAGTGGTCTACCTGGGAGTGAATGTGGTGTTTTGGATTTTTGCTCTTCAGTAATTAGATGTAAATTATTAATGTCATTATACACCTCTGTCTACCTGGAGGAATTTGCATGGAGTGTATTTTGGGACTGCACGCCTGGCTAGCTACCATTCTCGAGTAAATAATCGGTCGCGAAGGATCTGTCTTCCGGCAGCTGTCCTTGAAATTCAGTCTCCATTCTAGTATAGATATCGATCTCGTCATCACTTACTATCAGGTGTAATTCTGGACACAGGCCAGGCAACAATAAAATTGTACAGACATGAAGAATCTAAAAAAATAACTATTAACATTCACCCAGTATGGAGGGCACGCCAACCTGGTACCAAAACTAGTACCTTCGACGTGCGAATGCACGTGCGAGCCGTGCCCCAACGCCACCCGGCTGTGCCCCACCAACGAGCTCTGCTTGGCGACCGACAAGTGGTGCGACGGCGTCATGGACTGCCCGGACGACGAGACGGAATGCTCCAAGCCTACCGAGCCGACAGTGGTCACGAAACATGACGTCACTGTCGCTGCCACTCTGCCGCCTTCCACTACCACTACTACCAAACGTAAGTATAGATTATTGGTGAAATGTATAGTAGCAACTTGCGACTTAACTTTTAATACAAGTAAGTATCTACCCATAAAAAGGATGATAGGCGAACTAAGCAAAGAACTAGTAAAAGTCAAGTTCGAAAAAGGTACGTAAAAAGAAAAAAAACTTAGTACATTTCAGTACTTTAAAAGTAGAATCGACATTCTCACTTCGTCCGCGATGACATTTCCAAATTTTATCCAAAACAAACGAAAGAAAATGTTGGTATCAAAAACAGCTTAGTTTTTCTGAAATCAGGTCCCACGAAGTCAAATGGGAGGTTGTGGAAACGACCAATTAAAAAGCGAAAAATGAACAGAAAAATGGTCGTAGGCAAACTTCGAAATCACAAAATGTGGGGGAAACCGTTGAAAGGTGGTTCGAACGGGTTCCTTCCCAAGAAGTGGTCACGGAAGTGGTCGCGTAAGCAGTGGTCAGGTCGTAAGAAACCAGGTACAAATCTCCTCATTGGCATTATTTTTTTTATCAAAATTTGTAGTCTACATGACGTTGAATCTAATATGAGTTTAATTTTCAACCTCATGTTAGTATACATATATATTTAATAGAACAAAGTATACCTAGTACCTGATTTCCGCTGGTATTAAATACTATATTGGATTAAAAAATAGGGTTCAACGTTTTTACTTTACGAAAACCTCAATTTATCAATCACAATCCAAAAATAATTTGACTACTCTTATCCCCAAAGGACCAGAGTTATTCTTGGGGCTATGATTCACGTAAACTAAGAAAATAAGCTACTGTAATCGGTAACACGATTGAATTTTATGGATCTCATGATATGGATATACATTTTTTCAACTGAAAACGCTCTTCTCTTTCCCCTTGCATTAGCTTATTTAGTATATATAAAATAAATGTATAAATCATCATCAAACAAACATGTTTTTCTACCATTACCTGCATGTGAACATCATGGAGAAGTTGAAACAATAACCTACATTTTGAGCCTTAATTTCCACCATAAAATTCTCTGTGTCTGTTGGATCTAGTTCACTTCCATGAAGCCCGCAAGTATTCTGATGCACATTCTAAAATAATAAAGTGAGATCCATTACCTTCCAGCTGTAGAGTGCCCCGTAGTGTCATGTCCCCCGGGGTACCAGGTAGCCTACACCAGCTCCACCCCGCGGCCCCACAACCCGTGGGGTTCTGCGGACCTGCCCCCGCCGCGGCCAAGGTACTCGTACACAAGGTACAGGAAAGGAGGATTCGGTGGCGTCAAAGGAGGATTTGGTGGAACGAAAGGAGGGTACAGTGCAGCGAAAGGGGGATACTCAAAGGGAGGCTTCTCTAAAGGCGGTTTTGGTGGTGAGCTCTTTCTTCTGTTTGTTCATTTGTTCTGATATAACTGTATATATGGAAGAGTTTTTACAGTTGAACCTCTAAATATTGAACGTGTGAATTCACACACCTATTACACGTACATCTACTTCCATCTCTAATTTGAAAGCTCGATCTTTAAAGATAAAGAAATCTTGAAGCGTCTAACCATTTAACCTTACGAAATCGGAAGGGCTTTTCATTTTCTGAAGAAGTATATTTTATTTAGTCAGCTTCTAGTGAATGGGGAAGCGTCAAAACTTCAAATATTTAGTTTTTTTTTATCAAATTGCCTTTGGGGTGCCGGGCTACAATGTTCCCCCCTCATCTGTGAGTGTCGTAAGATGCGACTAAGGGTAAAACACCAGAAAGTGAAGTGCGCTTTCTGAGTACCTGATATCTCATACAGCGATCCCCAAGACGCCTGCCAAGCGTGGGAAAGCATGGCTAACCCCCCCAGAATGGAAGGCTACAGTAGTGGACAATCCGGCTGATACAGTATTAAATTAAATTGTTATTGTTAAATTAGATTGGATAAGCGCCATGAACGATTAATAATACTTTTTAAAGTTACTCTTACTAAATCAACAACTGAATAAGAGTTATGTTTAATTAACATTAGAACTCTTATATTATGACCTTTCTTTGGTATATTTTATAGGCCCATATCGACCACCCCAAAACAACCAAGCGTTCACACTGGACAAGCCATCGTCCATCGCCCCTACACCAGCCCCTACAAAGGAAGTATGCCCTCAGTTCAAATGCATCCCGAGAGTGCCGCCGTTCCCCAGACCTGGATCCACGCCTGCACCTGTGGTTTGCTCAGTGGTGACATGCCCACCTGGCTACAATCTCAAACTGGAAACTTTGAAGGATGGATTCAATAGATGTCCTCAGTAAGCTCTTCATATAAATTACTCTTTACCTCCTGTATCGTAAAAGTAGTTTTTCTATTCATATCCTACGACGTTTTTCTTCCCAAAACTCAAAAACTTTTGCGTGGAATACAAACGTGGTGCTTAAAATATTTGAATATACGAAAAAAGAACTAATAAGTGTACTACTAAAATGTTACTTATTATAATTGTATTAAGTATTAAAAAATGTAACAAAAATTTATATCCCCGAATATGTTTGGTTATTGTCCGTTCCTACCTTTATATTCTTTATTACATGATGTATAAATAATACTTACATGAAAGATAACATAATTTCGCAATAAGTGATTTTATTGCCCAATCTTTTAACCATACTACAAGTACATAAACTTAAACATCTAACCTCTAACCTAAAGCCAAGGCTTAACATAGCATGCGCTAAGCTTAAGTGCTGTTCTAAACATCTACGAATACAATTATGAGGCTAAGCACTACTTTGGCAGATGAAAGCTTAGAGTTCACGCTTAGACTTGTCTCTGAATCTCAGCCTAAGGAACACTGCTCAAGTACTCGCATATCCAAGTGTGTGTCACGAACACCGCACGCCTCTTCCTACTGAACGCTCGGTCCCCAGCCTTTGTACTAATAGTATATTTGTGTGTGCAGGTACGAATGCGTCCCGCCCCCCGAGCGGCCCGTGTACTGCAACGTGACGGGACGCACGCTGAGCACGTTCGACGGGACCGAGTACAAGTACGACGTCTGCTTCCACATCCTCGCCAGGGAGAACCGGTTCAACTCCTGGACTGTACTTAGTGAGTACTACTTCAATGTTTTCATTGGGTTTTACGACAAAATAACGAGATGGACAAGCCACCCGACTGACGCTATCTAACAGTATATTACCAGCTTTTGTAGTGTCACCGTTCTGAGTTACATTGAACTGTGCTCGTCGCTCGGAGACAATAATTCTTGTGTCTCGTGCTCGCAGTAATTTAACTCCCTTCAGTGTTCTTTGTCAGTACCCGTAGGGAGCCGGGCTAGAATGTCACTCCCCCATCTCTACCCGTGGGAATCGTAAGACACCAGGGTAACACACCAGAAGAAGAAGCAGCGCTTTCTGACGAACTGATATCTTACACTGCGATTGCCAAGACGCCTGCCAATCGTGGGGATTACAGCAATCCCCCCATAATAGGGAAGGCTGTGTTCAGCAGTGGACAATCTGGCTGGTACAGTACAGCATTCTTTTACATCTATCCATCTTCCTATAGGTCTACTTTATACTATGCCCATTCAATGGACACTCCAGTCCCGCTCGTGGTCCTCAGTTTAGGAAGTAGGATACTTGAGTAAGGCAGATTATGAATTTCTTTGTAAGATATACGTCCTGTTATACCCCTAATTAGAAAGTAAATAATAAAACATAAGACCGAAAAGTGCACTTCTGCACTTTCCGGCCATGGACTAAGGTTAAGTCATAAAGTACCAGCAGTCTCGTTCTGACCGCGAATAGAGCCACACATTTTCTACGTAAAACCTACTAAATCTGTATTTTATTCCAATATACTACTTTTCTAAATCTTGCCTTTTTTTTAAAAAGGCTTTTGCCTAATTCCATATAACAGTCCGGTCTTTGAATCCAACCATTAACTGTAAAGCATGTTTGTCTGAAATGGATTATGAAATAGAAGACTCAGGCTCGTATTATTAAATGCATCTCAAAGTTAAGATTGAACTTAAGATGCAGTTTTGACGTTTAATGTATGGAATATCTGTCAAAAACTTCATCTTGTGAATGAGGTCAACGTCATTCTTGAGATGCAATTATTTTAATACGAGTCTAAGTAGTACTGTAAGTAGTACTGTACTGTACGATGCAGTATAAGTACTGGGCATTTGATTACTATTGTGTGTTATTACCACACCTCCTAATTTAGAATTAACAAAGTGATGTTTGTCCTAAGTCCGCAAGAAGTGCCGCGACGATGGCTGCTGGAACGAACTCCTGGTCCACCAGGACGACCAGCTGATCCTCGTGAAGCCCAACATGATGATAGAGTACGACAACTACGAGTACACTATAGAGCAGACCAGTAAGATCTGCTTCCAGAAGAACAGCTTTGACGTCGTCAGGCTCGGTAATGGGGTGCTCATCAAATCCAGGAAATATAACTTCACGGTCTTCTACAGTAGTGAGGGAGATGCCAAGATCGGGGTATGTATTACATCTAAACTACTTTGAGTGCATAGATTATTAATTTAGTTTTTTTAATTATTTATTGCAATAGTATAGTATACTAAAATTGATCTAAAACCTTTAATCGTAGAATTCCGTCGACATTGGCTAAAAAAATTATGTCATAGTTTGACCGGGTTATCTCTTGGTCTTCAATATTTTCACAATTGATGTGCCTAAATCTTTTGAATTCGCTTCCTATATTGAATCCAGAATCACCAGATATTGTATGGAATTTGTTACAAAAGTATTAATTTCTTCAGGTGTTGAAGAGTCACAAGGGCACTGTAGATGGATTGTGCGGCGCATACGACGGAGAACCTTCGAACGATCGTCGGCTACCGACCGGCCAGATGGCTACCAGCATCGACCAGTTCGGAAGAGCTTGGGCGAAACCGGGACTCAAACCAGACGCATGTCAAATCAGAGTGGCTGCTGCTGCCAAACAGAAGCGAGTTTGGCAACTTTGCGATGTCATCACGTAAGGATTGCCTGTCTTAAAATTTACAATATACCATCATCCCATAGCATATGCCACCTTTATTCACAATTTCACAAGAAATTGTTTAAAAAGCTTGTTATTTATTTATTTTTAACTGGTTTCAAAAAACGGAGGAGGTTCTCAATTCCTCAAGTTTCATTTTATGTTTTGTTAACTCAGAACTTTTGACTGGGTAAACCGATTTTGATCATTCTTTTTTTGTTTGAAGGTTGATGCATGTCTTTTGGTCCCATTTAAATTTCATTAAATCATCGTTCAAGCCGTTTTTGAGTTACACTCCAATAACATGAAAAATATTTTCCTATTTTAATGATATAGTCGTTCATAGTTATCGTCCTTTTTAATGACAATCGATCCCGTAAGTAGCAACGGTCACTAAAAACAGTGTTTTTATTCCACAGTAAGGAACCTCTGTCCCGGTGTGCGACAGTTCTGAATCTGGACAAATGGCGCAGTATCTGCCTGGAGAAGGTGTGCTCATGCAGTGACCTGGTGGTGAACGGCACCAAGCGCACCGAGGAGGAGTGCCGCTGCCTGCTGCTGGAACAGCTGGTGGGGGAGTGCCTCGCCGCGGACAAGGACGCCGACGTGGGCTCCTGGCGAGTCATGATGGACTGCCGTGAGTTTACTAATTAATAAAAAAAAAATGAATAATACTCAGCTGCAAAGCCGCATGGTGAAGCTGCTTTTTCTTCCATTCCTTATGCCACGCTAATTGGGGTCGACATACCGCATATTTTTTTTTCCCCAATCTGTTCTATTGCTCAGCATCGCATTAATCGCACTTTTCGCGCATATATCACGGTCACTCCATATGATCTTTGGTCTACCTATACTCCTATATCTGTCTCTATACCCAACACCCTAAGCAATTCATACTAAAGTGGCAGCGGCTGGGAATTTTCCTATCAAACCATTTTCGACTTTGTCTCCTATCACTACAATGTATAGTATAGGGTGAAAGAAGTGAACGTGGCGGGCCGCAGGCAGCCGCGCGACTCAAACAAGTATTTCAAGAGATACTATGCATTGTAGTTATTTTGACTAATTGTCTTGATTGAAGACAAAGTCGAAAATAGTTTGACATGAAAACTGCTGACCGCTGGCACTTTAGTAAAAATCGAGCCTTATTGTTATATGCTTCTCGTCGCACGTTATGACATGTCCACTGTTAGTTTATTATTCTGATTTTTTTTCTGTCACTAGTGCTATTTTCAATCTTCCTCTGTTATACTCATTTTATTACTATTCTTACATTATATTTTATGGCTGCATATAATAGCAGCTGTTATCCAAACGCTATCTAACTTTATAGTTACAAGAATATTTTGATAATCTGAGCACTTTTGCCAAGCATAGGTCATCTGCTCCAGTAGGTCGATTATTCCAGTTGACTATTAATAATCCTTGGTTAAATCCTGAGTTTGTATTGTAGCGGCCGACTGCCCTGCGCCCCTGGTGCACCACGACTGCTACCGCAGGCGATGCTCGCCAACATGCTCGGCGAGCGGCGCGACCAACGCCTGCCCCGTGGAGGAGGGGCAGTGCTACCCGGGGTGCTACTGCCCCGAGGGGAAGCTGAGGAAGGGAGACACTTGTGTCCTGCCCACCGACTGTCTCGACTGTAAGTTATATATTTTCACTCACTATATACCTACGTATTCATTAATGGGTGGGGTAATTCAAATTCTAAAACCAAAATCATAACCATTTATTCAATTTAAGCGTCTACTACACTCTTATAAAAGCTATTAATAAAAAAAAACAATTACAGAATTATAGCGAGATGAAAAAATATAGTCATGAGCGGGAGTCGAAATCGTGCCATCCATGTATGGGGATGAAGTTCGCTCCATCCCCATATGATGGTTAAGAACGAAGGGACAAATTAGAATCATACATCATGCTGGCTTAGTGGCACAGATGACCAGGGGTTATCTGTGTGAAGTGGTCAGAACATACCCCGGCTGTAGGTGAGAATGGCGCAGATTCGAATCCCGCACATGACTTTAATTTTTCCTCTCGTTGTAATTTTGTAATGTAATTCGCGGAACATGCGTCACTGCGAAAATTAAAATAAAAAAAATAATATTACTTATCTATTAGTTAATTGGCTCCAATTCTATTAGACTTAGAGCCTGTTTCAGAATGTTCGAGTAAATTTTGGTTATACTACCCAGAACGTATTTATTAAACAAAACACTATCTTTGCGTTTCACAGTCATCGATTTCCCATCCATCGGTTAAAGCTTGAAACGTCCTGCATTTTAACTGTAATTTTTATCATTTAGTTATTTTATGTGTTGGTTAGCAACCCGAAACTTTATGAGGGTATTCTGAAACGGGCCCTTAATATTATAATATTTGGAACAAACAGGCACGTGCACCGGCGTGGGCTCGCCGGCCAAGTATGTGACGTTCGAAGGAGACGAGCTGCCCTTCCTCGGTAACTGCACTTACCTGGCCTCCAGAGATAGGAACGACACTGGACAACACAAGTACCAGGTGAGTGATCAACTACGTGCCCTTATTCATTACAAGTTTCACTATTTATTATATATAAAAAAATATCACAAGTATAAATTAAACTATACTTGTGATGAACTCCTTCCTCTTCCCTCCGGACCTCGATACAGAGTAGACGCGTTTAAACTACGGACAAATTATTTAAAATTCAGATAAATTAAATCTAAGCTAAATAAATTCAAACAAAAAAATAGGACTGCATAAGAGTTGAGAAGATTGCGAGTAACTGGTGAGTGGTGGCTACTAATACAAGCGATACGCGATAAGCATACGCACACGACGAAGTACGCTACGCACCAACAAGTAAGCCACGCCTCCACGCACACTAGTCTACCTTGCCTGACTCACGTGAGTGACGCACCCACACCGTGACCGCACCGCCTCTACACTTCGCTGCGCTGCTATCCTGGTACGTGCACTATTGTAACAATTTTTTTTTTTATTGTTGCATAACTAATAAATATAAAAAAAAAAATGCCGCTTAAACGCACGCCACCAAGGGAGATGTCCCCACTGCCGGCTGCTTTTGCAACGCCTTTGCAGCATTATTCTTCGGACTCCAATGTATCGGAAGTTGGACAAGAAGCTGGAATAAATGCTGCTTCCTCCTCATCGTCACTAACTAACATCACGACTAGACAAGTGTCGAAACGCAAACGTGGTGATACCGACGACATCAGTAAATCTGAAATGATGGAGATGTTTTCGTCATTACAAAAGCGGCAAGACGAAAAAAATGATGTAGTCGTAAGTTGTCTTAACGAGCTTAGAGCGTCTGTAGATTTTATGTCGTCAAAATACGAAGAAGCTTTAAATAGAATTGGCTTGCTCGAAAGTGAACGAAATAAAGATAAAAACTATATTCTTCATCTAGAGAGTAGGTTAGAGATGCTTGATCGTAATGCCCGATGCACCAGCATGGAGATTCGCAACGTCACCCAAAGTGAGAAAGAGACGAAAGAAGACCTTAAGTTGGTCATTGGCAAAGCTGCACAATTTTTAAACATACCATTGCAAAATAATGATATTAAGGATGTTTATCGAGTGCACACCAAGGCCACCGTTAAACCAATAATAGTCGACTTTACAACAGTTTCTACAAGAGACAATTTTCTGAGCTGTTTTAAAAAATATAACAAAGACCATCGTAACGGGCGTCTTAATACATCCAACATAAATGTGAGCGGTCCAACCAAATTGGTCTACCTTTCGGAAAATCTTACTCAAAAAGAACGGAAACTATTTTATCTTGCCCGAGAATTTGCAAAGAATAATGAGTTCAAATATTGTTGGACAACGTTCGGACGTATTTTCCTAAGAAAAGCAGAAGGAACATCACAAATAAGAATAACTAGCGAAAGTGATCTAGATAAGTTAAAAGAAAAGTGACTGGATTTGCTGAAAATAAGTTATTCATGTAATTTTGCTATCAAAATACCAAATTTCTTAATTTTAATATTTTTTTCAATTGTAATAATGTTAACAGTTAATTACACCCTTCACTCTGTACACCTATTTTACAAACGAGTATATATACAAAGTAAAAAAATACCCTACACTGACGAATGCTTCACAATAAAAACATACGTCTCAACGACTATACAACTGCATGTATCTATATACCTACACATACACCTATATTTTATTTACATATTTATTTTTATACGAACAAACAATAAATTAACAACAACCAAAACAATATGCACTAAACATACACATGATAAAGATGCTTTTATATCATTTTATAGTATTACTATACACTTCTCAACTTATAAATCTATTGAAATGAAAATATTTTGTATATTTTGTAGTAAGTTCAACACTTGGCTACATGTTATATATAAAAGCTATAAACTTAAAACTGATTTATTAAGAAATTCTATTAACGTTTTGATTGTTTATGTTTGTCATGCCATTATTAGCCTTACTATAATTTTATTCATATTTCTAATTTGGATGCTATACATGATACTAAGCCAAAAACTTGTTATTTACTCTAAAATAATAACATCTTGGTCCGCATTATCCAGATCTCATTTAAAAAAATATTTGCAATGTTGGATTTAATAAATAATGATCTATTACAAGACATAGAACGCACAGATGCTATTAACTGTAGGTATCTAAATAATCCATCGATGTGCTCTCGTTTTTTAAATCTTAATAGTGGCCAAAATACCTTAAAAGTACTAACACAAAATATCCGAAGTATATACAAAAATATCGACAAGTTTTTATGCTTTTTGAGTATGTTGGACGTTCAAATCGATGTTATAGTTTTAACAGAATGTTGGACCGGTAAGTATGACCCTCCACCTATCTATAATTACAATATGTTCTACACAAAAAACAAACTAAATCAAAATGATGGAGTAGTTGCTTACGTACTCAAAAACTACTCAGTTAAGGTGTTTGAACCTAAGATATCAGAAGGTAATTGTTTAATTCTAGAGGTTGATGATATTTATACAATTATTGGTTCATATCGTTTACAACAATATGATGCAACAGATTATATTAGCTCATTAGACAATATTATTAGTGCTCTCAACTTGAAGAATAATATTATTTTTACTGGGGATATCAATATTAATATACTGCCTAACACAAACACTAAAGGTTCCAGACAAGACTACCTAAATCTCATGGCAACGCATGGTCTTACCCAAGGCATAGATCTACCTACTCGATACACGACATGCCTTGACCATTTTATGGTTAAAACAACTAGCTCATGGCAAACGGTAGTTTTTGATGAACTGACAGACCATACGCCTATATTGATTAGTATTGAAAGAGGACCTGATTTAAACACACGTAAGCAAAATTCTACGGTTAAATCTTTTACAAACATAAACCTAGTTAGAGAAACGCTCGCCCAACACTCCTGGAAAGAGTACTATGAAATACAAGATGTTGATCTGGCTGCAGAAACTCTAGTAACCGCTATTCAAGTAGCCATACAGAAAAATACAACATTAAAACACGTATCTAACAAATATAAACCAATAAAACCTTGGATCAATAGTGGTATTATTAAATGCATTAGGCGTAGAAATTTATTACAGAGACAATGGAAATCTTCTTTTGGTAACGTAGAACTACGAGATAAATTTATTAAATATCGAAACGTTTGTAACAATTTAATCAAATCAGTAAAACGAGACTACTACAAATCATTACTAGAAAAAAGTCACGGAAATATGAAAGAAACTTGGAATATTTTAAGAGAGCTTTGTAATTACAACCAAAATAAAATTAACCCTAACCCGTTATTGAAGCTTAATAACACACCAATAGAATCACTTAATAAAGTTAACTCATATTTCACTTCAATTGGACAAGAACTTGCCAATGTCACACTCAACAAGCTGAATAAAACCGACTGTGAACTTGCAAAAACAGCCTCTTCCAATTTGCATAATGTGCGTAGCTCGACGGTACCAAACAGCTCTCTGTCTCTATTTTTAACAGATGTTAATGAGGTCAGTAGTATAATTTCTGGCCTGAAAATAAATTGCGCCCCTGGCTGGGATATAATAACTACAAAGCTACTGAAATACTGCTGCCTATATTTAGCTGAACCAATTGCTCATCTCTGTAATCTCAGTTTTACTGCTGGTAAATTTCCATCTGCATTGAAGAATGCTATAATTTGTCCTGTTTACAAAGCAGGTGAAAAAGACCTTCCTAGCAACTATAGGCCCATTTCTCTTTTGCCAACACTTTCTAAAGTGTTGGAAAAATGTGTAAACAAGCGGTTAGTGTCATTTATGGAAAAAAATTGCATATTAGCCAAAAATCAGTATGGTTTTCGTGCTAAAAAATCCACTGACGATGCTGTACTCCATCTGACATCACTGGTCACCAAATACTTGGATAAAAATGAGAAATGTGTCGGTGTGTTTTTGGATCTCCAAAAGGCATTTGACACTGTCTCTATACCAATACTTCTAGCACATTTGGAGGCTGTTGGTGTCAGAGGGAATGTACATGACTGGTTTACAGACTATCTAAATGGGCGTACACAACAAGTCAAAATTGATACCTATAAAAGTGACAGTGCTGTCTGCAATTACGGTGTTCCGCAAGGTAGTACCTTAGGACCTACGCTATTTTTGGTTTATATAAATCAGCTTTGTAACCTAAAACTGACAAATGCGGATATACTTATGTTTGCGGATGACACTGTTCTACTGTTTCATGGTTCATCATGGTCCAATGTACTAAAGTTAGCAGAAGATGGTTTATCCCATGTGACAGCATGGCTCGAAAATAATCTCTTGTCCCTTAACACGAGCAAAACCAAATATATTTGCTTCAAAAAAACGGAAGCAAATCAAGTTCCGATAGACTTCAAAATTCATGCTCATAGTTACCCCTGCAATCGCAAATATGCGGACAAAACAAAATGCACATGCAATATTCTTAATCCTGTAGACAGTATTAAATATCTCGGAGTGACTATTGACGATAAACTTACATGGAGGCCTCACATTGAAATTGTGTCTAAACGTATACGAAGGTTAATTCATGTTTTTAAGACGCTTCGTGAAGTTGCAGATGAAAAGTTGCTATTGCAAACTTACAAAGCTCTTGGAGAATCTGTTATAGGCTATTGCATCAGCTCATGGGGTGGAGCTGCAAAGACTCACATAATTGAAGCAGAGCGCGCCCAGCGTGCTCTGCTGAAGGTGATGCTCGCCCTACCATTCAGACATCCTACAGAAGAACTGTATAATAAATGCAAAGTTTTATCAGTACGAAAAATGTTTGTTTATCAATGCATAAAACGATATCATGCAGAAGCAGTTCCATTACTACCTGTCACTAATAAGAGACGTGATAAATGTCCGGTACCTAGATATCACAGCATGGTTGCATGGCGACATTATGAACATATGTCACCTAAGTTCTACAACTTGTTGAATATTAAGACAGAGATAAAAAAACTTACCTTCCACAAACTTAAACCTATAATAATTGAATGGTTACAGGACAAAAACTATAATGACACAGAATCACTTTTGGAGAAAAAATAAATAGCATTTAATACTTTTATATATTACTAATACATACTATATACTACATATACACATTATATTCTTATCATTACTATTAACAAAAACATCACCACACACCACAGCAGTCACCTACATTATTACTATATTATTTAAATAGCTTAAGTTCACTTTTATTTGTATATTTTTCAATATTTTATTGTAATTGTGCTAAATTGTAAGGGAGGACACTGCTTGCTGCAACACAGTGTAACACTAAAGCAGCAGGCAGGGTTTCAACTTGTCATTTTGTATCTTATTTATATATTAGCAATAAAATATTTTGTATTTTTGTATTTTGTACTGTATAGCGGAATAAATATACGTTTATTTTACATTATTTTTGTTACGACATCTTTTCAAATCATTTGCATTGACTGTGGTCACGTTTAATATAAAAGGTATTTAATCCGTTATAGTTATTTAGTTTATGAATACTTATTTTATATTATTTATTACTGAAAAATTAAGTACTTCATATAATTGTAACTTACAGGTAAAGTTGGTAGGTAATGATTAACATAAATAACTTCATCCTGTTTTAAGGGCCTTCGCTTAGAAACCAAGGATTCCCGCTTGTTAAGATTTTGACATATTTCGTGCTTCCTTCACCCTCGTCGTATTAATCAAACTCGACCGTCAATAGTAATCTGGTCATAATTTTTCAGAATGTCTCACAATCATAAGGAAACTAGGATTAAACATACTCTCGAACAGATATATATCGTTTTCTCCTCTCGGTGTACAATGTACTATTCTGCAACCATGACTAAGTATAACTGTTTATGAGAATGTCCTTGTAACACAGGTGTACGCAACAAACGGCCCTTGCGAGGACAAGCCGGAGGTCACCTGCGTCAAAACCATCCATCTCGTATACGAGAAGAACGTTGTTCACATCACCAGGGATCTGGCATCCAAGAAGGTAAGTATCACCAATGAGGTGTGTTTTTTTCTATATCATAGGATTTGTGCGAAAATTGACCGGGTCAGTGATTTATAAATATAAGTTTAATTAACGAAAAATTGAGAAAATAACAGCAACCAATTTTAAATATATATTGTTCGCGTAACTGCGTTCCGATTCAACGAAGGTTCCAGTGACATTACAGTCTTAACAACTTTGTGTCTCAGGGTGACGACTGCAGTGCATTTTGCCTCTTGTAACGAACTGCATCTGTAATAGGCAGAGGTTTCCGCTTAATACCAGATGGGGCTCGTGCATAATCTATTTATCTATTTATTATGATAGAATAAATTAAAAATATTGTTGAAATAAAATTATAGTTACCAATTCCGGAAAGCCACACAAACCATTTGAACACCATTCGCAAAGTCAACATAATTAGTATTAGTAGTGGTGAGACGTTGGGTCCGTGGGGACCGGGAGCTCATCGTATTTTCCAAGACTTATCTGAGCGCTTCGTCGATGCGACGCGTGATCAACATGCTGGCACCTATATTTGGCTCAACGAATTATCATTGCAATTCAACGGGGCAATGCTGCCAGGGACACTACCAACTGGTAGTGGGCTGGAGAATTTGAACTGCTTGTGTTATGAGTCTGCTATGACTTATAGATTGTCTAAATGCTTTTATTGTAGTAGCTGTAGTGTTTTATATATGTAGTTCGTAGTATTTAATAAAGGCATACCGGGCGGCGGTAATAAAAAAACATAATTAGTGGAAATAAATTATAATTGATTATAACTTTTTCATAATTTCTTAGCTTGTGACTACAATCGGCAGTAGTCCGGTCTTCAAGTATCCAGTGAAGAAAGATTGGGGGACCATCAGCTTGGACAACGGACAAGATGTCTCCATCTCCCTTCCAGACATACATGTTGAGGTAAACCTACAAATTGCACAACGCAAACAGCTTAACTTCGCAGGTTTCTTAATAAATTTTGAAGCAATCGACAACATTTTTGAAGGAACAACATTTTTGAGTGATGGCCGAGAGGTTATAGCTATGAACTGCCGCAGGTCCCAGGTTCGATCCCCACCGCCGGCTAGAGCTTCACCGCATGGTTGAAGGGCATTATGCGAATGCCCGCCTGGCTAGCTACTATACTCAAGTAGAAAATCTGACGCCAAGCACTTAACAGTGGGTTCCGGCAGCAGTCCTTGAGAGAAATTACAGGCACACGAGACTTAACAACTGTATGGGCCTCATGCTTGTTCCGTCACAATAACATTAAAAAAATAGCAATCGAGAATTTTGACTGATTTTGCCCAGAAACAATTAATTTTGCTACTTCAAGAAGTCTGATAATTCATTAGAATTGACTTGAGTCAATCTTCGACACGGACCAGCCCGCGTTTTATCACTAGTGAATGGGTACATAAAAGTACGCTTAGACCTGTACCGATATTATACATCTATTGATAGCGTAGCAATTCTGGTGAATTGCTTTGACCCTATTCAAATTTCTGCATTACTTTGTGGAGGTAAGGAACAAAGTAACTATTTTATAAACGATATTTGTTTTGCTTACCCTAATTTAAAAGTTGCAACTTTAGTATTGATTCGTTACAAGCAATATTTTTCGACGCGCAGGTAGTCGTAGACTCTACTGAATGTACCGACATAGGTATATCTTCTGACTACGGAGTTCGTGTGTAACGGACTTTATATTGATTACGTGGCCCAATAGCAACGCAGGAAAATTTTTGGTACTCGTTTGTTAAAAACTACAGACTCGCTCAGGTCAATTTTCACTCAAAATTAAGGGGCCCGCATTTTGACCCCCTTAATTTTAAAATATATAAAAATTTAAATTTTATAATTACTTATTATTATTTTTTAATAACATTTTTTTTTTTTTTTTCAAATTTAATTTGTATAATTTTTTTAATTCAAACTAAGCTGGAATAGATCTATTCCAATACTGAGGTGAGAGGATAGTACATTTTCTTGTCAGAAATGAACAGAATAACTTTGTTCCAGCTAACCGTCCTTCAATCCAAACTGGAGTTCTCAGTTCGCGTACCGTCGTTCCTGTACGCAAACCTGACCGAAGGGCTGTGCGGCGTCTGCGCTGGGTACCAGGACTTCCTCCTCACCAGCAATGGTACTGCTACTGACGACTTCGACGAGGTAAGGGACACCCACATACACTTGTGGACTTCCAGACGTCGACATGAAATTGATGTAACATCATGCTTTGTCCGGAAGTCCGAAGGCGAAATTGAGCTGCATCTGCATTAAGCATCCTTCATGGCCATGTTAGACAAGTGTAAAAACTTTTGTAGCAATGATAGCCGAGCGGTAATAGCGGTAGTATAATTCTGGACTGCCGTGCTTCAGGTCCATGGTTCAATTCCTACCGCGGCCTTGAGTTTTGCGTTGGAAAGGTATATTTTTGCGAATGCTCGCCTGGCTAGCTACCATCTTCAAGTAGAAAATCTGTTGCCATGAACTTAACAGTGTGTGATCACAGTCCTTGAGAACCAGTGAAATTATAGGCACATATGGATGTATCTTAAAGCTTTCTTTCAAATACAAGATCCAATTATTAGGTATTAGTATAATTAGTAAGATATTTTTATAATATAAGATGTTTCCATTGATAAAGATGTAAAGCTATGTTATGTTTTTAATGACGTTATGTTACAGTACGCGAAGAGCTGGCAAGCCAACCCCTCCGCCTTGGAGACGCTGGAGATCCCCCCGCAGGAACAATGCGATGCGCCCCCTCCCCCTGCGGAGTGCGTGCCTCCCCCGCCGGCCTCCAACCCCTGCTACAATCTCTACAACGCTGACAGATTCGGAGAAGTAAGTACTACCGACGGTGAGGTGATACGCTGTATTAGAATTATCACAAAAGACCTGTGCTCTGATATGGGTCAAAAATATATTTTCGCTTTACCACCATATTTAACTGTTTTCGAACCTGTCCGAACAATGTAAGGAAATGTTCAAAACTCTATTTTTGCCCACATTGTCCCAAATAGAACGCCAAATGTCATAATTTTTGTAGCTGTGGGTGTTATTTTTGGTAACAGTAGGCTATCGGACCGCCCTAATTATTGATGATTCAAGTTGTTAAATATCGACTTGTCATAGACAGTGGCTGACTGTATTTGGATATTCTTTCTGAATGAGTTACCGCTAATGTGAGAATGTTACTGGATGAGATATTTATGTTACTAAAGCACAGGTAATTAGATTTAATATCGATGAGGGTATTGGGGTCATTGAAGATGTTAACTTTAACTTTGACTTCTTTGCATGGTGGTGGGTCATTTTGCGAATGCCCGCCTGGCTAGCTACCACCCACAAGTAGAAAATGTGTCACCAAGCACCCAACGGTGTGTTCCGGTAATTCCAGTAATTCTAGGTTAGCCTGAACAACATCTTCGACCACATCACCACTTACCATCCGGTGAGATAGTGGTCAAAGGCTAACGTATCAGCAATAAAAAAAAAGACTGCTGCTGAGTTCCAAAGTCATTTGTAGCTGATAGCAGTGTTATTCTTTTGAGGGAAGAAGTTAGTGCGACTATGACAGTGTTAGTTAATAAAAGATACATTCATGCTCTTGTTGTAAATAAAAAAAGGGTGCAAATGGCGTCAAGTGTTCCAGAAAGATACATGTTATTGACGCAGTCGCAGTATCATAATGCGTGGGCCAGAATTATCTATAGTTATGTATGTATTATCCTTTTATGCAAGCCAATACTTTTAGCCATATTTGCGCGATCGGGAAAAAAACTGCCGTAACTGTAATTTTAAAAGGCTCAAATAATATTAACTGAATTGCATTCCCAAGTGCCGAGCCCTGGTGGACCCCCAACCGTTCGTGGAGTCGTGCGAAGCTGACCTCTGCGCTAACGTTACTGACGTCTGTGCTACGTTAGAACGATACGTCGCCGCGTGCAGGAGGCAGGGCGTCTGTCTCGACAAGTGGAGGACGGACCTGTGCCCATATCCTTGGTAAGTATTATTACAACCTCTAACATTGTCATTTTTGCAATAACTTTTGCAATGGCAGTAGCCAAGCGAATAAGCTTACAAAATTACAGCAGGAAAAATTTGAACCACGAGCGATCATTCGTCCTTTTAGCCGGGGCATGAGTCCAACTGAGCTTTCGTATAGTAAATGAATCATACCTCAAATTTATCCTTTCGCTCTAATCGTTCGCCTCTGCTTAGTTTAGCAGAGGCGAAACATTACACTTACGTTATTAAAACAAAAATTTTAATAATTTACTATATAATATGTAACACATTGTTAAAAGACGTTTATAAGAATGGCCCCGAGTGTCTTGCCCGTTCTTCTCACAGTGGCTCTATACATTTTTTTTCCTGAACGTGGCAGTACCATGTAGAATATTTCAATATTAATACTTGTAATTGACCCTCATGAGAGTGTCGTAGACGCTTAAATTGAGTAATGATCTTTGACTTTGAGCACGAGTGATGAAAAATCTGGTACATTACAGTGCGTCCCCGCTGGTGTACCGCGCGTGCGTGGCGTGCGAGCTCACGTGCGATAACAAGGACGAGCCGAGTGCCGACCCGGACACGTGCGCCAACCAACCTGCCGAGGGGTGCTTCTGTCCTCAGGGGAAGGTAATACCACTTTGTTATCTCTCACCTTTCCATCAGCTCCTGGTTTCAGAGTTCTGTAGCTACTAAAAAATCATACCTCTTCTCAGAGAGCGCAAAAATATTAAATTAAGCGTGATTATATTCTGTTTGGTAAGCAATGTAAAATATATCTCTTATGTGTCAAATGTGATAACACTAAGCTTTATATGTGTGTGTATGTTTTTGTATAATTACGTAAAGTAGTTTGAATTGAAATAAAGCGACTACAAAGCCATGTATGAATATTACAATGCATTTTCTTATAAAATAGTAAATACTTCTAGTTTAGCCCACACACTCTGTCCACTTTATTATAAGTCTTGTCTAACTGCTTTGAAGTGTTAAAATACTTGGTAAAATTTCATGTATTTTTTTCATAGCTTTATAGAGTAGGTCATAGATATCCGAGATACTCGTATAATATACCATTCACTAAGTAGTTTCCGTGTTCCCGTGTCGCCTCTTTTTTGACATCTAATTTACTCACACCAATATATGTAGGGTCGCTCGTATATATGGTCAGTTTTACCGTATGCTGGCGATATGTACCTACCACGCTTCCATGATATATCCCCCGATATACGTAACTGAAGCTGAATGGAAACTTACGAAAATAATGGCTCGTTAACTTGTGGTTAAACTACTAATAATCTTAAATCTTCTAATCAGCATGAGCCGTCAGCCAGATATCGATTTATTCCATACTAAATTTAAAGTGAAATCACAGGCACATGAGACTTACAACTGTCTAATGTGACGGGCGCAGTGCAATTCGTGACTTGTAACGAAATGCATCTGTTATAGGCAGAGGTTAATCCGCTTAACATCAGGTGGGCCTCGAGCTTGTTCCGTCACAATAACATAAAAAAAAAAAAAAAATGTTGTATGAGAAAATTGTATACGACACATACCTGACTTATGTGTTTATAACTTAACTCTAGCTCAAAAACGTTTTGGTCGTTGACTGTAAGTTTTTGATGTAAATAAATGAATAAATAAAATGAGTCCGTGCGCTATTAAATATAATTACTTTAGTGAAATAATTATGTTGTCAGGTCCGAGTGAACAACACATGTATAGAGCCTCAGAAGTGCTTCCCGTGCGACGCCAACAAGGAACACTATGCAGGGGAGCAGTGGCAGGTAATACTCATTAATCTGAATCAGTTTTACTTTGTCCATTTGCGTCTTATAAAGCGTCTGAAGTATAAATGTTTGATTGATTTAAGCAATGAGGTAATGTTACCATTATTGTGTACAGGAGAGTGCGTGCACTCGCTGCACGTGCAGTAAGGTCCCGGGCGAGGCGGCGCACGTGGCGTGCACCACAGAGTCGTGCACCACTCCCGTGTGCTCCTCCGGGGAGGACATGCTGTCGGAGCCCGCCGCCCCCGGCGCCTGCTGCCCGGTCTACCGATGTGGTCAGTACACTGTGCCCTTTGTTCCTATTATTGCAAGGTCTTCTAACTCACTCTCGAGAACCTGTTGGCTCTCACTGAACTGCCAGTAGTCTTACTTGTCGATTTACTATCTTTGCGCATCGGAAACAGACGGCTTTTGTTTAATCAGTTCCCTGAAAATGTTTTTCTTCCTTAAGGTTCATTTCCGAGCATCGCGGCCGATCGCAGCCGCGGGAGATGTATGGCGCCGTAGACGCGTGCGTCTGTCGTAGATCTCGGAAACGACGTCGTACATTTTCATACTCTGACTTGTCGCATCAGCCGTGCGCGGTTGCGATCGGCCGCGAGGCACGGAAATGAACCTATAGCGTACAAGCGCAAAAATCCAGGAACTTATGTAAAGGACGGTGAAGGTATTAAACGTGTGTCATGTAATGAAGCCTACTTCAGCTGGAAGTTGGCAACATCGCTGGCTCACATCGGCCCATTGGAGAATGTTTCTAGAATTTAAATTACTTCTCAACGTGTTATATTGACACCTCAATATAACACGTAATAGAATAGAGCATAAGAGTTCATGAAATGTTATTACATTTTCATTGTATTTCTCATTTGTATCTCTATGTATCATTGTTTCTTGTGACGTAAAAAATGTTTTAAACAGGCTTGAAATAAGCCAACGGCATCCATTTAACATTCAAACGAATTTAATTTATTTATGGAACTTAAAAACAAAATACAATGCTTTAATTGACTTGATTTAGGAAAATTAGAACGGACTTTGTTATCCAATGAATCATCCAGTTACTTATTTACCATTTTAAAAGTCCTCCGTACACGGTACGACTTATGCGTATCATTTTTGTAAATATACAAATACTTAAATCAATGTTGTAATATATATATATTTCAGTGGCCAAGCCCAAGGTGAAGGAGTGTGTGGAGCCGAAGAAGATGGAGTGCGGCTTCGGACAGGTGCTCAAACAGAAGACCGGCCCAGACGAATGTCCAGAGTTCGCCTGCGGTAAACTGTTATATTTAATACAATGTCCAGTATCAACTCAAATGTGGCTTATTATAGAGCTTGCATACAAGCATAGTTTCGTCGTATTTTAAACATACCAAGTGTTCGCTCAGTTAAATTTCGCATCCAAACTAGAAGCAAGCTCAAGGACGTGTATTAAATTTCACGAAGTTTGAATACATGGTTTGTAAAATATGACGAAGCTAGAATTTGTTCGGAGAGCGCTACACACCAACACAGTCTTAGGTGAAATCGCTCCGTATTTGAAGTGTACGGAATCAGATTCCATACACTTCTGTAGCATGCTGCTACTTTCGTTGACTTTTAAGTAAAGTAATGTAGGTAATAGTCAAGTAAATGCTCTATGTGTCTTTACCAGCTCACTGGTGCCTGGTGAACTACAGACGAGGATTTAGGAAAGACGTTCTGTAACAACTTCACATAATATAAATGATTATAAACTGCGTTGTTTTCAGAGTAAGTTTGTATACGTAGATTGTTTTTTTCCTTTCGTTTAGTGAAGCTTTTTGACAAACCTGTTCACACAGGAAGGTGCGCTTCTCCTAGGTAAATTATAGGTCCGCACCAGTACAAAGTCGTAGATCTCGTTTGTACACTACGTCTTAGTGTGTGTAATGCTAGTGGTACATATAGTAAAACAATAAAACAATAAAATGTGAAATATGAACACTTGGGTAGGCAGTAGTAGTTGCAACTGTACTCAGAATAAAATATGGAGGGACGACCCTTTGTGAGTGAAAATGTCTCTATGAGTAGCCCATTTTTTTATTATAATTTTTTAATTGGTTATATGGGTAAATGCTTTATAGCACCATGCGAGCATTAGAATGTGTATACACCTAATATAATGTTCGTCCGTACAGAGTGCAAGCCCGCTAGCGAGTGCGCCGACATCCCCCCCGAGAGCGAGGTGGAGATGTTGGAGCCGGGTCTGCAGCGGGTCATTGACCTCTCCGGCTGCTGTCCCAAAGCTGACCTCATCTGCAGAACTGACAAGTAACTAACTCAATATTCATTCACTCTCTACTTTTTACTAATATATAGCTCAATATATATGTAAATGAAGAGTTTTTTTTTTATATATAGGGTTTCATTTTCAGCATGATCTAGCTTGTTGGTAAGGATTTTAAGAGACTTAAACTGCGAGTAGGATGGGAACTGCCACTCAAGGACAGCTGCCGAAACCTTAGATGCCTGGCGACAGATTTTCTACTTGAGGGTGGTAGGTAGGCTAGCATTTGCCAAATGCCTTACTACTATTAAGTGATATTTAAGCTAGCAGTGTTATTTTGGACCACGTCGTGGCCACATCACGCGTCCAATTAACGGACGCTTCATAATAGTTAGTAGGTATATACATATCGTTATTTGTTTGTCCAGATGTCCTCAAGCGCCGGCATGCCCTCAGTTCCACGATCTCACCGTGAGGAACGTCAGCGGCAAGTGCTGTCCAGAATACGAGTGTGGTGAGTCTGCAATCTGCAATACACAAGACCTGTGCCCTACGATACCAAACTTTATTAACGCGTTTCCAATTTTTTTTACGTCGTTTCTAAATTAATTTTAAAAATAATTTTATTTGAAAGGATAACATTTTTGATTTGACATCAAAATTAGTTCAGTAGTTTTATTTTAAAATCAAAGTTATAAAATAAAACCTGTGTCTCCAAATAAGATGTAATTTGGTACCACACTTTATTTAATCCAGAGTATTAATATCGCCTCGCTCCAGATTATACATACAATTTTTTACATGATTGTTAACATTATATGTGTTTTATTTTTCGAATGTAGAACTACCGAAGGACAAATGCCTCGTGAAGCTTGAATGGGAGTCGTCGCCCAGCGGAGGAGAGAAGGCGCGAACTATCCCAGAAGTTATGTTCAAAGATGTAAGTTTCTCTTTCCCTTGACATACTATGAAACAATTATTTTGCTTTACAGTTTTGTCAATTTGGAGAATATTACTATACTATACTTCGGGGTGGTAATAATATCTTTGCCTGAACAGTCCAATATTGTGTGATCGTTGAACGTGCGGCGATTGAACACAGGATCAAGATCAGGATGGTATAAGTACATCAGAATATGAAAAAACTATAAACGAAGCACTTGAAAGTATTATGAATTGGTTTGTCAATAATAATCTACTCGTAAATCTAGAAAAAACCAAAGCAATACAATTTTATTTTCCACAGTCAAATCCAAAAAATATTACAATAAAACACCAAAATACAATTATAGAACAGGCAAAAGAGATAAGGTTTCTAGGATTAATGGTTGACTGTCACGGAAATTGGAAGAGTCACACTGATTACATACGCAAAAAAATTAGTAGATTTGTTTATGCATTAAAGAGACTTATTTAAGTAGCATCACAGAGAGCAGCAATTTGTGCTTATCATGGAAACGTATCTTCCAATTTGCGTTACGGATTATTACTTTGGGGAAACTCTGTGAACGCTAGAAAAGTATTTGTAATGCAAAAAAAATGTTTGAGAGCAATAACTGGAGCCAGACAAAGACAAAGTTGTGTTCCAATATTTAAAAGGCTTAAATTACTTCCCTTAGCATCATTGTATATTCTAGAGGCTTGCCTATTTGTTAAACAAAATTTTAATAGCTTTGACGCAAAAATTACACGTAAGCCACGAAAAACTCGTAAAAACTACTATGTGTTACCTCCTCAGGGCTCTAAAACAAAATTTTTTAGCAAAAGTATTTACGTAATGTGCACTAAATTATACAACCATTTAACAGATACAATGAACAATATGACATTTATCAAATTTAAAAATAATTAAATGAAAGTATTACTGAACAGATGCTATTATACAATTGACAAATTATTAAATGATAAAAATCTTGACATTTTACCTAAATAATAATTATTGCATGACATAATGTTAATTAGAATATAATTTATTGTATCATATTGATCTATATAATATTGTACGCCTGAAAAGTTAGCTGTCGATACTTTCACCATTTTGACCAACATGTAACACACAGCTGACAATAAACAATTTTGAATTTTTGAATTTGAATTTTGATCCCGAGATTCTAGATTGGCGCATTTACACAGCAACGAAACAAGAGATGTTAACACCTGTGAAGCAGTCCTCGTACAATAATAAGATGTAGCAAGTATACATATGTGACAGATCGACGCAGTATGGGTGGACGGGCCGTGCCGCTCGTGCCGCTGCGCCGTGACCGCGGCGGGCACCGCCCCGCAGTGCAGCGAGACGAGCTGCCCGCCGGTAGTGCCCGACGACCAGTTCGTGATAGAGCCGCGCCCGGTGCCCTTCGCCTGCTGCCCCACGCTAGACAAGGTCGCCTGCAGGGACGGTGACGCCGTCTACAAGGTAACATGCTGTTTCTTACTTATTCAACCTTCTCTATGGAGTACTATTGTTTATTCTATGACGAAAGTGTAAGGAAACGAAGTTGGAAGTGATAATTGACCATTGATTAGCAATCTACTCAGGTGGTGGTATCGGACCATTAGCATCCTTTGGGACTGATTCACGACAAGGATAGCGGTATAGCACTTGTGTGCAGATGTAAAGAAACGTTAACTCGTATATAAAAAAACACTAAACAGCACGATCAATAGGAATTCTATTGTCAGAACTTACAATAGAAGGTTATATAACCAAAAATCAACAGTCACTTGAATATGCAAAATGATATCAGAGATCTATTGGAAATTGTGTTTGAAATTAGGTTTTTTCCGCGAATATAAAATATTTGATGAAAAATAAAGTGTTTTCATTTTACATATCACTAACATCAGTACTAATATTATAAATGCGAAAGTAACTCTGTCTGTCTGTCTGTTACGCTTTCACGCCAAAACTACTGGACCGATTTGAATTAAATTTGGTATGGAAATAATTTCAGACCCGGAAAAAAACATAGGATAGTTTTTATCCAACTGCGCAAAAAGAGGTTAATGTTTTTGCGCGATAACCGAAACACGCGCGGGCGGAGCCGCGCCCGGAAAGCTAGTTGAATATAAAAATACACACATCAAAAGTGCCTAGGGATCATGTATATTTTGAACTATAACTGCTATGTTTATTGTAAAATTATATTAATTAATAATCTGTGTTTCTACCATTTACACTAAAACACAAGCACAGCGATTTGGCATGCTTAAAATCAGTTCATCAAAATCTCTTTGAGGAATGGCCGCCCACGTTCTTTGTAACAAGTCGAAAAGCTATTGTGGTGTATGCACGGCATCCAAAATTGGCACAGTTCTTCTTTGTAGCATATCCCATGCATGTTCAATCAGGATTGGCGATTAACCAGGCCACAGCAGAACGTTGTATCATCGGCAAGTTACGTGCGAGTTACGACTCTAGCCGTGTGTGGACGTGCATTATGGTGCATTAGATGAAACGAATTACCCAAACGGCTTCGCAAAGGCATGATCACTTATGAAACAATACTCTCTGCATAAATCTGAGCATTGAGGTTGCCCCTGATCCACATGAGATCTGTTTCAAACTTACTTGATTTTCTCGAAAACGTACTTGATCCCTAGGCACTTTTGATGTGTACTTTTACTCTATAGAAAAACCCACTCATAACCAGATCACGGTAATGCTAACTTTACCGCTTGGTAGTAGAAATAGGTTTGTTAGCAGTAGGTACTTCCCTGGACTTACTCGTTTACAAAGAAGGTTGCTGTATTATAGGCAATTGGAAACTTTCAAAAAGATTTCAAGACAGGTCCTGAATGGCTGACTAGTTTTTTATATATCAAAATGAAATTTAATTCTGTGGCCTAAAAGATCTTACCTGTTTCGAAATTCTCACTATAGGCTAGCTGGACTAGGAAATACAGATAAATTATTTTACCAGCATATTTCAGGTTTTTAATTTTTTATATACAGGTGGGCGAGAACTGGACTTCACCTGAGGATGTGTGCACCATTTACAAATGTGCGCGGGATGATAACAACAGATTGGAGCGAGTCAAAACGGTGCAAAGCTGCGAGAAGACCTGTCAACCGGTAAGACTACTTTTATTTTGATATGTAGTGAAACCAAAGCGTGCCGCTGTCACTTCGTTAACATCTCGGGTCTTCTACCAAATGTTAAGGATTTCTAAGTAAGATCGACAAGTGTCGCCACTTTGTCAAAATTTCGATTGGACTCACTTCAATGTCTGCAGGATACATAAGGGTTCAAGATAATATAAGGTCAAATTTAATCAAATTTTGGGTGGCGAACTGTCCATAGTCGCGATGACCATTAATATGTTCTAAGCTTAGAGCAAATGAGCATGCTCAGTATTTAACGTGGCATCATGCTATAATCATGAGGTAAATACACCATGTAGCGCTATATTCAACGTAGCATTAATTTAAGAATTTACTCTAGAGTCGATAAAAAATAATTCAATATTCACGTGATCTATCGTTTGACAAAACCAAAACCAAGCCTCGGGCAATAGTTGCAACCCCCCATTGTCCTGTCTACGTGTGAGAGTCGTAATCATACCAAAAAGTGGCCAGCAGTGTCTTCTGATTTCGTCGTAATGTTGCACTGCGATCTCCAAGTCTCCTACCAAGCGCAAGGATTGTGGCAAAGCCCCCATAATGTGAGAGGCATTTGTTCAGCGACGTTATGGCTGTTGATGGTACAGGAACCAGCATGGCCTTAGTTCAAACACGGCTAGAAATAAAAAGAAGCAAAGCAGATACTACGCATGCAATTTATCTCTTTGACCTTACTTATAAGTATGTTTACTATACTAGTAAATACAAATCCAGCTTCTGGGTGTTGATGTTTGATATATATAATGTGTTTCCCCGCAGGGTTGGCGCTACTCGCCGGCTACGTTGGAGAGTAAGGAGTGCTGCGGGCGCTGCGAGCCCGTCGCCTGCGTCGTGGAGGGGCGGGAGAGGACCATCGGGGAGAAGTGGGTCTCTGCTGACTTCTGTACCAACTACACCTGCCTCAATCTAAACGGAACTGTGAGTCATTTCGATATATATTGTAGAATCATTCAGCTACTATTTATTAGAGAGAGAACACCTTTCATACGTATGATCAAAAAAGTTCATGGATTAAGTTCGTAATCATATCGTAAAAAAGCATGCTGAAATGATAAGCCTTTCTATAACTAGAAATTTGTACAATATTTGCCAAAGGTATATATAAAAAGTATATATAACCTACAAAAGCGAAAAAAAAACCCGACACGTAAACCACTTTTTATTTTTACGCTCCTGAATACTAAAATTTCCATGTAGATGAGTTGTATGCCCTGCATATTTACTAGACGAATTCAGAGTAATTACCTGAGTCACTACCAGTCTTGCACTTCCGAGCGTCCCGTGAATACATCGCCGCTAATCGTGTTTTTAGGAATAATCTGTGGACAATATGCCTTCCTTGTGTCTTTAGACTCTGCACCAATTATACAAGCACTGTGAGAGATAAGAAAACTGTTTCATTTCACGCGTAATTATTGCTTTTATTGTTGAAATAGAAAATATCGTCATTTTGTTTTATCTTAGGAACTAATTTCAATGAAATGGATGAGCGAAATCACTCTCTCACACCAAACATGGTGTTATAGAGTAAAAGAGATCGCAGCATAATGGTGATCGGAACGTCTCGTGGCGGTTCGGTGGTAACACGAATTGCTTATTTATCTCTTTCTAACAACAGATATGACGCATAATATTTGAACGTTCTTTCCTTGTCATTACAAACTGCATATAAGCGAGTAAAGTAAAGTTTGTACGTAGGTATGTATATTGGAAATTCTAGTAAGCTTTTAGAGCAGTGGTGTTCGGATATAACTACTCTATGTATTTCAACTCTCTGCCTGAATAGGACAAATTGGCTATTTTTGTTTCACTGTTTTTATCAAAGAAAAATATCCCCCTCTTTTCTGCTTGTAATAACTACTTTTGGAAGAATAAAGATATTAAGGAGTGTTAGTTTTACAATAATTGTGAAAGACTAGCTTTTAATCAGTACCCCAAGGTCGAAGATGCTAGCAGACTAAAACAAGAATAGGGGTCAATTTCAACAAATCTTATTGTGTAACTAAAATGATAATGTAAATGAACTTGATTTTGACATTTGAACTCCGTAAAGGGCATTTTCTCAACATGTTTGGAAATGTGAGCATTATTTTGACAAACTTCTTCGAGATAAATCGAAATTGCTGTACTGGCCAAATACATGCGCGCAGCGCTTTAACGCGGGCAATTTTGTTGTTGTTTGTTGATACCTAGTCATTGATTAAGAAAAGTAATTGTTTCGACAAAATGAGTTCAAGTGAAGACAATGAGTGTGATGAACTTAATTCAACGCCACCTGAAATTCAAGATGCGACAAGAGCCATAATAGAAAACTTGTTACCGCCAAAATCGAAAGAAAAAGATTGGAAAACCTATGAAAATTTTGTTCAATGGAATAATGAAAGAAAATTGAAATCGTTATCCAAAAACTTTTACATTTAACAACTGTATCTACAAATAAAAAAATCTGCCTAGGTACTACTTTGTTTTAATTTTCGCGCATTATTTGAGAAAAGCACTATACAAGCCTTGGCCACAACTAGGCATTGATGGACTTACATATGTGTGCCTCGGCTTCGCCTCGGCCCACATTTACACGTTCGTCCATCAATGCCTCCTTTACTGGCCGCTGCATTAATGTACTATATTTTTACTATTGCCAATACCTTTCTAATTAGACAATATGCCACCAGGATCTCAAGAACAGCTGTCAAGTACAAACTTTTACTGTTCCTGATTTCCTTTAATGTGTTACCACATCCCCCAAGTGAAGAATACATTAATTCCAGCTGCAAGTGCAAAGTTCCAACGAGACCTGTCCAGAGGTGTCGACTGCGCTGAAGAAGCAGTTCGTGCTGAAGGAGGAGAAGGTGCCCGGCAAGTGCTGCAGTACACACGAGCCCGTCGCATGTCGAGTTGGGAATAAAATATATCAGGTACTGTCTTGCCACTACTTAAGTACCTACTACACTACTATATATTGAACTAGCAAAGTTTATTCAGAAATAGCCCGATCGGGCCACTCGTGACACAGAGGGTTAAGTATGGTAGGTATCGTCATATAATGGGATAAAAAGGCTTGTACAAAATTCATTTTAATTTTTAAGCTAAATTCATTCAGGATTACTCAGGCCGATATTTTAAATAAAAAACATGGAATGTACATATATAAAATAGTTTAACTTAAAGGAAATTAAATGACAATCATGCGGATTCCATTTAAAAATATTATTTCGACGAGAAGTCATCATTCCGTTGAACTCCTGAAATTGGGCACGTGAATTTGCCATCACTCGCTGCCAAAGTTCAAATGATATTGCTCTTACTTCTTCCGAAACTTTAGTCTTCAGCTCTTATAAACTAATGAGAAGGGCACCAAAAACTAGTAAGGTTTTCCCATTAAAAAAGCGTTGAGTTACCGTTACGTAAGACTGGTGATCTGTATGGCCAGTGAGGCGCTGAGAGAGGCACCTTGTTTTCTTACAGACTGTTATGGATGCTCTGGCACCGCAGCGGCACGCAGTTTGTGTTTTCATCTGATCCATTGGTCATGTTCGTGAAGCAATTCCTGTAGTGTTGATTCTTAATTTTTAATCTTCGCTACCCACAACTTGATTAACTCACTCCATCACTGGTGTTTGTACCCTGTCGTACCTATATGAAAAAGATCACAAAACTTGCGGCGTGCTTCAGTGTATTAATTTGTTGCAGAAGTACGCTTCTTTGGGTAAAATCTCAGGGGTTTATTCCGTTTATAGTATTGCGATCGACTAGAAGAAAATTACTAGACGAGCAGTAGCCTCCTTCGGCGACAACAATACTGCAATCCACAATAAGCATGCTAAACATGCGGATCATGGCAATTTTCACCAGAATATATAATAGTTTAATTTTCATTGTATCTGTAGGAGGGTCAATCGTGGCCATCCCCCGACCCGTGCACTAACGTGACGTGTTCCCGCGACGTGACCGGCGGCCTCTCCCACACGGAGCACGTGGAGAGCTGCGTGCGCGAGTGCAAGCGGGGGTGGGTGTACAGTGCACCGCCCGCGGGGCACTGCTGCGGGCAGTGCGTGCAGGACGCATGTGTCATTGGAGACGAACTTAAGAAACCAGGTAAGATGCTTAAATCAAACTTTCTGTCGCACACTATACATGTTTTTTTACAGCTTATAAGTTACTTGGTATAAGTGATGATGTGGTCGAGGATGGTAAAAGGACTCGGACTAGAATTACTAACTCCCAAAGACTGTATCGCACTGTTAAAGTCTTTTGAAGAGCTGCCATCGTACACTGCGATCACCAAGACGCTTGTCAAGCATGGAGACTATGAAAAACCCTAAAACAAACCCCTCCCTTATTAGAGAGATAGTATCACTATTATTAGGTGATTTTCACTGTTATGAAATAAACGGACCATATTCAAATTAATGGTATTAAACTAAATTCAAAGAAAAATTAAGACTTAGTGATAGACTATAGAAGTATGTATATTTTATGTTGTTCATAATACCCTTCTGCAGGGTTTTGTTTAGTTAAAATATAGTTATAAATTGGGTCATTTTATTCCTAAATCGAAGCTGGTTACGAAATGGCTACCAACTAATCCCAATTTGTAACTGGTTATCAAATGGATAATTGTGTTCCCAAATCAAAGTTGGTGACAAATAATGGTTACGAAAAGGCTACTAACATATTCCAAATTGTAACTGGTTATCAAAGTTGGTTACAGATTTTAGTTACTAGATGGACCGGAACCATAAAGCACTCGGTGCGTATCACGTGAATTTGAGACATTCGGGTATAGCAAGAGGCGAAAAAGTTGTGCCGTAAAAATTTGTAAATAGTATTCTATATACACATATCATCAACTTCCCACAAATTTTTTGAATGACAGGCTCGACGTGGAAGTCAGCCGACAACTGCACGACATTTTCATGCGACCGCGCCGGTGAGGAGGTGTTCGTGACGTCATCGCGACAGTCGTGCCCCGACGTCTCCAGCTGCAAGCCTGAGAACATTGTCAACGAGACCTGCTGTCAGATTTGTAAGGAGTCTCCTGAAGCTCTCAGTAAGTTGTGTTCACTGTTAAGACCAATTGGACGCTTTTACACACACCAACGAGCCAGTACACTGAAAGGAATAATCATATGAGAATATGTCGTTGTTTGTAATTGATATAAAGATATCACATTCCGGAATCATCGTCATCAAACAATATATCAAGCTTTTCCCAATGACAGTATGCAAACATTATCTAAGCATTCTTTTAACTTTTCCCATGTAAATCAAACAGTTTATGATCGGTGAACTAACATTTCCCATGTAAATCAAACAGTTTACGATTGGTCAACTAACATTTCCCATGTAAATCAAACATTTTACAAGCTGTCTTCTAACATTTCCCATCTAAGTCAAACATTTTACAAGCTGTCTTCTAACATTTCCCATGTAAATCAAACATTTTACAAGCTGTCTTCTAACATTTCCCATGTAAATCAAACATTTTACAGGCTGTCTTCTAACATTTCCCATGTAAATCAAACATTTTACGATCGTTCACCTAACATTTCCCATGTAAATCAAGCATTTTACAAGCGGGTAAAATGTTTTACAAGTGGTATTCATAAATTTCCCCTCCACTTCTCCAGGTAAATGCGTCCCGCTGAGCATCCCGAGCAAGCAGACCGTGGAGCTGATCCGCGCTCACCTCGGCCCGCACGGACTCTGCATCAACAAACATCCAGTCAAAGGGTTCAACGAGTGTCGCGGGACTTGCGACTCCGGCGCACTCTACGATACACGTGAGTCACTGTGTACACTGTTACTATTCTTACATAGGAATTATAACAGTAACATATTGTATTTATTATATATTATGTACAATTACTCATTTTAATAAATAATACGGAATAACTCTCGTGAATAAGTCCGATAGCTCCGACTATAGTTTTTACCACGTTGGGTGATCTTTTTCAAGGAGAGCTCGGGACGCCCGCGTTGACGTCTCGTTTAGCACTAAGTGAGACGAGCTTAGGCAATTACCGTCTTTTTGTTAGAATAATATTACTGCTCCAATAAAAGTACATGATATGTGTATCAAACAACATCATGCCAAACTATTTTCTTGAATTAAACTAACTTGTCGCTATTACATCCGTCCTGGATTTATCCTGTTCCTCAAGTCCCTCGCCGTCATTTTCTTTTATGATAAAGAAAGTCGGAACACTAGTGGAGACCATTTAAAGCTATATTATATGAGATTAACTAGCTGTGACAGATGTCGCAGACAGTTCTATTGATTTTCAGTCAGATACTTTCCAATTTTGCTCACTCTGCTCTGGACCTCGATTGCATTTCCTTAACCAAAATGAATTACGTCGCGGACAAAAGGACTCCAAAGTTGTTCCTCTCTAACCTAGCAATAACAATATGAATATGTTCCAGAGAGCGGCATCCACGACACGAAGTGCGAGTGTTGTTCTGCGACGCAGTACTTGCCGCTGGAGGTGATCCTCAACTGCGAGGACGGCACCGAGCAGCTGCATCAGCTCGCGTCGCCTGCCAAGTGCTCCTGCACCCCCTGCGGAGCTGCCAACAACAACTTCTGGGGAACTAAGTCAGGTACTCAATATCCTTCAATTTAGTTCAGAATGCGTTTAGAGAACATCTCAGTTTAGTAAGGTTTTATAAAGCAGAGCGTCGATATCTATCCTATAACCAAGTCTACCTATCTTAAAATCCAGGTTAGCCAGAGCAACATCTTCGACCGCATCATCTCTTACCATCAGATGAGACAGTGGTCAAATGATATCCAATCAGCTATTTAAAAAAAACATTAAAAGCCAAATATAGATATTTTAAATTTGACAGCTGTTAATGAAGCGCAATGAAGATCTAGATAACGTCTAACTTTCCTGTTAAAAAACAAGTAGTATACAATCAATACTAGCAGAGATATAGCTATTATAAATTTGACAGTGGTCAAATTTAAGTTGTTTGACAGAAAATCTTAATAAATGTGTCTGTGAAGAAACCAATTATCTAGTCACAGTAGTTTTCGAGACATAGCCCTTGTAAGTTTGACAGCTGTCATAACCAAAACTCTAGGTTAGCCTGAACAACATCTTCAACCACATCATCACTTACCATCAGGTGAGATAGTGGTTTAAGGCTAAACCTATCACGTATAAAAATAACTCACAGTAACATTTATGTCTCATTAAAGTTACAATTCAAAAAGCCCAAACCTAAAATACGTCATCTATCACGTAAAAGTTGTTTACAACAACACCCATCTGAGTCTATTTATTGATTAGTATACATAGTAGTATTTATTAATATTTGAATGTGTATCAAGCTAAAAAATAATGTTCATGAATCACTTTAGACAGCTGTCACATCACATCTCAGATATATTTTCAGGATTGCCACACTAGTTATTTTGTAAATCACTTGAACTTAGTGATATATTATGCTAAATCATTTTGCAGCGCAGGCCGAGCGGCTATATACTGCCAAAACCTAAATAATATAGGCTATAGACTGTAGAGCCGCAGATTCATGATTCGATCCCCACCGCCGGGCCGGCTTTAGCTTCACCGCATGGTGGAAGTGCATTTGCGAATGCTCGCTTGGTACCACCCTCAAGTAGAAAATCTGTCGCCAAGCACCTAACAGTGCTTCTAAATATGATTACAAGCACTATCGCGTGCTAGGCAAAAATCATATTTTACATATTATTGGAGCATAAAATTTGTATGCCCCGGGCGAGAATCGGACCCGCGTCCTCCGATTTCGCGCCGGATGCATGAATTAAACAAACAAACCTAACAGTGTGTTGCGGCAGCAGTCTTTGAGAGCCAATAAAATTAAAGGCACATGAGATTTAACAACTGTAGGGCCCCGAGATAGAATCGTTGCAATAACAACAAAAAATGGCGGCGGGCTCGAATCCAACTCGTGCTTAAAAATTTTCTTTTCGTTGTAATTTTGAAACCTAAATTACTTGATCTTTTTCAGGATATACAAAAACCAAGAACCCTTACTGGGGAACCAAAAATCCAGGTTACTGGGCGACCAAGAACCCCGCACGAACCCCCAACCCAGTACAAAAGGAAGACCTGAAAGAAGACGAGTCTGACCTCATCCCGCAAATATTCCGTAGATTCGGAGAAGAATAGAGAAACCAGTCTAAGATATTATAGTGATTAAGCTTTAGTAGAAAATCATTTTTATAGCTTGGAAAAGTATTAATAACTTACTATTTTTTATTAGTAGGGTTGTCTCTGATCGATAACACCATCCAATAAAAACCACAAAAAAAAATTCGCTGGTCCAAAATTTGTATATAATTTTGACTCCTTATCGCAAAGGCCCATCTGCTATGTATTATGTCATCTACTTGCTTAGTATCTCAGACGATCACATATTTCATTCAAGTTATAATTCACCTGATGGCGATCAGCGTAGAAACTATATTACTTCTTGACTGATTGCGAGCAAGATTAATTTAATTTGTGGTTTATATTTAAACAAGCGAGAGGTTTCTCAAGAAACAAGTAATAATATCTTCACAATCGTAAAAAACCGGGCAATAAAGGTGATTTTCATTTAACACTCAAAAATGTGATGCAAATTGAAATGACAGAATATGATCACAGTTTAATTATATTTTGTAAATATTTAGCAAATACAGACACGATGAATTATACATGATTTTTTTATTAAAAAAAAAATTACAAACAATCACTGGAAAGATAAAAAGATTACAACTACATTGGGATTTAAAAAAAACATTGATAACAAGATAAGCACCCACAAGATCATGCTAGAGACGCTGATAACAGAGATCTATTAATAAATAATGAAATACAAATATATCACAATAATATTTACGGGTATAAAATAACAACAAAAATAATTAATTTAGATATTATACAAGTACTTGAGACTTTAAGAGTACAGTGATTTATGTATGTGATAAATAAATGCAGGAACTGAACGATATTAAATATAAATGTGTAAAAGCTCACAAAAGCCTGCACATTCAACAAATTAACACAACCATACCAAATTCCATATTGTCCTGTTCGTGCCACATCATACTTGTTTTCTATCAACCAAGCTTATCTACATATTGGCCCAGATTATTCACATCAATTATACCGTGAGAATAACCAAGTGAAAATTTGTATAGATCTATTGTACTCACGTTCTTTACTGATTGATTCTTGTGATATTTATATACTATATATGGCAGTTTCTTTGTATGTCTTGAGCAGTGGCCACAGATAACATAATACTACATACGGTTAAAGGAGAGTTTGTCAATCGTCAATGTAATTTATTCATATAATAAAGTATATATGAAGCAACAAACAAACTGTGGAGTGCAGACCAAAAAGTTTGATGTTTGTTTGAATTTTCGAACTATATATCTTTTTTTTTTATTGCTGATAGGTAAGCCTTTGACCACAATCTCACCTGATGGTAAGTGATGATGTGGTCGAAGGAATTGAATGTGTATAATTTTTTAAATAAATATCTACCTAACTAAAAACTGGCCCTATATTAAGTACTTACACAACTTTGTAGAAGAGATAACTCTAACCTACGAAAAATATAGGTTTTTATGAAAAAGAAAGATTTAATATATATGTACATATAATGTTAGATTTGGTATAAAAAGTCACCACAAATATGAAAGTTAAACTTAATAAAATCTTCAAAATATTACTACCTACTGCTTATTACTAAAATATTGTAGTCTGCCCCACGGCCTAGTTTACTAAAAAGATAGAAAGGGCTTCAAAGTAATTAGAAAAATCGCATGTAGGGGGAAATATTTACAACAGCTCTGAACCAACCTGAGCCAATATGTAGACGTTCTTATCTTGCACGTGATAAAGTTTAAAATTGCTAAATATATATCTATTATGATGTGTCTTCGTTTTCTAAAGAGTCTGCGTCATTAATTGTGACGTCATTGTTCGCGTCTATAAGTCGTTCTTCCTCTTCCTTTTGTTTCTGCTTCCTCAAAGTTTCTGATAGAAATTTGCATCGCTGCATGCACTCCTCCTAGAAAAGCAAATGTTATCCTTTAGTATTTTAAAAAACAGCTTTCCGCATACCATTAGGAGTTGAAAAATCAACTGTATTTTTAGACATCAAAATAACCAAACAAAAAAATAAAATTATTTATTTTAATTATTTTTAATACAAAAATTGGTGCAATTACTTCACAATTTTCATTTAATATAGGTTAATCAGTAACGCAAAATATTAAACTCTTTCCAATAATACTGAGACGAATTACATAGCATTCCATGGATTCACCGTGCGGCTGCCGGTTCCATAGCGTTCCAGAGGAAGAGGCTAGAGGGGCCTGGGACTTGCAACCTAGGAGCAGGGTTAAGGGGCCCCTTTATGATATATCAATGCTCCCCTTCACCGCTCGAGCCTCCTCCCGTACCTAACCAAATTTGGTAAGACCCTACTAATGCCGCCATAGATGCACGTTCTAGGATGGAAGTTACGCTTGTTCTTGCATTCTTACATTATTATTGTTTTTTAACACGAACATAATTAAAAGTTGACCAGAGAGAAGTATATCACCGCCTAGAGACGTATTGTGAGGAAGCAACTATCTAGTAATTTGCGCCAAGAAACACAACTCACCACATCACGACGGGAGAAAGGAAACGAAAGAAACGAGACAGAATGATATATACATCTGCTCGAACAGTACGAGACAAGACATTAAATATATATATATGCTTCAGAATAAATGTTTTATTGCATAAAGCAATAAAACATGTATTCTGTATGTTTTATTGCATACAGCAATAAAACATTTATTCTGAAGCAGTGATGGCTCAGTGGCATTGCCTATGGACTGCCGCGCAGCTGGTCCATAGTTCGAATCCCGCCGCGGTCTTGAGCTTCACCGCATGGTGGAAGGGCTTTTTGCAAATTCCCGCCTGGCTAGCGACCGCCCTCAAGTTCTGATCAAATCTGTCGCCAAGCACCTAACAGTGTGTTCCGGCAGCAGTCCTTGAGAGCCAGTGAAATTACAGGCACATGAGACTTAACAACTATGTCTCAAGGTGACCGGTGCAGTACAATTCGTCACTTCTGACGATATGCATCTGTTATAGGCAGAGGTAACCGCTTAACATCAAGTGGGCCTCGAGCTTGTTCCGTCACAATAACATAAAAAAATAATTAATTAAAGTGAAAATTTAAATTATCTTGAGATATAAAGGGTCCCCTGAGCTATACGATTCGGCAAGTACGTTGAATACTTAATTGGAATTTTGACTCAAACGCCATTTCATTCGTGCTCCGGTTATAGTTTTTCGAAAATATAACATTAAGCAAATTTCTTAATATAAAAAAAACTACTTTCCATTACTAGATTTTGCTTTCAAATGCCAGATTTTTCTTTATAATGGGCTGATAGCAAGATAGACAAGTCTCTACTCTCTATACATTACTAAATAAAACTACTACACGTTCGATTCGCTTTGTGTTTGAGAAAGGATTTATAATGTTAAGAAGTGAGGTCCATTATAAAATGGTGTTACTTTGGTCTTCTCTGGCACGGCTGCGGAGATCTTCTGCCAGCGGTCGCCGGCGCCGCCCTTGGGGTACTTAGCGAGCGCCGCCTCCAGCGCCTTCTGCTGCGTCTGGGACCAGTTCCCGCCGCTCGTCTCTTCCGTCTTACGAGTTTTCACCTGGAACACAACATATATTTGACAAACAAGAACTGAAAGGTATAAAGGTTCACTGCCAATCAGGCATTAACATATGAAATTGAACTCATCTCTGTCTTTACTTAACCGAAAATTGAAGATGCAAATTTACATGCACGCATCGTTCACCTAAACACATCTTAAGGCGAAAGATGGCCTTCCATGGCGGGTATAGTTTTAACGGTTTTAGGTAAAAGTTATGTATTCAACAACTTGCCTAGATAATACGAGCAATATTATTTTACGCCTGTAATTACCATAATCATGTGGATGGTTACCAAGCCTAGCTACAATTGCGATAAAACTGTTTAAATTTTGTATTTCTAGCCACTAACCTATTTTTTTTACCTTAAGTCGACAAAGTTAGAATGTATAGCTTATAAAAAAGTAGCATCGTTCAAACTTAACCATACCATAAGTCAAGGAAGTCAAATCGATGTTGACGCGACCCGTTTTGTTACCAATTATCAATTTAGAACAGATAGTCCCCATTTTTATATTTTATAATGAGTTCAAAATAATAATAGTAAATGTTTATTATCATGACTGCTTGAACTAGGTTACATAGCGGTACAGGTATATATAACAATAGGGTTAATGTTATCCATCATTACATTTACAAAATTATACTAATATGTAGGTTATGAACATTACAAATTATACTAATATGTAGGTTATGAACATTACAAATTATATTAATATGTAGGTTATTAACATTACAAATTATACTAATATGTAGGTTATGAACATTACAAATTATACTAATATGTAGGTTATGAACATTACAAAAAATTACAAGCACTTTTTAGTTTTGTTATAAAAGATACTGTAATACATATATATCTATTATATTTATCATAAAGATGTTGGTAATATAAAATGCAATGATATGTAAGTATCAGACATGTGGCGCCACAAAACAAACACAAGCAGTGCATGTATGTTTTAGGATAGGTAGGTAACATCTAAATGTACCAACATCTACTTTAAATTATGAAATTTTTACATAAAATAATCAGGGTCAAAAATTGTGGTACTCTATCAGTACAATGCAGCAGGTAAATTATACAAAAGCATGGAACGTAATGGTGCGTTAACAATCGCGTGTTTACCTTCTTGGGCGGGTCCACGACCGGCGGCAGGTCGGGCTCCTGTCCCGGCACCTTGTAGCAGTTGTCCTTCAGCTTGTGCGCCATGTGCGTCACCTCGGGCACGGAGCGCCCCATGGCCTCGGCGATGCGCTCCCAGCGCGCGCCCGCGCCCCCCGGGTACTTCTTCACGAGCCGCACCAGCTCCGCCAGGTCCTCGTCCGTCCACAGCCCGCCGGTTATCACCGGTGCCTGCCGACATCACATACTCATTGTAACTTAATTATATCATAATCAGTTACATGCTGAGGGGGCCACGCTCAACGCTGTGCACTATCGTTACTCCCAGACGAAGAACTTCAAATAAGTTCGAAACTGGTCGGAGCAATATCCGGTAAATATTACCCGAGTCCTAGTCGGATGCTAAATAATAACTTAATTATATTACAAAATTACAACAAGTTGAAAAATATTGGTCCTGTGCGAAATTCGAACCCGCGCCATCCACCGCTATAGCCGGCGAATAGAGTATTCGCCGGCTATAGCGGTGGAATATGCATATGCCTCTAATTTACACTTTCGCTCTTAACCATCGTATGGGGATGGAGCGACATCTCTAGTTTATCTTGCATTGTACTTTAAACAAGACTAACTTTGCGATCAGCTTTGAACTTGTATGTTGGCGCAACCCTATAATTTTAAATATCTTTATTTTTGCAATGACGCATGCTCAATATTACATAATTATAATAAGAGCCCCTATAGCCAAGGTATGCTCTAACCCACGGACTAACCACCCTGTGGACTGCTAACTTCAGAGCTATGTTTTCCGCAACACGTATGCTATTTGAAGGATACTTAAACGGCACGCCTATGAAAGCGTTCTCAGTTGCGACCGTGCAATTGCCACGTCAACGTGTAATAAAAAAATAACAAAAAATGCCCTCCTACGCAATTTAATGGTGTGGGAAGAATTCCTCGACGTTGAATTATAAAAAAGACAATATTACTTTTCACTAATAAGTAAATTATGAGAAGATATATCAATTTATATATAATTTTGTGCAGAATTTGTGCCGAAGGCAAGTTGGTCCTAGTTTGCGACGCGCCAATTAGTCTATTTCGTTCTAGCTCGAGTTTTTGATATAGTTTTGTCTCGCTCTTGTAAATCTTAGTGATGAGGTGTAAATTGGTTAGTTTGTGGCGATTATAATGTGCTATCGTTTATATTGTAATATCGTTGTGGGGTTCATTTTTGGGATTATTTTACTGTACATTATTATCAACTTAATATAGTTTCCGGCAATCTTACAATAATAGAATACTTAAATATACAAAGCCAATAACTCTATGGGAGTGAGTTGGTATTTTACGAGATTTATTTATAACTCTTGTAGATTTATGACCCGTATTACGTAAAATTTCGTGAATGTTGGGACGTTTTAGTGATTGTTAGAACTCGCCTCCAAAATCTGTATGGGTAAATCTGTCTGATACCTGTATCGGTGGTGGGGTATTTAGCAAAATCTGACTTAGCTAGTTAGTAGGTATTAACCTGGCTAGCACCTACCACCCTAAACTAAGAACTTAATTAGAATAAGGTATAAGCTTATTGTATTTCTATCATATGAGTTAAAAGTCATATAGGTCATACCTATATGACCCTCATACCATAAGGATAAACAAGCATTTGTTTACAATAGCGGTAAATTCGGAAGCAAATTCGCTTTGTATGCACACAGGTTTGCTGATCGAGCTTATACATCAGCTGAGAAAGAGTGGAATTATCTGATTTTCTAGTTATTGATACCCATGTATGGCACATTTTCATTACATACAGTACTTATATTGGTCAAAGGGAACGCTTATTATAATTGCATGCAAGAAATTGCATGTAATATGGTGATTGCGGGCTTTATAGTTATATAATCGTATTGCACCCAATATAGAGAATATTATCGATTACCATAACGGTCAGCGTCCCATCCCTAGTAGTTCACTCGTTATGATTTATTGCTTTGTGCGGACCAATCATGAAGCATCGCTGCCCCCCGCGCGTCGCAAAAAGTTTCGGAATCGTTTTCACTCAGATAATTGTCCGTGCGCAGTCCACAGGGTGGATAGTCCGTGCTCTAACCGCTAAGCCAACATAATTAATAACATTAATATATTATTTTTTTTCCATTATGCATGCTCCGGACGCTACAGCCCTTAGATTATATAACTTTGTATCAATCATCTTCTAATTATAACTGTAATAAAATATAGTTATCTGTTTATGTAACAGCTTTCGTTACAAACAAATGTTTATTGCTACTAAGCTAACTGTAGACGTTACGTAATATTTATCAATATATTTAGCTATGGTCACTATCACTCTTGTTTGGCAATACAAAATCGAATAGTAATCATTCGGGTATTAGTTACGCTGTTCAAAACATGATAATATATCGCCATGCTAATTAGTTAGATACTCAATGTTTCGTATCAACTTATAATTGCAATTTATCCATCGATTCATTCAAATTCAAAATCATTTATTCAATTTAGGCGTCTACGACGCTCTTATGAAGGTCAATTACAAATATTAATATTGAAATATTCTACATTGTAATGCCACGTTCAGCAAAAAATGTATAGAGCCACTGCGAGAAGAACGGGCAAGAAACTCGGGACCATTCTTTTAAACTTCTTTTAACAATGTGTTATATACAATATAATACAATTATTACAATATTTGTTTGAATTACATAGGTGACAGGTGATAACTTGGCAGAGGCGGAATTTTCCAAGCATTTTTGTCGTTTGAGTAATCACAAACTGTGTAGTAGGATTTCTTAATCAAAATGTTTTTCACGTGCAATTTGAATTTTCCTTCTGTGAGCATTGTAATATGTTCGGGAATTTTATTATAAAACCGCACACAATTACCTAAAAAGGACCTTTTATTTGTCTTTGCTAATCTAAAACATGGTACCGTTATTTTATATTTGTTCCTAGTGTTGTAATTGTGGTTGTCACTGTTTAATTTAATATTACTCAAATTTTTCCGAACATACATAATATTTTCAAATTTTTACAGACTCGGTAAAGTTAATATATCAATTTCTTTAAAAAGATCCCTTAGAGATTCCCTAGGATCCAATTCATATATGGCTCGAATTGCACGCTTTTGTAAGATTTGTCTCTATCTCAGCAGCAGCTCCCCACAGCAATACACCATACGACATATTACTGTGGAAGTACGCGAAATAAACGAGCCTGGCAGTATCTACGTCAGTTAGCTGTATTACGATATGCATATGCAGCAGAAGTAAGTCTTCCGGCTAGATCATGTAAATGTGGATTCCACTGTAAAGTTGAATCCATTTCAAGAAGTTGTATGTAAAGTTGTTGTAAGTAAAGTTGAATCCATTTCATTTGAAGACTGTCGCATTGTCAATAGAGAGTTTATCTGGGCCAAGCTTAATGTTTGGTTCAACATAAGCAACATTTGGTAAAGAAAACTTTAAACATTTAGTCTTTTTTGAATTTAAGAGAAGATTATACTGAAAGAACTTGTAAAGTTATAATGGGATTGCTCACTGAAAAATTTTTCACAGAGGGCACTGTATGTTGGTTAACAGGCTGACAAGTAGAAAATCAGACGACAAGCACTAACGTGTTCTGTCAGCAGTACTTGAGAGGCAGTAAAAGTAGAGGCACGTGAGACTTAACAACTGTATGTCCCAGGGTGACGAGCGCAGTGCAGTTCGTCAAATGTGACGACATGCATATTCTTGGCAGAGGATATCGCTTAATACCTGGTGGGCCTCGTGCTTTATCCGTCACTATCCCATAAAAAATGGCACAGACTAAGTTATTGTTAGTACAGAAATTACAGTTGTAAGCAAACATCTTTTAAAAATCCACGTATGAAATAAGTCTCAAGATTAAAAAATAAAAAAAACAAAAAAAAAATAATTAATCCCAATTTAATCTCTTAAGCCTGTGGTATTAGCGTCATAAAATAACTTCATCGAATAACGTTGCAGCGCCAATTTTATATTTTAAAGCAATGGTTGTATCAAATAAAATCTAGGAATACGTTTGGGAGACCCTAATAGGTACATAAGGAACATAAAATACGTAAAATCGACAATGTTCTCTACAGGAAAAGGTAAGAACCTGAAGACATACAGATTTGTAGTTATTTTGTAAGCGTTACCTGTCTCTGTCATTTACGTCACAACAATAAGAGAAAACATCACGTTACGACACCATACTATAGTCTGTTTTTTTAACAAACGAGTACTGAGTATGTCTCTCGCACATTTCCGATATTGACAGAGTGAGATGGGTCATTGCCGTCATTCGTCAATGCCTTTGTTCTGGTTTTGAAATTGTTAAGGCCCGTTCATATTGAATAATTATGAAATGTACTGTAGAAAAAAAACACGTAATTATTTTATGATTTAAATTTGCATACATAGTATATTCGTAACAAAATTTTCTGTTCGCGTTTATGATATAAAATTATATTGTAATAGTTATATATATTATGCACTAGAACATATAAATAAAATAATTCTACTACAATTCTTGTAATCTTAAAAATTATCGTCATTCTTCTGTTGACTTTCTGAAGATACGTCAATATTAAATTGCTCTAACATATTTTGTACATGATTGTCGACTCCGTACATTTTTGTTTCTATCTTGGTTATCACATGATTAAGACAAGATCACCATTTTTATCTATCCACCTTAACCTACTCCTCTTAACAGAAGAGTTCAGACTTCATAAATTTTATAACTTTTGTTATTTCCTGCCATAGCCCTTCACTTGAGACCAAACGAGTTCAACGGGGTTGAGTTCACGGTGATACTTCGGCAAACTTATGACGAGACGATTTGTTGACTTAGTTACAACATTTTTTTCCAAATAATTCAAAAGATGCAACTTTAGTATTGATTCGTTACAAGCAATATTTTTCGACGCGCAGGTAGTAGTAGACTCTACCGAATGTCACTACATGTAACTATAGAGGACTTTATGTTGATTACGTGGGCCAATAGCACAACAGTAAAATTTTCATTACTCGTTTGTTAAAAAAAACAGACTATAGATAGGTGTATGAACAACAAGTCCAGAGTTGCCTATGATAAGGGGGTATCGGTATATACATACAGGTCTGATGGGCACAGCAACAGGGCCGCCGTCGGGCTCGTCGACCGCATCGAGCAGGCAGTCCGCAGCCCCGTCCCGCGCGGGCGGCACGAACCCGCGCCGCTTGCGCAGCCCGCGCGCCTCCTTGGCCTCGGCCGCCGCGGCCGCCTCGCGAGTCGCGCGGATACGATCTTCTTCCTCCCTATACGCAACAGAAACTTATTAATGTGTTGCTGTACCTCGTGACGAATAAATTTCAATGTGGCACACTGACGTGCAAAGTCATGGAAGCGAAATCCACGAGGTTCATAAACATTTCAGCGAAATACGTTGGTGTGTGGCAAAAAAAAATACAGTGTGATACGGCTATGGAGATTAGACAATTATTAATCTCGGGCAAAGTCATTTTGTATACGTCGTAGCTGAGACGAGTGAAACAAGTTGAGTTATGTTACTGTTGATCTCAAAACGCGCGAGGCCAGCGAGCCAAACGATCGTGCCGCGGCAGAGGCCAGCCAGATTTTAATTTTACCCTTCATATTTTCTTAATATTACGTATATATAAGTAACATTTACCTTAAACTCGTCACGTTAGATAATTAAGTTACTAGTGCTAACATTTTAGCCATTATGTGAGTCGCTGCAATACCTATTCTGAGACCTCGCGGAGTTCGCTTCAATTACTTACGAGTATACCCCGGCGGCGTACGTACCATAACAGAAATGTTCACATTGAAGAACATTCATCGCCACAACGTTAATCAAAACCACGTACAGGACCTTTATTAATGTCCATATACTGTCTATCATCTGTCCGATTTGAGTTACTGTTATTTCAAGCCCGTGATAGGAAAGAACCTAATAAATAAAATTGTTGTGTTAAATGTTGACAAAAACAAATAATTACGCAGCGATCCCCAAGACACTTGCAAAGAGATTATGTAAGCTATGAAGCGAGGGGATTATGGTAACTTCCACTTCCCCCAAATTATGTACAACATCATTTGCTTACAACCTGTGCTGGCGCCAACTGTGAAAAGTTCTTCTAACTGCTGTTATCGCCTCTTTATTAATAAAGTGGCGATAATAGCGAGTGTACATTGTCTTACGTAATATTACAAAGAGACTACACACATCTCTGAATATTAAAAGTTTATTTCAAGTTTAGTTACATTTTTCCTTTTTTAATATAATCAACAAAGTCCAGCTTCCCGTTTCAGAAGAAATCAACACAAAATCATAGTGCAATTTAAACTGTATAACAGATATACAGCTTTCTCAGTATAAGTTTTTTCACTTAAGAAATAAATTAATGTCCAATTAATGTTTTTAATTTATATCTTAAATATTTGTACAAATTATTTTAACAACTGTTTCAACAGGTTTTCATGGTTTCAAGGTAAACCATAACGACAACAGAAGAGTCGTGGATACACAAACCTTATGCCTATGTAATAAGACACCTCGTAACTCACTGTTTCATATTAGCTATATGTAATTTAACGTAGTGTTTCATCTATACGTATTTTTTGTACTTAATTTAATAATATTTTAACCGACTTTAAAAAAGGAGGAGGTTCTCAAATATTTTTTTTTATAAGTGTGTTACCTCGTAACCTTTTACAGGGTGCACCGATTGTGATGTTTTTTTTTAAATCCGAAAGGTGGAGTTTATCATATATTATGGTCTCATTTAAATTTCAGTAAGATCTGACGAGTAGTATTTGGGTAATCTCTAATAAAGCGTACATCATAAGCTTCGAGTACATTGGTGATGTTCGTATTTTCATTTGTCAATGTAAAATGAACAAAAAAACTTTATACGATGGTTTGGTTTATTTACTTTTTAGTACAAATTTTGATCGTTAATATTTTCTGAACAATGTCTTTTTTTTTTTTTTAAATTTAGTTCTCATAAATATGTTTTGTCATTTACCATACAAATATCTGGAGTGGAATGTTCGTAGTAGAAAATCTGACGCGCCAAGCATCTAACGGTATTTTTGGCGGTGTTTTGTCCTTGAGAGCCAGTAATTCTAGGTAAGCCTGAACAACATCTTCGACCACATCATCGTAGGTGACATTTAGTATACAGACAGCTAACTGCTATAAAAAACAAAGACGGACTACTAGACTAGCTGAGTCAATATATATTATTAATTAAAAGGTACATAAATAGAAAATACAATTACAACAATACTTTATAAAATAATATGGCGCAACTCGGAGACTCATTTTTAGGGCTCGATACGAGAAAACACGACCTAGACCCTACATTTAAATTGCGGCATCTTCAGAACAGTCTCAAATAGTCACAAAAGATGACAACAAGCTTATTAAACATTTAAAAACACGACTGCCCTGCCAATGTATATAGCCAGTATCACTCGGGATGACATAAGGATTCTAATGACACCCCCAAACATGCAAATTTTTTCAGGCATTTAAAAGTTATGATGAAATAAAGAAACGCACACACAAGCACCTTAAAAATATTATACTCCCTTTGGGCAGTCCTGTAAAGATGTATACACAAATATAATTTAGTTACTTAATGAAAAACATTATAGGGTACCCTTTTATTATCGTATTTTTTTCTTTTGCTTCTTTGGGCTCTATCCTACTGGGAACAACCTACCGGGGGACTATATTGCTTATGTTCAACGACAGTTCTGATCCGCTCAGGGTTATTTAAAATGGAACTCATAATAGCCACAGATATTAGAATGAGAAGAACAATATAATGTTATAAAAAAACTTACTTCTTTTTCTGTCTTCGAAGTTCTTCTTCCCTCTCTTGTTTTCGCTTTTTAAGTTCTTGAATGGCTCTGGGCAGAGCAGTGATCAGCCACCAGCAGAATCGGGGTATTTGAAAGGGCAGTGTGTCTTTCACGCTGGGCTTGGGCAGTTGGTCAAGGATCTCTGCCAGGCCGGCATCGAAGCCCGACTTCTTGGCGAATTTCTTACCTCGACTGTTGAGGATTTGTTCCTAATGAATAAATGTTAAGGAATTATTACATTCAAGATCATAATTTCATATGGCATAGACGGATTTGTTACTACAGGGTGTCGAAGCTTTTGCAGGCATATTAATCGAAGAAATATCAAATTATTACAAGCTTTGTTTGTTTGGTAGAGGTAGAGGTACCTCCCAGTTGGTCCTCATTAAATCTCCTCCAAATCAGTTGAGTAGTTTTAAGTTATAGTCAATCGTCTGAAAAATGTATTTGCGTATGTACCTGGATACTTTAATTGGTAATTGCAACTCTTGTCAATGGTGAATAGTATTTTCGGTGAGTGAATTATCTTGTGAACATTATGCATCACTAAAAAGGGTGAAGATTTTTTATTTCAGTGGGTCCGGCTTGTTACTCTGATAAAAATTATGAAGTAAATTGTGGAAGTTCGACCATTTCAATGAAGTCACTGTATTGACTTGGCATGGTACCAACTTCAACAAGTTATTTCATACTTCAGTGTTGGAAGTCAGTTCCGATATTTTAAAATATTTTATTAACATCTAACTCAAAGCATTTTCACATAGTTCGTAAATTAACAGATTGGTACCCTAGAATTGTTGGTTCAAAATCCGCTTACAGTTGCATTTTTCCTATTTTCAATCTTGTCAAACAATTATTGTTCAATAGATGAATGACAAAATGTCGGCCAATTTACGGGATATAGCCAACTAAATAATACTATTATGTCACCAATATACTTTTTGGAGCGTGACCACTGCCATCGAAATAGTTACGCAATTTCACAGCATCAATGTTTATTGCTAATACTGCAGTGAAAGGCTGAATTTATAACACAACTTGTCCCAAAATCAGCTTGGACAATGCAAAATATTGAATGAGAGTGACTGATGAGGTATTTCTTGTTGCTGATAGATTTAATTGTAAATGAAGCTTTTTAGTACCTTTAAAACCCATGTGACACATTTTAATATTGTTAAGTTTGCAATAACGCCTGCTAGGCGAATTACATTACAAAATTACAAATTTACGAGAAAAAATTATGGTCATGTGCGGGATTCGAACCCACGTCCATCCACCCCTTTAGCCGGGGTATGCTCTAACCAATTGAGCTAACATGACACAATGAACTCATAACTTTAATTCTTGCTCTCGTTCTTCAACCATTGTATCGGGATGGAGCGACAACTATAGTTCAACTTGCGTTGTACTACAAACAAGACCAATTTTGCAATTGGTTTTAAACTTGTAAATGATGACGCAATCTTATAATTTTAATATTGTTAAGTTTGCAATGACGCCTGCTAAAATCAATTGCAAAATAATTGGTCTGGTTTGTAGTACAACGCAAGTTGAACTATAGGTGTCGCTCCATCCTGATACGATGGTTGAAGAACGAGCGCAAGAATTAAAGTTACGAGTCATTGTGTCATGTTAGCTCAATTGGTTAGAGCATACTCCGGCTAAAGGGGTGGATGGACGCGGGTTTGAATCCCGCACATGACTATAATTTTTACTCTCGTAAATTTGTAATTTTGTAATGCCATTGACACATCTTGAAATAATCTGTGATCAATTTTATAGTCCACCTGATGTCAACCCTCATTGGGAATTTTCGTCATTAGTAGGGTAAAAAGTATATAGAACCATGCAATTTGCCTTATGTGCAGCAAAACCCAAAATTATACATTGATACTAACTTATTGTTTAAGCCACTTTTCTACAATTCTACAAATTTGTGTACCAATAAAATTTGTAATATATGCATTATAAATCACTGATTTAAGTATTTCTTGAATAACTAGAGGATATGGTTTAGATTAAATTTCAGATTTAAAATATTAATATCTCAAATTTGTAAATCATTCTGTTTACGAGGTAGAGAGACCTGTGACATACTCGTAACGACAGACAGATATCAGTCTCAATAAAAGGGTTCCTTTTTGCTTTTTGTGTCCTAAAAATGATGTAAATATCATACAATGCAAAGACAACTTAAACATTGTTTTTACTGTTTATAGACTGTTCAACTTACAGCTGTATACCTCTTTTCAGCATATGCTGCCCAGCCTACGGCATACTGCCCAAATGTTATAATGATGAACAGTATGATGGAGCCCTCGGCCAGGCCCATCTTGCGCACGTGGCGGTAGTAGTACACAGCTGAGCGCCAGTTGGGCAAGCCATTTTTGAGGACCTCATTGTATCTGAAATAGTTATAATATAAATCATCCTGTGAATAAATCATTATCACTATATTTTTAAACAGCATTAACAAATACAAAGCTAAAATATACAAAGTTTTGGATAGAAAAAAGATAATTTGAATTTAGAACCTTCCAAATTATAGTATGGAAGTTGGGATTTAAATTGTGTAAAAGTTCTGACAATGGTGCTGGCAAAAAGCTATGGCATGTCCTGAATGCATGGAAAGAATTGAAAATTGGCTTTTGGCATGTACCAATCGTAAGCAAACACCGCAATTAACTAAAATCTGTGGTATCACACTAGTTGTAGGTATTGGGATGTTTCATGACAGTTTGAGTGTATAATGTATAATGTAGTATCTAATATAGGAATTGTAGTGATATTCCATGACATAATATTTTTATTTCTTAAATGGAACAGACCTTACTCTTAGTATGTACTGCATCAGCCGGATTGTCCACTGCTGAACACAGCCTCCGCCATTATGGGGGGATTTGACTTGAGATGCACACTTGGCAGGCATCTTGGGGATATTAGTTCTTCAGAAAGCTCTGCTGCCTACCTTCTCATATGTAACCCTTAGTCACCTTTTACGACACCCACGGGTATAGATGGGAGGATTCTAACCTGGCACCCCACAGGTAATAGTACTCTTAGTATGTAATAAGTTAATAACCTGTTGAGGTTAAGAAGAAACTCGGGGCCATTCTTTTAAACGTCTTTTAACAATGACAGATGATTTTAACGACGATACACATAAGGGCTAATCTGGAGTATGTGTTTTCGTGAATTGCCTTTACAAATATACATACTTCTCTCTTTTACCAGGGTCCTTTAGCACATTATGCACAGAGACTAAGTTTCTGAACTGAACATCGGCATCTGGAGCATCATTCTTATCTGGATGCAACTTTAGTGTTAACTTCTTAAATGCAGCCTTGATTTCAGCTTGGGATGCATCCTGTAAAGGTTTATGCATAATTAAATGTAAGAAAAAGAAAATGAGAATGTGGTCAACATAATGGCTAGATTTGGCTCAGATTGGAGAAGAACGGGTAGCATAAGCAGCATTAGGAAGGAATGGGAAGAGATGAACATTCAAAATACAATGGTTTCTACTTGCAGGCTGCTGAAATTTTTAACTCTCACCTAAACTAAATAACTCCTGTAGTAAGCAGCCAACCAGTTATGATAAAGAAAAGTAATTGGTGAAGTTTTTGAATTTGTGAAACAACATGTTTATGAATCAAACTATAATGAGATATATATGTATATCGCTAGTAGTAATTACTAGTAAGTAAAGTTATTTTATAGTCTACGTAGTTGACAGTACATAATGTATGTCTTTTTAATGGATAAGTATTTCCTTTAATCCCCCGAAAAAAAATATTCGAAGTGAATAAAGTAAAAGTGATTGACACAAGTGAAATAGGTAGTTATAAGCTTTATATTAGAATGTGGATTTTTTATACTTTAAAATTCAATAATAAAGCATTTCGTATGTCTCAGAGATATTTTACAGTCGCAAATTTTTAAGACTGATTTTTGTATATAAACATTGTTTTTTAAATTAAATCTACCTACTAGTCAAAAAATAACATGCACAAAAAATATTTGCTATAGAGCTACCTGCCTCCAGCATTTTAATTACATTTGCCTACTTTGTGTTTCCATTTAGTTTTGTGATTGTAAATATTATACTATTTTTAGTGAACACTTCCTGTTCATTTCACAAAGAATTTTATTTGTTTATATAAAAAAAAGTATATTTACAATCACAAAACTAAATAAATAATAAATAAATAAATAATAAATAAATAAATAAATGTTTATTATCAGAAAACAATTTTTGACTTATTACACTTTTCAATTCCATGGTTGACAAGATTTTTACAGATTGTAGGTACAAGTGAGCCCCAAACTAAGCGTAAGCCTGTATCTTGGGGCTCTGAGTTGCGATTTTAGAAAAACTTGAAATCTATTTATTTTTGTTTTTGAAACACTAAGGTGTAATACATATGATACGTGAACGTAGCACACTAAGTAAAATAAATGGAAACACAAAGTAGGCAAATGTAATTAAAATGCTGGAGGCAGGTAGCTCTATAGCATGTTTACGTACAGCGCAGCTGTAGGTAGTTATTTCAACAACAGAGCCGAGTTAAAATACTGTATAAGGTCAACTTGGCGAAGACCGTCTGTCGGGAAAGATCGTACAACAAGAATTACAACAAATTCAGCAAACTTTCGAAGGTGGCAACCCAATCAACAGGCTAATAAAGCTGTTCTAGTTTTTATACATTGACCAGAGATGGCGGTGCATGTAGTGCAAACGGAGAAAAATAGTTTATTTAATTTAGTATGGTGACTTGCATTGGGAGTGTACCACGTACTAACAAAAATGTTAAAGAGTGTTTAAATCTTAGTTATTTTTGAGATCTATGCAAGTAAATTCATTCTTTATGAATATGTCTATCTAATTATTATATGACATCAGTGTTATACACATTTTGTACTATGTTATTCTTAATGAAAATAAAAAGTAACCTCTCTATATGTAGTGGGGAAGTCCGTCTAGGTTCTGGAGGGTAATAATGTCATATGCCGGTCTTCGCCACATTCAGAAGTCCTCAACGTTTGGTGTCTAATTAAGCATTTTTTTTAATTACCTTCCTGGTTGGTTACACTTTAAGGTATGTTAAATCGTAATTTCTTTTCGTTTTCTTACATGGAAGGCTGATTATTTTGTTCAAAGAAAAGCAAATAAGTTTTACTTAGTTATTATGTATGAATCTTATTATTTTAATACTCGTTTATTTTTTTTTACTAAGTTTATCCAAAACTATCACAAGAAACAGTTTTAATTTTATTGATTACGTACTCGTATAAGCTTGGAATTTGTAATAAAATTTTACTTTATATATCATTAATTATTATTCAAGGTGAAATATGTTTTGCACCCCTGGAAGTGCAAAGTATGCCGGTCTTACACGACAAATGCTGTGTCTCGCGAAATAAGCTATAAAAAACCTTATTTCTGAGAGTTAGAGAGCACAAATTAAGTTGTTACAAGAACTGGCACTCGTACACACTATCTATAACTACAAAAACTGTTGAAAACTAAGTAAATTTGCCACTAGACGGTCTTATCCGACATGGAAGCCAAATCCGTCTATTTTCACTGTGTTTTCAAAAATGGTTGTTATTCTGTGACCGATGGTTTCTATGGGATTTTGATATATCTATTGCCAGATCAACTAAATATCTTATTACCTTGTTTAACAAAATTTGGCTTAAAGGTTATAGAATAGCCACAATAGAAAGAATAGAACTAAGTTTGATTTAGGGATTGCACCAAATATTTTGACAGTTCCCAATCTCAGTATTCAATATGATATTGCAGTATAGTCAATGTATTTTTTAATTTGCATATTATTATTTTACTCAATACCATACTTGGCGTGGTTTACATGGGTATTTATGAAATTGAGGAAAATAATAACGTAATACTTGGGTACGTCTTTGCGAAAGATGATGGTACATTTCTTTAGGAACTTAATTCAGAATGATGAGATGGCACCTCATCCTAAGCAGAGTAACTGAAATTTAAAAAGTCAGCTAGGATGCAAATAAAACTTTCAACGAGGAAAAACTATGTATATTCATAAAACATGTGGTTACGTACCTGCTTGACTCCTAATAATTCATAAAAATTCTGGTTAACTTCTTCAACCACGTCGAATACTTCAAAGTCGCCATCGTCCCATGCCGATACGGCAAATATGATTGTTATCAGCACAAAAACAACTGAGCGCATATTGAACTGTACCAATTGAATTAAAGTAACATGAAATTAACTTCAAAATCTCATGTTTTATTCACAAATTTTACACAACATTGCAAAGTGAAAACCTGCAAAAAAGTGCACCGAGTATTTTTACATCGACATTGATTGACATTTGACGTTGACATAAGTAAGTACTTTGACGACAAAGGGTGCGGTCCGAGATGCACCAATAGTACCTATGACAACGGTGTAAACACTCAGTTTTAATAAATTGGGCTGATTTGTATATGCACGCTTAGGGCAACAAGCAAAATTGTGGGTTTGACGTTATCCATCTCTCTTGTCAAACACATAACCTCATTACTTTCTCAAAAAATCAAAGGATCTTATCTGATATAGATTACTTGAGAGAGAGAGAGAATTACGTGCTGTAAAACATTTGCAAAAGGTCCCACATTTTTTACTTTTTATTTGTTGTGAGTATCTCTTAATATAATATTAGGAGATATGAACGCAAAAATAGGTAAAGGGGCAGTAGACAATCAAGGGAAAAGGTAGAACAGATTACAGAAGAAATATTAGAATAAATGGACAAGAGAAGGCAGAGTATGAATACTAACACAAAAGTAAAGTATGATAAAAAAATTCTTAAAAATCATATTTAACAGATTTCATCCTAAAATTGAACTTAACATCAGTCCCTCACAATTTGGATTCCGCAGTGTTTTAGGAACCAGAGAGGCTTTGGTGGCGACACAAGTATTAGTACAGAAAGAGTCATATTTAAGAAGAAGAAGAAGAAGTGACCGGTGAGCCAAGGGTTTTTAATCAAGCCAATGCATGGTCCGAAATGCGCTTAGAGAGATAAGCGGTGCGTATCCACCAGTCCGTAAATACCTAACAGTATTTACGGACTGGTGGATACGCACCGCTCATCGCAGAGTCATCGAGGACTTCACACCCATCAACAACTCGAGGACATCACAACATGCAAACTTTGGTGCCATTCGTACAAATCGGACCAGCTATCGGTATTGGTACCAGTTGCGCATATCGAACCGCACCCAGATTAAAACTAAGCCAGCAAGGCTTCCTTTTTCAAAACATTTCTATCATTAATGTGGATTGATTTATAAAAAGAAATGATGATGCTATGTCACATTGTTTTTTATAGTGGTAAACCAAAATCTTAAACTTAAGTACCTACCTACCGCTACCTTATGATTTGTTTGCTAAGAAGATGAACTTTGTCTGAAATATCTTAAGCAACCCTGTGGTCTGCGGTGAGGCTCTTAATAAAGCATAGCTCAGAAAGGAGCTTTTTAATTTGGATTTGTAAACTCCCGGGTTGTATTTTCCAGAAGACAGTAGTTAAAATACTCAGAGTTCCTTCACAGTTCGCAAAATAAATGTTGAAGCAAAGTACATAGTGCGTTTCTTTAAATTTCGATTTCAAAACGGCGGTTTTGTTGGTGGTAGAACAAAAATATTTCCACTGTGAGTCTCCGAAATGTATCCGGCAAAATATATATAGTTAAAAAAACTGATTGTGGCGAATGTTCCAGATTTTAGTTTTATCTTAGCAAGCTTGCAAAGCTAAATAAGGGTGCCGGGCTGCCAGTGGGGTGCCGAGCGGCCCGTGGGGTGCCGAGCTTTCAGTGGGGTGACGGGCGTCGGGGTTCCGGGCTGCTCGTCGGAAGCTGGGCTGCCCGTGGGGTGTTGGGCTACCCATGGGGTGCCGGGATGCTTAAAGTACCATGGTTAAAGTACCTAACAAAAAAAGAATGATTGAAATCAGACTACGCGTTAATGAATTACAACTAAGTGTACATTTTGACTTTCATCTCCTTTCCCACAGCATTTCGGGAGCAAAAGTATCTATGTCCTTCTTCGTACTATAAACTCAAATCGTGTTAAGTTTAATTGAAATTAATTCAGTGGTTTGGGCTGCCCGTGGGGTGCCGGGCTTCCCTTGGGGTACCGGGGTGCCCGTGGGGTGCTTAAAGTACCAGTATTGTAACAAAAAAAAGAAAGATTGAAAACGGACTAGTTAATGAATTACATTTAAGTGAACATTTTGAGTTTCATTCATCCCCTTTCCCAATGGACCCGTGATGAATTTCGGGATAAAAAGTATTCTATGTCCTTCTCCGTAGTATGAACTCAAAATCCATTCAGTAGTTTTGGAGTGATGCGCGGCCGGGATACATACAGATAGACAGACAAAAATAAAAAAAATATAGTTTTGGTATCACTATCAGCTACAGAGTGCTCTCAAAAATTATTTTCATAATATCAGCAATGTACAGAATTGATGTTACAGATGTATTATAAGTAGGTATAGATATAGATTCAACTACTTATCGCGCAAACCACAGGAATAGGAACTCATGAAGTAGGCAGGTGATATTAGTTACTTACAAAGTTAGCATTTAGTTTTTTACATTCGGTTCGACTTACACTTTTCTTAACGTGATTAACTGAAACTAAAGGTTACGGAGGTAACGCGAGGCCCACCCCACTTACAGTGTTAAGCAGCAACATATAATAAATTCGAAGCAGTGATAGCTCAGTGGCTTTGGCTACTTAACCGGGCAGCAGGTCCATGGTTCGAATCCCGCCGCGGGCTTGAGCTTCACCGCATGGTGGAAGGGCATTTTTGCGAATGCCCGCCTGGCTAGTGACCACCCTCAAGTTGAAAAATCTGTTGCCAAGCACCTAACGGTGTGTTCCGGCAGCAGTCCTTGAGAGCCAGTAATTCTAGGTTAAGCCTGTTAACACCTTCGACCACATCATCACTTACCATCACGTGAGAATGTGGTCTTGGTTCGCCTCTACCAAGCTAGCGCCTAACACCTACGTAATGTAAATTAAGTATTGTAATAATTTTATTATATAGTATGTACCAAACACATTTTTAAAAAACGTTTAAAAGAATGGCCCCGAGTTTCTTGCCCGTTCTTCTCGCAGTGGCTCTATAATTTTTGTTTGCTGAACGTGGCAGTACAATGTAGTATATTTCAATATTAAAATTTGTAATTGACCTTCATAAGAGCGTCGTAGACGCCTAAATTGAATAAATGATTTTGACTTTGACTTTGACTTTGAAAGGCTTACCAATCAGCAATAAAAAAATAAAAAATGCATTTCGTCACACGCGGCGAACAGCACTGCGCCCATCACCTGAGAGTAAGTTGTTAAGTCTCTTGTGCCTGTAATTTCACCGGCACCCACATCCTTCAAACGGGAACACAGTAAGGAATAGGAAATAGGTATAATGATTCTAGTCAACCAAGCTCAATTTTTTTTTTTTTGATATCCTTGTATAAGATGAGAATGAATCAGTACTAATCAGTACTTCAGTACTAATATTATAAATGCGAAAGTAACTCTGTCTGTCTGTTACGCTTTCACGCCAAAACTACTGGAACGATTTGAATGAAATTTGGTATGGAAATAGTTTGAGACCCGGGAAAAAAACATAGGATAGTTTTTATCCAACCGCGCAAAAAGAGGTTAATGTTTTTGCGCGATAACCGAAGTACGCGTGGGCGGAGCCGCCCGGGAAGCTAGTATTATATAAATGCGAAAGTAACTCTGTCTGTATGTTACGCTTTCACGCCAAAAGTACTGGACCGATTTGAATGAAATTTGGTATGGAAATGGTTTGAGACCCGGGAAAAAACATAGGATAGTTTTTATCCAACTGCGCAAAAAGAGGTTAATGTTTTTGCGCGATAACCAAAATACGCGATAGAGAGAGCCGCGCCCGGAAAATGAATCAATATTAAAAACGTACATTAATATAAGTTTATAATCTTAATGTCTGTAGGTTACTAAAAGGAAATACATATATAAGCACTCCAGTGTCATTCCTAATGATTTTTTTTATATATGTACCCAATTATTTTTGTCGGCGAGTGCACTACGTACTGCTTTGAATGTATAGTAAGAAATAGTTCACGGTACTTACTCGTCCGTCCCGTGAACTACAAGGATTTCGAAAGGATACCATTTGAATAAGGTAAAAGCAGATAACCATACCATTTATTTTCTCATCTATTCTAGGTATATAATATATATTTGGTATATAATATTTTTTGCGGAATTCTTAATTTAATCGTCATTAGTTTCATGTCATAATAAAGTTTCTTCTACTACGAGTACGTGTTTAACTAAATACGTATTCAAGAGTGATAAGAAAATGGTAACTCTATTAATTAAAAATCTTATTCATTCAGTTTAATATTTATTACAACTTAATTACATTAAAACGTATAAAGAATGCACGCGTAGCATATAACACGGTCGCTAAGAAACGCCATGGAAGTGCTACGAATGCTACGATTTACAAAATCATAGCTCTATTTTAAACTATGACGACACAAACATTTTACTCAAACAAAAACTGTCATGTTTGTGGCAAGGCTTCATCATGTAAAAATATAACGCAGACAATAATTTATTAATAATAACTCTACATAATGTATTACATTAATTTTGACAGCGCAATTCCTACGTTTTGTTATTGGCGTAGCGGAAAAATAATTGGAAAATAATGTGTAAAACGTAGATAAAACTGTAAATTGTGATAGCATCTGTCTAAATTACATAAAATTTGGATAGTTATCTTCATAGTACTACTTTACTGCATAGTACGAACTAATTAGATCAGTGCGACGTCTACGCGGAGAAATAAAAGCTTTATTAAAAAATCGTATCGTTAAGTAGATACGCTAAAATAATTTTCTATGTACCTATCTTGAGATATCCTTTGTCATCACGTAATATTATGATTTAATGAAGTAATAATATACAATAATCAACAACATAAATACCAGCATTACAAAATTACAAACTTAGGAAAAATTATATACCTACATGACTATATTTTTTCTTCTCGTAGATTTGTAATTTTGTAATGTAATCCGCAGCATTAATTATTTAGCACATAGCATAAGACTACTTTTGACGTATAATTTCAATAAAACTGTCCAAAACAATATTGACTGGTCGTGTAATAAGGTTAGCCCTACTAACACCCCGAGGAGGCGTAAAGCTTTGGATGAATAATTCAACGAGCTATTTTTAGTATTACTCCAGAAACTTCCAGTATTTTATCCTTTGATTCCCTGGCAGTGGGTTAGTTCCGCGGGAGAGACGGGGTGTGTCTGGCCTGATCACGTGGGGTGGCGGTCCAAGTAGTCAGTAGAGCGCGACCCTCCGGGGCGGCAGGATGGTGCAGCAAAGCCTAACAGGGGCCCGTGACGCGTGTCCGTCGGTGTGACGTCTTCCCTGCACCGCCAGTCCGCAAGCTATGTGTATCTGCGTGACAACTAGTGCAGTTTGGAAACTTATAATGGCGTTTGCTACCAGTGCTGTGATTGTTATAGGACTGCTCCATATTCAACACTCTACAGTGAGCAACTTTTATACTAAAACATATTTAGCATCAACATTGGCTATAAAACTCTATCGCTTAACACCACCTTAAAGTTTTTATTAAATGTAACTTTTAACTTAATTTACTTATTTAATAAGCAGCGTGACTTTTAGATGCCCAATATTTAAAAACAATATGAAAGGTTTTGATATTTTAATATATCTAATATATGTGGGAAGAATCGAGTAATTATCCTGCATAGTTTTCTATTTATAACATCGATTTTTACGAGGACAAAGCAATAACCAGATGAATCTATAAATAGCACAATAAATATAGGTTGACATCTCAAAAGTGGTGTAGTGTCGTTTCTGATGGATGACAGAAGATCGATTGATCAGGCATGCGCAGTGGTGTCATAACCTTGCGGTGTGGATTTCCCGCGTTTTTCCACTTGATTGTAAATGTTGAATATGTATAAGAATAAAATTAAATATTGAGTTGAGGGCCTCAATTGATCGAATATTAACCCTTAACTTATATTAGGGTTTAGTATTCCGTCATCTGTGGATAGGTCCATTAATTAAGTTTATTGATTTATTTTATTTTATTCTATTAATTATTTAATTAAGTTTATTGCTACAAAAATAAAGTTATTGAATTACACATAGTCCGTTTTGATTTAATTATTATTATGTATATTTAAATTCATATAATTAAGTAATTTATAATAGCAGAAGTTATCGAACTTAAGTACCACGAGCATAAACCTATCTAAAAATATGTATTGTACGTACCACATAAGTTATTTTTGTTCCTAGCTGCCAGTGCTTTGGTAAATTAGACTATTCAAAATATGACAAGTTTAAGTAAGTACAGTATTATTTTTATGAAAGTCTTTTGGATGTGAAATCTATTAAGTATACGTGGGACTCCCATATCAAGTAAGTTCTACGAAACTAAAGAAGAAATTCCACAGTCCATTTTTAAAATTAAATTTGTCTAAGATCTTTCCAGCAATCTTTATGCAATTCTATATGTCTGAAACAATTTTACTATTACCTTTTTTACTATTGCCTCAAACATATCCACAGCCTCAATACGTTATCATCAAAAATACTAACGATACCAATTACTATCACCAACCATTAGGATTTGGTAAGTTGTAGTTTGTTATAGCAAAATAATCTTGTTCATAGATTTGTCGGGAAAATAATAAATTAACCACAAGAAAGATAACACCAAATTCGTCAAGAGAATAAACAACATATTAAAATGTTTCAAGCAGCTCATTAAAGTTGAAATTTGCATAGTGGTAGAGCAATTTGCGAACTAGGACATCTGTCGCCAAGCACGTAACGGTGTGTTCCGGTCTGTCTGTCCTTGAGAGCCAGCAATTCAAGGTTAGCCTGAAGAACATTTTCGACTACGCCATCACTACCTCATGTGAGATAAGATAGACTAGCCTAATATCTATGAAAAGTATAAACCTACCTATAATTTATCCAAATTAATGCGAAAGAAAATAGGAATATATTTAAGATATTTTCAAACTGAGATTGCTTTGAAGTATAATTGCTATGCTGCTATATAAACCTACTCTTATGTATGTTTCTGAGATGAAAAGAAACTGTTTCATAAAGTCATGAATACAGAAGTGGTTATCAAGACATCTTTTGATCGGTGCTTGTACGAGTATGTTTGGTTTTGGCACCAAAATAGCACTAAACATTTTGTGAAGAAAGTTTATTCAGAAAAAGTTTGAGATGTCGATAATTATGTCGGATTACATTTCTTGCCTGTCTCTGGGTCCATCAGACGCTAAGCCAAGCAATTATCAATAAAACAATGTTCTTTAAGATCGATAGGCAATAAATATAAAGAAGTAGCTATCGGCTCTCGAGGTATACCTATAAACTGTTATCCTCGGTCGAACCACCCTTTGGACTTCGTAGGTATTGAGGAAGATTTATACCCGAATTAAACCAGTCGACGTTTTGTATCTTTGACAGGTCTTCGATTCCAATGTGAAAAAATACGAAACTTGAGTTAAAATGCCTAGTTATCCCATAAAAGTAATGGAAAAAAAACAACATCAAATTATAAAAAAAGACTACATACCGTTTCATCGGTGAGTAAAATCTAAGAAGTATTTCTTTTTTATTGCTGATAGGTAAGCCTTTGACCACAGTCTCACCTGATGGTAAGTGATGATGTGGTCGAAGGTGTTAACAGGTTTAACCAAGAACTACTGGCTCTCAAGGATAGCTGGCGGAACACACCGTAAGGTGCTTGGCCACAGATTTTCAATTTGAGGGTGGTCGCTAGCCATGCGGATATTCTCAAAATGCCATCCACCATGCGATAAATTAACAAGTTATATATTGCAAGTATCATTATCAGTATCCAAAGTAACATTGAACATGTTAGATAACAATGTTATAATGGGAACGGTTAATCGGTGAGCTGCTAAGTAAAAAAAATAAATTTTAGCCCGACACGGTACCACACGGGGAGTATTTTCATAGCAAATTTTAATCGAATTGAATTTAAACTAGTTTTATACTAAGTTTTTTAATAGGTTTTGAGAAGGTGTTTGAATATTTTGAATACATAAAACAACTAAAATAACCATAATAAATCCGAAATTAAAACTTTTATAGCCTGTAGAAGTGAGAGTATTAATTGTGCGATTTTAATTTTGATTCCTTGTAAATTCTAAACACTTTCATGATAAACTTGAATATTATATGGTGGTTATTTTAAATAATTATTAACCTTTCGTATTTTAACTTATTATGACTGTTGGCTGACCAGAAATAAATAAATAAAAAATAAGTGACGTTTACTTTGTGGCTACGAATAAATTACTTATCATTTATTCGTAGCTTTGTGGTACTAAAAATGTCACCTATTTATGAACATTTATATGTAAACAGGGTCAATACTAAGCTCGCAGTTATTTTTGTTTGTTACGTTACCGTGTTCAAACTTCATATAATTGGTGCGGTCAGCTTATGTGACATAGTGAGTGTTACCTTCATTTACAAGATTTTTTTCTACCCGCGCCTTGCTGCCGTGCTTGCTGTAATAATCGATCATATAGAACGGACTTTTTAAATTTCGCGCTTTTGAATGATAACTGAATAGAAACAATAACAACCTGAATACTAAAATGAGGTTTTATAGGTAGGTACTTTTATATCTCAATCTTCCTTTCATATTTGCAGAGTATAGAAACGCCATGTCCAGACGGGAGACTGTGCCCTTCCAACTGGACGTGCTGTGAGCAAGGATGCTGTGCCCCAACTACTGCCCACTCACGATCTGATATCTTTAGGGATCATGGTTTCATGGACCACCCATGGTACGCCCAATGGTAAGATTTTATATCATAGCAAATCACCGATACACGGTAATACTTTATTCGTCGTTAAATTATTAATATACCTAAATATTAGATTTTCTACTTGGAAGTGGTAGCTGGCCAGGCGAGCTTTCGCAGAATGCCCTTCAATTTTATTACCCTAACAATGTACCTTTTTTAAATCTCAAAGTTCAGCCTAATGCATTTTCTGAATGTAGGTAATATGCCATTGTCACCTAGCCATTTATTCAAGGTGTCTTTTACATCATTGGCAATGGGACACTTGTGTATGCGTACCCTGTTATAACTACATAAGATTATTGTCTACCACAACGAACGATGAGAGACGAAGGTTTGGGAACAGGTTTAGGTAAGTACTTATCCACGTGGTGATATTTTCGCGGTTCATATCATGATAATAACCTGCTGACAAACTAGGTTTTGTTGGGCAGTAGACAATTGTCAACAAACCCTTCTATTGAATGATGACATATCTTTCAAGTGAAATCGCCTCTTTTTCACACCAGGTCCATCAGGGCTTTGCCAATATTTGATGACCTCATGTGCAGTATACATCTCGTCTAAATATATAATTGGCTTCCCAGATAAAATAAATAAATATAATATAATAATTATTCTTCATGGTTGTCAAATATCTGGCACAACAGACTGCAATATTTATTATGTGATTCGATGTGCGTGTTTCTTTTTACACGCATCTAAAACTTAAAGTTGGTCCTCATTTTGGCCCAGTTTGAACAAACTCTAATTATATTATCTCTTACCAGTGTAGTATACTTACAATAATAAGATTTAATTATCTCCAGGCCGGTGCTATTCTTCCTCGGCATCCTCGGAGGAATCCTGATTTGCTGCGTGTGGTTTTGCATATGCAAAAGAGACACGCAATCCGCCGAGGGCATGCTGGCTATCAGCTGTGCATGCTGTATGAACCCCATGAGGACGAACGATGAGATAGATTCAGCTGGTTCGTTATATCCACCTCCACACTACAGCCGATGTGGATCCTTTCACCAGGCGCCGCCACCGTATTCTGAGGTACTTATACACCAGTTCTAAATCGAAGGCGCGGTCCTCGCCGTGAAAGTAATGATGCGTAGGCCTCATTTGTAGGTACACTACGTCTCTGTGTGGGTGTAAATGCTAATAATAATCCGATTTAATAAAGAAACTTATCTAAAATGGCGCAATTATAACCTCTCACTTGCACACTATAGACAGCAATAGTGGCTTATACGAACAGTAAATCTATCTTTCTAATATATAAAATTCTCGTGTCACAGTGTTTGTTACAATAGTCGTCCGAAACGGCTTGACCGAGTCCCATGAAATTTTGTGTGAGTTTTCAGTAGGTCTGAGAATAGGACGTAAACTATTTTTGATATAGGTATACCTTTTTTTCATTTTTATTTGCCTAATGGCAAAAAACGTTTGTCGGGTCAGCTAGTAAAATATAAAAGACAATCGCTTGGGTAGGAAGTACCTAGTTGTTAGGCTTATGACTACACAAAAAAAGAGGGCTGCGCCTTTGTAAGTTGAAAGGTATCTACTACTACTAATCATAAATTACTTGATATCGAACTTCGTGCTGTTTCTCTTTTTTTAATAGTACTACAAGCATACATATTTATTTGTTTTTTTTTTTTCTGTTATTTATTCGTTTGTAATTTATGCAAGCAACTTTCGTAATGTTGTTCGGGAGTGCCGTATGAAAACCAGTGCTTAGGTTCATTTTTGATCCTGGTACATGCTGAGACGGGATTCATTCCTAGCATAACGCAACATTGCATTTAATTCATATTTCTTATACAATGATACAATACTTTATTGCGGTAATATGGTACAATGATGACATATTAATTAAAAGTCCAACATATTAACCATTTCTGGCATGCAATTTAACACAAATGTTATGTTCAGGATAATGACGAAGTTAACATATTATTGGTAATGATTATTAATTAATGATTAATGCTAGCATAAATGTGTCATAAAATATTTTAGTATAATTTTTTGTAATTGAATGTCAAAGTTAACATAATATTTAAAAGAACATATAAATTTCAAAATATAAATCATCAAATTCAAAATTTACAATTAGTCTATATAATTTTTTTAACTAATTTCTATCATTTAGAATCTCTTGTGTGGTGTAATAACACTTATTTACCAGCCAAATTTGTAATTGTTTTTTAAATTGATTTCCATTTAATTTTCTATGTTTAATGGTCTACTCGTGACCACGGTCAATGCAACTTGATCGAAACGTCGATGTTAGTCAAAATATTTTGATATTAAGGGCAAGACCGTAGTCAAAATTATTTCTAATTCGGGCGGAGCTAATAGAAATGGGAGTTAACTTTTAACTCATAAAAATATTCAGTCGCACGGCGGCACTAGTCGCCGTACCACGGATAGCGTCGCTAAAATTGTAGAGTTTCGTGCGCTATTAGAAGCGGCAGAACAGAAGTGTAGATAACAACATTTTTATCTGCAGTTACTGCAAACCTCTAAGGTAAAAAAATATTATCACTTGTAGGTAATGATATTTTTTTAATAGACTAAGTGAAGCGAGGTCTCGGTGGAGGGCTGAGCAGTGTATATTTCCCCGTCAATGAATCTCGATTGCCTTAGTCGATTTTCTTGAAATTTGGTAGAAAAGTGCCTATTATGCATATCAACAGAATTTGCAAGTAAGAACCTGTAGGAGCTTAATTGGTTTGTGGTTTGTTGAGATTATAGGGTCCATAAAACGAGGTTATAATTTAAAATTCAAAAGTATTATCTCAATATTGTGCTCAAAAAAGTACTTTGACTTCATAAAGCGGTACGAAACACGGTAATATTATCTATACAGTATTTTAATTCGGCCCTGTCCTCGAAATAACTACCTACAGCCGCGCGGTACGTAAACATGCGATAGGGCTGCTCGCCTCCAGCATTTTAATTACATTTGCCTACTTTGTGTTTCCATTTTGTTTTGTGATTGTAAATATACTTTTTTTATATAAGCAAACTAGTGATTCGCCCCGGCTTCACACGAGTATTTAACAAAAAAATCAAAACTTATAAATTCAACATATAAAAAACCAGTTATTTTGACATAACTGTAATAGTTAGACTTATAGTACCGCGGACTTTTGTATGTCTTCTATAAAATTGTAGTATATCACTTGGCTCTATTTTCAATGATTTCCGTAGCGTATGCGATATACCTAACGATTTTTTTTGGTATTTTTTTCGTATTTTTTTGAAAATCTTCTATAGCCTATGTTCATCAGGAATAATGTTGGATTCTCATGGTGAAAGAATTTTTCAAATCGGTCTATTAGTTTCAGAGCCTATTGAATGCAAACAAACAAACACACAATCAAATTTTTCGTCTATTAGTTTAGATAAAATACTTTTTAAATTGAATAGGAAGTGTGTAAAAATGCGTGTTGTTTTTCATTGGTAGTAAAAAATATTTGCACCTCGACTGAAACGTATGAAATGCTTTATTATTGAATTTTAAAGTATAAAGCTTAATCGAAAATTGTTTTGGCAAACATGGACAAGGTGGAGAACAGTGTATATCTTTTACTTGGTTATAGATACCTGCAGCTATTTTACAATTAATATGTTTAGTTTAGACGAATTCATGCAACCAAAAACAGCAGAACATATCCTACTCGTCATATTAAATATGTACTTGAACTTATAGGAAGTTATCCGCACCAACCACTGGGTTACTGTCATATACTTACCAACTCTAAAACAGAAACTTGCAATTTTACTCTTGATCATATTTCTAAATATCTATAGATAAATAAATATTATGCATAGGTATAATTTCAGTTATAGAAAGTCATTTTGCAATTTTAGAGTTTATTTATGAGATAACATAATAAATACAAATAATAATATAATAAAAGTTCAACATTTTAATAGAAGTATAATCCCAATGCAATGCTCAGTAATAAAATAAAAGATAATAAAAATAATAAAAGATAACTGTAATGAAACTGCCATATAAGATTCGCCCTGCCGCTACTAAAAGTGATACAGGCAGAATCGTACCAAGTTTCTGAGTCACATTGGTTAAAGAACCCCACTCGTAGGTGCTTCAGTTATCGCGGCCATTCATCATGGAGACCAGTTGAAGATATGGAAAATACTCCCAAGTCAGACCTCAGCCTTCGGCCTCGCAAGTCACTCACACGAATCGGACTGCAGTCTCGCCTTGCACTCGCCCTTTGAACTCACGCACTATCCGTGCTCTAAATGTAGTATGATGGAGAAGAAGAGCTCGTAGGACAAATCCAGAATGATGGAATTCAAGATAGCCACCATACAAAGTACTCCGATCACACTGAAGCTCAGCTTTACTTCAGGAGGATCGCACTTCAGCATTTTTTATGGCAGCCATCTTGAATTCTGCTATTTTGGATTTTTTTGCATGTCATTTGACTGCTCTCTCGATTCCCTATGTCATTTGTTCAAAACTCCTTTACTTATCTGTAACCGTTTACCAGATACGTCATATATTTTCACTTGACAGGCGTCATTTTTATTATTTCCCATTATTATCATATCACGAAAACCACTTTGTTATTTTCAGTTTAGAATACTTTCTTTCCCCATGACTCCTTCCCATAGAACAATTTAAGTCAATGGTTTCAAAACATCTATGTATGGCGGCCATCTTAAAAAATGACGTCATCGAAAAATAATTTCTGAATTCGGAATAACGACGCCTAAAACCACCCAGATGTTGATTTTCAGACGGATCGGAGCAACTTGAATTTTACCTGCCATCTTGATTATGTCATTTTGGTTTTTGTCAAGTCTCATTCGACTGCTGCCATTTAAAGTTGTACGAGAAGAATTGTACCGGGTCACTTTTCCTAAGGAACCCCACTTATTAAAATATAGAAAATAAAATTATAATAATAGTACACATTATCACTTTTGCTATGAAAATTGAAACTATCTACAGAAGTAACGGTTCAAAAGTTACGGGTACATGCTTTTAGAGGTAGTACGAAAGAATAGCGGAGTCATACAGATGTAACACACATTTCAATCCGACTAACTACATACTAAGTATTTAACTTTTAAAGTCAAAGAGATAAAGAGATATAGGTAAGTTCCCTTTATTTGAATGATTGGATATATAAATACCTAGAAAGTAGTTGGTCGTCTCGGAAAGTGTGTTAAGGGTATTGGGAATAGGTTCTCATTTAATTGTACAGTAACCTAATAATAACAAAATGAAATGAATAGATTCAGGCGTTACTTTGCGGAAATCCATATTTAATAATAACAAATACTTTTAAAAGTATCCTAAAAAACATTAAATAATATTTAAATAAAACACTTAAAAAAGTATAAAATTATATATCTAGTGACAATTCCGCCTAATTTTCCTGTTATCTCGATCGTGCGCTCGGTAAGTCAAGACCTCCTGAAGATGCTTCGTTTAGAAGCGAAACTAGTCGGGTATTCTTCCGGTTAGGCTGCGTGATGTTTATGACGTCACGTAGATAACAGGAAAATTAGGCGGAATTGTCACTAGATATATAATTTTATACTTTTTTAAGTGTTTTATTTAAATATTATTTAATGTTTTTTAGGATACTTTTAAAAGTATTTGTTATTACAAAATGAAATATTTTACCAAGGGTTAAAAGTCTAGATACCTACTAAAATAGGAATTAACAATGCCGTGTCTGAACTTTAATCAACTCGCTCAAAAAAGTTATTATAAAGATTTTATAAATCAATATAAACAAAAGTACTTCCCCAATAAATGTTTTACTTGAGTTTCAATAATTTATGACTTCCAAATTAACGTATGGTAAAAAAATATTGTAATATTTCGTAAAATAAATGCAGAATAATGATGGCGTAACGAACGGCACAGATCCCACGTCCAAACGGCCCGAGCGCTGCGGGCAGACTGATTTTCGTTGCGATTTCTTCTCGCAATCAGAGAATTTTGTGGCAAAAATTCATAAAAATGTTTTCAACACAAGTTAGTAAGTAGTTCATTAGAGTATAGTATTAGCTATTTAAAAAAAAAAGAATCATTGCATTTAATTCAACTATGCCCCTTAAATTAATAAAAAACAATCTAAAAAGGGTCGCCGATTACAATTTATTACAGAAAAACTAATAAGTTTTAATAAAAACTAATCAACTAATTCACTCAATAAAGAATTAAAGAATATTATATATTTTTTCGCACATTTTGAACTCATAGTTTCAGTACAAGAAGATTCCAAAAGTGCGCGTTTCACTACGGTGATCGCCTTAATTAGTGCGTTAATATACCCGTTAACGATTAAGAAATAGGTATGAGTTTAGTTCACGAAAGTTTAAAGAAAATTATTGCTTTTAATTTCTGTATAATTACCTATATTTATTTAATTGTGCCTCAGTAAAGCTATTGTGGTGTATGGTAATGCAGGAATACACTTCATTACATTTCAAGCTGAGGAGCGAATTAAAATGTTAATATAATGTAAGTTATTATCTGACAGGTCCAGTCCAAGCCAGATTTGTACCCTCTGGTCATCACATGCGCAGATGGCGAAGGTAAAGCGGGCGGAAACTACGTTATGGTCCAGTACTTCAGGAATTATGTAATTCGACCTCCTCCAGGTACATTTTTCTATTGAAACAGGGAATAAATAATTTTAGAATTATTTGACATACCTTAGACTAGACAGATGGTATAGGTCACAAATTGCACGCAATCTATATGTACATAATAAGGGGAGATCAACTTATATATAATTGGGGACACTATTATTATAACCTCTTAAATTAAAATGTTTTGATCATAAACTATACTATTACTAGTAAAGTTTGCTTAGCCATTCTGAATCGATCAGCAAAGTTAAGCAACGTCCGCCGCGGTCAGGAGTTGGATGGGTGACCGCTGGTGACATTACTACTGAGCGCTTCCGTGCTTCGGAGGGCACGTTAAGCCGTCGGTCCCGGTTGTTGTCTTAGGATGGCAGTCGTTACAGCATGGTGGTAGGGCACTTTGCGAATGCCCGCCTGGCTAGCGACCACCCTCAAGTAGAAAATCTGTCGCCAAGCACCTAACGGTGTGTTCCGGCAGCAGGCCTTGAGGGCCAGTGAAATTACAGGCACATAAGACTTATAACAGCTATGTCCCAAGGTGACGGGCGCAGTGCAAATTTGTGACTTGTGACGAAATGCATCTGTTATAGGCAGAGGTTAGTCCACTTAACACCTGGTGGGCGCCGACCTTGCTCCGTCAACATAATAAAAGAAATGTCCTTTCAAATTATACCCCATTTGAACTTCGCACATTTTTCAACCCTCTTTTGTGACCTTCAATAATTCCATAATGATTTCATTCATATGTAAATATACCAACATAAACATTCTACTTATATTATTAATCATTACATATACCTTCAAGCTAGCTCAGTTAGGTACCATTCTGGAACATAAAAACAGATCTCCCTTGAGACAGCCAATGTGAATGTAATAATTTTAATACATTGAATGTACCTATGTTACTTGCGTTTAGAATATGAGTACAATACCTTAGCAATTCTAAAAATAATATTAATAATAATACATATTTCAATTGAATATAATTATACAATAATGAATCTGTGTCCGGACAAGGCATTCTGTTTCCCGGATACCGACGAAACGTCTTCCCGTGATCTTCGTAACAATTGTAACTCTTTCCAATAGGTACATACGTAGTTAAATACCAAATGCTCAAACTCATTCAAAATTTTGCATGCAAGTCCTTGAACCTAAAATCTATGCTTCTGATTTGCCAGTTTTTCGTTTTATTATTTATTTTTATATTTAAATGTGAAAATAAGAAGTCCCATACAAACGAATATTCCAAATAATATTGAAAATACACATTTTACAGAAAACTGACAAGCTAGTAGCATAGATTTAAGGCTTAAAACGTGCATGCATAATTTCCACGATTTGAGCTCATGGTATTTAGAATAGGACTAAACTACGTTTATATGGAAAGCGCTATGACATATAAAAGACACTAGCCTAAGTAATTATTCATCTTTATATATAAAAATTACGTATCACGTTGTTTGTCCGCGATGGACTCCAAAACTACTGAACCAATTTCAAATTTGATTTGCACACCGTATGCAATTTGATCCAAGATAAAAGATAGAATAGCTTACATCTCAATTTATAGTCGTAATTACCCATGCGAAGCTGGGGCGGGCCACTAGTAAAAAATAATACTTACCCATTATGAAAACCATGCTATAAAAATCATTCGTAATTACAATATTATTTAATAAATTGCTAAGAATTATAGTGTTTAACGCAGTACGAACAATAATTGGAGTAGGTACCTTTATAATACAATTACGTAATCCATTAACTTACATAATTATATGTTAGTAAGTACTCTGTTAACTAGACTGCACTTGAACGACTAATTTAATTAACTTCTTCGTCGTGCGTTGCTCGTCAAATACTTAGCTAGTGTTTCTTTTACAAAAGACGGCATAAGAGATGCATAATCCTGTTAAAAAAATTCAAAAAAAACATAAAGGCGCCCTTATGTTGACGAAGTTAAATATCACCACCGTGAGTTGTTAAATATTTTAAAATAGCAAAGGAGAATGTAAATCTTTTGAAAAGTACGTAATGAATTGATTTTTATTAATAATTATTTGTTTTAGGATCTTTGTCGGCGACGAGTACTGCAGAATCTCTCACCTCCAGCTTTATGTGTAACGCAACAAATGAGGTAAGCTAAATTTTTTGCCGCGGTAAGCTATAACAGAATTTGTCGTAAACTTAGTTTGTCCTAAACCGAAGTCCTTATGGGTGAATTCCCTGATTTTAGTCACTTTGAAAGATGAACTCCTCAGAGGATCATTGTTTGGATTCAGAAAAAATATACAGGGGTTATTGGAAAAGTGCAGCTACAACAAACATTTTTGTAGAATGTTTTTTTTGTGTTTGTGACGGAATAAGCACGAAGACCACCTGATGTTAAAAGTCTCTTGTGGCTTTAATTTATTATTTCATATTTATTATTACTTTGCTCGATGCACATATTCAAAACTCTATATTCAAAGGGAGCGTGGTACTATCCAGTTGAGCCGCGGCGGGCGCTCTTAGCTCGGAGAAGACATTGTATTTTACTACGAGACACAAAACCTAAAACATAGTTTCTCTAGTACTGTTTGACACTTTTAAGTTCTGTGTCTCATTGGACAACCTCGTCACTGTGTTCTGTGTCTTATCGGACAACCTCGTCACTGTGAAAATTATTATTTTCTCTAATTTTTGCCCTTTTTGGACAATAAACAAAAGGTCGATTGAACTTCGTTTAATTCTTATATTGTTTTTTCCGTTCCAAGCTGCATCGCCCCCTTAGTCAAAGCCTTATCAACCAATTATTTAAGTATTTTTAAATAATTGCTCGTGTTAGACAGATTGATACAATGAATATGAATGTGGTTCATATATAAGAGTGTTTCTCCAAAATTGCGTTCTTTGTCTGATTCATACGGCCTAATTTTTTTTCACATTTAAGCTTATAAAACATATTTTTACGAAAGATGATAACCTAAGATACAATGTCTGAAAAAGGCACACTTTTTGATAAAATGGTTTCCAAGATAATTAACTTTAAAATTTTTGGGGCCATATGAATTAGAGTCTGTGACATATGAATCAGAATTAGGGATTGAAATGAAATTCTAGTTAGAAAAATAGTCAATTATTTATTAAAATCACAGTAAATGCACACGATGCTTATCATAACACCTAAATCTAGTCAATCACAGCATGATATAAATCTGTAAAAAAAAACTACATAAATATTATCAAGTACGTTTAAACTTTTAACAATAACCAAAATTATGGCAAAAAGTAAAATCAAATATAGATAAAAATAAATAAATATTCTTCGTCAATGATATCAGGCCTTTAAACGTGTCTATCGAGGCTTACTAAAAATATTTCGTCATCGTCGAAGTTTTTTCATTGTTTACCTTTATTTTATTACCTAGACGAACGGAGTTTAATACCAATATATTAGTTTTAATTTCAGGTATAGTCTAATGATCGAAAATTTTGTCGTCGATAGATATGAAACCCCTTTGACGTTATTAGGACTGCTGCTAAATTTACAGCTACTGTTTTTAGACATGTAAATAACATTAGGTTCATACGAAATGACTTGTTATGGCGTAACGTGCCGCCAATGTAACGATTCATTAACAATATGTGTGACATTCTGATTAATATGGCATTTTTACCATATGAATCAGACACATATCAATCAGAATTTTGCCCATTAACATCGATAAATCATCACACGTATGCAATAAAGGATTGTTATTAGGTGTGATAGGTTTCAGTTCCTCAATGGCATTATATTTCCCGCAGATTCAAGTTTGAAAACCATTTACCTTAATTATAAAAACGAACATACTAATCAGAAACACAGGTGTAACAAGGCTATATGAATCAGATATTTACCTTTATATCTCTGGGACGACACGGACCAGCCACACGTCACGTCGCGACCCCGTCAGCCGAGCCACTGCGGCTACCGGCTACCGCCAGCGTGGGGAGGGGTCGCCTGATATTTCGTATTAAGCTGGGTACGTTTGAGTGAAGCGCGTGAATATGAATCAGACTTTTGTGCCGGACACTGACTATTTTTTTATTTATAAATAAACAATCATAAATATTAGTACCATTTTTTTTGGTGTAAAGAAACAACTAATATTCTTTCGTAATAATTATAATTCACATCAATTTATGAATAATAAATAATGTTATTGTTACTAACGTTCGAGAAACTGGGTTACGGACACACCATATTAGTCAGAAGAACTACTTTTAAATATTTTTTTTAAATATTTAAATAAATATTATTAAAAAAAATTAACTTGTGCAAGATAGGCAATAGTCTGAGGTATGTTTTAAAATTAATTGCAGACTGATTTGTCAGTTAATTACAAAAATAAACCTCAAGACATCGAAAATTTAGGGTTCGGAGAATCACTCATAACTAACTATGTAGTACATAATGATAATATTCTAGGTACCTATACTATTGAGAATGTGATTAAAAAACTTAAACCAAAAATGGATCCGACTTCAACACTCAAAAGTGTAAAATAAATTGTACCATGATAGTCTAAAAGTATCTATTATCACAATATTGTGTGCATGCGGTACCGACTTCAACAAGTTATTTCACTCTTTTGAGTGTTGTAGTTCGTTCCATTTTTTGCTTGAAATATTTTTTCACTCTTTTTGGCCCTTGCTACTTACGGGATCGATTGTCATTCACTGTCAACGACTACCATCAAGATGGGAAAATATTTTTCAGTTATTGGAGTGTAACTCAAAACGGCGTGACCGATTTTGCTGAAATTTAAATGGGACTAAATATATATAGACATACATACATACACGACACGCATACATAAGCTTGCAAATAAAAAAAAGAATTATCAAAATCAGTCAAAAGTTCTGAGCTAAAACAAAAAAGCAAACAAAAAAATACATACGTATTGAGAATCTCCTCGTTTTTATGAAGTCGGTTAAAAAGTCCTTAAAACGATAATTGATGATACATTTAATTCACTGTGATTTATTTCATTTTCAGGCGAATACAATCATTCCACCACCGTACTCATGCGCGAATAACTTCGAAGAGTTTGGCGTCGGACGTGCGATGCTACGCTCCATGTCCTCAGTGATGTCCGCAGACCAAGCCGCTGCCTCTGAAGTGCCTCGCCCCCGCCCTGAACAAGGACCAGTCAGCACTCCCATCCTGCGGCAAAGGAACGCTACCAACTTGAGAGAGAATCTGTTAAACTCATCTGTTGAACGTTTGGTAAGTTCTATTGTATACCTATAAAGCTTCAATATTTATTTAAAAACATCACACACACAATAACTTCAATGCCCACCGTTGAACAAAGGCCTTGCCATAATCCCCATGTTTGGTAGGCGTCTTGAGGATCGCAGAAGACGCACTTAGGCACGAAGTGCGAGCGAAACGTCTCTGTTTCAGCTTACACAAAAATGCTTTCGTATGTTCGGTTGTTCTCCTCTACAGGTTGCAATTCTCAACCGATACTTGTGAAGGTTTGATAATTCCAAAGATATTTTTTTCCATCCCGATACGATGGTTGAAGAACGAGAGCAAGAATTAAAGTTATGAGAGCATACCCCGGCTAAAAGTGTGGATGGACGCGGGTTCGAATCCCGCACATGACTATAAGTAATTTTTTCTCGCGTAAATTTGTAATTTTGTAAAAATTTTTTTTATTCAGTTTTTACATTTTTTCTAAATAAGTACTTTAAGAAAATCCTAAACTATACCTGCCATATAGAAAAAAATTCAAATCAATTCGCAAATTACCTGTGTCACATCAATTTAATTTCATCCGTTTTTGAAATATTCCTATGATTTTTAGATTTTGTAACCCATTCCCCATCAGCTTGCGCAGTGAACCTTTATTCAATTGTAAGCTATGAAAAGGCAGACTCAGGTTTACAGCCCCGAGATCTAGTTTAATTAATTATTAAACTAGGTAAGCATCGTTCACTGCTGCAGGAACTCAAATTTACATATATATGGTATCTGTTTGATATATATATTTATTATTTATGAACTTTTTATTTGTTTCTTGCAGGACTTGGAAATCTTCGAGTGTCCAGATAAGAACTGTATTCATGGATGTAAACCCAAAACGCCAAGCACACCGTACCATAACCAGCGTCCAACAAACATGGAGAATCCCTTATTCGAGGGCTACGCATTGCATCCAGTTGTACATTCCTCCGCACTTGCTTCGCAGTCCCCACCCCAGCCAAGTAGCCCCACAACAACATGTTATGAGACAGTGATAAAACAAAGCGATGAAAGACGACGACGGCTGAGAGACAGCGTCAAACGAACTTTAAGAAAATCGAGCTTATACATGCCTGTTTGTAATTCTCATTCAGCGAGGCCTTCGAGAATATCTCCTGGAGCACGGGTATCTTCAAGATCAGCACCCACTACACCTTGCAGTGGTCTAGTGCCAAATATTCTGAATTTTACACGGATCTCGGCTTCAAGACACAGCTCGCGATCTTCAAGGCTTGAAGAGGAGTATGATCCGTTACTGATGGATGTTGAGCAATTTCGAACTGACCACAGCGACCACAAATTTTAACAGATTTATTTACCTACATAGGTACATACTTATTCACTCACGAATTAAGGTCCCTCCACTGTAAATTATTGAAACGCATTTGTGAGGGTAGATCTCGTTTGTAAACTACGTTTTAAAATTTAAATCATGCAACCACTGCTGACGTTGAATACGTTGCAAACGCTTGGTTCATATCATCAAATACGGGAATATGCACCCTGTGGTGTATTCCCGTATTTGATCAGATAAATTTTCGCTGTTTGCACGCAAACAATTTGAACCGCTTAGTAGGCGCGCTTATTTTTTTTTTCTTTCTTTGCTTGTAAGTGTCAATTTGTTTCTTAGTAGTATTACATTTCAAGAAATTAATTTGTAAACAAGACTGTTTTTATAAGTATAAAATTCTAACCACAAGAACAAAAATTTACTCATCTATCTGTCATAATTTGAGTTTGCATACGCTGCTCTGTTTCCTGTGAGCGTTTTACGCAGCTGGAGGTGAGGTCATGGGTGACATGTTGCTATCAATGTGTAAGTTTGACACATTATGAACCGAACGTTGGCGTGCAAACAGTGCAAATAGTTTAAACCGTGACTTGAACCGTGGGGTGTGTCTTAATGTAAATGTTAATAAATGATACTTATAGTAAAACAATAAAATGTAATGTGATCTCTAGGCAATAGTAGCACCTACACTCAAAAAATGTGGAAGGGCTTTCGTGAGTGGAAGGTCTGTACTTGTTCAATCTTCACCCACAAATGATATTATAATATGATAGGATAGAAAGAGCCAGTCGGCCTAAATAGTGAACCCTAACTGAACACAGACATATGTCAATTCAACATCCTGCAATCTCCAATGTTGTGATTTTGATGTAATGCTCAGTTTACAGTAGTGTTTAGATAAGAGTATAGTTAGAATAATCTTGATCAAATTATTGAGTTTATAAAAGAGCTTGTGGAACAATTGTTCACATGCCTTCTAAATCTAATTGTAAGGTCTACAAAGATGAAAGAATATACTTAACTACTCAACGTAAGGATGTTGTTTTATTTTGTATCTCTGACGTTAACCATTCATGGCTTTCATCACACATATATCAGACACATACGTCAGAGGCTAGCCTATCAGCTATAAATAGCTGATAGGCTGATAGGCCTCTGACCACTATCTCACCTGATGGTAAGTGATACATTGGACGAAGATGTTGTTCAGGCTCACCTAGAATTACTGGCTCTCAAGTACAGCTGTCGGAACACCGTTAGAACTTGGCGACAGATTTTCTACTAGAGTGTGGTAGCTAGCCAGGCGGGCATTCGCAAAATGACCAACTACCATGGCTATAACGACTCAGTCATAGTCAAAATCATTCATTCACTTCAGGCGTCTACGACGCTCTTATGAAGGTCAATTACAAGGTTTAATATTGAAATATTCTACATTGTACTGCCAAAATAAAATTATAGAGCCATTGCGAGAAGAACGGACAAGAAAATTAGGGCCATTTTTTAAACGTCTTTTAACAGTTTTACATACTATATTATGTAGTAAAATCATTACAATATATTTGTTTACATTACGTAGGAGACAGGCGATAACTTGGCGGAGGCGAAACAGTTCAAGCATTTTTGTCGTTTAAGTAATCACAAACAATTTACAAACTTTCTTAAACGACAAAAATGTTACTTCTGGGAGCGTTGTAATATGTTTAGGAACTTTATTATAAAATCGCACACAATTACCTAATAAAGACCTTTTATTTGTCTTTGTTAATCTAAAACATGGCACCGCTATTTTATCTAGATTCCTAATGTTATAATCGTGAGTACCACTGTTTTACACATTTTTTACGAATATACTTAGTCTTTTCGACTCGTTAAAGTTAAAATATCAATTTCCTTAAAAAGAGCTCTCAGAAAATTCCTAGGATCCTGTTCATATATGGCTCGAATTGCACGCTTTTGAAAAATAAAGATTGTCTCTATGAGATTTATTGCAACAACCGGGACCGACGGAAGCGCTTAGTAGTAACTATAATCACATGAGCGGTCACCCATCCAACTCATGATCGAACAGGGTGTTGCTTATCTTAGCTGATTGGTTTGCAAACTACGCTACAAGCGCTTCAAAATATAGGTTTTTGGAATGTCACCCAATAATTATTAAATTTTACCTTTGGTCAGAGTTTACCTCGTCTAAAAGGGTGGATGGACGCGGGTTCGCATCCCGCACATGACTATAATATTTCCTCTCGTAATTTTGTAATGTAATCCGCAAGGCACAAAAATAAAAGTAAAATTGTAGGGTTGCATCATTATTTACAAGTTTAAAGCTAATTGCAATATTAGTCTTGTTTGTAGTACAACGTAAGTTACAAGGGCCTTCCTCGTTCCTTACTTTGGCGTTAATTGTATAAAATCGTGGTATTAGTTACTATCTGACGCCTTAGTTCAAATATTGTTAAAAATTTTGTTTGACTAAGTAGTGATATGCTTTACGTTCCTTTTAATAAACCAGCTGGTGTATATTAATACCCACATGCCGGACCGGTTATAGGGACCAATGAGGATACAATAAACTATAATATGAACTTAGTATGCAGTTGCCAATAAATTAAAAAAAAAATGCCACCTGTCTCAGCTGGAGCGCGTTCTGAACCTCGGTTAGAGCGCACTCGGAGTGCAACTTTTCACTCTAACGTCGTTCACAACCTTCGGGTAGAGCGTAACTTTTTAATAATCAAAAGAGGTCGTTAAATTTTGAATCTTTAACCGACATGACCTTGACTTTTCTTGTTGAGAGAATTATATTTTGCAGGTAACGGTAGTTATTGCTTTTCAAACATCATAGTCTATAAATTTTTCAAAATTCCCCGCCAAAAACGATATTTGAGGTTAAAATTGCCCTCTATCCGAAGGCTGTGAACGACGTTAGAGTGAAAAGTTGCACGAGTGCGCTCTAAGCGAGGTTCGGAACGCGCTCCTGATTTCATCCTCTTTGATCTTGTATAACGTTGGTGAATTAGAGGTGTGTACCGGAGGCAATTTCAGCCTCCGGAGATTTTGCGGAGATTTTCTTGAATAACCGGTGTTTCTCCGGTTGTTCTCCGGATAGTAAGTATATTTTATTACTGATGCACAGAAAGTACTTGACATCCAATCGAAGTTAATGTGACCAATAATAGTAGTTTATGCAACTGTCATTTAATAGAGGGTATTAAAACATGAGTGTAGTTTTTTGAAACGAGTCGCAGCCGCAGGCGTGTTTCAAAATAAGATTACACGAGTGTTTTAATACCTAATTATATGCAGTTGCATACACTACTTTATTTAATCACATGGCTATAAGCTATTCATGATTTTGCTGGCAAAAGAAAAAAGTCTGTTTTCGGTCTATTGGCTCGGAACCAGGGCGTTGCGCGCGCAGCGCGCTCTCCACAGATAATGTGTATTTAAATTGCATTGAAACCTCCTTGGTCGGGACACATCGTACTTTAATAATTAAAAAAAATTAATAATAATAATTAGAATATTATCGAATGAGATTATATAAAATATATTTGAATGCAATCCAAGGAAAAAAAATGGTTTTGATTATCATCAAAATACTTACCTACCGAGAACAAGTGTTTTTCGTGGGTAGCATAAACGGAGGAGAGCTCAATGAGGTAGTAGTAATAATGGTTTCCCGTGTAGGTTAATAGGAGCAAAACGCATGTATAGTACGAATGAGATGAAATGAAATTAATATTATCATTTTATGATATTCATATGAGTAGTATCGAACAAAGATACATCCCTACCCTAATCGCGCGTTCAGAAATGGTTGCCCATCATATAATCAATTAACCGGTAGTTAATAGAAACACCGATTTGTCTCCGGTACCCATCCCAACCGGTGATTATCCGGTTTTTTGAGAACCGGTGCACACCACTATGGTGAATGTGACGTTGTTTTTTTTCTGTTTTTGTTTACAAAACAAGAAAAAAAATAAAAAGGTTGAAATAATTTACAAACTTAGCCAAGCTGACTTCCAAATTAGACCTGGATATGAGTTTACCTACAGATTTTGGCCCGGATTCTGGAGGGAGGGTCAAGGTAAGCTTCCGGCAATCCTGTTATTTCTAAAAATGTTTTTGTGAGATATATTCACTAAGTTTCTGTAATAATTTATATATTTCTAGGGTCTAGTCATCGTCAAGCCTATCGTGTATGGCAATATTGCTCGTTATTTTGGCAAGAAACGTGAAGAAGATGGACATACGCACCAGTGGACTGTTTATGTGAAACCTTATGCCAACGAAGATATGACGGCGTATATAAAGAAAGTTCACTTTAAATTGCATGAGAGCTACGCAAATCCGAATCGTATTGTGACAAAGCCGCCTTATGAATTGACTGAAACGGGATGGGGAGAGTTTGAAATAGTCATAAAAATGTACTTCCATGACCCTAATGAAAGACCTGTTAGTATTAATTTCTCTTAACGTTTTCCCTCTTGTTATATTATCATCTTCAATCTAATAAGAGGACATATTATCATTATTAGTCCCACAGTTCACTCATATTGCATGCGCATGGTATATCATAATAACATGCCATTAGGTTTTATTGACCCAATACAGAACTTTCATATGGATAACTAGACAAAATCCACTATCAGGGCATAAAAATTGGATGTATTACAGTAAGCCTTATGATAGTCTTATCATCATCTCACAAGTGGTGCCAGCAAACTTTCATCATTTGATTCATCTTTCAGTTGTCAGAAATAAATATCTACAATACTCTAAACTCACCACAGAATAACTATGAGTACTAGCATACAGAAGAATCACTCTTGAAATAAGTCATGTTTAGGTATAAAAATTTGTATACTCTTATGTTATGACCATTACCAGCTGGCATGTGAAATTGAAACTTACTGTGTAACACAACAACCGTTCATATTCCTTTGGGCGTCGCTGAGTCAAAACCAGGCTGCACAGGGTTCCCACTCGCTGATATGTGTAGATAAATATAAATTTAATCAATAAAAATAATAATGTGTATGTCTACTAGTTAACAAGTCTTATAAAGTGCTTGTAGGGTAGCTTGCTTAGTTGTTTACTAACTGATCGACCACCAGCGGCCATCACCTACTATTACAGCGGGATATTAACATGCCCCAAGTGCTCCCGAAGCTTCTCCAACAAAATCGGGAACTCAAGCCACCAGAGAGTGCACCAAAGGGTTGAACAACAGAACCTAGTTCTAAATCCCTAAATTCAGCATACCTATCCAGAACTAACAGTCCCTGTGGCCGAAATTGGTCAGGACTACATCATCATCATCAACTAAGTTCAATTTCTTGGTTGTGGCCTCTACTACTGAGCAATATCACAATTTTGCCAATAGCACATGCTAACTGTACTAAGATTGAAAGTTATGCTATGTCTGCTGCAGTAAGGACTTGGATTGGTGACTACTGAGCGTTTCTGTGCTTCAGAGGGCATATTATGCTATTGGTTGAAGTAGTATTTATTGTTAAAATTAATGAAATATCATGAAATAAAATCAATCTTCATTAGTTGAGGAATCAAAAGCTACAGCACAGTCTTGTGCCTTTTAAATAGTAGGCTTTTTAACCAGCGATAATGTAGAGCAGACATAACAGATATAATAAGGTAATCATAGTGAAGTCACACCATTTTACTGTGTGTGAAAATGCACTAGATTTCACAAAAACCTATTTGTCACAGCTGTAACTGCTGAGATAACAGAAATTGCACGAGATCTAGTACCAAACCGAAAGCACTGAGTTGCTAACATTAGTGCCATATGCCTGTCCCAAAAATATTTCCATATCGTACATACCCAAACTGCAGCGTCCCATGATGCTATATCCACAAAAAAAGTTGTCTACTATGATAAGCACACCTACTGAGGTCATTACTTAGATGGTTGACCACTATCGGCATTTACTACTGAGTGATTTCTGTGCCTCTGAGGGCATATAAAGCGATACCAGTTACTGTCCTAGGATAGCAGTTGTTACAATATTGTGGTAGTAGGGCATTTTGTGAATGACCCTGAGAAGCTACCTCTCCCTCAACTACTACCCTCAAGTAGAAATCCTACACACATTATGATGTATTTCTGCAGCTGTCCTTGAGAGGCAGCTAGTTTAGCCTGAATAACCCCTAACCCCTTGACACAGAATCACCTACTATCAGGCGAGATAGTGGTCAAATTCTAGCTTATCAATGATAAAAATAGATCTCTTTCTACTGAATCATATTAAACTTTGCAAATGTATACCAACCTGTTTCAGGTAACCCTCTACCACATCCTCAAGCTCTTCCAATCTCCAGTGACAGAAGGTGCCCCGCCAGCAGTGGGCCGAACATTAGTCAGCGAGTCGTACGAAGAGATTGTGTTCCAGGAACCGACACAACTAATGCAGCATTTATTAAACAATGTTAAGCCTATCACCAATGGAACTTGGGGCCATGATACTGACTGTAAGCATCATATTGACAGATTCTGAATTATGAATAAACTCACAACAATGATGGGTTGGCTTCAAGTTTATGAAACAGCGATTGTCCAGTGGTAATGATGGTTTGCCGCGCAGGATGTACATGCTTCGGATCCGGCCCATAGGTGTAGGGCGCGCTGTTGCCCTCAAGTTGAGCAATCTGTGTCCAAGCACCCTAACTGTCAGGTCTCAACAGTATGTTCTCACTTGATAAGTCAGTTCACATTCTATGATTAGCTTTCACAACATTTTCAATCATGTCATCACTTACCTACAGGTCAGAGAAAGGCTAGCCAATCAGTTATCAAAATGTGTACGATCTTATTGAGGGCTGGGATAAAGGCTAGCACTACCGTAGCTCTCATTCTGTTTAAGGCCGGGCGTTGCGTGAGGCAGGATGCCGTCACATGTATGTATTCATAACGTGTTCACCCTACGTATACGGAGCGGGGCGAAAACCCGCAGCGGCACAGTTGATTTCACCGAGCCTGAGTATACAGTCGTATTGTGAATATCATGATGAACAATTTGGGAAGTTAAAACTGGCCGACAATCTATTAGCACGTTTGTAACGTATCGACGTAAGCAGCGCGCGACGTAGCAATGTTCTTTTGTTTTTAGGGTTTCGTACCTACTAATGTTTGATGTACAACAACAAAACAAAAATCCAGGTACCCCTGCAAAGGATCTGGTTCTGTAGGAAAAAAATAACAAATGTATGGTACATTCATTGTTTGTGTGGAACTCGTCCAACTCGCATTTGGATGGTTTATATTTTTGCTAAATCAGCCACGCGTTCAGGGTGAACGCGGCGGGGTCCCGCCTGACGCATCGTACGGCCTTACACCAATGTCAAGCTTGTAAGAAAACATTGATATTATTAACTGCTAACCTGTACTTATGCATTATTATGATAAAATATTTATATTTTAGTTGAAGACAAAAAGGAGAAGACCCTCGAGAAAATAGTAGTGGCACAAACAAAGGTCAAAAGTGAAATATCAGACCTGAAAGAGAAGCTCCATTTAGCCAAAGAAACTATTGCCAAGTTTAAAGAAGAGATCTCCAAGCTGCAGAATAGTGCTGGCTCCAGTTTATTAGCTATATAGAAGGGTATACATAGTTATTATATTGATCCGCGATTCCCTCTGTTGAAAAAGAGAAGGGCGCTTCTTCGTGGATCGCGCTATCTATGCATTGCGTACACAATTTTACATCTAGGGGTAGCGACATTGAGGGGGCGTGCATTATTAGACTGAAAGATCTCTCCCAGGTTTAATGTTCTATGATAGCAAAGGCCTACCGTATTAAGTTAACCGTGTATTAATTAAACCCTAGATTGGTAAAATTGGGCCTTCAGAATTATAGGTACATGTAAGCAGCATGTGTCATTGTTGTATGACTCTTTTTTTTTTAAATGTGAAATACTGAATACTTAAGATTTGTACATTTTATAATGAAGCGAATATGATAGTTACTATTCCTAAGAATAAATGTATACAATAGAACCTATATTGAAATAATGTATGTTGGCTGTTCAAAACAAATGTTAATTTGTCTTGAATTTGGTCGGATAACATTTTATAAGTCTGATATTTTTTACCTATAATAATTGAAGAACCGTGGAGAATTAAAATAATTTTGCAGATCTAAATTATGTGTTCTGTTTATTTCATTACGTGAATACAAGGCGTTTTCATGTATTTTTTTTTATGCTTGATAGGTTAGCCTTTGTCCACTATCTCACCTGATGGTAAGTGATGATGTGGTGGAAGATGTTGTTCAGGCTAACCTAGAATTACTGGCTCTCAAGGACAGCTGCCGAAACACACCGTTAGGTGCTTGGCGTCAGATTTTCTACTTGAGGGTAGCAAGCCAGGCGGGCATTCGCAAAATGCCCTACCACCATGCTATAACGACTGCCATCCTTAGACAACAACCGGGACCGACTGGTGGAGTAAAAAAACTCACAAACATACGTACATGAACCCTGAAAACACAACTCTCTTTTTTTGGGCAGTCGTGTAAAAATCGCTAACTCTATTTAAATATTACGTACCTACCTAGTTCTGTTTCACTCACTCGCATGCGAAATGAGGTCTTCCGGCCCGGCCAATCTGCCAAATTTTTCAAAGAACATTTTTCGTCATAAGTACATTGTTATATAGGTAATAGCCGCACGTGTAACTATTTTGTGATATAAGCAATCAAACTAAGTACACATTGAACCGCCCATGGGCAATGTCGGATAGTGGGTATTTATAGAAACTTTCAATATTACATGCGACCATCAACACTACGATGAAAGAAAAGTGAGGCGTAATTTTGTTGATTATCATATTTAAAAGAAATAAACTAACCTAATTTTATGATATAATATTAGGTTTAAGTTGTCGCCAAGATTCTTACTAATAACCCATCCGTGTGGGGTCGGTACCATAGGTCTTCTTACTAATGACAACAAAAGAACGTATAAAAATAGCTGCGCCCCGGTTTCACCTGCACCGACGAAGATGAAAAGTAGCCTATGTGTTAATCCAGGACCTATATATATATTCGAAGTTTCATCTAAATTGGTTCAGCCGTTTAAAGGAGTAACAAGGTAACTAGTAACAAGGAGGGCCGGCAACGCATTGGTAACGCCCCTGGTGTTGCAAATGTCCATAGGCGACGGTAACCGCTTACCATCAGGTGGGCCGTCAGCTTGTTTGCCACTCAATTACATTAAAAAAAAAAACTGTGTGCAGAAATTTGTGAGTGAGTGAGGATTCATTCACAAGGGGGGTCGCCCCTTGTGATTGCTCTAGGCACGTTAAGGATAATCAGGGCGAGAGCCTACAATATTTGCAGTTATGAAATTAATAAGAAATTCTGAATTAAGAATTTTCTAGCTTCTTCTAACCCCATAGGGGTAATATGGTAATGTGTTCGCCCTAGGGGGCGAAAGGACATGAGACCATTACATGATCTGTCGCAACGTGGGTGCTTACTCACTCTCCACTCTCTTTCAGCTCTCCAAAAAATTCCACTGAAGGACATCGAACTTTCAAGTTCATCGGCTAAAGCATCACATTTTGACCTTCCATTAATCACTCAGTAGTCACACACCATTAGTAAGCACGTCTAAGGACCATTATTAGTAAATAGTAAATATATTAAATATAGTTGAAGCAGTGATAGCTCAGTGGCTTTGACTATGGACTGCCGCGCAGCAGGTCCATGGTTCGAATCCCGCCGCTGGCTTGAGCTTCACCGCATGGTGGAAGGGCATTTTTGCGAATGCCCGCCTGGCTAGCGACCACCCTCAAGTGGAAAATCTGTCGCCAAGCCCCTAACGGTGTGTTCCGGTAGCTGTCCTTGAGAGCCAGTAATTCTAGGTTAAGCCTGTTAACACCTTCGACCACATCATCACTTACCATCAGGTGAGATTGTGGTCAAAGGCTTACCTATCAGCAATATAAAAAAAAAAAAAAGTTATTTGAGTTTAATATGTATGTTAAACCATCTACATGGTGTTGGATATTGCTGCAAATAAGGAGCTCACCAGAGCTCTTGAGAATCCTGGCATATAGTGACTGGGAGACTAGACTGGGTAGTACTGAATACGAGAGCATTCCCAAAGAGTGTAAGTGTCGGGCCGGCGGTTTTTAGTATGTTCTGGATTTGTCTATTTCTTTTTTAGAGAAGATGTTGTACCAACCACACACGAGTGGGATGTGGAGTTGTTGTGGAAATGTGTTTGTTTGTTTAGTTCAATGACTTATATCACTGAAGCCGATGAAATAACTCGTTGAAGTCGGTATCATGCTGATTCAAAATACTCTGATCTCATACATCATTGTCCAATTTCAACATGTTGTTTCATACTTTTCAGTAGTCCGGAGTCGGTGTGGTAAATTTTTTACTATATCAGAGATGTATATTACTTTAAAGATTACTACATTTCACTCGCACACAATACTGGGCTGGGCACCATCGACAAGAATTGCAATTACCATATCATCCATCTATATGCTTATTGGCAAATACGTTTTTCAGTTAAAAATTGTTAAACTAGTCAGTGAAATTTAAGGCTTTTTGCTCGTGGTGCTTTTCATACAAAGGAAGTTTCGTCATATTTATATATACCAAGTGTTTAAAAACGGTGAAACTTTGCATGTTTGTCCTTGAGCCCATATATGCCTAGTTTGCCAGACTTCAGTAAAATTAAGTATTTTCAAAAATAAATCGTGAATAGTTTTTTATGGGAATACTTATATTGAAATTTAGGGATAAAATAAATAATAAATCGAAAAACTATCCAACCAGAAGCCTAGATATTAAGCTCAGCAATAAGCATACATCATTTCCCCGAGTTTGAACAGTTGGTATTTAAAATATGACAAAACTACGTTTGTATGGAAAGCGCTGCGTGAACAATACTCTTAAATGGTTCTATCTACTTATATCCGTTGATTGAGCAACAAAACAGAATCATCAAGATGGATGAAAATTAAAAATTAAGGAAGAAGACGATATTGATGATCACGATATACCATCACATTATTCACAGCATCACAGCACATTAATAATTAATTTTAAAATCTTTTTATTATTTCGTAAAGGAATCATCAAGAACCTCACCTGCCTGGCTAGCATGCGCAAATAAGACATAATATGTCACGCATGACATGAGAAGAGTATTTTTCTCGCGCGAAGAGAGAGAGTGGACGATAGCAGCGACCGCACCACGCTAAGATCCGTTAATTGAGATTATCTATGGACGGTTCTCCATTGCGCTATTTGTTGGTTAAATTGCGAACAGTTTTAGGAAATAAGCAGTGATGGACTTTGTACTAATAAAATACTAATTTGAAGCGCTCGTAGCCAAGTTTGCTTAGCCATTCTGAATCGATCAGCCAAGTTAAGCAACGTTCGCCGCGGTCATGACTTGGATGGGTGACCGTTGGTGACATTACTACTGAGCGCTTCCGTGCTTCGGAGGGCACGTTAAGCCGTCGGTCCCGGTTGTTGTCTTAGGATAGCAGTCGTTACAGCATGGTGGTAGGGCACTTTGCAAATGCCCGCCTGGCTAGCTACCACCCTCAAGTTGAAAATCTGTCGCCAAACACCTAATGGTGTGTTCCGGCAGCTGTCCTTGAGAGCCAGTAACTCTAGGTTAGTCTGAACAACATCCTCGACCACATCATCACTTACCATCAGGTGAGATAGTGGTCAAAGGCTAACCTATCAGGCATAAAAAAAAAAAAAAAAAAAAAAAAAAAATACCATACTATTATAATTCGATTAAAAAATGTTACCGTTCTCGACACTTCATTAGGAATTATGTTGGTTTTAGGATTAAAACTGTTCCCGTTAATATAATTTTCAAACCAATGATTAAGATGTAAATAGAATTGGCGATTTTTCTGCATTATGTAGGTAGGTATTACATTTTTATATCTGTTGAAGATGGATGCTTATCTGTTTTTCTTGTTGATGAATGCTAAGTAGCGAAACAAGTTTTTTAATTTTAATCATAGCTACTTTACTAGTTTTCAGTGCCCTATTTATTTTTTCTTTATTAAACAATATAATAATATTTTATAGCAATATATTGAGTGCGGAACCCTAAAGGAATTTATTCACCTAGATTACTTTAGATGTTTACTGTTGCAAATTTCATGAAAATTTTATAAATTTTTAATATCTACTCATTTATTTACATGTAACAGTTATTTTGAGTAATCACCTATAATACCATTACTATAAAAATAGTTGAAAAAATCAACCTACACTACCTACTGCATTATTCAAAGATATTGTATTTAGGCTACGCACACAAGAGTGTATTCAAATTACGTTATTGTATAGATTACACACACATATATCAAGGGTCTGCTAATACTGGACGGAAAGTAAATTTGTACGAAATCGTCGATCGCCCCCATTATACTTAGACGCGCGAGAAACACTCGATTTATCTCGTCCTCAAAACTGAGGTCGAGAAAATACTCGCAGATAAGTGTCAAAAATCGATTAAACGGACGGCGTGCATGTTAGTGTTGGTCGACAAGTTGCCACAGGTAGCACAAAATGTACGTAAACATGGACGAGTTCTTTGCTCTGCCATGTTAGCATTCGCAGCCATACGTCAATATATCTATTTTACACGAGATAAAGGGTAGACAAAATTTACTCGCGTTGTGCATGCTAGCCGGGCTGGTGTTTAGCGTTACTTAACCTCTGCCTATAACAGATGCAGTTTGTCACAATTCGAGAACTGCATTGCGCCTATCACCTTAAGACATATTTTTTAACGGTCCCCTTCAAAAACTGGAACACACTAATAATGAACACCACTGCTATGCGATACGAATACATGTATTCACTTACCTCCGAAAAGCATATTAACAACATTTCATTTATTTGGTAAAATGAAATACCTACAGTCCTTGGTTTTTGAAATACAGTCCGATACCTACCTAATACCCCGATTTTCCAAGTTGTTTTCTTTAACTACACACATCAAAAGTGCCTAGGGATCAAGTTTTCGAGTATTGTCGCAATATAGGATTTTCTTCGTGTGCTTTCGTTTCGGTATGCGGCCTAATACAATTCGTAATCGATTTTGGTTCGAGGAGTTCTGGACGTCAAGAACGTTTAAAATTCTGTCAAGAAGCTCACCCATATGTCCTATATGGATGGGGCACAATAATGGTTTGGGCCGATATTTGGATCGGTGGAAGAATAGTACTTATTTGGATCAGGGGCACCTCAAGGCTCAGATTTATGAGAAGAGTATTGTTTCAGAAGTGATCATCCCTTTGCGTAATTCGTTTCGTCTAATGCACGTCCACACGCAGCTAGAGTCGTAACTCGCACTCTTGCCGATGCTCGCATCAACGTTCTGCCGTGGCCTGCTCAATCGCCAGATCTCAACCCCATTGAAAATGCATGGGATATGCTACAAATAAGAGCTCTGCCAATCATGGATGCCGTGCATCCATACTATTACATAGCAAAAATCCTAATTTTTTTTCATTTTTCTGCCATTTGATTGACGACATTAACTTAGGTTACATTTCTTCAAATTGCAAAAAATACATATTTCTTTATTCATACCTAATATAGGGATCCGTTGTTAACTTAAAAATAGGAATTAAATAAAAAAATCAGTCTGTATAGTTATATTCGATAAATATTAATTGAATATTTTTTTATAGTTCTAATATGCATGATCCCTATAGGCACTATTTTGATGTATGTATATCAGAAGTCGCCAAGGCGCCTGCAGTAATGGGTATTTTCTTCAGAAATAAAAAAAAAAATGTAATCACGCGGTGGACACCGGGTGGATTAATCCATTGAGGTAGTCTCTCGCGCTGCAAAAGGTTGCTAGGTAGTTAAAAAGTCAACATTAGGTAACTAGGTTAAACAAAGTGCACTGTGAATACCATGATGGCATGGGCGCATCGCGTGACCCCCCGCCCCGTCTGGACACGAGGCGTAAAGCTTTGTCTGTTATAGCCTGCATAGGTAGTAGTAGTAGCCTATTGCATTTATCACGCCAGCCGTACCTACTTAATTTTTATAAGTTAAATTTTAATGTATTAATTATTTTTAGTTATCATAACAGACTCCGTCTGCCTGACGTCCGCTTCTACTGCAAGTCATGAAGCCCGTAAACATAAGGAGTTACAAAACTGATTTTTTCTTAATGTATTTGAATAGGTACTGCGAATGCTGACCCACAAACAAATATTTAATTGATCATTGAAAGAGCATTGATCATTAAAATCAGATTTGATAAACTTACTGAATAACAAAAATATTTTCTGTAAGTGTCTCTTAACAAAAAAAATAAGTACATATACCGAACATAATTTATTTGAGGTTTACATTTAAAATATAAAAAGTTCTCATGGGCACTTTAGATCATCGCCTCCAGTGAAGGCACAGATTACCCCTGGTACTCGGTGAGTGAAGGTATTTGAAATCCTTTTATATATTTTTTATGTTATTGTGACGGAACAAGCTCGCCATCTGATGTTAAGCAGTCTAACCTCTGCCTATTACAGATGCATTTGGTCATAACTCATAAGTCACAATTGCATGCACTGCTCCCGTCACCTTGAGACATTGATTGTTAAGTCTCATGTGCCTATAAGTTCACTGGCTCTCAAGGACTGCTGCCGGAGCCCAACGTTAGGTGCTTATATTTATTGAAACCTTGATAACACAACACAAATTAGAGCAAGGAGAATACTGTTATGCAAGAAGAACATTATTATCACCCCTATCTCTCTCTGCCCCTATGTGGTTGTACTGATTGTTATTCGACACTTCGCAATAGTAACAATTACTCAGAGTAGGCTGTTGTGTAAGTTTCAAGGTTCAAGTTTACGACCTTGAAAGTCACAACAGCCAGCATTTAAGCAATGAGGAGTCCTTGTAACTCGCGACAAGGATCCCTAATTGGATCAATTTAGGGTACTTACGTAGCGTATATAAATTTACTAGCTTTCCGGGCGCGGTTCCGCCCGCGCGTATGTCGGTTATCGCGCAGAAACATTAACCTCTTTATTGCGCAGTTGGATAAAAACTATCCTATGTTTTTTCCCGGGTCTCAAACTATTTCCATATACCAAATTTCATTCAAATCGGTCCAGTAGTTTTGGCGTAAAAGCGTAACAGACAGACAGACAGAGTTACTTTCGTTAAAATTACGCGAAACTAACTACACTCGAGAGCAATGAATCCGGGTCACTTAAAGAATCCTAAAAATCTCGAAAACTAAAAATGCTAGGTTAATGCAATAAATTGTATTTAATAGACAATGTAATACTCCTTAAATGAAGGTATTAAAACTTCTTAGTTATTGTAAAGTTATATCATAAAAAAATCAAATTTGAAAAAGGGCCACTTTCGAAGATGGAACTACGAAATTACAGCATTTGGTTTTGCTTTTGTTTGTAATCTGTCATTTATGTGGGTACATAAACCATGTTGATAGTGCTCTATATTCATTATTCAAGCTGAAATTATGTCGCTTACGCCTGAAGAATGCACCAGAATACTTACAATGCTGGAAACCGGCCGGAGTCAGCGCGATACAGCCAGGACTGTCGGTGTGTCGCTGTCAACAGTACAAAGAGTTCTCCGACGTTACGAAGAAACTGGTTCTAACCTACGCAGACCAGGAACGGGCAGAACCAGGTGTACCACAGCACGAGAAGACCGATACTTGGTGAACACCATGCTTCGAAATCGCTTTCTCACAGGAACTGAACTCACCAATCAGTTTCGACGCCTCGGAGGAAGTAACCCAAGTGCATGGACAGTAAGACGTCGGCTTGCTGAATCTAACTTAAAACCCCTTAGACCTGCAAACGGCCCTAAACTGGAGCGTGGGCATCGTATTTCGAGACTAAGATATGCCCAGAGCCACGTAAATTGGAGTATTGAAGATTGGTCAAAAGTTATGTTCTCCGACGAATCAAAATTTATGCTCTACAAGCACGATGGAAGACACAGAGTGTATCGAAGACCAGGGGAAAGATTCAAGCAAGCATGCATCGAAGAAAAAGTAGCCTACGGTGGTGGGTCTGTACTTGTGTGGGCCGGAATTTCTTCTGAAAGTCGCACAGAGCTGGTGATCATAGAAAACGGCTCTTTAACTAGCGTAAGATATGTGGAAGAAATCCTCAATGATCACGTTGGTCCATTTATGGTCAATTTAGGTGAGGATGCTATATTTATGCATGACAATGCCCGACCTCATACAGGTAGGATTGTGAATGACTACCTTCAAGAGATGAACATTACTCGTATGGAGTGGCCAGCGCGCAGCCCGGATATCAACCCGATCGAGCATGCTTGGGACGAGCTAGGCAGATGCGTAAAACAACGAAACCCTCCCCCAATCACGCTTCGTGAGCTCAAAATTGCTCTCACAGAGGAATGGGAGAATATTCCCCAAAATCGTATAAGGAACTTGGTGTACAGCATGCCAAACCGCGTAAACGCAGTAATGGAAGCACGAGGAGGCAATACGAAGTATTAAAATTCAAGAAAATCGTAATAAAGTTCAAAAATTTCATGTTTCCCATTTTTGTTTTAAGGAGAGATCAGCAGTTTTTTTCTTTATGTAATTTTGTGTTAATAAAATGAATGGTGACTCATATTTTTTTTACTTTCATTTAAGGAGTATTACATTGTCTATTAAATACAATTTATTGCATTAACCTATCATTTTTAGTTTCCGAGATTTTTAACATTCTTTAAGTGACCCGGATTCATTGCTCTCGAGTGTATATGCGTATGCCCCGTTCCTTTGCCGTGGTACCATTAGATAGTTCCTTTGATGGTACCACGGCAAATTTAATTTGCCGTGGTACCATTGACTCAATGGTACTACGAAAATGCTGATTTCTATTAACCGTGGTACCATTGAATCGTTAGACTAAAAAATCCGTTGGCTTTGCTTAATTCAACGGGAGCAAGATCAATAAAGAACAATTTATATGTTAATTTTTTTATTATGATTTTGATGACAATTGGAAAAGTGACTATTAATTTATGATTCGGTTGAAAATAATCTTAAAAAATATAAACAAATAGGTTTTAGATGTGACAGCTGTCAAAGTGACAGTATATGTCAGATAGATAGGTGTGATTTGTGACAGGTGTCAAAGTGACAGTTGGTTCGTATTTTATGTACTCAATTGCTTTTCGTTTTCATAACATCTGTCCCGCGATCTCATAGAGATCTTTACTTCAGATGACAGCTGTCAAATTAAAATAAGATTTATCTCGGAAACTATTGACCCTAGACCACTAGTTTCTTTGCAAAAGTGATAGATCTGATAGAGATCTATATTTCAGATGACAGCTGTCAAATTAAAATAAGATTTATCTCGGAAACTATTGACCCTAGACCACTAGTTTCTTTGCAAAAGTGATAGATCTGATAGAGATCTACATTTCAGATGACAGCTGTCAAATTAAAATAAGATTTATCTCGGAAACTATTGACCGTAGACCACTAGTTTCTTTGCAAAAGTGATAGATCTGATAGAGATCTACATTTCAGATGACAGCTGTCAAATTAAAATAAGATTTATCTCGGAAACTATTGACCCTAGACCACTAGTTTCTTTGCAAAAGTGATAGATCTGATAGAGATCTACATTTCAGATGACAGCTGTCAAATTAAAATAGGGTTTATCTCGGAAACTATTGACCCTAGACCACTAGTTTCTTTGCAAAAGTGATAGATCTGATAGAGATCTACATTTCAGATGACAGCTGTCAAATTAAAATAAGATTTATCTCGGAAACTATTGACCGTAGACCACTAGTTTCTTTGCAAAAGTGATAGATCTGATAGAGATCTACATTTCAGATGACAGCTGTCAAATTAAAATAAGATTTATCTCGGAAACTATTGACCCTAGACCACTAGTTTCTTTGCAAAAGTGATAGATCTGATAGAGATCTACATTTCAGATGACAGCTGTCAAATTAAAATAGGGTTTATCTCGGAAACTATTGACCCTAGACCACTAGTTTCTTTGCAAAAGTGATAGATCTGATAGAGATCTACATTTTAAATAACAGCTGTCAAGCTTAAAACAGATTTATCTCGAAAGTTATGACTGCTAAATATGTCACTTAAAGAGATTAATGTGGACCACAATATCAAAACTATTTATTTTCGGTTGTTGATAGGTAAGCGAATGATTAAACTTTCAATGAATAAACCAATAATGTACGTAGTAATAATTTCCTCATTGGTTCCAGATTAACATTCAAAATTGTTCTGTGCATATATTATTATTAATTTGTAAATTTTTTTTTCAATTGTTAAGTATCTTTATTAAGTTGTAAGACATAAATAAGCGTGTACACATACTAGTGTAAGTGGAATCCTAGTAAAACAAAACTTGAAATACATGTTTTTCAAGCATTAAAGCCTATCAAAAACGTATTATATATATATTATATTTTGACAGCTGTCATCTGAAATAAAGATCTCTATTTATTTATTTTTTATTTAATTTATTTATTTATTTTATTCAATTAGTACCGCTTTCACGAATTACACTAATGATAATGATACATATTAGAGAATTATATAAAATTCATGTCAAAAAAATATAAATATGTCAAAAAAATAAAATTATCAAAATTGAGACACAGAAATCACAAAAATAATAGTACTATATACAAATGTCAATGATAAAGAAAAATAATGGTTTTTATACAATACCTAATTGCTATGTCAACAAGACCTACCTAAATATACTAGATTGTTTCTGTGATGCGACAGACTCACAGTAATGTAAACAATCTTTCATTACAATGTTCCACTCGCCCGCTAGCACATCACAATCGAGTTGACCTTCGAGTAGAGCATTAAGTGCAGCAAGGGATCGCGGTATCGGGGAGGCCGCATGACCCACCGTTCTACAGCGTGGTACAGCAAACAATTTATGTTTCCTAGCCCGAAGATAGTTGTCGGGAGTATAGAGGCGGCATAACTGCTCGCTGAGCTCCGGTACATCAACCTTACCGCGCAAGATTTTACACATAGTTTTCATTTGGTCATGCGCTCTCCTTACTTCCAACGAATTGTATCCCAGACAACCGTGTAAGAATTCGGTGGGATACATGTACGGGTAGTACCCATACCTACGCTTATAGAGGTATCTCAAAAAGGCCTTCTGAACTTTCTCCAGCATTAAGGTATAGCAGCTCTCATGCGGATGCCATACACAAGCGCTGGATTCTAGTTTGCTTCGTACCAGGGTACTGAATATGAGCTTAATCACACCAATATCGTTAAAATCCCGGGAATTCCGTAGCACGAATCCATGCCGTTGGTAAGCATCTTTAGCGACCGTAGCGATATGGCTATTAAATGTCAATTGACGATCAAATGTGACTCCTAGATCTTTTATTAATTCATTACTCGAAATGACGTTTGACCCAATCTATGAGTTATATCATACCTTTGAAGAAACTAGTAGTCTAGGACCAATAGTTTGCAAGATAAATCCAATTTTAATTTGACAGCTGCCATTCGAAAGGAAGATCTCTCTGAGATCTATGACCTTTGCAAATAAACTATTGGTCTAGAGTCAATAGTTTCCGAGATAAACCCTATTTTAATTTGACAGCTGTCATCTGAAATGTAGATCTCTATCAGATCTATCACTTTTGCAAAGAAACTAGTGATCTAGGGTCAATAGTTTCCGAGATAAATCTTATTTTAATTTGACAGCTGCCATCTGAAATGTAGATCTCTATCAGATCTATCACTTTTGCAAAGAAACTAGTGGTCTAGGGTCAATAGTTTCCGAGATAAATCTTATTTTAATTTGACAGCTGTCATCTGAAATGTAGATCTCTATCAGATCTATCACTTTTGCAAAGAAACTAGTGGTCTATGGTCAAAAGTTACTGAGATAAACCCTATTTTAATTTGACAGCTGTCATCTGAAATATAGATCTCTATCAGATCTATCACTTTTGCAAGGAAACTAGTGGTCTAGGGTCAATAGTTTCCGAGATAAATCTTATTTTAATTTGACAGCTGTCATCTGAAGTAAAGATCTCTATGAGATCGCGGGACAGATGTTATGAAAACGAAAAGCAATTGAGTACATAAAATACGAACCAACTGTCACTTTGACACCTGTCACAAATCACACCTATCTATCTGACATATACTGTCACTTTGACAGCTGTCACATCTAAAACCTATTTGTTTATATTTTTTAAGATTATTTTCAACCGAATCATAAATTAATAGTCACTTTTCCAATTGTCATCAAAATCATAATAAAAAAATTAACATATAAATTGTTCTTTATTGATCTTGCTCCCGTTGAATTAAGCAAAGCCAACGGATTTTTTAGTCTAACGATTCAATGGTACCACGGTTAATAGAAATCAGCATTTTCGTAGTACCATTGAGTCAATGGTACCACGGCAAATTTAATTTGCCGTGGTACCATCAAAGGAACTATCTAATGGTACCACGGCAAAGGAACGTATGCCCTGCAGGACCCTTTATCGCAGCAGTTTCAGACTCTGTGTGATGATTGGTATGTATTAGTACCTTACGAATTTAATACGTTTATTTCTAGTACCTATTAACTGTGTGTCTTATTATTGCTAGGAAAACATCATGCAAGACCATGGCTCGAAAGGTGCTGCGTAGATTTTTAGCTGCTATAGTTTCAATAGGCATTTATTAGTTTCGTAATATCCCAAGTATAGAATCCGACCAACATATTATTTTCAAATTATGCCTGTACAGCTGGCAACTGGGAACCGAATATAATTAGTTTTTCATTTAAAACTGTGTTGAGACTCCATTCCTTATACTTTCACTTATGTCTCACTATAGTGATGAGGCGGAAATCGCTACTTAAGAAATACCATGGAAGACCACGTTAAACATTTAGAAGAGTAGGTACTCTTAAAGGAATATGTTGATTCCTAGCAGAATTTCAGTGGAATAGAAAACGAGTAGAGTTCTCACAAATATATTAATAGATAACATACATTTTATATAGAAAATTTAAACACACAATAACAAGTCAAGAGAAAATAATATTTCGATGACATAACACAACCAACAAACATTGGTTCCTTAGCAACCAGTAGACTATGGTAGTAGTCCATCCTCTTTCTTTACACTGATGCTAAGTAGGTTGGTATATCACCTCAACACTTTCCCTCATCAGTTGGAAAGACTCAGCAGCCCCAGTTCAATCCTTAGCTTGTTGAGCGTTGGCCTTGGAACTGCCTTTGTCATTAGATCTGCCAATTGATCACAGGAACTAGTCTTTTGAACATCCACAAGACCTTCCTGCACTGTTTCGCGTACAAAGAAATGACGTATTCTGATGTGCTTTGTCCGTTTATGAAACTCAGGATTCTGTGAGAGTCGTATGGCAGCTTCATTATCCACCTTCAGTGTAGGTTTGCCATCTAGACTCGTGAGTTGGCTGTAAATTCGTTGAAGCCATACCAATTCACGTGCACCTTCACTTGCTGCAACAATCTCTGCTTCTGTTGTTGAAATAGCAACTGATGCTTGACGTTGACTAAACCAAGATACTGCTCCTCCAGCAAACAAACATGCGACTCCTGTAGTTGAGCGCCCCGTTTGCTCATCTCCTCCGTGGTCTGCATCACTATATCCCTCTATGATACCTTTAACACATTCTGAGGCGTACTTGATTCCATAAGATTCTGTTCCTTTTAAGTAACGAAATATGCGCTTTACTTTTAGCCAATCAGCTTTCGTTGGATTCTCTAACTTTCGTGATACAACCCCAACAGCGTATGCTATATCAGGGCGCGTACCCGTCATAAGATATGCTAGTGCACCTACAGCCTCTCTATATGGGAACTTTTGTCCAGGATCTTGATTCTCGACTTTCCCTGTTTCTGAAGTCTTCTCTATAGGTGTTGACACAGGATTGCATTCGGCCATTCCAAATCGCTCGAGAATCTTCCTGATGTAAGATTGCTGTGTTATTGTTATTGAACCATCTGATAACTGAGCAATCTCTAATCCCAGGTAGTAGGATGCTGGCTTGGTCGTTATTTTTAATGCGTTCCCCAATTCACTTAGGAATTCATCCGCTAATTCCTTATCTGTAGTGGCCACAAGCCCGTCATCCACATACAGACCTATAATGATCTTCTTGTCTCCCACTTTCTTTATGAAAAGACAACAATCTGCTGCATTTTGTTCGAAACCTTTTTCTATCAGAATCTCCTCGAAACAAGAGTTCCAGCATCGAGGTGCCTGCTTCAGGCCGTACAGGCTCCTTTCGAGTCGACAGACTTTTGATGTTCCATCACTAAATCCATCAGGCTGCTTCATGAAGATCTCTTCCTTTAGCTTGCCATAAAGAAAAGCTGTCGAAACATCAAACTGTGTCAAATGCAGTTTTTCTTTGGCGCTGACACTTATCAAGGCTCTGATGGTAGCCATCCGTGCAACCGGACTATATGTTTGCCCAAAATCAATGCCTTTACGTTGCTTGAATCCTTTTACTACCAATCGTGCTTTATATTTGTCAATGGTACCGTCTGGGTTTCTTTTTATCCTAAAGACCCACTTGTACGGTAGTGCCTTTCTATTGGACGGTAGTTCACAAAGCGTCCATACTTTGTTGTCGGCTAGGGATTTGATCTCGCTCACCATAGCTTTTTGCCATTCGGCACTGTCCTCCCTCTCAGTAGCTTCTTTGTAAGTCTCGGGAAAGTTCTCAACTCCAATATAGCAGACGAAGTCTTCCAGTCTCTTTGGATGTCCGATCGTTGCTCTATTTCTTAGGTTGTATCGAGTCTCTGTTGCAGGCTCAACTACTTCCATTTGTTCATTAGCATCGGAAAATTCATCTTCATCCTCAGTAGAAATGCTAGGACCATTATCCTGAGCTTGGTCATCGACTTGGTCTCTTTCTATGGTAGGAACATTCTCCTGACTGACTTGATTTTGAACTTGGTCTTCCGAGACATCTCCCTCTAGATCAAGTTCATGATTTACTTCAATATTTTCAGGCTCCTGCTCTTGCATGAGAACATGTCCGTTATCGCCGCCATCCTCAGCTCCCTCTGACGATTCAGGGATACTGGTGGTAATCTTAAATTCAACATCAGTCTCAAATGTTATATCTCTAGACCTTAATGTTTTTCTTCCATCCCAGATGCGATAACCATCATCATTTTCATAACCTATCAGCAGTCCTTTGATAGCCTTCTTGGCCATTTTCGTACGCTTCTGCTTTGGAATATGTGCATAGCATTCACTCCCAATAATCTTTAAGTGACTTATCTTGGGTTTCTTTCCGTGCCACAACTCAAAAGGTACTTTCGCATCCACTCTAGTAGGACCTGTTCTATTAAGTACATAGGCAGCAGTATTTATAAGCTCTGCCCATAATACTTGTGGCATTTGTCCTCTGGTGTGCATCATTGACCGTGCAGCCTCTACAAGTGTCCGGTTCTCTCGCTCACTACAGCCATTTTGCTCAGGCGTGTAGGGCATCGTCAGCCTTTGCTGAATACCATGCTTTTGTAAAATCTTTCGGACATCTTCGTTATCAAACTCGCCGCCATTGTCACTAAGTAATGTCTTCACGGTATGCCCAGTTGCTTTAACTTCCTGAAGCATTTGAAGTAGTTTGTCCTTTACTTCTGACTTGTGTCTTATGAAATAGACGAAACGGTAGCTTGTATAATCATCCTTAAATAATACAAAATACTTGTACTTTGAGATGCTGTCTGCAAACGGCCCGCATACATCAGTATGTATAAGTTGCCCTGGCATAGTAGCTCTTTCCCTTATTCCAAACTTCTGCCGATGGGACTTCCCATAAATGCAACCCTCGCATTTGTTACTGTCTGATTTCAAAACGATTCCCAACTCTCTTTTGACTACATCGCGTACATGTCTTTTATCTTGGTGCGCAATTCGTTCATGGTACAGTTGAAGAAGGTTTGATCCAGTCACAGCATTGACCTCAATCGAATTGAGATGCCTTGTTGGCATGATTGTTTTCATCTCCAATTTATAAAGTCCACCATATGGAACTCTATTGCCAACAACTCTAGTCGTGCCGTCGATATCTAATTTACACTCTCTAGTTGTTGATATGAAGATGCTTTTCTGCATTTTATCTTGTGCAGCTAAAGTTGAAAATAAATTTTTCGTTAATGATGGTACTAACCACACATCCATGAGTGTTATTTGCTCCCTCTTACCGTTTACATTTGATTCTACCACAACTACACCCTTTCCTAGTGCTGGTATAGTGGTCCCATCTGCAGTCGTCACTGTATGATCAGAATCGAATGCATTAAATTCCTTGAAGAAATCATACCTCACAGCAATATGTGTTGTTGCTCCATTGTCAACAAACCAACTCTCTCTATCTTGAGTTTGTCTGTTTGAGCATGCGTTTACCATCAGCGAAATCTGTTGTACTTGCTCGGACTTTGAGCTAATTGCTGATTTACTGGAAGTTGGCTTAGGTGGCCTCCCATCCTTAATCCATTTCTTACACTTGCGAACTCTGTGCCCTTTTACAGAACAATAGTTGCAGATCAGTTGCTCATCCTTATTTTGCTTGACAGGTGAAGTCACTAGTGCCTCCTGTTTAGTGCTCTCTTGACTTCCTAAATCTCTCTCAAACGTACAAAGGTGGCTTGTTAAACTGTCTATGGTTCTTTCAGTCTGCTTTAGCATCAGCCAGCTTGACTTGAAGTTGAAGAACCTGTCATCCAGTGTGTCTAAGACCTTACATATCAGGAACATCTCCGGAAGCTTAGCTGTTACGTCAATTTTAGAAACTTCAACCTTTAGGTCATTCCATAGATTTTTAAGTTTTGAAATATGTGTAGGAATGTCTTCTACCTTATCGTGTTTCAGTCCGAAAAATTGTAGACATAAATTGTAAGCTCTGTCATCCGCTTGTCCATCAAATAGCCTATGTAACTCCAACCAGACTTCTCGTGCAGTTTTGTACCTCATCACCTTCTTTATTGTGTCTTCAGACATATTTGTCGTCAGCATGAGCAAAGCACCTGTTTCAGCCTTCCTATAACTAGCCATCGCTTTGTCGTATTTGCTGATTTCGGCGTCACCTGCTCCTTCGACAAGAATTGGCTTCTGGAGTTTACCTTCTACTGCTTCTGTGGCACCTTCTGTGCCTGCCAGCATGACGGTAACCTTATATTTCCAGGTTGACCAATTTTCTTTGCCTTGCAATTTTCCTATGTCAATCTTTGTACTGAAATCCATTTTGATTTGTGGACCCTCTCTTCTTATTTTCTCTGGGGACCAGAACCTCTTAAAGGAATATGTTGATTCCTAGCAGAATTTCAGTGGAATAGAAAACGAGTAGAGTTCTCACAAATATATTAATAGATAACATACATTTTATATAGAAAATTTAAACACACAATAACAAGTCAAGAGAAAATAATATTTCGATGACATAACACAACCAACAAACATTGGTTCCTTAGCAACCAGTAGACTATGGTAGTAGTCCATCCTCTTTCTTTACACTGATGCTAAGTAGGTTGGTATATCACCTCAACAGGTACCACAGGCAAAAAACAGTGGTACACCTTTTCATTGTTCGTTACAGCTATACAGGATAGCTCTCTGTAGGGTGCAGGGATAATATTGTACCTCCCCATATCTTATGGTGGGCGCCGTAAGAAGCGGCAAAGGAGAAAATACAAGAAAATGGGCAGCAGTGCTTTTTAAGGATCTGCTATTTTGCACTGTGATCGCCAAGCATGAAGTTTTTGGCAAACCTATCCCCATCCTAAAAGCGGAAGCCTTTGTGCAATGGTTAACGTAATATTAGCAGTAACCTCATTTAATCTTACCTATTGGTAAGTGGTTAGGATACTGGCTTTCCAGAACAGCTTCTAGTACACCTTCAAGTGCTTGGTGACGAGTATTCTGTCTAGGCAAGCATTCACAAATTGCCCTAGTACCATTTTTATTAATGTGATTGTGACGTAACAAGCACGAAATCTACCTGATGTTAAGCGGTAACCTCTGCCTGTTTTTTACAAACGCATGTTGTCATCGCTCTGCGCCCGTCGCCCTGAGACATACTATTGTTAATTCCAATATACCTGTAATTTTACTGTCTTTCGAGGACTGCTACCGGAACACACCTTGCTTGGCGTCAGATTTTCTACCTGAGGGTGGTAGCTAGCCAGGCGGGCATTCGCAACTGCCCTACCACCATGCTATAACGACTGCCATCCTAAGACAACAACCGGTACAGCCACTAGCAGTCACCAATCCAAATCATGACCGCAGCGGTTGCGCTGAGAAGTTCAAGTCCGAGGTGGGATAGTCCATGGAGTGATTGCCACTGACCCATAACTGAAGAAATCGAACTCCAACTTTCGTCAATCGATATCAGTGATATCAATATCACACAGAGACTACGTTAGTCACGTTATTACCAATTACTGTCTGCATTCAACGTTTCTACTGAAACTCGTTATTCCGATGCCTGCCATATCCGTGACTGTGCAGGAACTTTGTAGGTGAGGTGTTCGTAGTTCGACCCTTAATTTTCTATGACTTCACACATACCTACTCTAGGAAGTGACTCAGGCAGCGGAGGGTGCTAGAACCTTATTTACGGAGGCAAGAACACGCGATCGCCCACTTGTTGACACTAGTCAAGGTCAGGTTATTATGTTCTCTATAGTTTTAATTGAGTAGGGTGTTGGGCTCGTTGGGACCCGACAGGGCTTAGCGCGCACTCTGAATGAATTTTTTCTAGCGTGAACGTCGTGAGTTGGTCACAACCGTCGAGCACGATAGGGATTTTTAGTTCCCTGGTATTGGTCATAACGTGAACTTCTCCTCAGAAAAGCGTTGTTTGATTCAGAAAATGTGTAAAATAATAATAATTTATTTATTTCTGTTATTAAACCATAATATGTAGGTAGGACATATAAAAAGCATACTATATATGGTCGGTAATTTAATTGCAATCAATCCGCGCTGAAGGTTTTATATACTTGATTTTTACCTATTAGTAAAAAAATATTTGAAATGTAGCTGTTTTTAAATTATCTTTGGGATCCTCCTCAACGTTCACGAATTTTCACATTACTCACGCTAAAATGTGCCCAATTATACATATTCTAAACAAATCCGTGTTTTAAAAAATCGGACAACCGCATCCTTTTTATAAGTATTACTCTTGCTAATTTTTGCGCTTTTCGGACAAACTAAAAGTACTTAGTAGCCGCGCAGCACGCATTGAGATTGAACTTTGTTTAATTCATGTTTTGTTTTATTTTCCTATCTAAACTCCTAATTGATCTGCATCGCCCCCTTAACCCTTCCAAACCTGAATATTTCAACTTTTCAGCAAATAAAAGGTTCGGTGGTTGTTATGTTTTTACCGCACCAGGTATGACATTTGTTTATCAAACAAGTTTAGAACTTTGTTTTTTTTTAATATTTAATTATGACAGAACACGCACCAGACCCACCTTATATTTATATTTATGATTATAAACAGTAATCTCTGCCTATAACAAATACATTTCGTCGACGAATTCCACTGCGCTCATCACCCTTAGACATACAGTTCTCTCATGTGTAATTGACTGGCTTGGGTCTCAAGGACTGCTGCAGAAACACACTGTTAGGTGCTCGGCGATATATTTTCTACTTGAGGGTGGTCACTAGCCAGGCGCGCATTCGCAAAATGCCCTTTCACTATGTGGATGTTATTTCAAGGATTATAACGATACCTACAATGGTTACTATAACTGCGCCGCCATCAAAGAATACATACAAGAAACAGAATAATATATGTAGATGTTTCGATGTTCAAGTAAATATTTGAAGCCATGAAACAACCTTGTCCTTCAGAACCGACGAGTATGTTCAATAATAGTAATAGTAGTAGTTAATAAAATGAAATAAAAATAAAATAAGACCGGCCAAGCTCGAGTAGGAGTATTCAGAGCAGATAAGATGGTTACATAGACTGCTATTCACGGCATATAACTACTACTTTATATGCTGTAGAAGTCGGAGTAACAGGTATACCATCGAAATCCCTACATAACCTACTACAAGACCTTAGCCTATCAAGAACAATTTTAACTTTCATCTTAGAATGTGTGCCAAAGCCGGCATTAGTAGAATCTTACCAAATTTGGTTAGGCAGGGGAGGATGTTTGAGTGGTGTAGGGGAGCATTGATGACATCGTAAAGGGCCTGTGACTTGGGCCTCTTCCTCTCGGACCCGGCACTAGTTTATGTGGTGCTGGTTGAAACCGACAAGATTTTTAATGAACTTATTTTTGAAAAGGAAACGGAACCACCACCAATCACTGAAAAATATGAAATACTTTTATGTTAGTTGGTACCATACTGATTATACACACTGACTTCACATTATCTCGGTCCCGATTCCAGTAATCTCATACTTTCAATGGTCCCGATAAAAGAAAAAACGATTTAAACGACTTCTAACAAGTATAAATTAATTAAAAAAGTAAAAAACCTGACTGGAAATTATTTACTTTTCGTTAAGCGATTTATTGTTCCATTGAAATTAAAACTGCAAGTTGTAGTATATATTTATGGAATCCTTTTTTTAAGCTCTTCATTTTGATACCCCACTCGATGGTTTTGGAAGAAAAATATTTTTGTTACCTCACACTATAAGGTCTAAAATCCGCCAGTTTGTTTTCTATTTTCTTTTATGTACCCTGTATCACTTGGGTTACCAAGACGAATCTAACAATATATCTTACATCAAAATCGGTTAAGCCGTTTAGAAGTTATGGTGGAAATAAAGAAACTCACCAACATACATACATGAACCCTGAAAACATGACATAATATGTGATTTTATGGGCAGTTGCGTAAAAAGGATTACTCAGTCAATTATCAACTGGTTTAGATGATTTATTGTTGGGTCATATTATATGTTCTATGGTTGGGTTGAGTATACCATCAAGTTGGGCTCACATAAATTTCATTACGATCGGTGGAGTGGTTTTAAACTTATAGTCAATTAACTGAAAAATGTATTTCGATACTTGGGTGATTTAGTGGTACTTCCAACTTTTGTTGGTGAACAGTATATTGGGCGAGTGACAATGACCTTGTAAGCAATAGCCTTTTTATTCTGTGGCAATAGGCTATGCATCACAAAAAAAACTTGTAATGGTGTTATTTGCCCGCCTGGCTAGCTATCACCCTCATATAGAAAATCTGTCGGGACGGCGCAACCTAGACAGCCAGTAATTCTGGATTAGCCCGCGAACAACTTTAATCGCATTATCACTTACCATCAACTGAAAACGTGGTTTAGTCTAACAGCTATATAAAAAAATAACTCTAGTTTTCAGCCTGTACTATTTTTTTAACCATAAGTAAAGTCGTATGAACATGTATAAACTTTTTGAAGATAAAAATTGTTTTAGAAAACACACTTTATTGGACACATCGTATAGTCCAACACATAATACATTGAGCAATAGCAATATCATCTTGTGACAACACTTGTACGTAACAAAAATAAACTCTTACTTTTTAACGTTACACTTAAAACATTTCTCCTTTAAACTGTACACAAAACATGTAAATAAAAATTTCACTCTGTCTTAAAACTATAGTAAACCTAGAATTAAAACCAACTGTTTTCCTTTTTCATTTTGTCTCTATGCCTGCCCTTCATTTCAAGCGTTTGAAATATTTCCGACAACTTGTGTAGTTTATGTTCTGGACTCTTTGGTAGTCGCTCCAATCGACAACTCTTATCTTCATCTCTACACATACTAAAAGTTTCTCTTTCTCTCAGGCACAACAGCTTCCCAGTTTCTGGCGTAGATGACAACTTGACGACTTGCATCGCAGCATTTTTGAACCTGGACTTTGGTGAAACTTTGGGTCTGGCATATGTTATCTCCTCAGCAATGGTTTCTGTATCGGGCGGTCTCGCTTCAATTTCTTTCTCTTTACCGCTAGGATGGAAATAAATCGGCTCAATGACGTCGTAAGTATTCTCTCTCAGCAATTGCTGAGGCCTCTTCTCGAGTTCCAGAGATTTTTTCCTCGTGTACCCGTGTATCCGCAACGGCGTCAACGGTTTCAAAACTTCGTGAATTTTGACGGGATCCGGATCATTTTTCTTTAAATCGAAAACTATGACTTTAGTTTTAGATCTCTCTAGTTTCTGTCCGATAGCCGGGAGTGGATGGAAGGGAGATAGAGTTGGTTTGATGGAGATATCGTTGTCGAGCATTCTCGTTTTCGCGGTATTGTTTTTCCTTGTTTTGAGTTTCCGCGGCGCGTATATCGTGGTGAGCGCGCGCGTTTTGTGCGGGTCGAGGGGCGCGAGTGCCGAGGGCAGCATAGAGCGTCCGGAGGAGCAGGCGGCCGCCCTCCGACAGCTGCCCTTGGCCGGCGGCGGCGGCGGCGTGCTGCCCAATCGAACCGCTCACGCGCGACACACGCTTCACCGTCCACGCTATGTCTACGCATCTATCGATGACGGAATCGCTTAACCTAAACCAAATAAATTAAATTATGTTTTTATATAACTGATGTTGGTTCCACGTACAACTTCTATCTTGAAAATGTATTCACATTTAAAAAATAACAATATTGTCTCGTAGAAATTTGATTGAAAATTTGTTTGTGATGTCAAATTGACAACAACTTATACGATGTTTGTTTTGAACGGTCGGGATGAAAAGAGGTAACATATCTGCATACCGAACTCTTTTATATTCACGAAGACATAGGGGACAAATGAAGCAATACCTTTTGCAATAGATAGTTAGTTTATTCGCTACGTCACAGTTAGCACTACATCAGCAAATTACACGTTAAACCTTGCCTTTGAATAAATAACACTGCAGGATTTCAATGAGCCCTATTAAAACTTGACAATTATTCGTGGAATCAATTTCCGCAAAATGCTTTACGAGTGAAATCAAACAATTGGCATCGTTTTCAATTTAGTATTGTGTGGGTGATATCGGCGGCCGTAACGGTGGTGGGTGGTAGTCGGCGGTGGTGGCAGGTTGGGTGGACACCGGGTAATGACCATCGATCCGCTGACCTTCAGGGTGGGCAATCCGGTATATTAACAAACGTTATCACATCATAGCATACCATGGGTGTTGGTTGGTAGATAAAAAAACTACTTAAGTTTTAAGTCGTAGTTTCTAAACATGTCTTCCATCATTATCGCATGCTAAGCTATCAAGCGATCAAATTTGTAAATTTTATAGCACAAAACTTTCCTCGTATGATATCCATCGAAAATAATAAAATTAGAGCACAATATTCGCATTGGCATCTCTCATAATAATATATGTCCAGCAGCTTTGATGACTCAGTGCGAAAACCATTGGTTACGGCTTCGATTCCCGCTCGATTCGAATTAGATAGATAGATAGAAAACTCTTTATTGTTACACTACTTTAGAAATATAAAAGATTACACATTAAATTATAATAACATAGTGTTACAATGGGCGGCCTTATCACTAAAAGTGATCTCACCAGGCAACCTTAGGATGGAGTTGAACGAATAAAACAATAGAGGCGGGTGTAGCCCAAATACACAATCAAATTTCATAAAAACATTTTAAAATAAAACGTATTTTAGTGTAATTTCTAAACAAATATATAACAAATAGCATACATATAGGTTTTTATAATAATTAAACAGATACAATTATAAACATATTATTTATATATATATATATATATAAACATATACATAGCAACATACATAAATAGATAATGATATATACATATACCTATAAATTATATAAAAATATAGTGCAAAATTAATTGGACAAATAAAACCTTTTAACTTGATCCTTGAACATATTGAGAGTCGGTGCTTGTCTGATTGATACAGGAAGAGAATTCCACAAGCGGGCAGCCTGAATAGTAAAGGATTTGCTATAAAACGAACTCGTATGAGGATGGATTTCAAGTGTGAGATTTTCTGATGACCTTAACGTGTATGAAGAACAGTGAAGGAAATCGAAGCGTTCCTTGAGATAGCGCGGGGATGTAGGACTGAACAATATATTGTAAAGGAGACTGAGAATATGAGCATTCCGGCGAAAACGTATATTCAGCCAATTGAGCTTAGAACGAAACTGAGATACGTGATCATATTTGCGTAAACCAAATATGAATCTAATGCAAAAATTTTGAAGAATTTTTAATAAGAATTATCTTGGCATAAGTATCTAATTACCTAGGTGTAGGTATCTATTGTTTTATTATATTCCCTCGTGAGGTGCCGGCCCCTCGTGAGGTGCCGGGTTAGAATTGCACCTCCCCATATCATCCCATGGGTGTCGTAAGAGGCGACTAAAGGAAAAATACTGGAAGGTGGGCAACAGCACCTTCTAAAGAACTGCCAAATTACACTGCGATCCCCAAAAGGCCTGCCAAGCGTGGGGATTATGGCAAATACCCCCTTAATAAGGGAGGCTGTGTTCAGCAGTGGACGATCCGGCTGTTACAGTATACAGTACAATACAGGTACCAATTCCAAAAGATGGATATTATGTAATAAATCTGTGTTTAGGTTATGCTACATCCCGAAGAAATGTCTGAGTTACAAAATTACAAATTTACGATGGGAAAAATTACGAATTTACGAAAAATTATAGTCATGTGCGGGATTCGAACCCGCGTCATCCACCCCTTTAGTTGGGGTATGCTCTGACCGGCTGATCTAACATGACAATGAGTCATAACTCATAACGCTAATTTTTCCTCTCGTTCTTTAACCATCGTATGGGGATGGAGCGTTACCTATAGTTCAACTTACTTGTACCAGTATTATTATATTATGTTCTACGCTTTTACTACAAACAAGGCTAATTTTGCAATTAGCTTAAGGGCCCGTTTCAGAATGTCCTAATAAAGTTTCGGGTTGCTATGCAACACATAAAATAACTGAATGATAAAAATTACAGTTAACATGCAGCGCATTTCAAGCTATAACCGAATGGATAGGCTAAATCGATGACTGTGAAACGCAAAGATAGTGTTTTATTTATTAAATATGTTCTGGGTAGTAAAAGCGGAACTTACTCGAACATTCTGAAACAGACCGTTAAACTTGTATTATGATGAGGCAACCCTATAAATTTAATATATATATTAAATATTATATTCTTCTATTATATTCCTCTCGATAATTTGTAATTATGTATTGTAATCCGCAGAGCATAGTTATTACAAAAATAAAAATATTAAAAGAAGTGTCTGTATACCTAATATCGCCACTAAGCCATCCTTAGTAGGTTAGCGGGCATATCGAAATGTATAAAAGAAACTTCGCGTACCTACTTTCAGATTTCATACATAGGTACATAACATTTTCAGTGTTTTTTTTATTCCTGATAGGTTAGCCTTTGACCACTATGTCACCTGATGTTAAGTGATGATGTGGTCGAAGATGTTGTTCAGGCTCTCCTAGAATTACTGGCTCTAAGGACAGCTGCCGGAACACACCATTAGGTGCTTGGCGACAGATTTCCAACTTGAGGGTGGTAGCTAGCCAGGCGGGCATTCGCAAAGTGCCCTACCACCATGCAAGTGTTAGAGAACATTACGGTTACATACATTAACGGTTCGTATTGACTGCGTTGCGTGGTCAGCGGTGCAGCCATTACGGACCTATAGGCTTGTGTAGTATACCTAGTGCTTTATTCAAACAATGCCAGTAATTCAAATGAAACCAGCTTAGTGTAGTAAGAATGTACTTTTACACCTGACTGTTTTATGAACAAAACTCGACAATTATGGATTTTCAAAAGTATGCCTCAGACTCACTAGCAATGAAATTCCATGCAATTTATCTGGCGCCTATTCGACTAGCACAGAATAGTTCGAAAAAATATTTTTAATATGTTCGGCAGCTGTATTTGTGAGGCAGTTACGGTTCTAGGCTAAACCTGTTAATTAACTTCTACCACATCACCACTTACAATCAGGTGAGATTATGGTCAAAGGTAAAAAACCCTATCAGCATTGAAAAACAAGTTCTTTTCGTGTCTTATATGTTTTGTTAGAAAAGACACGTGTCTTCTTTACATGAGTGGGATTAACGCAAGAACAAGCTCGTCGTTCACAAAATAAGTATATATATGTAATCTGTGGTATGGGGTAGGTAGAGTAGTAGGTACGGTAGAGGTCGGGGCCGTGCTGTCACTATACTTATGTCTACCGCCAAACAGTATTATTCGCATTACTGTGTTCCTATTTGAAGGATATGGGTGCCGGTGATTTATAGGCACTTTATGTCTCAGCGTGATGTGCGCAATCATTCGTCACTTGTGTCGAAATGCATCTGTTATAGACAGAAGTGACCGATAAACATCGGTGAGCCACGCCACGTGTTTGTTCCGTCACAGTACTATAAAAAAAAATCTCGAGGGGTCGCGATATAACTTTTTTACAAAACTTACATGCGGAAGCTAGTATTAAATGTATATATCGACATAAACGATTTATTTAAAATCGTTTGATCAAATGATTGAGGGCATGATCCAATCGCATAACCTAACAATTTAAAAGAATAATTAGCCAAATTGTGGAATATATCAGGTGAACTCCACCTGGCTTCTAAGGTCCTTGATAATGAGTTTCCACGTCATTGTCATGAGAAAGACAAGCTGCTTGAATTGCCTAGGCTCTAAAGCATAATAAATGGTTTTTTCAAGTGGTTAGAAATTTCTGTATTCAGTACCTAACTAGATAAACGTATGGCGAATGGAAACCGGTGAATGTCAAGGCAAAGAATAAAGGGATTAAGAGAATGTTAACTTTGTAACTATGGAGATTAGAGTTATGAAGGTTTCTTAAGACACTGACAAGTGCTAAATAGCTTTACTTGAACAGTTTTTTAGCAAACTATATTTAGTTTGTAGCAGTAAGATAATTATATGTTAATCTTGATCACATTATCTAAGGCCAAGGAAAGTCAGAAACACGTTTCCTTAAATTTTTCTCAATGGAATAAAATTTCAAAGTTGACTCTAAATTACGCTTGTAACGTAAATATCTTCATTATTCATGTATGAATATAATGAAAATATGTCAATAAAATAGAAAAACTTTATGTTAAGGGACAAGAAAAGTTAAATTTTCGATTTACGTCATTCAGCTTCCTTTCGGATTTTACCCAAACTAATCGCGATTTCACCATAACTGCCTCTTTCACTCCTAGGCAGTCCGGTGAAAATCCGGTGGAGCTGGACAATCGCACAGGCGGTAGCCAGCATCTCTGTACTCCCTAAAAAAAAAAAAATAGGCAGTCCGATAGTCACAAACATTGAGCTATTAACAGCGTCCTATAATGAGGGCGATTCGGATCGATTAGGAGCTTTTATCGGAAAATAAAACAAATTATATAAAGTTCAATCTCATTATGCGCGCTGCACTTGGCGGTTACGACCTTTTGTGATTCTGAAATTGGCGAAAATTAGAGAAAATAATATGTACTACTGAGAAAGTAAAATTTTTGACACGGAAAGGTCAGTCGTTAGTGACATTTTATCGAAACATACATGCGAACATTTATTATCGTTGTGTAGTTACAAGAACTAGTTTTACAACAGCTACACTTCAAATATTATTTTACCTACTCAAGCAGTTATGAAAAACTTATTTTTAAGCTATTGCATAGCTTCTATCGCGGGCCTTGAGCGTGGAGACCGAATCCAGAAATTCCGTAACGAAAATAACCTAACACCCCCCACTCCGACCGGCACAGCGGTGATACTATATTTGATCAGCGCCTCTACAGTGCGTAAAAGGAACTAAATTTTGGCAGAAAAAAGGTTTTGACAACTAACTAGACAACTAACAACAAAGTTGATAAAAAAATTCTATGTAATAGCTTTACCGCGGCAGTCTCCGAGTGCCACACGTTTTTTTATACTATATTGGGTAGCACTTTACCACCATCTCACCTGATGTTAAGTGATGATGCGATCGATGACTAAGCGCGCTTACCCAGAGCCCAGAGGGTATCTATACAATCGCGATTAGAAAGATTTTTTTTTCGTTAGCCTTCAGCACGGTTTTGTTGCCATAATGTCCGTACATAATATATTATTAAATTCTTTACAAATCCAAATAACGAGCTACTGAAGAGTGTTCACATTCAAAGTGACAAAAATCAAGGAATCGACCACTGGCTGTAAGATGAGAGGGTCCCGTCAGCCACGGCGGGTTCTCACTGTTCGCCTGTTTGCAGTCGTGGGGAAAACGTTCCCGCCAAATGCAAAAGTACTTTTTATTCAGAATATTCAGAAACACCACAAATCGTCACATCAAGGGAAAAATCGGCTGCAGGATAATGATTATTTTTGGGGACTGAGAAGATATCCAGTATTTTTTATCAACCAATGAAGTAGTTTCGTTTCAAGGGGTGGTTTGAGGCTGATGTACATTCTCGTCGCATACTGCTGATTAGAAGTGAGTGTTCAAAATTGTGGAGAGCTGCTTATGAACGTGAATATAAAAAATGCAAATAACACGGTAGAATGAGGCACCCTTTTGACTGAAGTAGAATAGTAGGGAAAACCTATTAGATACGTGTCCCATAGCGTCGCAGATCTTGCTCGTATTCCCACTGTTTCTGTGCGGGAATCTCGTCTTTGGTTACAGGCCATCCCTTCTTTCAATATTGGTAGCCGTAATGATCCATAAGCTTCTCGGCTGTCTAATTATTTACGTTTGGGTGCAAGTTATCTGCTGTGTTGTCCATCACTGCCACGGTGGCACTGCAGTTGATCAATTCGGTCACCGTGATATCTTTAAGCTCTCGAAGTGCTGGTCGAATTTCCTGTGAGGAGGTAGGTACTTGAATATATATTTCAGGTTTGTAAGTTGTGACATAAATGGACAGAAGGAAATACAGAAAACTAGCAGATTTCCCCTAAGGCATGGTAAGCCAAAAATGTCTAAATTTTTCTTCTATTTATCAAAAGTGCACTTATATACTAACATTATTTTAAGTATATAACTATAAACTTTATTAGTCAGTTTGGTTCTTGTTAACATGATGAATGTCTAATAAGAACATAGCGTGACCTAATAATACAAAAATTGGGTCAAGCCCATGACGTGTTAGTTTTCGAAAGGGCTGCCTTCATGTCGAGGACAAACAGATAGAAAGTGCTGCCACATCTATAATAACAGTTAATTGGCTACACGTGGAATAACATCGATCGGCTCACTATTTTGCTAGTTTTATTTATGGCTTACAAAGTTTTACCAACTACCAAGTAGATTGCTGTCAATAATATATACTAATTAATGACTTTTTTTAGGGAATCGTACCCAAGGGCCAAACGGAACCCTGTTAATGAGTGTTGTCTGCCATCCGGCCGTTTACTTATATGACAATTATCATAGATCTCTAGCTAGGAATGACATGAAAACCTGAAATATAGCGATATTGTATAGAAGGATTACACAAAAAACAAATATTAAACTGGAAATGCATTGTTTCCATCTTTCCCCCCGCTCGCCCCTATTACATAGTTCAATTATATCTGGTAAAACGTGGATGTAAAAATATGTCAGTCATCTATATCTTTTCTTTTGGAGATATACTGGCGTGATAATATGGATTTATTGTTGGATATTTTTATTCTTGGAAATTGTTCTTGTTGGGCATTTTTATTATTGGACATATTTGTTGTTGGATATTTTATCATCGGACTTTTTTATTAATGGACACTGTTATTTTTGGCCACTGGTTTTGGACATTTTTCTTTTTTGACATTAGTCGCGCAAATTGTTTTATTACACCCATTGAAGAATCAGGCAGGCACATAGGCAGCCCGACTGTTAAAAGGTTACTCTGGTTTCTTTTTCCTGATAGGTTTATTTTCCGTAGGTATTATATTTTGTATTGAAACTTCGTACCAAAGTGAATAAAAACTTACGCTAGACTTCTTTCAACAGAAATTCTCAACCAATAAACGAATCATTGAAGTGTCAACATTCAGCAAGACATTCCTATTATTTTGGCCAAAATGCAAATTTAAAGTTATTAACAAAGAAATAATAATAATAAATTTAAAGTTAGTGTTTTTCTTTAACAAAAGCTTAGCTGATTATGTATTGATTCCAGGAAAATAGTTTCTACTACAAAGAATTAGTGCAAATAAGAAAAATGTCTTTTTTGGATTCAATGTTTCTACTCGAGATCAAGGTAGAAGAATTAAAAAGCTTTATACAATGCCAAGAATTTTACATACAAAGTCAATTCTCCAATATTTTCATGCTGAATTTAAAAGATCCGAATGTCATAGATCCATTAAAAACAAATATAAAAAGAAAATATAGAAAGAGAATAACAGTCACAAAATTAAAACCAAAGATGCCTCTAATGGAAGACAAAGTACAAGTGGGTCAATCTGTTCTGTTCACCAGTCGCATAGACTCTCTGATAACAGCTATGAAAAACTTTCCCATTCAATTAACGCTATTTGATAAAGATGAACCTGACTACAAATTGGGGTCCACTGAAATCCCATGGAGTCCCGTTTATATCAACTATTTAATCAAGTTGAATGCACAAAATAAAGCTAATCCAGTTCACGGAAGCGGCACATACAATATTTACGATGAACCAACTTTCAAACGCATCGTGACTATAAAACTAAACATTAAATTGACTCACTTCAAGGATAAACTAATTTCATCACCACCATTCCGTTCGCTATCTCAAGAAACCCATTACACTTATCCTTACTCAAAATGGGGATTTAAACCTGCAGCTGCCCTAAATACCGTGAAAGAAAATTCTTCTCATTTAACAATAAGAAACTGCCCTACTAAAAGTAACAGTCCCCGAAAGCTCAAATGTAATGTATTCAACAGACACAAAACCAATAAAAACAAAAACAAAAGGCAGATAGGAAACAAACAGAAAAATAAACTTTATGGGCCACCGACATATTATATACAAGAAGTAAATGTAGAAAACAGTGAAAGTAAATACATTAGAACAAATAACGTTACCAGTGATACTGATTTAGACGTAAACAGGCAAATAGAAATCGTGAAAACTAAGTCTTGTTCTTCCATACATACAAAACATTCTAATTTGTTAAATGGTATCTTTAGGAATTTCGATGCGCCTTTACAGAATCAAGTTTTTTGTGTTGGCTATTGTACAGTAGCAGATTTTAAAAAGAAAAGCAAAAGTGGAAGTTCTTCGAAAGATATCTCGATTAAGAACCAAAGTTCAGAAACCTCTGGTTCAAAATCCAATTCTAAGCACAAGATTAAGAAACAAAGTTCAGGAGAATCTGATTCCAAATCTCATTCTAATTCTAAACATAAGTTCTTCTTATGTAACAAAGATTGCCCGAGCAAACACGAAAGTGCTTGTGATAATAGTGTATGCTCATTTGATCTAACTCAAAGTGCAGCTGACCTGATAACAGTTGTAAAATGTGAGCAGTTAAAGTGCGAGAGCAAAATACACAGAGACGTTCTAGCTACACCAGACACCGGTATTCATATAGATTTAGCGAATGTTAAAAATGATTGTTGCGGTGTCACTGAAACTATTGAAAAGGTCGTTGGAGAAATGGAAGCCCAAATGAAGTTTGCAAAAGACGATTGTTTTTGCTCTTGCGACTGTACATTTGGATTTGTCAAGCGTACTACATACTGTGAGATATGTGGTGGATTTGAGAGACCTGGTCAAGATTTGCCGCGTACTGCTTCTACTGCACCATTACCATGTCCAGTTTATAATAAAACAATCGAAAAAAAAGGATCTGGTAGCGATAAAAGTGCCAGAAGAATTAGCAAATCTCCTACGGGTAGAATGGTTGGTGATGGCGATGGCACCAATGCTGAATCCGAAAAAGACAAAGGAAAAAAGACGAAGAAAGATGAAAGATTTAAATTTAAATACGGTTTCATGGGCATACGTGAGTACTTAAACGTTTTATCGAACTTTTTTGATGATAATGCTTTTTTCATCAAGGTTTTACAGTGGATAAGATTTAACTGATGAACTCATCTCACTAATAGTATCTATACATTTTTTTTTCTTTCTGGACTAAGTGGCGTTTATTACGTCACGTCGGCTTAAATTTAATTAGGCAGAAAATTGTTACTAGATGTTTTTATGTGTTTTTCAAAAATATTATTTCGATATATTCTTAAAATATTTGTTAAAAGCGTAGATGTACTACACGTAGAGTGTTACCCCTCTACATCCAAAGAAAGACTTCGGGAGACTAGTCTCTCTCTCTCTCTCTTTGTGTTTTTTTTTGGCATATCTACCATAAAACTCAATCATTTTTAATCAGCTTGTCCATGCATTGGACTCATTAGACATCATATTAGCCTGGGACTTTTTCATAGGAAATAAGTTACAGGGCGCGACGTGAGTATTGACCACAGGCGACAGAATACTAGGTATTGACGATTAAAGAATTTCAACTACTAAGTATATATTTATTACAAAATTACAAATTTACGAGAGGAAAAACTTCAGTCATGTGCGGGATTCAAACCCGCGTCCATCCACTCCTTTTGCCGGGTTATGCTCTCACCGATTGAGCTAACATGACAATAACTAAATTTTTTCGTATCGTTCTTTAACCATCAACGAAATCTATTGTTCAACTTACGTTGTACTACAAATAAGACTAATTTTGCTAATTTTGTTATTAATTGTAAATGATGATGCAACCCTATAATTTTAATATTTATTAAATATATTTCTAATAATTTATATAATTCTAATGTTTGCAACGCATGCTGTGCGTTATTGAAAACAAAAAAATATTAAAATACTATATATTTATATATATATATACTTATGCCCAATATTTCCCATAATGGTAACTGATTACTCTTAAACTCAACATACTTTTTTTATGTTATTGTGACGGGACAAGCTCTAGGCCCACCTGACGTTAAGCGGACTAACCTCTGCCCATAACAGATGCATTTCGTCACAATTCACGAATTGCACTGCGCCCGTCACCTTGAGACATAATTGTGAAGTCTCATGTGCCTGTAATTTCACTGGCTCTCAAGGAGTGCTGCCGGAACACACTATTAGGTGCTTGGCGCCAGATTTTCTGCTTGATACTATTTCTGGTGTTTAGTGAAGTGATTCTACTTGAGAGTCGTGGCTAGCCGGCCGGCATTCGCAAAATGCCCTACAACCATACAAAAAAATGTAATACAAGCCTAAGTACCCTAATATATATTATATAACCATAACACGGTGCTAAGTAATTTTATTTTGGTATTTTAGCTGCAAAAATTGGACACAGTCGATGCGTGATGCCTTGTACGGGATCGTTTGGTCTAGTCCCGAAGCACATGGGTTGGCTTTGGAACGCTGATCAGCCAGGAATTAAGGTCAATGCACTAATTTATTGAACTAGCTTTCCGGGCGCGGCTCCGCCTGCGCGTATGTCGGTTATCGCGCAAAAACATAAACCTCTTTTTGCGCAGTTGGATAAAAACTATCCTATGTTTTTTCCGGGTCTCAAACTATTTCCATACCAAATTTCATTCAAATCGGTCCAATAGTTGGGCGTGAAAGCGTAACAGACAGACAGACGACAGAGTTACTTTCGAATTTATAATATTAGTACTGATTAGTACTAATTGTTATATGGATATCCATTAAACTCTAATAATTAAATTGGCACAGTTTGTGTCAGAATTCCTCTCGTTGAAAACTGATGGGTTTCTACGCTATGCATTATTGAAATAATAAGTAGTCTTAACCTGTAACTGTTTGATTATTTTCTTCCAGAACCGCCCAATGTATAAGGCAGGTGCTATCAATAAACACGTGCTTCACTTACTAAAAATAGCAAAGAACCCAGACACCGTATTGAAGAAGAGAAGAAGAGAATATGGGAAGCCGAAACGTCCCCTCAAGCGGCCACTGCTTACTGTGGCCAAGAAAGATGGCGAATACACGGTCACAATGGAGACGATGAAGACATTCTCTAAGCCCAGAGCACTGAATCAGCACCCATACGAAGATAAGCCACTCGTAACATACACTATAGGAAGAACCGAAGAGGAGAATAGAGACAGGCAAAAGAAAAGAGAACGTGAGAAAAGACGTCTTGAAAGAGATCAGCGAACCTTTATTCAGAGTGCATTTACTGATATGTGTAAAGAGATATGTTTAAAAACTTATCAACAAGCTCTTGGTATACTGCCCGATGCTGAAGATCCGGAATGTGCTTGCTATCCTAAGCATCCTGGTCCTGATGATATTGATCTTGAGCATTCCTGCTCTTGCTCTGAACTCTCTACTCCGATTGTTTCTGATACCGATTCTGATGAATGGATTGTAGAATTCACTCCGCCAAATGCATTATTTGATCCAAAGTACACCGCGAAAAAGTTAACAAAAGCCGATAGTTCGAGCCAATATACATACTTAGATTACAGAGTCAAGCTTTTAGATAGATACGGAAATCATGTGCCAAGATTTTTCAAAGGTCCAGATGGTAGCACACAATGTAGCGACCTTGGAGGATTCTGGAGTCCAGACCACAAATGGTTGGTTATCAATACAGATGGTTATATCGGTCCCGATGAAAGGTGGGCACCAATGACCTTTATCGGACCTAGCGGACAACAGGTAGACTGTGATACCGGAAAGTTTCAAGCCGCTGACGGCAATTGGCTCGTAGTCGGGGTCGATGGATACATAGATGCCAATGGTAAATGGAAATTTTACGTTAAGCCCAAGACAAAAACCACGCCGCCAACGAAACATTACGGTGGCAAAAAAGACGCTGGAGACAAAAAGGATGATAAAGCACCATATCAGAGCTCTGAAGTAGCCTGGAGCTGTTTTGGAGACGCAAATCCAAAGGACATTTCCAAATTGGGTATATTAGGTCATGGACAAGATAAAAGACTTCTAATGAAAACTTTAAAGGAGTTGATGGCTCATGGCGAAACTGTTTCGATTCCTCAGCCCGTTATGGTGCCTCGATCACCGTCTCCTAAGAAGGGAAAACATCTGTCTGATTCTTTGAAACACAGGTGCAGGCACGCGATACCTTCTGATAAAGGTGTTGTGGCAGTGGATGGACGGGGGAATAAAAAGTACTTCTCATACTTGGGTTACAAAAACAAAAGGCCGGAAGAGAGGTTAACCCATTTGACGCAACAGGGCATTAGTTTGAGTTCGTTTCACACGTCTTGTTTTCATTCTTTCATGAATCAGGATATAATGAAAAGGCAGCAGTACGAAAAGTTTATGAAAATTAAACCCTGCGAGCATGATGATAGTACCAAATGTGTCTCTACGCAATATAGATATAAATATGCAATATAAAATTCTAAATAGGTTCAATGTAGTAGACTTGTGTCCAATTTATAAAATAAGTGTGATGTACGACGTAAATAATCGTAAATTTTACAAAAGTTTTCTTTGGTAATGTGGTAAAATTAAGTATAAGTATGTAACGTAACTGTAAGGTAATATAAATATTTTTTTATGATGTTTATGTTTTTATTTTTATTAAATTATGGTAGGACAATACACCTTGATGTTAACAGAAAAGATTTTATGCTCAGTGGGTCCAAGAGTAACACCTAGTGTAGGGGGCTAGGTATACTTTTTAAATAAAATTTGATTTGATTCGACTGATACGTGTAATCTCCATTCAACAGTTAGCAAGGAAGCACAAAAAAATTGAAGGTAGGAAAGTAGACTTGTAAATTTAAATCTATGAACACTATAATGTTATCGAACGGGTGGCGCGAAGATTTGAATCCTGAAGACCGAGTATTACCGGAACCCCGGGGCAGGGAGTCCAAATGCAATAGTATATAGGTATGTGGGTTTAAAGAGGGGGTTCGCTAGATAACGCATTTTGTGAATGCCCTCTTCGCTACGACTCGTTCCACGTGGTTATACTGCATGGTACATCAGGAAGATCCATTTCCTCGAGTTGGCACTTCGGTGCAGGTAGATCATGGCCCAATTTCACCAAACTAGGATACAACTATACCATAATAACTTTAATCTCTTTCTACAAAATACAATATACTTTTGTCGCATATATAATGATTTATTTGCCATAGTTTATGAAATTAATTTACATTAGGAGGACAGGTGATAACGAACAAACGTTACTTTATGAAAAACTAGCTTTCCGGGCGCGGCTCCGCCCGCGCGTATGTCGGTTATCGCGCAAAAACGGGCGATGCCCCGTCCACCCACTGGACTTTCCACATGCGCAGTTAGATAAAAACTATCCTGTCTCAAACTATTTCCATACCAAATTTCATTCAAATTGGTCCAGTAGTTTTGGCGTGAAAGCGTAACAGACAGACAGAGTTACTTTTTTTTTTTTTTTATTTTTCAAAATATTTAATACAAATCAAAGGGTTAGTTAGTAATGTCCTTAAACCTAAATTAGGTTTGTCTAGACATTAAGTTCTCGTTGTTAGCTTTAAAAATATGATATCGACAATAGTAAACACAAAATAAGACTTACAAAACAGGTTTAACATAAACAATACATTCAATATCATAAATAATTGGAGCGATATGAAGCGGCCGGCGCTGCATCAGCAAGCAACAGAACCAGTTTGGTATACGTGAGGTGCGTAACGTCAGTGTATTATAGTTGTGTGCGTTTACGCATTGCTAAGGGTGCTCCATATTACGCTATATTGTTTTGTAGTAAAAAATATTTTTTTAGAATATATTTAATATTTTTTTCGGTAATTTTATTTTTTATTTCCTTAGGTAAATTATTAATAAGTCGAGGAATCATATAATTAGTTGTTCTTTTGCCGTAAAAGTTATTGTATTTAGGTGTAATTAGCTTTTTATAAGTTATGCTTCTAGTGACTATTGAGTGATTGATAGGTGTTTGAATTTCGCTTCGAAAAAATTGTTCAATGAGTAGGTTTAATTTAACTTTTTTATGAATGGGGATGACTTTACAGTGTTGAAATAGTCCCATGTCATTATTCCTATATTTATTTTTAATTTTAAGAGGCACTATTAATTTAAGTAATCTAAGTTGAATGTTGTAAATTTCATCAAGGTATGATTTGAACGTACGTCCGTAGCAACTGAGCCCGTAGGATATAATACTTTCAACTAGAGCTTTATATAAAGTAATTAATACCTCATAAGGTACTCTGCTTTTGATGATGTAGAATTTAGCCATAACCGCCCGTAATCTGGTGCAAGTATAATGAATATGCCTTTTCCAATTAAATCTATCATCAATCACGAGGCCGAGGTAAGTATGCTCGCTAACTTGTTTAATGCCTCTGCAAGAATTTGTACAGGAGCCACTGTGCAGGCAATTGTGGCTATGAGCTACTATTTCAATCTGTTGATTTAAGGGTAAGGGGTTATGGCAAGAGTGAACATGAATAAATTTAGTTTTCTCAGAGTTTATTACTAGGCCTGCATCGTGAGACCATTTACATATGGCGTTAAAGTCCATTTGGATATGATTTTGCGCGACGGATATGTCTTTACTAGCAGCAATAAGGCACGTGTCGTCGGCAAATTGATAGGTTGTACAGTGTTCAATAATATTGTTGAGATCGTTTACGTACGCCAAGTAGTGCAAGGGGCCCAGTACTGAGCCCTGTGCTGTTCCTTCAGTGACAAAAATACTGTCACTGTAGGCATCACCGATTCTAACTTGGTAGCTTCGGTTATTGAGATAGTTTTTGCACCAATTTAATAAAGTTCCTCTCACGCCTGTACTGTCCAACTTGTTTAGTAGCAAGTCGTGCTGTAGTGTATCGAATGCCTTACTGAAATCTATAAATACAACTACTACGTGTTGTTTGTCATTTAAGAAAGAGTTAATAGTATCATTAAAACGAGATAGTAGATGCGTGGTACTTTTGTTAGCCTGAAACCCATATTGTTGAGTTGCTATAACATCGTTAGCGTGGTAAAATTTCTGTATAATTCCGCAGACGTATTTTTCGATTATTTTATCCAGTACAGGTAAAATTGTAATAGGGCGGTACTTCTCGTAGTCTTCAGTGCTACCACCCTTATGAATAGGTCGTACAATACCTTTTTTGAGGTTGTCGGGGTAGGTTCCAGTAGAAATGCTAATATTTATTAGCCTACTGACTGCACCGGCTATTCTATCAGCTATGCGAATGATATCAACGGCTCGAATGCCGTCGGCGCCTGGTGCTTTAAAAGGATTTATGTTCTTAATAATTTTGCGTACTTTTGAGCTAGTTGCTTTGTTGAAGTATATAGATCTGTCTAGAGGTTTGACATAATTGGATGCATTCAAAAGTTTGAGCTTGCAGTTCGGTATTATAGATTTTATATTTGTTTGGAATTGGTTTGCAAAATTATTTGCAATATTTTTGTTGCTACGTACTGCGCTGAAGGCTTTAGTTATATTACTATCAATAGAATTGTATATTTTACCAGATATTTTATTTATTATTTGCCATAATTTTTTGGTATTTGATTTGTTTTTTGTAATTTCATCTTTATAGTATTTGTTTCTAGATTTGTGAACAACTTTGTTTGTTATATTTCTTATTTTGTTATATTTAGCTCGTAGCTCCCTATCACTGGTATCTTTTATCCATTCGGAAAATAAATAATCCCTTTTTTGACATAATTTTATAATATGCGTATTAATCCAGCCACACTTACGCATTTATAATATTAGTAATGATAATTCAAGAATAAAAATGTATAGGTACCGTTGAATTTGGCTGAGTATCTCCATAAAACAAATATGGCTACTTTGCCACAGCTGATAAATACATAATATTTCTATTTTTATACGTGCACGCTGCTATCTGAACAAAAACAAATTTTAAAATCTGAGTCTAGGTTGGACATACTATTAAAGAAAAGTTCTATCACATTTTAATGGTTTGACGTATATGTAACGTTATTTGCGTATTATTTTAGTCCATATGTATCTATATTTTTTTCCCTATTCTAATTTTTGTTAGTATCTTTCTTATCTAAGTAGTTTCTATAGTTAATTACTATTAGTAATGGCTATTACGGTAATTGGCTATTATTAAACATTAGTATAATGACTCGTATATTAGTAAGTACTCTAAAAATAGTCTAGATTGTCACTTGGTTTAACATTGTGACGCCTTCTTTTCAGTATGTGTTGGATAAATAGAGAATATGGTAGTTATACATGATATGACAAAATTTCAGATTCCTAATAGATTGGTTTGAGATACGAGTAGACCCCGTAACAAAAATGGTCTAAAATGTACAACTGTGGCGTTTATTTATTTTCATATATGAATTATATATTTGTGTTGGGTACGGACCCATGCTCCATTTAGGTTCTCTACCTTTCTACCCTATTAGCTTTAGATGATCATGAGTTGGATGGGTGACACCTAATGGCATTTATTACTAGTGAGGTCCCGGTTGTCCTCTTAGAATGGCAGTCATTTAGCATCGTGGTAAGAACACACCGTTAGGTGCTTGGCGACAGATTTTCTACTTGAGGGTGGTAGCTAGCCAGGCGGGCATTCGCAAAATGCCCTACCACCATGCTATAACGACTACCATCCTAAGACAACAACCGGGACCGACGGCTTAACGTGCCCTCCGAAGCACGGAAGCGCTCAGTAGTAATGTCACCAGCGGTCACCCATCCAACTCCTGAGCGAGGCGGACGTTGCTTAACTATGCTGATCGTTTCAGAATGGCTAAGCAAACTTCGATTCATTACAGATACACAGAAACATACTTAAGGTTAAGAACTAGATTATAATCCAAAACATGTGTACACAAAGAAAAAACGATTTGAGGAGACTTTGAGGTAAATAGTAAATAACTATACATAAGTACTACAAGAAGAAATTGAAAAATCATGCAGACTACGCACAACCGCGAGCAATTTTGTCGCTGGTATGCACGCGCGGCAAGCCTATGTCATTCCTTAACTTTTGTTTAGTTAGAGCAACCAGACTCAACCCAGAGTTTGAAGTTTGGTAAAGAGAATATCTTTGACCGTTCTAATATATAATGAGAATTTAGGAGTAAAAATATCAATATCTATCTTATCACCAATAGATTCATTATACTGACGAGTCATTCTTACTAGCGGTATATAGAAGAAAGTGTTTTTTTGTCAGTCTATAGAGCAAAAAGATTTGTTTGATTGGATCTGCGTGCGCTATATTTAATATTAAAATTTATATGACAGAGTAGCTCTATGGTGTCCGATAAGGAGTTAATTATTTTATAAAGATAAATATAATATTATATCTAGCCTTAGGAGGGAGTATCATAGATACTGTTCAGGCTAACCTAGAATACTTCCTCCTAGATCTAGCCAGTCTTGTTTCATAGCTTAGTTTAGGACGACCAATCAGCTGACGATAGCATAACATACTTAAACATTTTCAAATGGTAGGTAGTTATAATGAACAGGGTTCTTTTTACGGTCAAAGTTCATGGCATTACATTTATTAACAATTTCTAGAAGCAGCAATTAAAAGTAGAATGATTGCATATTTTGAATCAAACAAATTATTTACTGAATGTCAATTTGGTTTTCGATCGAAGAGATCAACAGAAATGGCCATTAGAAAAACGGTGTATTTTATATTGGGAGCTTTGGATAGGTCGCAAAAGGTATCTAGTATTTTCTGTGACTTGTCAAAAGCGTTCGATTGTCTGCGACATGATATCCTGATTTCTAAACTTTGTTTCTACGGTTTTGAAGGCACAGAATTAAATACTTTACGTTCTTATTTAAAGGACAGAAGTCAGATTGTAAAAGTAAATAATACATTATCAAATACGGAATACAGCAACATAGGAGTACCACAAGGTTCTATATTAGGACCACTTCTGTTCTTGATTTATGTTAATGACCTGCCAAACTGATTGCCAGATTGGGCATTCATTACACTGTTTGCGGATGATACTCATGTAGGAATCAAAGATAAAAATCTTGCAATTGTTGATAATAAAACTGATCTGATTGTACATAAATTAAAACAATGGTTTGAAACTAATGGCATAGTTCTAAATGCAGATAAGAGTACTATTTTAAACTACACATGTAAAAGAAAGAATATAAAAAAGATATTATTAAGGAAGTAACTTTCTTAGGATGCACTGTAGATTCTACTCTAAATTTCAATATTCATATAGACAAATTGTGCAAAAGATTAGCCAGTGCCAATTATGCGTTATTTAAGTTAAAGTCTATAGTTGATAAAGCAACTCTTATATCGGTTTATTACGCATACTGTCACTCGGTTTTAAGTTACGCCATAACAGTTTGGGGAAATGCTACTAATATCAAAAGGATTCTTATTTGTCAAAAGAGATCAATTCGAATTATTCATGGATTACAACGATTAACATCTGTCAGACCTTATTTTAAAAAACTGAAAATATTGACTGTAGTTTGCCTATACATATATAACTCTCTAATGGAAGTACATTCCAAAAAGCACGAATTGCCTATGAAAATGCACCTACATGATTATAATACCCGAAATAAAGAAAGGTTACATGTACCAAGAACTAAACTCGTTAAAACCTATAAATAAGGCCTCTGTATTAAACTGGCTATGTATAATAAATTGCCTTTGGAAATAACACGTCTCCCTCTAAATAAATTCAAGTTTATTCTTAAAAAATTCTTTGAAAGCCATCCATTTCATCATATCAACGAGTACATGAATTTTTCATTTTCTGATTTGCAAATGAGAATGTAATGTAGTCGCTAAGTTGTACTTGTATTGTGACACTGTGTTATATTGTGTGATATGCTTTAATGCTATGTATGTTCTTCTGTACTAATTTGACTTACCAATGTTATGAAATGTAACGAAAATGGTTAAATAAATAAATAACATTAAATAACAATTTACTAGTAACACTCTATTCATATAATATATAAATGTCATTAAAAAGGTAGGTATAGTAACTAAACTATTGGTGACCGACTCACCATCATACGGTATTGACCTTGCTCTACCTTGAACCTTCAATTCGGTAGCACATTGACCTTTGACCTTTCAAAATGCGCGACTTCCCCACTGCTCCAATAAACGGCAAAATGAAAAGTTGAGAAGTGGGTAATGTTTTTTTTCTTTCCCCAAATGTTCAACACTGGCCACTTTCTAGATATAGGACGACCTTCACGAAATCAACGTTTCGTATTGTGATCCTGCGTTTGAAAACTAAGCCACACTATTTTTTTTTGGTTTATACTGAACTAGGTGGCACTTGACCTCTATCTCGCCTGATGTTAAGTGATGTTGCGGTCGATGATGGAGCGTGCTTACCCAGAAGGTATCTATTCAATCGCGTTTTGAAGACCCCCATATCCGAAAACACAGACTCAGGCAGGGTGTTCCATTCCCTGGCGATTCGTATGAAGAGCCAAGACGCAAATCGCTTCGTTTCGGGTAAATTATTTGTTGATTTAGAAATTTTAAAAATATACTGTATATCTAGGGAGAGTAATGTCTAAATTAACATGTATCTATTCAGCCTACGGTTGCCTGGATGAGATTATTACCTAAGCAATACGGACGCCGATTATACTATTCTGAAGATATTGTACTTAATCTTTTTTGTAACTAGTATTAACGATTTTAAAAGAGCAATATAGTTTTATCTATATATCATTTGCATAGTGGTAGGGCATTTTGCGGATGCCCGCCTGGCTAGCTACCACCCACAAATAGAAAATCTGTTGCCAAGCATCTAACGGTGTGTTCCGGCAGCTGTCAATGAGAGCCAGTAATTCTAGGTTAGCCTGATCAACATCTTCAACCACATCATCACTTACCATAAGGTGAGATAGAAGTGAAATGCTAGCTTATCAGCTAAATATAATAATTTTGTTTTTGTTACAAACTTTTAAAAGTCTGGTGGGTCATAGATCATGGCGGTAGGGCACTTTTGTTTTTCAGTGTCATATATTCTTCAGTTATAATAAGTTGCTAAAAAAAAATTTCAATAAAAATGTTTTAGTGTTGTTCTTTATTTAATGTTGTTATGTGCAGTTGAATAAGTAATGTTGTCTTGAATAAATAATTTTTCATTTCATTTAAAAAGGAAATCACAGTTGCGTGTGCAGGCATTGCATTGCATTTTATGCAAAAAAAAAAAGATTTCTCTACAGGAATTATCCTGGCAGAAAATAGTAGACCGTTATATTGAGAATTGACACACACTTCCCCCCTTAACCCATGCGCATCGTGAATAAATAACAATAGAAATGGACGATATCGTCCGAAGCGGATGCTAAGAGGTCACTTTTATGTCGTGGATACCAACACAAAATAATTAAAATTTTAACAAAATAAACCGACTTCGAATATAAAATACGTATTATTAGGGATAAATCAAATACTACCTACTCATCAGATCTCACTGAATTTTAAATGAGACCACAATATGAGAATCCTCAGCTTTCGAATATAAGAAAATCAGCAAAATCGGTACAGAAATCGGTACGGAACACAATCGGTAAAAATTATGAGGTTACACACAAAAAAAAACGTAAAAAGCATTTGAATTATGAACCTTCACCATTTTGCAGTAGGTTACGGAAAATAAAGCATCATTTTTGAAAGAAAAAGTGAAACTACTGATACAGCGGTCCTGTGATTCCCCCTCTTCTAGACAATTATGATAAGTGATGATGATGATTTAATGTATTGTTATATATTCAAGACCTAAACTATCTATATTCCAAGTTTCATCCAAAACAGTTGAGCCATTTCAGCGTGAAGGAGTAATAAACATACAAATATACAAATATTCGCATTACAAAAATTAGTGTGTGTGATTTAGAGAAAATTCTCAAAAAAATTTTGATCTCTATAAATGTTTTTTCTTTATTTACCTGATAGGCTAGCCTTTGACCACTATCTCACCTGATTTTTTTTTTTTTTTTTTTTTTTTTTTTTATAATTTACAAGCAAGCATTTGACCGCAGTCTCACCTGATGGAAAGTGACGACGCGGTCGACGGTGTAACATGCTTGCCCAGCAGATACCTGTTAACTCTGTACTTGAAGACTTCCAGATTATACTTATCGGGAAATAGAGACGCTGGTAGGGTGTTCCATACATCGGCCGTACGCATTATGAAACTTGATTTAAAACGTTTTGTGCGTATTTTTGGAATATCGACAATGTATGGATGCCGTGTTCCTGTGCGTCTTGTTGTCCGATTAAAGAAAGGAGAAGAGGGAATGAGGTTGTGTAAATCGATCGCACACTCTCCGAAGTGAAGCCTGTAAAATACCGATAAACTGGCAACTTTGCGCCTGTGCTCGAGGCTTTGGAGTCTAGCCTCCACCAACGCATCATCACCAATGAGCTTCTTTGCTCGGTTATCTATCGAGTCCAAGGCTTCGAGCTGGTACTTAGCTGAACCGTCCCAGAGATGGCTGCAGTATTCCATACAAGACCTGACTTGAGCTTGATATAGGTCTAGAAGCTGTCTTGATGTGAAATACCGCCGCACTTTCCAAAGAACACCCAGCTTTTTTGCTGCTAATTTAGCCCTGGACCGACCCGAAATTGAGTTTCGGTGTAAGAGTTACACCTAATAGCTCTAGTTGGTCGGTTATCGGAACAGGCACACTTCGGAGGACAGGAGTGAGAGTGAAAAGACTCTGTTTAGCACTAAAGAGACACGCCTGGGTCTTTGAAGCATTGAACTTGACTAAGTTAGCGTCACCCCATTCGCAGACTGCTTCTAAACCCAGTGCCAAATTCATTCGCTCGACCATCGCCTCTCTATGAGACTGGATTTGTTCAACGCCGGCCCGTGCATCAGATATATACCTCTCTACAACTGTGCTGTCATCTGCATACCCAATGATACCAGGTTTGAGCAGATCATTTATGTGCAGCAAGAAGAGAGTAGCAGAGAGAACCGACCCTTGAGGTACCCCGGCATTTATTGCCAATTGATCGGACGAGCATCCATCAAGGACAACTCGTAACGATCTTTCCCTCAAGAAGTCGGAAATCCAAGAGCACAGACTAACGGGTAAGCCATACGATGGAAGCTTATTAGCAAGACTGTCGTGCCAGACCCTGTCGAAGGCCTTAGAAATGTCAAGAGAGACGGCGAGTGCTTCTCCGTACATATCAATGGCCTCGCTCCAGATATGAGTGGCATACGCAAGAAGGTCCCCAGTAGACCGGTTTCGGCGAAACCCGTACTGTCGATCACTGAGGATATCATTTGCTTCTAGGTATGCCAGGAGCCTATTGTTCAATACACGTTCCATACTTTTACAAAGTATGGAAGTGATTGAAATGGGTCTGTAGTTAGCAGGGTCTGCACGACTGCCCTTCTTGGGCACAGGCTGCACATTTGCAAGCTTCCAAGATTTCGGCACTTTACCAGTCTGTAGAGAGAGGCGGAAGAGACGTGTCAAAACAGGAGTCAATTCAGGTGCACACGATTTTAGGACTATGGCGGGAATTCCGTCAGGACCACTAGCCTTGTTCACGTTTAGATTGCGGAGCACCCTACGCACTTCGGTCTGACGAATGCGAATTTCCGGCATTGATGCCTCGCATCGAGGTAGACATGGAGGTATTTTGCCCGCTGCATCTAAACGTGAAGACTCCGCAAATAGAGAAGCGAACAAGTTCGCTTTCTCTTTAGCAGTGTGAGCCAATGATCCGTTAGGTCTTAATAGTGGAGGTAGATTAGGGCGGCTGAAGTTGGATTCGATCGACTTCGCCAGGGACCAGAATGCTTTGCTACCCGCAGGATGAGAAGCTAATTTGGACCCAACACGGCTTATGTGATCGAATCGTGCCCTTTTTACAGCCTTTTTGCACGCCTTGGCAGCTTTGTTAAAGGCTCTCTTCTTGTTACGAACATCCTTGGTTTTGCGGATTCGAGCATCGACCCAGGCTAAGTATGCTTCATGTTTCAGCGCTTCAGCGCGTCTACAATCAACACTAAACCAAGGAATTGCTTTGCTGCTCTGCGGCGCATCACAAAATGGAATAAAATACTCCATTGCTTGACGCAGCACATCAGTCACAGCATCCGCGCAAGTAGAAGAATCACAAGAAGAGAAGCAAAGAGACTGCCAAGGGTAGGATGCAAAAAAAGACCGCATCCCATCCCAATCTGCTGACTTGTATCTCCATATCCGCCGGGTGCCTTTCTGGCAGCGGTCGGGCGGGGAATATAGAGATACAGATTTCACCAGACAGTGGTCAGAGCTACCTAACGGTGAAGAAACTGACACTGAGTAGCGGTCTGGATCTGTCGTCATCAGAAGGTCGAGGCAATAGGCTGTATGGTCAGCAACGTCAGGTACCCTTGTTGCCCCATTAACAAGCTGGGTGAGGTTTAAGGTCAGGGCTAACTTATGCGCCTCTTTCCCAGCGTGGTTGGTATCCTGGTATGGGAATAGCCACTCATGATGGTGAGCATTTAAGTCCCCCAGTAACACAAGTTGGGCAGAAGGGTACCGTTGTTGAGCTATATCTGCCGTCACACTTAGATAGTCCATAAAATCGGTAACCTCCTGGTTACAGGTGTGCGATCGATATACTCCAGCGTAAAGAATTTTCTCTACACCGGTTTCCACCATTATCCATAGTACAGAGAATCTGGAGTCTTCAAGATTACGAAGACGCCGAAAACAGATGTCATCGCGGATAAATACGCACGCCCCGGCACGTGGCTTAAAACAATGCTCCAGGACGTAGCCAGGGTATGTCAAATATGACGCGTCATCCGGACATCTGATCTGCGTCTCCGTTAAAAACAAGAGGTGCGGTTTCGCAGTCTCGAGGTGATAGTGGACTGGGGTGAGATTCGAGTGCAGGCCTCGGATGTTAGAGAGATGCACTTTGAGTGAGAGGACGTGCATCCGCTGTGAAACCGTTTTCTTCTTTCTTGTTTTCATTTTTTTTTTTTTTTCGAGTGTGGTAAGGTACAAGGGTGGCAGTGAAACGAGGCGTCACCTACCGACTCAGACACACACACGCATGATGCTGCATCAAAGGATAGCTAGCTTGGAGACCGCGGGGACGCCCGAGCCCCCCCAAGAATGTCCATCGGGTCCTCTCTTCCGGTCGCCAACCGGCACGATGGCGCATTCCCGGGATTTTTCGCAAGATGGCGGGGCAGCCTTTCGTATGTGGCTAGCATACTACTTGGGCCCCCTACTATCTGCGGTCGGCCAGCGGAGAACCGTGCCTCGGATCCCGCTGCTCTCCAGAGCTAGCCATCGGGATACTACAAACATACTGTGTGTGTAAATTCAGTCGTTTTCAGTGACGCAACTGTTTCGACCCACCCTTCGAAGTGGCTACACCAGAAATCATGTCGGAACACGGATAAGCCGTTTGGCGACATGGCTTTATCTGATGGGTGGTGACAAGCCGTGGCCGAAGCCTACCACCAGAATTTTTCACCCATTTAGCACCACCCAGGGATCACGTGTAGGGTCTCGAGGGTAAACCTACGGACGCGGGCGAGATAATCTCCGAAAATGATAGGTAATGATGTGGTCGAAGATGTTGTTCAGGCTAACCTAGAATTACTGGCTCTCAAGGAAAGCTGACGGGGCACACCCTTAGGCGCTTGGTGACTGATTTTCTTATTGAGGGTGGTAGCTAGTCGGGCTTTATTAGCTTTTATTTTATTTTATTCGAAAAATGCCCTACCACCGTTCTAGAGCAAAAAACGACATGCGCGACTTTACGTGCCCTCCGAAGCACGTGCACGCTTAGTAGTAGGTAATGTCACTATTATATTTTCTTTTAATTCTCGCGTAGTGTTTCTCCCACAACCACGCCGCTGTAACCTAAATATACCGAACCGACATTCGAAATTTAACAGATTTTCCTTTTACTTTTGATTTTACCGTTTCCCTGTTAAAGTATGCTAAGTAATAATAAACAGAATCTTCAATCAATTACGAGATCTACCTACTTACCATATCGAGTTTCTTACCCCTGCTTGAAGATACTATATATCATTTGTTGCTATAAAATATTTTTTACGCATTGTGCTACTGATTATTTAATAATAACAAATACTTTTAAAATATTTTCAGAAAACATCAAATTAATATTTTAATAAAACAAAAATATATCTAGTGACAATTCCGCCTAATTTTCCTGCTAAGCCGACGTGACGTCACAAACGCCACAATTTTCTCGATCGTGCGCTCGCAGAGTCAAGATCTCCTGAGGATGCTTCGTGTAGAAGCGAAAAGCGTCGAAAAATTCTTCCCGTTTGGCTGCGTGGCGTTTGTGACGTCATGTCGGCTTAGCAGGAAAATTAGGCGGAATTATCACTAGATACATAATATATTTGTATTTTTTAAGTGTTTTATTAAAATATTTGTTTTTATTAAATATGTATTTCCGCAAAGTAACGCCTGAATCTATTCATTATCTACTGATTATTATTGGAATGTATAGAAAAATCAACTAAGGGCTATAAAGCACCGTGCTACGAAATCATAATACTAACTTTTTAATTTTAAAATCATGCACTTACAAGTTAAATATCTAGATATTTATTCAACTGTATTAGCGAGCAGTGGGCATAGATGACAAAATGTATGACACTCTTCTGAAACTTTTAGCTATTGCAAGATTGGTTTAAGCGCCATCTATTCAATATTATTTACATCTTTCAGTTCATTCATCCATTGCTATGCGTATATATTTACATATATCACGTCAATTTGTTTTCCGCTTACGATATCGAGCGAAGACCTTGGCAAAATAAACCGCATCGAACCTTGTCAAAACTACGCCAGATGACGTCATGGTGATACGTAGGCACGTGTCGAGAACTATGTACCTACCTACCTAGTTATTTCATTATTACGTGATACGTTCGCTTTTCTCAACACAATCTCTGTCTAACACACTTATCGGTTGCTAATCGTATCGTATACCCTACTATCGGGCCTGTCGGGCGTGTTCAAAACTCAGAATTTCAATGTCAAGAAACAGTGGCAGTGATTATTTTAAATGAAATTCGCTATGGTAGTCTTCTAATTTTAGAAATATAATAACACGAAGTAATATGTGACGAGACGAGTATAGCATAATTTTGAGGATACGTTGTGTGATATTTTATCAGTAGGCAGTGCTGGTTTTTGCAAGGTTGTTTCGTTAGTGATAATAATTAGTGGATGTTGAGAACAATTACACGAACGAGTGTTCTAGTAATTGTACAGATACAGTAAAAGGTGAGTTTACTATAAGTACCTATTGTTAATAAGTAATAAATAATTCAAGTAGGTATATTTTAATCAAAATTATGTTTGTGTATGGATAATATTCTACCTTGTTTGTAAGTACCTAATAAGGCCTTATAGCAGTGTTAGATATTGAGGCTGTTGTAATAGCCGGTTATAACTAAAGCACTCTGTGGTACCTACCTAGTCAGTAATACCACTACAGGATAGGGTAGGTAGGTATTATGTGTACCTATCGTGCGTAGGTACATAATCTATTACACTAACCTTTAATATTACTTACATAATTTATTTTATGGTACAAAACTCGTTTTATATCTTACTGTACTAACTAAAATTATGAACTATAATATACTATAGGTAATTAGGTACTATCATATAATTATTGTTTATAAGAACTAACATTGGCCGTCTAAACTCGAGTTTATTTATGAGAAAGGCAGTTAAGAGTGCGCCCAATGCCTGGAAAAAAACATTTTTCACTCCCGCTTGTTCCATCTTACGAAAGACGAAAATTGCACGTTTTAGTTGATGATTGAAGTTTTTAGGGTACAGTTTTTATGTATAATTATTCCAAAATATAAACATATAATAAAACAATTAACCGATTATTCGAGTAAAACTAGCTATTATTTTCATAAAAAATAAAGTGTGGTTGTCGCTGATAATTCTGAGCATTCGAATTAAAACAGTTTTTTTAGTGCAGTTTCTGTTAATTTTTTTAACTATGATATGAGGTTTTTATAAACTTCTATTCGATTAGGTACTGTAATTCTACAAGATAATCCCCTGCCTCCTATATTTTTTTTATTGTAATATTTACGTTCGTTACCATCAAAAAGTGTGTTTGAAAATCTTCTTTTGCGTAATTTTGGCATTGGACCCACCCTTAAGTAGGTAGGTATATCTAGTCGTAACCCGTTAGCTAAAAATTAAGTAGCATACGAAAAGGGTCGGTAAGTAGTATATCTACCTAAAAAATATAAAAAAAACTATTTTCATACGGAAGTAAAAAATAAAATTCGACACATAACACTAAATAAACTATTCGTGGTAGGTATAGGTAGTCAATATAACCAAAGCTTTGCATTGAGCTAAAACGGGTTAGTGGCATACGCACCCAATGTCAACTCCCCCCGTGTCAGTTGCCCACGATCTCAGTTCCCCCCGATAAATTTTAAGCGAATATTTTTTTGTGATTTGTACTGTCAGCAGCGAAAGTGTATTTAAAGTTATTTAAAAAAAAATGAGGGCACACAAGTTTAGGTTGGTTGGAAGAGATTTTTGGCATAGATAAGCTTACTTTGTAAAACTTATAATAAGAACTTACTGTATATATTGTGCAAGTATAAGAATAAATAAAGAATTATAAAAAAATAGAGGAAAGACTGATTTTCTACGATCATTTATTAATTTGAAAGTTTCATTGTAAATATCAACAACAATATTAACATTACAGCAGGCAAAAACAGCATTTATAAATCACTTAAAATTTTACAAAGTATATAAAATAAACAATATTAAACACTCAATAAAAGGAAACCAACAATCATAAAACATTTAAAATAACTAAAAGAAAAAACTAAAATTTAGATACTATAAGGGGTTAAGTATGAAATTGCCGTTTTGTACTGAAAAATTAAAATTGTTTTTTTTTATTTGAACATTTTTATTTAATTAAAATACCACATACCATCACTATCTATAAATTGATGCCATCTAATAAGAATGTCATCAATGCCTTTGCGATAGAACTCTGGTGATCTAGATTCGACAAACTGTGTGAAAACATTTTGTACTGCCTCCTGGGAAGAAAACTTTTTATCACATAGAAAATTGACCGAATCATGAAAAAATACGGAGGGTGACGTATGGTTTCTAATCGCAATTCCTGTAGAGTTAAAACGGTTTCTCGTGCTGTATGAGGTCTCGCGTTATCATGAAGCAATAATGGTGAAGATCGATTCATGAGTCGGGGATGTTTCATTAATAGTTTTGCAATCATTGTTCGGAGTTCGGTACGGTAGACATCTGCCGTTATTGCTTGACCAGATCGGAGAAAGCTATAGTAAATAACACCATGCTGAGACCACAAAACAGTAACCATTGCCTTGGTAAGCTTTGCTTTAGGACACTGTTGCGGTTATATTTTTTTATTTCTCTTATAATAAGGTTAATGCGATAATTCTGTTTTCATCTTTGATGTAATCAAACAATACAAGGGGCTTACATTTTGCGGGAATTAATATATGAAGTGGTTCCTTGAAATTTAGTATTGGAACTTTCAAATCTTTGCTATGCTTTCTACATAATGTGTTTTTCACCCTTCTGAACGCTGGGATGTCTAAAATACAACAATAATATTTTAATTTTGAAAAATTTCAAAATACGCCTTTCAAAAATTATTTGAACTGATATATAGTTTTTGGATAATTCTGTTTTCACTTTCGTCTGTGTTTCTGGGTGCCGACTATTGTTATCAGTAACCCAAATTTTATAATTTGTAAGAAATGCGCTGGACTGAATGGTGATTTATAGTTAAACCCGTCAGAATTGAAAGATTACGAGAACAATAGAATTTCATTCATAGTACCGGCAGTCCCGTTTCCCCGATATAATACCTAGCTAGTATGCATACATTTTAAATTTTGAATCTTGCATTTTAATGACACAATTGTATGTGTTATTAATACGCAAGATATAAAAACCACTCAAAACAATTGACTAAATATAATTTTAGCAATTATGATATTGAAATAAATATATTATTAAGAGAAACTCTTTTTTGCTTACGGTATATTTATATATGGTAATTATTTCTTTCAATCAAATTTATCGGGGGGAACTGAAATCGTGGGCAACTGACACGGGGGGAGTTGACATTGGGTGCGTATGCCACTAACCCGCTAAAACTAGGTCTGCCTAGTCACTAGTCAGTAACCTAACGTTCCTCCGGCTCCGATTCGATCTTCGCGTAGTCGCGCCTATAGTAGGTAGGTATAGTACCTACTCGTAGGTACTATACCTACCTACATGATTTTGCCCTAGATCGCTCCAATACTCATTACTCATCAGTGATGATTCATTAGTCGTTGCGTTTAGGCTAATGCGCAGTATAGCCGGTTAAGATGAAATCATTTATCGAAAATCCACATTATGTCGAACATTCCTTAAAAGTAAATTCAAGTTTAGGCGGCTAATGTAAAGTTTTCAAATGTTGCACCTCTAGAAATATAAATTCGGATATAAAGGCTATACCTAGTATAGTTTAGAACTTGGATATGTGCTAAACTAATGAATGTTGGACATGTTTTCCAGCTGGATTCTCCCAAATGTTTTCCCTCTCTTCTATGTTGTTGTGCCCGACGGGGTCCATATTATGACATTGTACTTACCTACTCTTATTTATTTCTTAGATTGTAACATATTTCGCGTGATCTATTTTTGAATTCTCTTTTGAACTTTTTACTCTCATTCCTCCGGAATTCTGACTAGACCTCCAGTGTGGTTAGGTAAAGCCCACATTGAATAAATGAACGATTGAATAATTTTTCTTTTGCTGGTTCCAATCCTAAGTGGTCTCCTCTGTTTATTCATGTGCCTCTGATGTTCTTCTTGGTCCAGGGTAGCTTATTGAGGGAATGTTTTCTTCAGCTGTTCGTGCCCCGATTGGTACAAAAGCAGATGTCCGTTAGCTTCTTTGATCTGCAGTACGACCTGCTTGATGTTGGGTTAGACGCAGCTGACGGCTGACTTAGCTTTCCTGTTTCGCCATTGACGAGAGTGAATCTTCTTTTTCCTTCTCTGCGTAAGTTGGGACCTTCGTCCTGTAGGTGGGCTGGCAGACTGCAAAGCTAACTTAAATTCTCCAAATTACAAGTTAATAAAATAAATAGAGTTTTTCAAAATAAGTATAATATATCCGTTGTCTATTTACTCAAATGTTAATATTTCACCACCATCAGATTATATAAATTCCCAAAATTACGTAATAGTATACAAATCTATAAAACTTCTTATCAATATGGTTATTTCATAAAAAAAATACAAATTAAATGCGCGCTTATCGCTATGGCCGCTGATCGTTTTCTTAGATTGATGATTTTTAAGGTGTGTGCCAGAGAGGTGAAATACTTAGAGTAGTTATATCCGAACATCACTGCTCTAAAAGCTTACTAGATTTTACCTATATACATACCTACGCACATGTATATGCAGTTTGTAATGACAAGGAAAGAACGTTCAAATATTATGCGTCATATATGTTGTTAGAAAGAGATAAATAAGCAATTCGTGTAACCACCGAACCGCCACGAGACGTTCCGATCACCATTATGCTGCGATCTCTTTCACTCTCTCACACCAAACGATACACATATCTCGCTCGTCCATTTCATTGAAATTCGTTCCTAAGATAAAACAAAATAACGATATTTTCTATTTCAACAATAAAAGCAATAATTACGCGTGAATAGAAAAGTTTTCTTATCTCTCACAGTGCCTGTATAATTGGTGCAGAGTCTAAAGACACAAGGAAAGTGTATTGTCCACAGATTATTCCGAAAAAACACGATTAGCGGCGATGTATTCATCGGACGCTCGGAAGTGCTAGACTGGTAGTGACTCTGGCAATTACCCTGAATTCGTCTAGTAAATATGGAGGGCATACAACTGATCTACAGGTAAAAAAATCTTAGGTGTGTGCTTGTTGCCTTTTCCTTACAAATGGAATTTAGTCATATTTTAAATACTCTGTGAAATTTTGCAGCATATCTTTGACCCTAATATGTGGTTCTGTTTCATCAATTTTACGTATTATTTTTTAATTATTCGAATAAATCGTTACCAAGTATCCGATTCTTTATTTTAAAATATACACAGTTAAAAACTATACGAAAAACTAGCAAGAAAGAAGCTTAGATTATTAGGCTCGAGATGTGCAGGCAACATTTCACCGATTTTGAAATATTTGGTACCTATTCGAAATATGATGAATCCACATTTGTATCGAAGGGCCTACGTGGAATCTATATCCATAAATCGCAGTAATTTTTCATTTTTAAAATGTAAATTCCCACTTTAATTAGTAATTGTTTTATGTTGGTTATACCTTTGATTGCACAATTTAGTAACTTACCAAAGGACAAATTGATAAGGATATCAATTTTATTATGGAATGTAAAGATTCTTAAATCAAGACAAATATTAGGTCTGATTTTTTTAACTTTACCAACGTTCAACTATTTGTATGACATTGTTTTATAATCCAATGAAACTTTACTGCTTACACGAATAGTTGTTTCACCACCAATTTCATAAACCATAAACCTACGATTATATTTTGAATTTAGCACTTAATTTATTTATTTAATCTTCTAGGAATAGTTGATGGTTTAGTTCGATGGCAGATGGAAATTCAAGGAGCACTTTAAACTCCTTGCTCCAAAACTTTTGAGGGTGACGTCCGCCTTGACTAGGCTATTGCCGAATCTTGGTGGACCAAATGACAAGTGCCGCCGCCTCTTTACAGCGGTGGCACGATCGGTTGCACTGTATGGGGCACCCATTTGGGCATGCTCTTTGAGCGCCCCTAACAGGACGCTATTGCGTCGCCCGCAGAGGGTAATGGCTCTCAGGGTAACCCGATCATATCGCACGGTCTCTTTTGAGGCTGCGTGCGTTCTGGCCGGCTCTTTACCCTGGGACCTTGAAGCAGAAATACTTGCGGAGGTATATGCGAGAACTGCCGTTGTGAAGAGTCGTGGATCTATGCCGCCGCCTGAAGAGGTCGAGCGCTGGCGACTTAACGCCCGACAAGTGGCCCTCCGCAAATGGGCACTGAGACTGAAGGAGCCGAGCGCCGGACACCGCACTATTGCGGCCATCCGTCCGGTGCTGAAGGAATGGTTGGACAGAGCGTGGGGGTCGCTCTCTTATCGCCTCGTGCAGGTGCTTACCGGGCATGGGTGTTTTGGTAAATACCTATGCAACGTGGCGAGGAGAGAGCGACTTCCACTGTGTCATGAGTGTGGTGCTGTCGAAGACTCGGCGGAGCACACTCTTGCAAACTGTCCAAAGTGGGCAACGGAGCGGTCTATGCTCGTATACGCGGTTGGTCCCGACCTATCGCTGCCGGCCGTCGTCAACGCGATGGTCGGTAGCGAGAGAGCTTGGGATGCGGTTCGAGCCTACTGCGAGACCGTTATTGCCCAAAAAGAAGAGGGAGAGCGGCGTCGAGAGGTAGACCCATTAGCGGATCCTCTCCGCCGCAAGAGGACCGGGCGTAGACGCAGGGCGTACGCCAGGACTTTCGCTCCCTGATTGGGTTTGTGCAACATGTTGGGGAACGTGGTGCACGCGAAATGACCCTAGGAGGTGGTGGTGTGGTGTGTCAGTGTTCCGGCACACCACACAATAGAGATTAATGTGACCCAGCGTCATCAGAAGTTGAGTCTGAAAACGGACAGACGCTAAACAAGGGAACAGGATAAGGGCAACTGTGACCTTTCCCTTGTCCAAGCGCAAGGTGGAACACCAGGGTGGTTTTAGTGGGTATTCCTGCCGAGGGGCAGCGAACTTAGCCACGCTGCCCGCCGGCAGGCGAGTCCCACATAACCCGTAAGTTTTTTTTTTTTTTTTTTTTTTTTTTTTTTTTTTTTTTTTTTCTCCAAAGCTGCGGGTATGCGCAACGCATTTCCCCCTGTAAAAAAAAAAAAAAAGGACGTACACACTCAATCTTGATTGCAATCACACAGTTCAGATCGCGATCACGGATCACGGGAAAGCGCCATAAATTTTCACCTTCAATCTTGATTTCTCCAGTCCATGTATCGTTACCGCCGCTTTAAAAACATGTGTTGTCTTGTCATATTAAAAGTACTTTGTCAAGTCATGGGTTTATATGAGGTTCAAGCTGTAGCATCTCTTGTTTTGGCCCTTACTTTGAAGAAAAGGATTCGAAAAGGTCTACTTCTTTAGTAGACTCTAGTTTATACAATATTCTCTCCTTGAATAACTTTATATTTATTATTTAATAAACTTCCCTTTATTCCTCATTGACCCCCACTATGGCCCCAATAACAGAACTAAATTTTATAATAAGTGAAAAAAAAGTACTTCAATGAAGACTAAACTCAGCATTACAAAATAATATTTTAAACTCATTTTTTGAAGTCGATAGAAATGCGATAAATTTGGAAGTATATTCATTAAATTGAAAATAACAAATCGGTTTTTAAATGACGGACTTCTGAGGTATCGAATAAAAAAATAATAAGAATAAATCCTCTTCCAATTTAGGTAAAGAATTCACCGATTTAATCAGTATAGCGATGGGAAGCGCTTGTCATCGACGTCTATTTCGTAGAAACGTACAGCGAGACTGATGCGGTCATGCGCTTACGATCAGATGCATAAATCCATCAATCTACTTCGTACATTGTTAATCTGGATTACGATCATTGTTTTGATCACGATCGCGATCGAGATTGACTGTGTACGGGCTCCCTTAGGGCATATCCGATGCCCTTCATCAGGTCACGTGGCGACGACTCCGCGAAAGACACAAGTGCCTGTTCTGCATCTCTCCATCTCATCTCATCTGCTAGTACGGAGGCTTTATCGAGTCGTACAAAATGTGGCGTGTCCGAGAGATGTGCGTGCTCCGAAATTGCTGATTTTATTGATTGTGTCCATTTTCATAATGATCCTGATGTGTTCGGCAAGTCTAGTTGCAATGTTGCGGCGAGTTTCACCTAAAGACCTAGGCGAACGTTCCGAAATCTGATTGAAGATGTTCTGAAAAAAGGCCAGGTCAGGAGTACCCTAAACCGACGCTTATGTATGAAAGGATTGATAAGTGTAGATGAAGCGAAAGAGATATGTAAGGATCGTAGCAAGTGGAAATCTGTGGTCTCTGCCTACCCCTACAGGAAATAGGCGTGAATTTATGTATGTATGTACACATATTTCATAGGTTCTTAGTCCCTAGTACATACTATGTAAGTACGTTCTAATCTAAGTAGGTACCTATATGTAGGTCTAATCTAAATAGGTAAGTATCTAATCTAGGTTAGAAAGGCCTAATTAGCAATGATAGCCGAGCGGTAATAGCTACGGAATGCCGTGCCGCTGGTCCGTGGTTCGACACTCACCGCCGCCGGCATGAGCTTCACCGCATTGTGGAAGGGCATTTTGCAATTGTTCGCTTGGCTATAGCTACCAAGTAGAAAATCTGTCACCAAGCGCCTAATGGTGCGTTCCGGCAGTAGTCCTTGAGACCCAAAAAGACACGACGAAAGAACAGAATCGATTCAATTGAGTCCATAAAATTCATTAATTAAGTACCATCATTCGTGTGAATATAAATATGTTTTTAAAGATTTTTACTCATATAAAAAAACTCATAAACTCACATTAAAAAAATTGCGTCGACAGAGTAATATCAGTAGAAGTATTTTTAAGTATGAATCAACCACACTTACAAGTCTCGCATGAGAGATTTATTTTAAATTTTATGATTCATTTATTTTGTTGATTTTCTAATAACTGAAATGTATATTAAAATTTTTAAGTGACTGTTATGTCTTGTTCTGAGAATAATGTCTTTAAAAACCAAATATACAAGTAAGTAGGTACACATTTCATTCAGAAATGCCTTTATACTACTATGTATATAATATCGTTATAACACTGCATTCTTCGTGATAATTTAGGCAGTTTTACTTCATAAGTCAGGCATATCTTTCTTCAGAGATGGTAACCCTAACAACTGCGGTCTGCACCGACACATAAAGTTGTTAAGTCTAAGTAATATGAGTGTAATTTCACCGGCACCCAACGGTGTGTTTCGGCTGTGCTTGAGAGTAAGTAATTCTAGATTAGCATAAACAACACCTTCGATCGTGAGATGTGGCCAAAATCGAGCTTATCAACTATAAAAAAAGTTATATATGTTATCATAAAACATTTTTTTGTCATCAGTTATTACCTAACCCGGTGCTTGAGAGGCACCACGCCGCACGTTTCGGTGGGTAGGTAAGTCTGTCTATCACCGAAAAGATTTACCAATACAAAATTGATTTACAAATACCAACTCATTATTTTACTAATTCTTTTACAGACACAGATTGAGATGGACTTCGTGATTGGAGGACTAGCCGGCGCCGGCGCAACTATTATTACAAATCCAATGGACGTTGTGAAGACCCGCCTGCAGCTCCAAGGCGAGCTGAAATCCAAAACAGAGACCACCACCCGGTACCGAGGGATCTTCCACGGCCTTTATGTGATCACGAGGAACGATGGGGCTTTGGCGTTGCAGAAAGGACTAGCGCCTGCGATGATGTTTGGTTTCATGATGAATTCCGTCAGGTGAGAACGGTTGAGGATGATTTGGGAACTTTGGAAAGGAACAAAATGTTTACGTTACTTTTCGATATTGCTTCTTATTGATTATGTAAGTTTATCGACATTGTTTGTATAGACGCCTCTGGCTACGTTTTTCAAATAAGCGACCATTGAGCAAGTTAGTCCGGCCCCACTACTTTAGGGTGTGAAACCACAACATACGGAGCCACGGAGTCTAAAGAAAATTACTGTTTCTTGTATTTATCACAGCTTCAAAAGTACAATAAAAATTGGCGTTTGCAGGGTACAAAATAAGTAGGTAGGTATGCCGAAATACGAGATTTCTAAGTATAAAAAAATAGTTATAGTTTTATGTAGTTTGGTTTTCGTGACAGACACAACTTTAGTGGCATTGGCCACTTATAGTTTTATGGTAAAAATATAATTTTTATATTTTTTATATATAAGAATAAATAGATGGGAATTTATTTTAATACTTAGATAAAAGAGTAGGTATAGCAAGATAGGTATATATTTTTAGTCTACTCAATGAGCTCTATACGGAATCCAACACATGGCAAAATATCTGTGTGAATATCATAAAAAATGGAATTACAATAAAAAAATCCACTCGTGCACGAAGGTTTACCATTAGCTATACAACATTAAACTTCATATTTTAACCTTTTTTGTTTTAACGTGCGCGAGTCTGACTCGCACTTGGCAACTTTTTTGTATTTTTTGTTATAGCGGCAACAGAAATACATCATCTGTGAAAATTTCAACTGTCTAGCTATCACCGTTCTTGAGCTACAGCCTGGTGACAGACAGACGGACAGCGAAGTCACAGTAATAGGGTCCCATTTTTACCCTTTGGGTACGGAACCCTAAAAAGGATTTCATTGAAGACATATAATATACCTACAACAAACAAAATATTGTCTGTTGGGACGGAATTCTCGGTGTGGGCATCGCACTTGGCCAGTTTGCTTATAAAAACGAAACGTGTTTTACAATTTGCAATCACGGTGCGGTCGAGCGTCACGAACGATCTAATCAAATGACCTTTAATTCACGTTGAAATATTTGGTCGGGTCGGCAGACAGATAATAATTATTATTCCTTCACCAGACTGGGCATGTATCACGTGGCGGAAGTTCAAGGCTGGACTAAGTCCAAGAATGGTGACATCAGCATCAACAAAGCTATCCTATGGTCCGGCATCAGTGGGGTTATGAGTGGCGTTGCTGCCAATCCAATGTCGGTGCTCAAGACCAGGATACAGGCGGCTTCTCATCCAAGTATTGCTGTGGGGAGGCAACATGGATACAAGGGTAAAGGATGGTTTAGGGGACTTCATAAACTATAGTTATAAGGGATTTATTCCCAAGTTCCCAACATCTCCACTGAACTGACCACTGACCTATCTGTGGGGATTATTGGAATTTAAATTCTACGGACTCACTGATAAAATAAACGGAGACGATCGAGGGGGGCGATGCGCGCGCGATGGTAGGTAATAATTATATTACCAGTGCTTCGACTAAACTTGCTTGAGCGTTATAACAGCATGTGGTCGTACTTAGGTACAGTCGAAATATAAAAAGCTAACATATCAGCAACAAGAAAAGAAAAAAGTCTCGTGGGGTGCCGGGGTAGAATGTCATCCCCCCCATCTCTACCCGAAGGTATCGTAAAAGGCGACTAAGGGTAACACCAGAAGGTAATTTTTCGCTTTCTGAGGAACTAGTATCTCACTCTGCGATCCTCAAGACGCCTGCCAAGCGTGGGGATTATGGCAAATCCACCATAATGGGGAAGCTGTGTTCAGCAGTGGACAATCCGGCTAATACAATATATACAGTATTGACAGCAGAAGTATCCCTCGTTGTCCTGCTAGTAGAGCAGATTTTTTATTTTTTTATTAAGCAGTGATGGCTCAGTGGCTTTGGCTATGGACTGACGCGCAGCAGGTCCATGGTTCGAATCCCGCCGCGGGCTTGAGCTTCACCGCATGGTGGAAGGGCATTTTTGCGAATGCCCGCCTGGCTAGCGACCACCCTCAAGTTGAAAATCTGTCGCCAAGCACCTAACGGTGTGTTCCAGCAGCTGTCCTTGAGAGCCAGTAATTCTAGGTTAAGCCTGTTAACACCTTAGACCACATCATCACTTACCATCACGTGAGATTGTGGTCAAAGGGTTACCTATCAGCAATAAAAAAAAAAAAGATTAGTAGGACCACAAAAAAATGGTATATAATTATCATTGTTTCATAATTTTAAAATAATAAAGGAATTATATTGTTCAATTGTCATACCTATTAAGATTAAGTTTAATTATAATAAAATAATATATAATTATTATAGAGAGCTCTGCAATGTTTCGTCCGCGCAGATCTACATATTTATAAGAGGTATGTTTGTTTGTACAAATGTCATAAGAAACCTGGAGAGCAGTTAAATGACAGTTGTCAAAAGTCCAAAATGGTGGATTCAAGATGGCATCCATACAGAGCATTCCAACTCCACCGTAGCTCGTAATTGAATTTGCAAATATGGATTTCCAAAAGCCACTTGAAGGTTAAAGATCTTAATTTCTTGTAACTCTGGCCTAGGGACTATTATAAAATTAAGGGCAGGAAATGTTGGAGTGTTAATTTTAGAAATGAGTTTAAATGGAAGTCCCTCAAGTCACACTCCAAAGAGGTAGGTTACTCTTTGGAAAAACCTTCCTGGGTAACTCGTTGCATCTTTTTTTCTGGACACCAAACGAGTACAGGAGTTGTACATACAACTAGTTGTGCCATCCAAACATTCATACCTTATGAATTATGAGATATGTATATAACCTCATTCGTGTATAAATAGAAAATATCCACAGGCTTGAAAGAAACGATGCATGTGTTATCAATCTTCAGGTACGTTTCACGGAGTTGCTATGATATACAAAACTGAAGGAATGAAGGGTTACTTCGCAGGAGTCACCGCGACTTGCGCTCGACTGGCCATCGGGAGCGCCGCTCAACTGACAACATTCTCCACGTAAGTGTGTTAATATAAAGAAACGTAATATGGCATTTTGTAGAGTTCAATCATTTTAAATCTTGAACTCCTTGTTTTCTTAGAAGTATGGTAGACGTGTTAAGAGATATCTCTTATTGATCCTACCAGTAGCTATACATTAATTAAAAATGTAAAAAACCCAACCCCAAATTATCTATGTTCGTTAAGCGTTTTATCATTCCATTGAAATTAAAACTGTAAAAGATATATATTTTTTGAATCGGTTTTTAAAGTCCTTCATTTTGACCATACTAGATGGGTTAGGAAGAAAAAAAAATATTTTTCTCTCACAATATGGCGTCTATAATCAACGATTTTTTTTATTATTATTCTGTTTATATGTACCTAGTGTCGCTCGCGCTTTCAAGACGAATGTAATGATATCTCGTACATCAAAATCGGTTAAGCCGTTTAGAAGTTATAGTGTAATAAAGAAACTCACAAACATACATACATGAACCCTAAAGACATAACACTCCTTTTTTGGACAGTCGTGTAAAAAGTTCAGCATCTTTTCAATCTGCAGCGTAAGCGCCTTTCCTAGTACGTTATGGGTCAATTACAATATGGCGTGGGTAGGGTATAGGCATAAAAAAATAGTGACCATGCCTAACTGCTTACCTGAATTTTAAATTTGGCTTATTTCAAATATTCTAAAGAAAACCAACATAATAATGATAACTATACAGCTAGTTAGTCCAGGATGGGTAGGTCCATGTCTAATTTCCCACGTTTACCGATATGTTTTGTCACGTGTGGCATAACATAAGGCAGGTCTATTGCCATCATCTGGCGCAGTTCCAGGCTCCAAACAGCTACTGAAAAGAATTTTGACAGAAAAAATCAAAACTGTTCAACCTGGATCAAACCTAGGACCTCGGGATTCTAAAACGACGCTTTGCGCCACTCAACCAAAAAGGCATTTTGTTAAATTTTAGAACGGGCCTCCTATATTTGTATATACCTACCTACCTGTAGATGCCCAAGCCCCATGAGTAGAGTTTTTAAATCTTGGAAGTTAATTAAAGAATATTTTCGGAGTTCTAGAAATAGCCAAATAAGTTACCCCTTGGTTTTCCCATGTAAGTTCCCGAGATGATGCTGTGAAGAATCTCACAACTCTGTGAAGAAATTTCCTCCATCCAGCTTATTTATGTACATATCATTCAAATGAAAGGACAAAGTAGTACACCAAACAAGGATTAGAACATTAACAATGCAGAAAGCTGTTCATAGCAAAGTAATCCGCGGCTTACTTGGGACTGTCAAAGACCATACTTTAATGTTATGTTTCTCCCCAGCACTAAAGAAGCGTTGGTGTCGCACGGCATTGGCACCAGCTCGCCATTAGGGCTTGCGTTCACCGCCAGTGCCGTCAGTGGGGTAATGGTCGCCGTGATCATTTGCCCCTTCGACGTCGTCACTGTTCGTCTTTACAATCAGGGTAAATAACCTTTTCAAATTCTGAGTGAAATCCTTTTCAGAGTAAAAGAAGCGATCAAGAATCGAGGGTACTTCGAGAAGTCTCCGGAGATGAGAGCCTTCATTGCGAGCTTAGTCAGCAGTGTGCTGTGTGTTATAGTTGAAACCCCGCTGGATGTAGTGAATACACGGCTTTATAACCAGGGTAACGTCTTTGTCTGCACCGCTTCTGTTGTATACGCTTTCTGTGGTGAAGCTTTTTCGTAACTTGTCAGATCTGATACGATTTTATTTTTAACATGGCTTCGGTATTTTTTAATATCCTCTACTTTAGCATAAATGTTCTTCTTTTGTTTTCAAACTACCTGCTATTTCATAATTTGTTTCCAATAGCTGCCTAAACATTTCGACTTTTTCAGTAATCTCGTTTTTTTTATTGCATGCCTAGTACACCTGCATTCTACTGCCTGCCATTCCAGATCTAAGTAGATACCTACTTTTATTTACATTATAAGTAGGCACAGTCAGCTACCTAGCGTTGCAGTGCGCTGCTGAATCAAATCTAGTTCCACTCTGTTCTGTTATTTGTCCTATTAGTATACCCACATCTTTCAAACACATATCATTCTTCATATATCAGTCTACCTATACCTTATACCGTAACGGCCTGCATGAATTTAGACTCAGATTCATGTTTTTCATCTCTCATGTAATGCCTACCTTAACTTGCAATTTTTTCAATTGTTCTGTCGCTGGTGGTACTTTCAAGCTTTTTTGTTATACTCATTCCTAATCTTGTTTTTTTCTTGTTACACCACACATCTCTGCCACATGCACTCTCTTTACCTAATCCGCCTCTTTCGTCGCCAAACTTCCAGATTCATTATACATTACTGACAGGTCTTAAAATGGTTTTGTAACGTGTGTCGCATATGTAATTCCAAAGACATGTCGCCATTTCATCCATCATATATTTATCCTGATTATACAAATATCAGGCAATTTTGCAAAAATTCTGATAGGTTTTATGTACATGTAAGTACTTATTGTACCTTATTTACACAATATAACAGGGCTCACGAGAAAATTATAATTTATTCGTTTGCTTATAAGTAGTCAAAGTCGAGTTCTTAATTATGCGGAAAGAACACAAACACTAATGAGGATATAAGTACCTAAAGGAGAGCAAAGAAATTAACGTAAATTTTCTAACTTTTATTTTTTAGAACAGTAGCGACACCTTTCGCTGATCCATAACTACATAGGGCTCTCAGACTCATACCATTTGAAAATGTTCTTTTAAATCTCTAATTTAAGACATAAAACTGATTGAGGCATAATAGTAACACGAAAAACGAAACTTCGTTGATTGTAGCAGCGGCCCAGGTGACATAACGTAGCCCAACGTGATATTGAGACCCTGGGTAGCCGATGGATATAGCCGTATATGTTTAACTCTAACATATGTTCATCTGAGAACGTCTTCCGTCTGATGATGATGATGACAGTGATATACTTCTTATACAATCTGTGAATCCACATCATCTTCAAAGATTACCTATTTTTAAACTTTCTAAATCGATTTACTTTTCTCATACCTAAGCTATGCTCGGGGTTATAATGACAAAACGCTTGGAATCTTCATTAGAAATTATATTATGAGAGGGAACCTCACCCTTTCAACTGCAAAAATAGTCCAACTCTTGGTATTCTTCTGCTGTATATGACCGATTGCATAGACATCCATAACTAACAATAACTTAACACATTTTTTAGCTACAGAGAATGTCCATATACTCCTATCTAATCAAATCTTTATTAGGACCGTTTTTCTTCTCAGCGTGTTTTCCTTTTTCTTCCTCTTCTTCTTCCAAGTTACGAAACAAGCTATCAGATAAGTCACCGTGTTTTTTGTATATTCCAGGATCTGGATCAAAAGACAACTTGCTGTACAAAGGGGTGTTTGACTGCCTCACGAAGATCTACAAGAAGGAAGGTCTGCACGGCTTGTACAAGGGCATAGGCCCACTCTACCTGAGGATTGCACCTCATACGACCCTCTCACTAGTCATTTGGGATATGTTAAATAATTTATTGATACCTAATAACAGTAAAAAGAGCTGATATTGTTTATTCTTTCTTACTCTTTAAACCTGTTGATTATTCTCGATGAGAATTCATGAAGAGGGCTTGAAAGTGAATATAACAAAAGAAGAATGCCAAGATAATTTCTAGTGCAACGCATAGAAATCCGAGGTCTTGGCCTATCTCTCCGATTTTGCGTGTATTTTTTTTATGTTTCATATATCTCCCAAAAAAGATAGGAGGTCCTCTATTATTTTTATGTTCTATCACTCATACCTTCAGATAACAAAAGAGAGTAATAGCAAACTATAAGTGAGCATTGGTAGGACACATTGCGAGAACAATTAGCATCCATATTGAGTCTCTTGATAATTGGTACAAGTAAAATTGATCTACAACTACAAACTATTTTCGGTGGAAAATCACAATTACATAAATTTCATCGTTTTTCTTTTAGTGTGATCCATTTCATTTATTTGTTAGTTATAGTATGTTTAAGCATAGATTTAAATTTTCTGTGTTATCATTTCTGTCGCTAAGCTTTACCTTCAAGTAAATTAACATTCAGTGCTTTCTTCTTAAAATTATGACAGCAACAGTAACAACAATAAGACATTGGGTCTCGCGGGCCGGATTGATGGCACTGGCGGGCCGGATTTGGCCTGCGGGCCGTAGTTTCGAGAACCCTGATCTAATTGATTGCGACTGCTTCAAACAATTATTATTAGAGTGTATGGCAATGGCAACAATAGGAAAGGAGAGACCTGGATAGAAGAAAACCGGGAAACTTACGTGAAGTTCTCGCAATTAATAAAAAAGCAGAGATTAAGTACCGAAGGGACTAAGATGAAGTGGTCTTTGAAAAATGTCAGACTGAGGGTGCAGGACGGAAAGATCTCGATGCGCATTCGAGTAAGTGAAACAGACCTACACAATATTCAAATACTTAGAATAAGACATTTTTAAAATAAATTGATAAAAAAGTGAACTATTTAAAAACGGGAAAAATTATTTAGTTACCTACTGAATTACATGGTTGCTGCATAATAGAGATAGAATTTGTAATTTTACGATGTAATTATTTGTGTCTAAGTATACAAAACTTGATTAAGCGGAATTTTAGAGCTTTATTCATGTTTTTTTCTGTTGTTAGAAATATATGGAATTGTGTTTTTGGATCTGCACTGAAACCATATTTTAGACAATGCAAAGGGCATTGCAGGCGTATAGAAAGTCCAAAATTCCAATTCAGCCCATTACCAGATGACAGCGTGCCCTGCATGCTAGCGTGTACATTTTTTCTTAAAAACACGAAAACAAGAGTTGACATTTGACGACTCATTTCACATAAACCTCAATGATCTAACGATATCTTCTGTCTGATATTGACGGAGAGGAAATGAAACTGAATACAGGACGGGACTATGGAAACAAAAGGAGGCACTGTGGTGTATTCTGTTCGCTGACTATAGGTAGGTAATAAGTATTCCTGTCAGAAGAACTTTGGAAAGCAGACAAAAACTGATACTTATACCCTGTTCTGCTACTTTGACAGTAGGTATCTAACTCGATGGGTACTGTATCAGCCGGATTGTCTACTGCTGAAAACAGCCTTCCCCATCAAGGGGGGGTTGGCCATAATCCTCACGTTTGGCAGCCGTCTTGCGGATCACAGTTTAAGATATCAGTACCACAGAAGGCGATGCTGCCCACCTTCCTGTATTTTACCTTTAGTCACCTCTTACGACACCTACAGGTAGCAATGGGAGGGTGATATTCTAGCCCGGCACCCCACGGGGTTTAATTGATATTACTAAGATATTTTTCGAAAGAGCGCTCGAAGAGTCAAGGATTCTTGAGTACGCTTCGTGTAGAAGCAAAACGCGTCGAAAATTCTTCCGGTTCGGCTGCGTGGCGTTTGTGATGTCACGTCGGTTCCACAATTAGGTGGAATAGTCAATAGATATATTTTTTATATGTTAAGGGTTTTTCTAAAATATTAATTTATTGTTTTCTAAATATTTGTTATTATTATATACGGATTTCCGCTAAGTACCTAAATCTATTCATTTGTGATATCTCTTTGGAAGCGTCCGTGAATCACTTACATATAAGTTATAAAATGCTGTTTCACAAAGATTATATTCATAGAAAACAGAAAGCAATTTTGTACATATCTCTATGATTAATTAATTCTAGGTTAAACCTGTTAACACCTTCGACCACATCATCACTTACCATCAGGTGAGATTGTGGTTAAAGGCTTACCAATCAATAATAAAAAAATAAAAAAGATTATATTAAATGTGGTTTCGTCACTATTAGACACTATTTATTGGCTTAGTTGAATTGAAATCACTGTATTCAGAGTTATAGATGTTATCCAAAGCCCTATTGTATTGTCACAGCGTCCAACTGCATCCAAGTCCATTCTAAATAAATAAAAATTAATCCAATGAATTCTTTGGTGAGGCTCCCAACTCAGCGGTTCACAATACAACTTACGTCAGCAATAAATCGTAGTTCATACATTTGGCAAATATTCACCATAAAATTCAATGTCACAACTACAGTAGAAGTATTTGTGGTTCATTTAGTTACACTTTGTCAAGTAAATAAAGTGTGTCGAACGTGTGGACAATATACTGGTACAGCACTGGAAATATTTTATGACTCTTACAGTGTGTTAAAACGTTTTAAATGCAGTAAATTAAATGTAATACAATTTTATTCTTAGGTGTGATGTGACTATTTTTATGAACTTTATAACTTTGCGCAGGTAAGTTATAGTTTTAAGTTTTGGCATATGCTTCACATTTAAATGTTTTTGTTATCAGCGGTAAAGTATCAAATGTTTTGATTTAATTTAAATATTTTAATTGTTGCTCCTTTAACTTATTTGTTTGACCACAATCTCACCCGATGGTAGCTGATAAGTTATTCAAAGATGCGGTAAAAGATAGATAATGGGGTTCCATCATCTATATATAGATATATATCAAAATCCTCTAGCCCAGTCCACTATAGGTGACAGATTTACTACTTGAGGGTGATATCTATCCAGACGGGTATTCGTAAAATATTCTAACATCTTAAGGTGAAAAACAAGCCCGCGGCGAGATGCGAACAATATGCCCTCAGTGCAGCATTGCTAATTATACCCAATAGGATTGAACATAGTCGCAATTTAGTAGTTGCAGTCAATATTTTCTTCTTTTTAATTTACTTCCATAAATAATAAGAAAGTAGTAAGAATACTTCTCCGATCCACCAGATTAGCAAATATCATATTATGTCAAGTGTGATTATAGTTATTTATCCAATTGCTAATTTTAACAAATATTCACGTGAGTGTCTGGCTATTTCATAGATTGTTACAAAAGGAAAAATTTTAACCACTAGCGGGGTTCGAACCCGCGACCATCCATCCGTAGCGCTGGGACATGTGCCAATTGAGCTATCTTAATGAGTCCCGTAGGCTGCTGGGCCCATCGGACACATTCAAGCGCCCTGAAATATCCTACACTTCACATGGTAAGTAATAGTGGGTTGCGCGAATAGAAAATCTATCGCCAAGCTCCCACAAGTGTACTTTGGTAGCTTGAGAGACAGTTCTCATTAACCACCGTCGATCACATCATCAGTTACCATCAGGTGAGATTGTGGTCAAATGCTAACATACTAAGTATTTACAATAAATATATAATATACCTGAAGCAGTGGTAAACTTAACATGTTTTATTGCCAGACATTCTACTATACTTTACATGGAAAACAATAGCATAAACTAAACCCACAAATTATTAACATCGAATTGGAATGGATTTCGTGATCGGTGGGCTAGCGGGCGCCGGTGCCACCGTCTTTACAAACCCTCTTGACGTTGTGAAGACCCGTCTGCAACTCCAGGGTGAGCTGAAGACTAAGGTAGAGACCACCAAACGGTACCGGGGGACCTTCCACGGTATATATGTCATCGCGAAAAACGATGGAGCGGTTGCATTGCAGAAGGGACTGGCGCCCGCGATGGTCGCCGCATTTTTTGTGAACTCTGTCAGGTGTGGTAGATTTATGTTATCTATGGAAATATTTTATCATTTTCTGAGGTTTTAAAACAAAATGCCGCCCTAACTCAACCGTGGAATTCAAAGGAATTGATATAAAATATGCCCCGTGGGCTGCCGGGTCAGAATTGCACCTCCCCATATCATCTGATGGGTGTCGTTAGAGGCGACTAAGGGAAAAATACTGAAAGGTGGGCAGCAGTGACTTCTAAAGAACTGCCAACTTATACTGCGATCCCTAAGACGCCCGCCAAGCGTGGGGATTATATTAAATACAGGGGGCATAATAATAGGGGAGGCTGTGTTCAGCAGTGGACGATCCGGCTGTTACAGGATATAAAATATGCCATCCATTCATTTCTATTCCCTGCCAGGGCAGATTATAGATACAAAGGGAAAAACATACATTTGCAGTAGGTACCTATATAGTAACTAAGGAGGTACAGATATGGAACGTAACGTAATGGAACAAGGACAAATAGAAGATTGTGTCACAAGGGAGCGAAATAATAATTGACAATATTATCATGGGCAGCATTATCATCGATTCTAGAGTAGAATCGTAAATATCGTAATCGTAGCATCCTGAGTGCAACGTTTTCAACATACGTCACCCGAGGAAATATGATTATGCGGCCGAGTGAACACATTACTTTTATACCCATCTAGGTATGAGAAAGGACTCATTTAGATGCAACATAAGCGTACAAATATAATCAAATGATATTGCTTCTGCTCTAAAGCTTACATGTGGTAATAATTTGGATGAAAGCCGAGCGGTAATAGCTATGGACTGCTGTGCCGCAGGTCCATGGTTCGATCACTCCCATCGGCTTGATCTTCATGATCCAAAAACGATGTGTTAGGGTCATAAACAAGGCGTGGTTCTTAGAAAGCTGTAAACCCCTTTTTAAAACATTTAACATACTTCCTCTACCGTGCATGTACATAAAGAACATTTGTGTTTTCACTAAACAACACCCTGATATATTTACGAAACGTGGTGATGTGTTTACACGTCAAAAAAGGACAATGTTCACCAATCTATTATATGAACCACGTGCTAAGAAGGACTTATATAAAAAAAATATTTACAATATGTGTTTATCTATTTATAACTGTCTACCTAACTACATCAAAATATTGGATGGTAACAAATTTAAAAGATCTTTGACTCACGGGCTTCTTAAAAACTGCTTTTATAGTGTTAAAGAATTTAAAGACTTTTGTAAAATGTAATATTGACTGAATTCATACAACAAAAATTTGCACGTCTGCTTACAAACTAAATACATTGTACCTTAACAATGTAATGTTGTGGGGTTCGCAGGGAGCGCGTTTGTAGAGAAACGTCCGATTCATTCAATATTCTATTTATTACTGTCTCAAATCAGATTCACACACGTACTTTAATAGTAACTATAGATTACGTCTATATATACACTACACCATCGGGGTTATTTATTAAAAAAAGAAAAATAGTAGAATTTTCTTTTTTTTTTTCATCATTATAGGTTGTATGTACCTAAACCATGACATAAATTTAAACCTTACACTCTTATTAAAATATTCATGCGATTATTTTTTCTTAATTTGAATATAAACTGTAATAATTAACTTTACACTTAATATATCTCAAACAGAGTGTTCCATAAGTATTAACAGCACAAAGAATCATGTAGAAGGGATGTTAATCACGTAATAGTAACAACATTAACTAAATAATTATGATGTATACTATATTCTATGGTAGGCGTAGGAAGGCGTAGGTACATAAAATAATAACTTGCAAATAACGAGCAAATTCTGAATGTTACAAAAAGTTTTAGACAGTACCGACTTTATTACAAAAATATGCTTAAATTGTTATACATATCAAATATAATACTTATACAAAATCATTGAAAAAATGCAATATCCTATTTTTATGAACGATAAGAAGATTACTTTCTAAATCTTCCTAAACTTATACTTAGTTAGAACCATTGTACATTCAGTAAAATTTTTACTTCCTCTTCTTACTCTACTTCTTAATGTTCAAGAAAATGATGATTTAATAAAATAAACTATTAAATTAAAACACTACAATAACATTAATTAAATCATAGTACTGTAACCGAGGCCGTGAAATGTGTATGAATATATAAGTAAACTTAAGTCCAGGCAGTCAAAAATAATTCCCACGCTAGCTCCGCCCATGCGGCGCAACGATCCCCGCTGCACCGAACGACGCGATGTGCAGCGGCGCACGCGTCTCGCTTATAAAAATATTTGTGTACTTGAAATTAGATTCGCGAACACAGATACCATTGAGACGATTTCAACTTTTTTTATAATCTTATTCACGTGACGCATTTCGATACATAAAGTAACTTTGTATATACTGAAATTGATGTCACGTTTGTATTTTTATCAACATTACTAATATTTCTTAGTAAGAAATTGATTATTTGATTTACTTTCCAAAATTATTCTCACGGTCGACAGTAGCTTATAAAACTAAAGCCAAAAGTTTTACTTTTTACAATATGATCATGTCTGCTCGACTTTGTTGGTATATATTATTATGTATGAATGTATTGGTATATATATTATTCATATTTAACTGACTTCCCAAAAGAAAGAGGGTTCTTAAATTGACTTGTCTATTTTTTATTTTATGTTTGACCACACATAACTTTTTTACTGAACCTTACAATATTGAAGATTATTTATTTGCTAGTACAGTTTAACTCTTAATTGGTTTCATTTTAATTTCATCAACATCGGTCGAACGGTTTGCCAGTTACAGTCAAACTTACTAAAAAGTAATTTGCCAAAATGCCTTGACGATCGCTGTGCTTCTAGCAACTAATGTAAGTGGCAACTATGAATATAGATGAAAGTTATTGTTAAATAGTGATAAAATCTATAAATAATATGTGAATAATAATCTCTCTAGTAAAGTCTGTAGTCATCAGTATATCAAATAACCTGTCTAAGTCAGTTACATGAGCACAAAATTGAGATCATATTGCACCGATATCAACCAGTTAGTTAGCAGACTTTTTAATTAAAAAAATTGTTTTCAAGTCTTTTTTTTTCTTTGCTATGTTGTTGTGTCGCAGTCTCTGTGTTTATAGAGAAAACATATTGCACCAAACCAAAATAAAGTGAGACAAGGGTCGGAATATGATGATGGTACATATCAGCCCAAACGGCACGATATATATTGATAAATGGGGGGTGTTTTTAAATTCTCCGTAGTAACGAAAGTGATTTTTACTGATTAAACTTACTACAAAAATTTCATTACCCCTTGGCGTGGACGATAATTTATGAATGAATCAACATTGTTCTCAGTATCTTGGAATGCGATTAATCAGATTACACATCATTAGAATAAAGTAAAATACCATCAAATTGAATGAGCATAACATTATATTATATTCGGTGAATATGGGTACAATTGACCTGAAATAAATGGATTTGATTTGATTAAATGTTAGTTGTGGCCAATATATTTTACCATGACTCGTCATACAAATATGAATTATAGTTTTTCATAACTGTGCTACGGTACACGTTCCCATAATAATATAAAGTAGGTTGTTTTTTTATTGCTATCATATAATTTTTAACTATTAATTACTAATGTTGAAAATATGTTCGTATACATCCTATTACGTTTTATTTTTCAGTTACACTGGTGAACAGAAAGGTGTTATTTTACTACCACTCTGCTTTTAGATACCAACTATGGTAAAAATTAGATAGACCAACCAGATATAGATCTAGCCACTTCTAAACAGCAGGATAAGATTTTTTACCAAACTTGCAGAAGAGTCTATATACGCAATTGTAATGGCCTTAAACTTAGGGTTTTTTAAAAATAACACAACTGCAGAAACATTGTAGACAACATGTTATACAAGCTTCTTTTAATGCAACATGGCAGATAGGTGAGAGAGTGAGTGGCACTGGAACAGGTGACTAAATTAGACATTTAAATAAAAACAGTGGATTCTTAGATTGTTAGTAAGTGGTTATAGACAAATTAAGTTAAGATGTATATAAATAAACAAAAAATCATTTATGAAATAAAAAATATATTATTTTCAATTTATACAGTATTAATGATTATACAGAATTAATTATATGCAAAAGTGTACGTGAGAAATAACGAGTATCGGAACGGAAAGTCAAGTTTTTTTTCAAGTTTGCAGTCCCCCCGATCGTCACCCTGTGACCACGATCACTGCAAAGTGTTTGAAACGTCAGGACAAAAATAATGATAAATATACGCGATTTAAACCGTTAAATGTTGTTTAATTACTATGTGTAACAATCGCGAAAACCTAAGACAACATTAAGTCAAGTCTTCTTTTTATGGCGGGAGGAAGTACTGAAGCATTTGCACTTTGATGTCGCAAGTCACCCTCGACAGCCTCCTCTTGATTTTATCTTTTTCTAGAAGTATGCGCATATTCTTGATCCCGGATCAGTCTTTTCTTAGGGTGGTGGGGATCGACCAGCTCGGGCAGAAGGGAGTTCATATAGAATGTGACTAGTTTTGTCTCCATTTTTTTCGTCCAAAATTCTTCATCTTTTTGTAGAATTTCTATTTTTAATTTGTTGTCTCCATACTACACGGCAAATTAGCATTTAGTTATATTACAAATGTTTTTTTTTTTATGCCTGATAGGTTACCCTTTGACCACTATCTCACCTTTTGGTAAGTGATGATGTGGTCGAAGATGTTGTTCAGGGTAACCTAGAATTACTGGCTCTCAAGGACAGCTGCCGGAACACACCGTTAGGTGCTTGGCGACAGATTTTCTACTTGAGGGTGGTAGCTAGCCAGGCGGGCATTCGCAAAGTGCCCTACCACCATGCAAAATGTGCATTTAGCCTTCAGTTTGATAATATCAATCGGATTTTTGATTGATATATATACCTGCAAAATACATTTTACAGACAATCAGTTACCTGAAGCCTTCAGAAAAGCAACTGTACATTTCTGTTTGTCCGACAATCAATTTCGCACAATTTGTAATATAATTTGTAAGGATAAATGTCGGGAGAGCAGTCGAATGACACCTGTCAAAAATCCAAAATGGCGATTTCAAGACGGCCACCATACAAATTGCTCCGCCCCTGCTGAAGCTCGGCCTTCAGAAAGGGGGTGTTGGGAATATGAATAAATGAATTTAAATATATAAATTCAGATAATTTGCACGTCAGATTTTTTGCACGTCAAGAGTACAACATCGCTCTTTACCATCTATCTAATACCCTAATAACCGAAAAGGGGGTGAAGGCAAGTATAATACGTATCAACGATGGCATTCGCAAAGGAGTGTTGCTTCAGATAGGAGGCCGGCCATAAAATTTAAGTCTTACTCCGCACAATTATGTCAATGCGTTGTCTTTTGTGTAGGTACTCAGAAAAAATATATTGTTTATACCGATCCTACAGAGGTGTGACAAGTGCAGGGCGATAATAATGTAAAGTTTTTTTTTCAGTGTAAAAAAGAAAATTTCATTGTATTTATACATTTATACGTTATTTTATTTAATTTTACCTGCTGCTCTGCTATGGATAGGTCAAAATAATTTTTAGCCTAATATAGGTAGTATATAAAATATTTCCTGTACGAAATTTCCTGTGAATAAAATTTGCAAATTTAGCAGTATTATGTTCAAAGAATTACTCACTTATTTTCGTGTAGTGGAAGAACAGTCTAAACTTATAATATGAGATGGCGACTCCGACAGTTCTCCCTGTTCCGAGTGATCTCGGACTTCGACTGATTTATTATTTTTTTTCCTGAGAAAGAAGGTGCATTTTTGAGCACAGTCTTTTTTATTATACGAGTATATACACAATCTATTTATTCCACTCTATTATTTTTGTATAAATCGATACTTATATGTACATGTCTAAGTGATAAAATGTATATTTAAAAGTACCTATGCAGGTGACTTTGTAGATAATCTCTTGAATATATACCTACTTGCCTGATTCTGAATATTCTTTCATTGATATAAATCTACATCTAGTCTTGAGGGACATAAAGAATGTTCGATGTTTTATTGCGATATACCTACCCACCAAACCAAATGCTTTGATTTGCTACGCTTGTGTTATTATTATTTAGCAACACTCAACTCCATTTACGGTTGAACGGCAGCTGTACTTTAGAGCCAGATAATTTTAGTTTACACCTGTTTGGCACCTTCAACCACATCACTTACCATCAGGTGAGACCATAATCATACATATACCTGATATTATTATAGTACCCTACTAATCATACTTAAATTAGTACGACATATAGCTATTTTACAGCTCCATTACAGTACTATAGGAAACCTAGTTGGTATAGAATCTCTTAGTTCGGTCGAGATAGTATGTTTCATGAATAGAATAAACACAAACGAATATTAAATTTGCATAGGTGCAATAGGTAAAAAAAAACTGAAATATTATACGCTTTTGCCTCTCTCATAATTCTTGCAAAGTCTTTGTATCGACTCTTCTGCTTCCTTTTTTTATTTTTTAGTTATCTTTATTTCCCATATTGATTGATATACCTACCAAGATACGTATTTATACTGCTCAGGTGATAGCGCGCGAGCGATAGGTCCACGTCCAACGGCGCACAGCGCGGCACTGAAGGACAGCTCTTACGCATTGATTTTATTTCGTAAGCGTAAGCTAATAAGGTTGAATATCGAATCTTCCGATTGACCGTAATCCTGCACAGAACTAAAGGTCGTAAGTCTAAAACACAATTTAATTTATTATGAGAATACTAATAACTCTAGGTAAATTTTACTTTTACAGTGGATAATAAACTACATTTCCTTTCTATGTGTATTTATTATTGATATGTAACTGACGTAGTTTCCAAGAAAAATCCAATAATTTAAAGAAAAGGCTTCATTAAAAAAAATTAAAACTATCGAGTAAATTTCTTTCAAATGTGTTTCTGTCTTAACAACGGATAGAAAAAGGTTTGAAAATCAAATATTTAAGTTAACGTGTCGATTGCATATTTAAGTTGGTTAAAAAAACTAGTCGAATGAGAGTATTTTTTCCGCAGCCTCGTCTTAAAGTCTACTTCTAAGTTATACCTACTGAACGTTCGTCAAATCTTTCTTTATCCATAAAACTAACAAAATTGTCATCATAACGAGTGAAATGTCTTTTCCCAATACATATGGCATCATATGTTTTCATAGACCTTATTTCATTTACATTTTCACTAATAAAGTTCATCTTTAAATCATAGGACTTTTGCAGTATACAATAATTTTGTGGCCTACTCCCACATTATCTATACCTATATATATATATACCTACACTATATATCACACAAATAAAATCTAAATTAGTTTATTTATTCACATCACAGTCACACATTCATAAACATTCATTGCATACAAACATTATATTTATATTTTATAACACATGCACATTATAACTATTTATTAATACGTTCATATACAATAACCACAACAAATATTAATATATAAATATCAGCTGGCCGCGCCGTATCAGTGGACACACGCTCCACAAATGCGTTCTATTGTTCTGCGCTGACGTCACACGAGCGACCGGCCGCGAGCCGAGATAACGGTACCAGCCACCGCACGGGCAGTCGGGCACCGCAACGCCACCGCGAGCTTCACTCGCCAGTCCGCAATGTCATCCGACGTTGGACGCACGTCAAGTCGCCATTCACTATTTTTATTTACGTATGCGCTTCTCGCTTCAATATTATTCGTAATCGTTCATCTGTGCTTGTGTCTATCTTGTTATCTGTACTGTTCTTGACTTTCTGCTGTGCTCATTTTCTTCCTTCTTTATTAACTGTTTATGTGTTGTACAATTGTGTCTGTGATAATATATGTGCACTATTGGACTATTCGCTTGGATCATTTCACCCATCATCCCGCATACCAAGTTAAGTCCAGCCCATTACCTACTTACACATAAATACTTGGCCATCACTCGTTGGTGATCATCATCACCAACCACCCACCTTGGCTAAATTGGTGACCCCTCTAAGAACACCATGAGCGACAGCAGTGTATCATCAACACGCGCCGACGGCGTGGTAACACAACGCCACCGAACGAAACAGATGCGCGTTTCCATTGAACCGGAACACGTCAAAAATGACGTTATGCGAGATTTTGACTTGAGGGTTCCGCCTTTCTCAGCAGACGACCCCGAACTATGGTTCGCATTATTGGAGGCCCAATTTATAAATTTTGAAATTTTTGATGATGCTGAAAAATTTAACAAACTTTTGAGTAACCTTGAAATTTGCCATGCAAAGACAGTGAGAGAAATAATCGTCAGCCCTCCATCTGAAAACAGATACAGCGTTATAAAACGAGAACTGATCAAGCGTATTACCGCCTCACATGAACAGAAGATACGGCAACTCCTGACTCATGAGGAACTTGGAGAACGTAAACCTTCACAGTTTCTCCGTCACCTCCAAGAGCTTGCAGGCACGAACGTGCCAGATGAATTTCTTCGGTCCATTTGGTGCAACAGCTTACCTCACAGCACCCAGACAGTGTTAGCGTCGCAGACCAGCCACACTCTGGAACAACTTGCTGATTTAGCTGACCGCTTGCAGGAAATTTTTGCACCTGGTTGTCATAACGTTGCTTCAACTGCTCAGCATAGTAAAAGAATTACTTCTGATAACTGCTTTACCAGCGAGACCGCTGAACTGAAGACAGAGATTGAGCGCCTTGCAGCGAAGCTTGAGGAGAGTACAGTGCCGTCATGCACCCCTGACCGCCCTAGTAAGCAGCAGCGTCGAACACCTTCAAGCAGCAGAACCACTCCGACTTCGAAAACCAAACGGTACCCATGTCGGTACCATTCGAAGTACGGACTGAAGGCGCGCAGGTGTCAGAAGCCATGCGACTTCATCAAGTCGGACAAGGCCGTGACCGACTCATTAATGGCCACGGAAGATGACCTCGTCTCTCCTGGCCGCCTCTTCGTGACTGACCGTTCTACGAAAACCCAGTTTTTGGTCGACACTGGTAGCGACCTCTGTGTTTTTCCCCGGTCTCAACTACAAGAGCGTCGTGCGTCTACGGACTATAAACTCACCGCAGCCAATGGGACAACCATCAACACCTATGGCTACACTCACCTCAACCTGGACCTAGGACTTCGTCGGACCTACCCGTGGAAGTTTGTAGTTGCTGATGTTACAAAGCCTATCATAGGCGTAGACTTTTTGTGCTATTACAATTTAATTGTTGATTGTAAAAATAAGAATCTAATCGATAATACGACATCTTTGTCAACTCCAGCTTCACTGGCTTATAGTGCTAAGGATATTCAATCCGTAAAGGTGCTGACTGGCGACTCGCGTTACCATCATTTATTATCACGCGATTTCCCTGAAATTACGCGACCAGCTGGTACTCAACGCGTCATACCACACAACACATAGCACCACATCCGCACTACTCCTGGTCCTCCGGTATCGTGCACGCCTAGGCGGCTAGCTCCTGACAAGTTGCTGGTGGCTAAAAAGGAGTTCGAGGCTATGCTTGCTAATGGCACAGCTCGTCCTTCTGATAGCCCCTGGTCTTCCCCATTACACCTGGCGCCGAAAAAGGACAACGGTTGGCGTCCTTGTGGGGATTACCGACAGCTCAACGCTCGAACGATCCCAGACAGGTATCCGATCCGACACATCCATGATTTTTCCCATAGCATTTCAGGGTGTCGGATCTTCACCACCATCGACCTGGTGAAGGCCTACAATCAGGTCCCAGTCTGCGCAGAGGATATTCCCAAGACGGCGATCTCCACACCTTTCGGAATGTTCGAATTCCCCTTTATGGGGTTTGGCCTCCGAAATGCTGGACAGACCTTCCAGAGGTTCGTCGACGAGATGATGCGCGGGCTGGACTTCATATACTGTTATCTAGATGACTTCCTGGTGTTCAGCAGAGATGAAGTCCAGCACGAGGAACATCTCCGTCAAGTGTTCACCAGATTGCGGGACTATGGGATGGTTATTAACGTCTCTAAGTGAGTTTTCGGTGCTCCCGAGGTAACCTTCTTAGGTTACACGATTTCGGACAGCGGAACAAAACCACTTAGAGATAAAGTCCAGGCCATAAATGACTTCCCCCCTCCAAAAGACGTGAGAACGTTGAGAAAATTCTTGGGCATGGCCAACTTTTATAGGCGATTTTTGCCAAATGCCGCCCAAACCCAAGCGCCACTCAACGCTCTTCTCACTGGGGCAGTCAAGGGCTCCACACCCATCCACCTGACCGACGATGCTCTGAAGGCTTTCTCAGACACTAAAGAAAGTCTTACCAATGCCGCCCTTCTGGCACATCCAGATTGCCATAACAAGCTGGCATTGGTAACAGATGCATCCGACGTTGCCATTGGAGCTGTTTTACAGCAGCTTCAAAATGATGTGTGGCAGCCACTGGCGTTCTTCTCCCGGAAACTGAGCCCATCCCAGCAGAAGTACTCTCCGTACGATCGCGAACTCCTGGCGATCTACGAAGCAATCAAGTACTTTCGGCACATGGTCGAGGCAAGGCATTTTACGGTTTACACAGACCATAAGCCCATTTGCTTTGCCTTTCACGAACGGAAGCGTGACTGTTCGCCACGGCAATTCAGACACCTGGACTACATTTCCCAGTTCACGACCGACTTAAAGCATATTTCCGGCAAAGACAATGTCGTTGCCGACACTTTAAGTCGCGTCGAAGAACTGGGCACTCCAGTGTGCCTCACAGACCTTGCCAAAGACCAAGACGCCGATCCCGAAATAGCGCAATATTTAACAGACGGCTCGTCACTCCGTCTGCAAAGGATGAACTTCCCTGGCAGTCAAGTTTCATTGTACTGCGATGTCAGTACACCGACTCCCAGGCCGTTCGTCACAAAACACTTTCGCAAACAAGTGTTCGAAAGTCTCCATTCCCTAAGTCACCCCGGCGCTGCAGCAACTGCCAAACTGGTAGCTGAAAGGTTTGTGTGGCCCGGGGTTAGAAAGGATTGTCGAGACTGGGCTCGAACTTGTTTAGCGTGTCAACGCGCTAAGGTGAGTCGGCATGTGTCTGCACCGCTAGGCACCTTTGACTTGCCACGCGCGAGGTTCATGAAGGTCCATATCGACCTCATAGGGCCCCTGCCTGTTTCGCAAGGTTTCAGGTATTGTCTCACGGCCATAGACCGGTTCACACGGTGGCCGGAGGTCATGCCAATACCTGACATAACAGCAGAAACCGTGGCTAAGGCGCTCATCACCGGCTGGATATCCAGATTTGGGTGTCCAACAGATATTGTCACAGATCGCGGCCGACAATTTGAGTCCGCACTGTTTCAATATCTGGCAAAATCATCTGGATTCCAGCACAAGCGCACTACAGCCTACCACCCTGCTTGTAATGGCCTTGTTGAGCGTTTCCATAGGCAGCTCAAGGCCGCTATCACCTGCCATGCCGATAGCAACTGGGTAGAAGTTCTACCACTAGTGCTCCTTGGCATCCGCAGTGCTTTCAAGGAGGACTTGCAAAGTTCCTCAGCTGAACTGCTGTATGGCGAACCATTACGGCTTCCCGGTGAATTTTTTGACCCAAGCACGCCCACTACGTCTGACATGACTGATTTTACGGCGCGCTTACGGTCCTTCGCCGAGAAGCTGAAACCGGTCCCAACTTCTCGCCACGGCAAACACAACGTGTTCGTGTTTAAAGAACTGGCCACTGCTGAACACGTCTTCCTGCGCGAAGACGCTTCACGTGCCCCTCTCCAACCAGCATACACAGGTCCTCACTTGGTGCTACAGAGACAAGAGAAACTTTTTAAAATCCTGGTCAAAGGAAAGCCTATGACCGTCTCTGTAGACCGCCTTAAACCTGCATTCATAATGGCAGAGCACTAGGACTTGTCACGTGACAGCCCTCCACCTGTCATACCTACTAGGAACACTGCACCTTCCCCTTCCACTATACCCAACGACACACCTCCCCTTACATCACCTGCTCCCATAACCACACGTTCTGGTCGACGAGTCAGGTTCCCCGACTTTTATCGACCTTAACCAGGTCTCTGGGGGGGAGTGATGTGGCCTACTCCCACATTATCTATACCTATATATATATATACCTACACTATATATCACACAAATAAAATCTAAATTAGTTTATTTATTCACATCACAGTCACACATTCATAAACATTCATTGCATACAAACATTATATTTATATTTTATAACACATGCACATTATAACTATTTATTAATACGTTCATATACAATAACCACAACAAATATTAATATATAAATATCAGCTGGCCGCGCCGTATCAGTGGACACACGCTCCACAAATGCGTTCTATTGTTCTGCGCTGACGTCACACGAGCGACCGGCCGCGAGCCGAGATAACGGTACCAGCCACCGCACGGGCAGTCGGGCACCGCAACGCCACCGCGAGCTTCACTCGCCAGTCCGCAATGTCATCCGACGTTGGACGCACGTCAAGTCGCCATTCACTATTTTTATTTACGTATGCGCTTCTCGCTTCAATATTATTCGTAATCGTTCATCTGTGCTTGTGTCTATCTTGTTATCTGTACTGTTCTTGACTTTCTGCTGTGCTCATTTTCTTCCTTCTTTATTAACTGTTTATGTGTTGTACAATTGTGTCTGTGATAATATATGTGCACTATTGGACTATTCGCTTGGATCATTTCACCCATCATCCCGCATACCAAGTTAAGTCCAGCCCATTACCTACTTACACATAAATACTTGGCCATCACTCGTTGGTGATCATCATCACCAACCACCCACCTTGGCTAAAATTTAATTTCGTCTCCAAATCTTTTCTGTTTACAACCTTTTCTTTTATCTCGTTATTTTCACATTGTATATTAAATTTTTCCACTAGCAGATATCTGCCATTACTATCTCTGTATTCTCTATGCATTGCTAGTCTTTAAATGATTTAAAGTCCTTAGACTGTTCAAGGTAACTAATTACTGAGGGTTGATCAGGCCTATCAGTACTAGAACTCGAAATTGACAAATCCGTATTTGTTTCTAAGTTTTCTTCCTCCACATTGTTTTCAAATAACATATTTTTGAAATCGCATACAAAATCATCCATAGAGCTCTATTTTTGACTGGAAACTATTAGTTTTTAGACATAAACTGGGACATATTTCATTAGCCATGCTATCAGATTTCATTACTTCGTGTTGGAAACTATCATTAAAAGTGCACATATCCTCAGTCGGATGCTCGATTCGCTGATCGTGCAGAACTTGAGTGCAGTCTAGTATACGCGAATATGACACTGGTTGGCAACTTGGTGTTGTTATTGCGTCACAAGATGTTTGTATAGAATTCCTCAATTTTGTTGAATTATTCTTGTTACTTGGGAATATTTTCATTTTATTTCCTAATCGATTATAGTTTAAATTACAAAAACTTCGTCGTCGGAAATTATTTTGCTTATTCTGATACATAACATTCTCATCCAAAGCAGACTGTATGGCATCTTTTAAATATTTGAATTGTCTAGATAATAAAATAATGCGTATTTGGCCATTATTAAGGCCATCAGCAAATCTCCAAATCGCCATCTCTTCGTTGATAGGGCGTAAAATCTCAAACTTTTTCCTGTCCCCAACTGATTGAGCTAATGTTAAATCATAAAATAATTGTTCTATTTCTTTGCTAAATATTTCTATAGGTCTATTTCTCTGTCTACAATTAAAAAGTTGATTATGTAATGCAACTGGACACTGTTTCGTTAGTAAATGTGTTTTCATATCTGATAATAAACATTCAACTAAGTTATAATTTGTCTTAAGATAAAATTTTGCTACATCCGTTAATCTAGTTTTCAACACAAAATTTATCAAATGTTGGTGTGAATTCTCATTAATAATTTCGCTGTAGAATTCTATATTATCTATTAGTGACCTAGTAATATGCTCTTGACCAGTCATTTCTGGCAACAAGGCCATAGCCGTCTGTAAGTCAAAATTATCCATTTTATATAGAAAACAAATGACAAAATATGACTATATAGGCACACAATATTCAACTGATTGATAAATTTTTAAATGCTTCTGATATGTACCTCAATATTAAAATATTTTGTTCTTCATGATATATAATTAAATATGCCATGAACAAAAAAATGTTTTCTTAATATTATGCAGCTGCACCAAAATACTTACAGTTTAATACGTTTTTTTTTCGAGCACATAAACACTAAATGTAAAAGATTTTCGATTTCTTCTATCCTTGACAATGATGATGATAAATTCTGAACCTGGATCGCTCTGCTACTAATCCACCTTGCGTATGGACCGGGCGCTATCCTGGAAGTTTATCCGTGATCCTGTTCTCCATTGAGTAGTAGCATAAGTAGAGATTTTCCCATTTCCTGTTTGACATTTCTTTTCTCTTGCTAAATAATTCTTCCACTTCGTAAAAATGACAATTTTCAAATAATTTATTCTTCACAATATGCTTCTTAATTCTTAATTTGTATAAAATTATTCCTCACATATCATTTTCTATAAAAAAATCCTCTTCAAATATTATGTCTTCTTTGACAATAAATCTTCATTCAATATTTTTATTATAATACATTTTCTTTCTTTATATAATTGTTTATTTTTCTTAACTCCTTTTATTTCTTTATATTTGAAAATCCATTATACTTCATTTTCTAAAATAAAATTCCACGTTTCATGTACGCTATTTATTTAATGTAATATTTTTCTCTTCATTGCTCAAGAGTTCTTAGTTCTTCATATTTTTCTTCTACCAACTCGTATTTCTATTCCCATTATTATTAATTCTTCAATTATTTCTTGACCAACTACATAAAATATTCTTAAACCGGCTTCAAAACAGTTTATCAGCATTTTTCTCAAAGTTCCAAACTTCCTTTATATATTTCACTTTTCAAACGTTTCGGGTACATTGTGGTTATATTTGGGTCTCAAACTTCTTCATAATTTTCTTCTCAGATCCTGACATTTTCTTGAAGTGCCATCCCGGTGCAGCACACTCCATTTCTCACTGCACCTGGCCTGGCAGGGTCGCCATGTAATGTTGTGGGGTTCGCAGGGAGCGCCTTTGTAGAGAAACGTCCGATTTATTTAATATTCTATTTATTACTGTCTCAAATCAGATTCACACACGTACTTTAATAGTAACTATAGATTACGTCTATATATACACTACAACAATTAATATAAGATCTTATGTAGCATGTATTTTAGCAAATAAATTATTTGATTTGATTTGATTTGATTCACCGCATGGTGGAACGGCAGTAAAATTACGGGCACTTAACAAGTGTTCGGTATACTAAATATGCAATCGGGTTTGAATCCTATCTCGGGGAGTATATAGTGGTCATATTCGCGCAGACGCGAATCTTGTTGTTCATAATTGCGAGGACGCGATCTGTGTCAATGTATGCGACACGGCGCGGCCGCCGGTCAACCATTTTGAATTTGAAATCAGTTCGACCGAGGCGTTCGACTCACATTTTCGTAAGAAACGCACGCGGCGTGTGGATTTTTAAGGGTTTTAAAACAGGCGGTCTGTATTGTTCGTGATTGTGGTTAATCAGTGAACTTTGATTTTGGGTACGGTCATACAGTTATTTCTGACGCCGGGCGTCATTACAAATTACAGTGTGAACTTTAGAGGCAACGGCAAGGTGGATCCCTACTTCGGCAGGCTACGTGCTTCGACAGCGGTTGCAGGTTTATCCTAATATAATTCCTTGATTGATCAATCGACTAATTTAAGGTAGATATAGACCCGCTTCGACGGGGCGACTAGCGAGCCGTTAAGGGGTAAGGTCTTCCTGTGACCTTCCAGGAACCCAGTCAAATACGCTACGACTTCCGTGGTAAAGTCTGGGACTATGGGGATTGAAAACGGGCCCCCACCCATACAACAAGTATATCTCAGGGTGACGGGCGCACTGCTGCTCGTCAATTGTACGAAATCATCTTTTATATGCAGAAGTGACCGCTTAACATCGTGCATGTATCCGTCATAAAAATAAGGTAGTTGCATACTAGGTAAAATAAATTGCACTGTGAATGATCCGTTCACAGCACAAATATTATAATTATTTGAATATCCTGTGATCTGAGTGTGAACCTATTGTTTTTTATTTTGGCTCGTTTTTTGTTCCTCTTACTCAATTTGGAAATTGGTTGGAGTGTCAACAACTGATGATGCTCCTTGTAGAATATTAATAAAGCTAGTTTTCTTGTTTAACGTCTCCTCGTTGTATCACCTTCAGTCATCTCGGAGAAAGTTCTGGAAGTCTTGCCCAACTAGAGAAACTCACTAAAAAAGTACGGCCGATGATGTATGAACCGTAAAATGCAAAACTTATTATTTACACTTGTGTTATAGAAAGATTTCTTGATAATCTACTTCTAGGCTAGGCTTGTACCATGTAGCAGAAGTGAGAGGCTGGACCAAGTCGAAGGAAGGCGATATCATCGTTTACAAAACCTTGCTGTGGGGAAGTATTGGTGGAGCCTTGAGTGCCTTGTGTGCTAGCCCCATGACCATGCTCAAGACCAGGCTACAAGCGGCGTCTCATCCAAGCATTGCTGTGGGGAGGCAGCATAGATATAATGGTGAGATTTGGAACAATGTGAGAAATATTTTTTATATTTATAATGATATGTTTGAAGATATTTTGCGTAATAAGCTTGAAACGGGAACATTCGCCAAAGATTGGTTATCTCGTGACAAGTAGTTTGATCTCATAAAACGATACCATCGCCGATTGCGCATGTGCGCGGCCATAAGCACGCGGCACAGCACATACACTATGACAAATTTCTAGCGTGTCCAGAGTGCGGCAATCGAGGCTTCGCGCATCATAGCTCGTAGGCCTCATAGCACTGTGTACCCTTCACGCGCTCACTCACCGCACCGAATGGTACAGCCCGCCAAGCCCTCTCTGTTTATTTAGGTACTGTCCAAAAATGTCAACATCTCGCAGTCTCAGTAGCTGAATATCTCTGTCTAAGCATAGAACTCATTATAATACATTGAACTTTATAACATAGGTGCCAAAGTCCTATACACCCGCTGCCGGTGGGAATATTAATTTATTTAGAGAATATAATTTTAAGATTCATAAAATTTAAATCTGTGGGTCTTTTATTTAAATCCTAGAGATGTATATCTTAGAGTATGTGATAATGAGTAGGCATTTGAATCTCCTGTCCAACGGCATAGCCCTGAAATGCCCTATAGACTAAAGACTCCCCTTCATTAGGATTTTGAGACTTTTAGGAGTAAAATCTCCTTTGATCAGCAACCAATGCCTTAATTTTCATTTCAATTTTCAATATTTTGGTTTTACTATAACTAAGGATCTTATTATTGAATAATACATGTTGTATTTAGGTACAAACGTCTTCGGAGATAACTGACCGTATCACACCGGAAAACGTACATTTAGGAAAAAAAATTTTTGACGTCCTACGTTTATTTTGTATCTGAAATGTCTTCTTCTTCTTTTCCTTATTTACAGCTGAATAGGGTTGTATTTTTAGCCATTTCTGTTCTGTTGCTCGTCATCACACTAACGACATTCGCCTATATATCCTTCCAGGTATTCTAATATGAAGGTGAACCTATATAATGCTTCTGGATTACTTGGGATTGAATTTCAAGAATGCACCTTCGATTACCTGCAAGCTATTTTCCTGGTTGCTCGGTAATTTTCTTCACAATTGTATATTCTTCGGCAGACCTGTGCTTGGATTTCATACGACGGAATAGGTATCAGAGAGGCTGAGGCTGAACGGCACAGAACCAAACCTCTTTTCATCAACATATCCGCCGCATTATATATTATTCTTATTTATTTCTTTACAGGTGTTGTTGATGGACTCGTCACCGTGTACAAGACCGAGGGCCTCAGAGCTTACTATGCTGGAGCAGATGCTGCTTGCGCGCGTATGTTCATCGGAAGCGGTGTTCAGCTCAGTACTTTCTCCATGTAAGAATTTAATATTAAGTACGAGTAGGGTTTTCTTAATAAAGTACCACGCTCCCTTTCTTTCTACTAAAGTTAAGCGGGGAGCGATAGGGTAGGGATTTCTGAACCGTACCACGCTCCCTTTATTTTAGAGCTAAGCGGGGAGCGAAGAACGAGGAAAAGTCACCAATGGAATCACATCACTGGTTCTTTAACGTACGAAAATTAAGCAACCATATTTCGAACTTACAGTGGTCACCGCCCAGCGAAGAATATACATTGGGTTAAAAAACACCAAAATTTGAAATCTACCAATGAATAACTGCTACAAAGTTACGTAATAGGATGGCTGCTGAGATTGCGGTAAAATGCTTGCTTAAATATTATTTAAAAAAAACTATAAATAAACATAGGTTTAATTCAATAGCATTTCAAGACCTGCCAATGGGGTCTTAATTTTCAAATCGTATGCTTAGTGCTGCAATATCGCTTCTAACCACTTTATTCTTACCACTGGGTTTAATTAGCCGTTTTCTCGGGGTCCTACCAGTTTCTTCTACTAGCAGTAGCTGCTAGCTGACAGCTGATTTATTCCAAGCATTTTTGTTTATATCCGTATCAAAGCTTCTTTCGGATTTACTGCGTTATAGTACAAAAGAGACTATAACGCAAAAAGATAAAAACGAGAGACACAACGGAACTATACAAGGTAAAATAACGAAACCAAAAATCCCAGTCTGCATGATACCGCTATTGATAGGTAGTAGTTTAGTCCAGGAAGATCTTCTTCTTCAAGAGTCTTGAAGTTCAAGAACTACAAAACTTCCGATATCCGCTTTTCATGCAATTATCAAACTTCCTTGTCATCATCATCAACATCACAGCCAGAACTACCACTGTTGAACAAAGGCCTTTCCGTTAGAAGGGGGCCATAAAGACCAAGCTTGGCTGGCGTCGTGGGGATCGCAATGTAAGATAGCATTGCTTCAGAAGTCACTACTGCTCACCTTCTGGTATATTTCCCTTCGTTACCTCATGCGACTCCCGCTGGAGATATGGGTACAATTCCGGCACCCCACGGGGAATCACACATAACTTGAATAAAAGGAATGACTTATAAATATAGTGTCGTTATCACAGTTATTTTAAATTAAAATGCATTTCCCCAGCGTCAAAGAAGCCTTGGTGAAGCACGATATATGCACCAACTCACCATTAGGACTTTCCTTCATCGCCAGTGCTGCCAGCGGGTTAACAACTGCACTCATTAATTGCCCTCTCGACATGACTACTGTCCGTCTTTACAACCAGGGTAATTTTTAAATTTATAATTATTAGGGCCCGTTTCAGAATGTCCTAATAAAGTTTCGGGTTGCTATGCAACACATAAAATAACGGAATGATAAAAATGACAGTTGACATGCAGCGCGTTTCAAGCTTTAACCGATGGATAGGCTAAATAGACTGTGAAACGCAAAGATAGTGTTTTATTTATTAAATATGTTCTGGGTAGTAAAACCGGAACTTATTCCAACATTCTGAAACAGGGCCTAAGTCTCCTACGAATAAATATCTATCAAGTTCAATAAATATCTATCAAGTTCAAAAGCAGCAGAGCACATGTCTGTCTGGGGGCTTTTATATTTATGCAACTGCTGGTAGTGCAACAATTAATAGTGTCACAGAGGATAATAGTTGTACTACTTGGTAGTGGTATTTTTTTTTTATGCTGATAGTTCCTGTCCGGATCACTTTAAGCACAACCAAGAGTTGTGTCATAAGTATATAATATAATATTTATTGGCCCATTAGGAACTCCTTGATCGAAGATATTGTTGAAACTAACCTAGAAGGACTGTCTCTCAAAGACAGCTGCCAGCACACTGGCGCTTGTTGAAAGTTTCTACATAAGGGTGGTAGCTAACCAGACAGTTGTTCGCAATATGCCACACCAGGCAAATGTTTTCTTTAGGTTGGTATCCTGGGTGCACAGAAATTATAAAACTGCTATTCACTCAGTACAGCTATAGAGTTCAAGCCTTATCTGTTTTCCAGGGTCAGGGTTAAAAGAAGACGTGCTTTACAAAGGAGTTTTAGATTGTCTCAGAAAGGTCTACAATAAAGAAGGACTCCATGGACTCTATAAAGGTGTATTGCCGTTTTACCTCAGGGTGGCACCGCAAACCACAATCTGTCTAAGCATTTGGGATATGTTAAACAATTTATATTTTAATTACAAGAATAAAAAGTATAGATAGATACTATTGTTTGGTGTACTTCATTGTTAATGTAGCATGTAGTTATGAAATACTGCAAGCCGATATAATATACAGGGTAAGTACGAACGCACATTAAACCATCGCTCAATCAACTTCATAAAATGCATTAGGTGGTGAGAAGTGTATCTCCCAATCGACATCTAAGGAACTACAATAGGAACTGACTTCATTATCGTCACAAGAACAGCTGTCCAAGTCCAATTCTTCATCTACTATTTCCGGGCAGGAGCAATCCGGGTTGTTGGGATCATATGGAAGCACACCTATAGCTTGCTGATAAACTTTTAGACAAGTCCTCTGGCACGCGTCTTGGTCGTAAGGATCAGACCATGTTTCAGTGACAGCCTTCCTGATAAGGCGTCTTGCTTTCCTTGCTCTGGCTTTAATCCTATCCTCATTGTTTTCTGGTGCAATTTTGTATATTAAAGGGTTACAAGTCTCGCCATTCCCTTCGTCATTTTCAGGATCCACTTGCATTTCTATGATGTATTCACCGTTCCTTTTACAAACGATCAGAGTTGATTTATCTTCAACTCGTTTCTTAGCTCTTTTTGTTGGCTTGGACAGCTTTACGCTGGACTGCATTTGCTTGGCTTTGTTTAGCATGGAGAGCATACGTTTTGAAATAGCACCTGGCTTCCAACCCCGAGATATTTCCTGAAAAATTTTAGATAGATATATGAAAGAACGTAATACTTTTTTAAAACGATACTAAAAAATAAACCATAAGGTAGATATTTCTAAATTTGATTACAAGTACCATAGCGTGCTAAGCGAAAACATATTTAACAAATTCTTGGAGCATAACATTTTTTATGCCCGCCCGGGGCATACAGTTTTACTCCAATAATTTGTAAAATATGAGCATAATAAGGTAGATAGCTGATCAAACAAAATAAATATAAATTATAAAAAAAACTTACTGTGTCAGTTTGAAGTTGGTTTTGTGATAAGTATACAAAACACCATAAAGTGTATCGAAATGTGATTTGGTCGAAAATGTTGTTCAAACTAACCTAGAATTACTGGCTCCCAAGGGCAGCTGTCAGAAGTAGTCAGAACACACCGTTAGGTGCTTGCCAATAGATTTTCTACTTGAGGGTGGTATCTAACCAAGCGGCCATTCGCAAAATACCCTACCACCATGCTATAACGACTGCCATCCAGCAACAACGATCGGAACGTGCTCTCCGAAGCACGGAAGCGCCCAGTTGTAATGCCACAAGCATTTACCCATCCAACTCATGAACGATTTAATAGGACAGCAAATAATAGGACAGCCTTATAATTCAGTTAAATCAACCTAGGCACTAATATATGAATACAATAGAATACCTACGCATACACTTAATACATTTATTGTTCTCATAATGCTTTCTTTACCTCCAAATATTTCGGAATCGTGACTCTGGGGTTCCATGTTACATTTATTGTTTGTACAAGCCTACCTATATACCTACACTACTTTCATAGTGCGCGGGAACTAAACTTGAAAATATATCGAAATGGCGGCAGGTCTATATGCCATATAATTTTGTCCCCTATAATATCAAGGTAAATGACATCAAATAATATAATACCTACATACCTTTTTATGGATTTTTACTGTTTTTCATAAATCGAAGGATTTTTACGATCGGGACGAATCAAGTGACAAATGGTCTATAGAGATTAAAACAAAAAAAATATGGAGGTCGTACCTTTTGTAAATATTATAGGTAATAGGTATTATAATATAATAGGTAATATTTAATCTGCTTATTTCACCCAGCCATCACCTAGATAGGAAAAGCGGATTTTTTGGTACCGTATGGTGGAAGGGTGTTTAGCAAATGCTCGCCTGGCTAGCTACCGCCCTCAAGTAGAACTATCGCCAAGCACCTAACTGTGTTCCGGCAGCAGTTCTTGAGAGTCAGTAAATTACAGGCACATGAGACTTAACAACCGTACGTCTCAGGGTAATGGGCACAGTGCAGTTTGTCTATTTGTTAAGTGCAGAGGTTACCGCTTAACATCAAGAGGGCCTAGTACGAATTCCGTCACAATCCGTTAAAAATAAAATAAAAACTACTAATTTCAATTAAGACTTTAAATAAAAAGTGTTCGCTCTATTCACACTACCACAATCAAGCTCCCATGTGGATCCCCGTGGATTTGTTTATATTTTTATGGCAGGCTTATCGCATGTTAGATTTACAAAGACAACAAATAGAAAAGTTTGTACCCTGCACGGGATTCGAAGCCTTGAGGTCGAGAGATGCTCTTCGCCAATCTCAGCTATACTGTATCATGTATAGATTGGTAAAGTTAGACCAAACCTGAGGACGCAAAAAACCTTCGATGAGGACTACGAATTAACATACAGTGTGACCACATTGGAGACTCTCTGTCACTGGCCAGGTCATGCATACTCTTAACAGACGGGCGTATATGAAGAACATAATGAGAGAAGGAAACAATTGAAAATCTGTAGTCTCTACCTAACCCTCCGAGAAACATTCTCTTATATTATGAACCACATAGGTAACACCAGTGGGACAGTGGTGAACCCTTCACCTGATTGGTTTTGTTTGTAATGTAAATAATAAACAACATCAACATTATTACGAAGAAAGTCAATAATTTATTTTACCTTACAGTTACGTTACATGTTGGACTTATCACAATACCAAAGAAAACTAAAGCTGAAACGAGTTTAGGCACAATATTTTAGAAACATAAAATGCATCACTCATTAGAATCATGAACAACCACAAAATTCGTACACCGAAATTACCAAATTACTTGTAGGTATACACGAGTACAAAGCACAGGACTATTCCACTGAGCCAGGCATATCAACAGACTTTTTACGATCATATTCAGTTTTCTTTGATTCTCCATGCTGACATGTATGTTCATCAAGGTTTGCCAATTTTATCCTTCTTTCATACAACTGCTTCTTCATCAATTCCTTATTGATAAAAGAATGAAAACAAGGTGTGTGGAAAGAACTGAGACTGATTCCTTGATCTTTCAATTGATTTATCCTTTCTCTTGGTCTTCTGTTTTTGTAATCTTTCAGTTTAAAATAAATCTTATTTCCGTATCCATCTATTGCCACAACGCCTTTATCAGAAGGGATTTGATGTTTGCATCTTCTACAGCTGACTTTAGTCCGATGAGTTTTCTTAGCACTCGGAGGCCGAGATACTATAGATGGCTGTGGAATGGTGACGTCTTCTCCTTGAGCTATTAATTCATTTAAAGCTTGCAGAAGAAGTTTTCTGTCGTGACCATGACCGTAAATTCCCATCTTCGAAAGATCCTTAGCATTAGCAACCCCAAAACAACTCCAAGTGACTTCAGAAGGTACAGTTGTTCCTACATCATGTTTTTTATCTCCACTGCGTATCTTTCCCGTCTCAGAATTAAGTTTTTGTGAGAGGGTTAAACTTGTACGTTTGGCTTTCGGGTAAAATTTCCATTTACCAGTAGCGTCTACATATCCGTCAATTCCTACCACGAGCCAAATACCGGTATTACCAACTTGAAACTTTCCAGTCTCACAGTCCACTTGTTCCCCATTGGGTCCCATGAAGATCATAGGTGCCCATTTTCCATCAGGGCAAATAAAGCCATCGACGTTAATTTCTAACCACTTGCGATCTGGGCTCCAAAAACCACCTAAATCGCTACATTGAGTTTTCCCGTCTGGATCTTCAAAGTACCTTGGTACTGGATTACCGGTTCTATCTAAAAGCTTAACTTTATAATCTAAATATGTGTATTGGCTTGATTTGTCCAATTTTGTTATACGTTTTCCAGTGTAAGATGGATTGAAAGTCGCATTTGGAGGTGTAAACTCGACTATCCATTCATCGGAATCGGTATCGGAATTGAATGATGTAGAAGCTTCGGAGCAGGAACAGGAAATATCTAGATTTGTATCATTAGGTCCAGGTTCTTTGGGATAGCACAGACAGTCAGGATCCTCTCCATCAGGAAGTATGCCAAGAGCTTGTTGATAAGTTTTTAAGCAGATCTCTTTGCATACGTTTCTGAATGTACTCTGAATAAATTCTCGTTGATCCCTCTCTAGCCTTCGCTTTGCACGATCCTTTTTCTTTTGACGCTCCTTATTTTCCTCTTCCGTCCTTCCAACTGTGAAAGTAACTAATGGCTTATCTTCATATGGATACTGGCCCACTGCTCTTGGTCTTGTGAAAACTTTCATTGTCTCCATTGTGATTGTATATTCACCGTGTTTCTTGGCCACAGTAAGCAGAGGCCGTTTTAGAGGCCTCTTTTTCTTTCCTGTGTCTTTTTTCTTCTTTTTTATGATTTGGTCTGGATATTTCGCTAATTTAAGTGCACGCACTACATATTTATTTGAAGCTCCTGGTCTCCACATAGGACGGAACTGGAGGGGGAAAAATGAAATTAAAAAAAGAAAAATAAAATATACCTTACACAAAATAAAATTGACTTGCTAAAAGGCTAGCAACGCATCCTTGAGACCTACGGTGTTTAGAATGTCCGTGGATGTCGTTGATCACTTACCACCAGGTGAAAAACCTGTTCGGTTGGCCTCATATCCCATAAATAAGTTTACCTTCATTCCTGGCACAGCATCAGCTGTCCACAGCCATCCCATGTTCTTTGGCACTGCACCCAGGGTGCCTGTGCATGGCATCACACATCGACTGTGTCCAAGTTGTGGGGCTAGAATAGAAATAAAAAACCTTTATAACGAATTTGTACTAATGCTTGATTGAAAGTATGTTGAATTCTATCACCATAGCATGTCAGACTTCTGATATTATTTTGGCATGTGTCTACACCAAGCGACGTGCTCATAAAATCATGATATCATACGCACCTTTGTAACCGTAGTTACATCTGAATTTATCGTTCTTCTTTTTCTTTTTGCTTTTGCCTTTTTCAGATTCAGATTTGGTGCCTGAAATAGGTGACTTTGTGCCTCTTTTTATACTTTTCAGACTATCTTCTCCCTTGTTCTTGCTTTTGTCACTACCGGATGTGCTCAAGGTCTTTTGCTTGTTTTTGTCGACCAACTTATGATAAATTGGACATGGAAATGGCGTGTCTATAATTTTTCCAGGCATGTCCTCACCAGGTCTTTCATACCCACCACAAATTCCGCAGTATGTCGTGTGCTTTGTAAATCCAAAAGTACATTCACATGAGCAAAAGCAATCGCTTCGGTCCATTTTTAAATTGGCGTTTATTTCACCGACAACTTTTTCAACTTTTTGTCTTGACATGTTTAATCTGATTTGGTCATCAGGTTGCGGAGTAACTTGTCTGTTGTATTTAATGCCGTGGCAAATTGGATTTGCGCATTGTCTAAAAGATATCTGATCGGTAGTTTCTGCTGGTGCATCCATTGAAGTTATACTATTATCTTTATACTTGGTTTTAGAAGCAGATTTCTCAGAACTACCTTCTTTAACTGAGTTGGATTTTGAAGGGGACGCGTCTTTGTTAAAATCATTTTCAACAACAAAATAACCCACACATAAAACTCGTTCTCCAAATTTTCTATTGACATCCCCAAACACATAGTTTAGAATATTATAATGCTTCCGATTTATGGCAGAACTAGACTTTGTTCTTACCACATCAACTTTTTTGTTATTTGTAAGATCGGTATCGCTTTTAGTATAATGTATGAAGTTAGGTTTCTCTTTTTGACTATTTGCTGTATTATTTCCCTGTACACTCAATTTTTTTTCTTTTCTGTTAGTGTTCATATCTTTATTTTTAGTGATTTCATTTTTACTTTTTCCTTTTTGGTTATTATTATTTCCCCGAACCATGTCTCTCTTTTTCAGTAAGCCGCGAGGTGATTCTTTTATCGTACTTAAAACAGTGGTGGGCTTAAAATTTGACCCCATAGTTTTATTCACTGTATTTGCATCGGGCAATGGCCAGAATGATGTAACTTTATCTTTTAGGTGAGTCAACTTTATATTCAGTGCTATTGCAGCCATGCGTATAGAATTTTCATCGTGGATATTATAAGCACTAGTAATATGAGCTGAAGAAACATCAAGCCCTGTTTTCAATGTGTTCAGATAGTCAATGTATACGGGGCTCCATGGAATTTGAGCTGAACCTAATAACTTGTCAGGATTACCTTTATTGTAGAGCCACAGTTCTATCGGGAATTTTTTCATCGTAGTGATAAGTGTATCAATACGACTTGTAAATAATATTGATTGACCAACTTGCACCATATCTTCCATCATTGGCTTCCGAGCCTTTGCTTTTATCACTTTCATTTTCTTTTTCAATGTTTTCATTTTAGTATTAGTTGATAATGGTTCCAAATCATTTGGATCCTTAAGTTTCACTAGAAATACATTAGCAAATTGACTTTTTATAATAAACGCTTCACAGTCTACATAGCTTTTTAACTCTACAACTTTGATCTCTAGGAAGAACATGGAATCCGAAAAAGGCATTTTATTTATTTATGTACTGACAGAAAATTGAGATTTAAGTAAAAGTAATTTCGCACAAACTTGTAATTTTAAACATATCCAAAAAGAGGTGTTTGTTTATTTTTGCAATCTGAATTTTGATACCCTTGTCATTTTTATTATGTTGACGTTTCTTGAGGGCCAGTACCTAATAACACCAACAATGAAGAGCAATGCGAATGATTATGGATGAATGCAAAAAAGTTCCGATTCTATGAATCACATCAACTCCAGCTTAAAGTTTTTGCTGCCGCTACTCTGAATCCTTTTAATAACGCATTTTTAACGCAAATTTTAAAAGCATTTTAAATACATTGGTATTTAAAATGCTTTTGAAATCGCTGCAGTACTTGATAGCAAATTATTCCACCAAGCTATAAAATCCAATTAAAAATATGGTAGAGGCAAAATAACTGAACGGACTATACCTGCAAATTATCGCAGATATTTTCCTTTGCAAAAAATGATTGTCGTAATCGACTTTGTCCTACGACACCACGTGGTGATAAGGTATCTTATGATCGTTAATAAATTAATAATATTTCATACATAATAATTAAAAACTGACATTCAAGGCCAAATAACATTTTACTTTTAATCAGAATTGAAAAAATAACAAGAACTAAGACTATGTCCTAAGTCCAGAAGTTCTACCACAATAGATACATGGAGCTTCAAAAACGAAGTTCGAAAACATTCTGACGAACAGTATATTGAACATACTGTTCGTCAGAATGTTTTAGTTAGCATTAGACAAAAAAAAAATATAGACTGCGGGTAGCTCCATTTCATTCCCACAAGAAAGGGATACATTATTGAGTTATTTATATTATTATATAAGGGGTTTTTTTTTTTGTTTATAAACTTAGATAAGCAATGCGATGTAGTGTGCTTAACTGTAAAAGCGATAGTGAGCGGAAAATATCAGGATTGTCCTTTCACACGTAATTTTCAGGTTTTTCTGTACATTTTGGTTATTGTAACAATGTTTGTGTTTTAAGTGTTTTATTTCAGTGAAGTACTGCCAGTTTTTGTCATAATAACAGTGGTTATAACAAAGTAATACAAATGTGTTAGTATTGCCTACATATTATAGAGGCTACATGGACAAAAATTTGTTAAACAGTCAACTTAAAATAGTGGTACAAAATTTTGAAAATGCTACTTTCATTGATGTTAATTATGATCAAATTTGGAGTAAAAGAATGATTCTAGATGGCATTTCTTACAAGATTAACTTAATTATTGATAGTGAGGATTATAGATCCAAGTTCTTGACTTTTGATCCTAATAGTATTTTTAGAAGTAGATTAAATGATAATGATTCATCCACGAATAAAAACACGAACTCGACTTCTTTCACTGATCTTTCAGCAAGAAAAGGGACAATTCCCTACTATTTTCAACACCAAACACACATAAATAACCTGGGAAATGACAAAAAAACTTTTTTTCGTTAATAATGGTGATAATAACTCTATATTATTGCATCAAAATATTGCAGGCTTATTAAGTAAACTAGATTCAATTGAGATGACATTACGTGAACTAAAACGCGATGGCAAATCTATTGGCATTATGTGTTTTTCAGAAACTTTTGTAAAGGCGGGTGAGGAAAAGAATATTGTCTTACCCAACTATTAGCTAGTTTCTTCTTTTAGTAGAGGGAAGAAAAGGGGAGGGGTTTGTATCCTAGCCGCCAGTGACATTGCGTGTGAAACTCTACCGGTTACTGAAGAGTTCAGTTTAGGGGTTCACTTTGAATGCTGTGCTATGGAGGTAAAAAATACCAATTTAATTATAATTTGTGTTTATCGCACCCCTAATTCTAACAAGGACATATTCTTCAATCAATTAAACTTATTGCTTAGTAGAATCGGTGAGAAAAACGCATAATTTTGTGCGGTGACTTTAACATTAATAAGTTAAAAAATTGTAAATACGCTAAAATACTGTCTGACACTCTATCAAATTATAATCTTACTCTCCACATTAACCGTCCTACTAGGAAGAAAACGTGTATTGATCTGATAGCGAGTAATATTTCTGCAGCGAAGGGCTTTGTTTATTATTTCGCATTATCGGATCATGAAACAGGGCAACTATTAGAATTCCCTTTGAAACTAGAGCGCATTAGAACCGTATGGCATGAGGAGAGAAGAGGTTTTAGTGAATCAAACATATCTAAGTTCATGGAGTGCATTAGTGCTCTTTCTTATTCGGATGTGTTTGAGGAATCTTCGACTTATAGGGCTTTTAACTTATTTCATGACACTTTAACGTTATTTTTTGAATTATGCTTTCCTAAGCTGTTTGTTAAAATGGTGAGATCATCAACTAAGTCTCGTTAGATTACTAAAGGTTTAAAAAGAAGTTGTGTCAATAAGAGAAAATTGTACTTGGCGTATAGTAAGGTCAAGGATCAATAAAAATAATTTGAAAATGAAATATCGTGCATATGCTAACGTACTTAAAAAGTGTATTTGTCACTCGCAAAAAGTAGAATCGAAAAAGTACTTAATGAAATCTAAAAATAAATGCAAGGCTGTTTGGAACATAATTAAATCTCATGAGGCTCCTCGTGTTACAGCTAACAGCATAAAAGAAATTCAATATAACGGGCAACCTTGCACTGATCCATTACTGATTGCAAATATTTTTAACAAACATTTCATTAATAGAACTAAAAAATCAAGTACTCATAAATGTCAAGATTTGAAGCTCAATAGCTGTACTTCCAGTATTTTTCTAAAACCTACCACTTCTGATGAAATTAACAAAAATATTTTAACACTGAAAAATTCGAATGCAGTTGGATATGACGAGATTCCTACATGGCTGCTAAAAAGATGCCTTTTATATCTTGCACCCGTGATTAGCCATATTATCAACCTCTCTTTTGTTGAAGGAGTTTTTCCAGATAAATTGAAAAAATCGATTGTTAAACCCTTGCACAAAAGAGGAGATACTTTAGTATGGTGGACAATTACAGACCAATAACCCTTATACCTGTTTTGGCCAAGGTGATTGAAAGGGCAATGCTTAAAAGACTGCTTGAATTTGTGAAAAAATTTAATATCTTTGCTCCTGAGCAGAATGGTTTTCGCAAGGATAGGTCAACCACTTCAGCGATCCATAAAATGGTCAAATCGATAATCGACGGCATTACAAAAGGTTACCATTCTGTTGCTCTATTCTTTGATATGACAAGCGCTTTCGATTTTGTTCACCATAATACATTATTGTCAAAACTTTTTAAATATGGAATTCGTGGTCAAGCTTTTGATTGGTTCTTAAGTTACCTAAAAGATAGATATCAGTGTACAGAGATATCGAGCATGACTCAGCAAAATAAAAAAATGATTTATAAATCTGATATGAAGCTTAATCAATGCGGAGTTCCGCAAGGAAGCATTTTGGGGCCTGTTTTATTTTTGTTATATATTAACGATTTACCTTCGTGCACCAATCATGAAACGATTTTATTTGCAGATGACACTACTGTTATTATTAAATGCAAAAACAAAAATAAACTTGATGATATAGTTAACAATACCATTAAAAATGTAATAAATTGGTTAAACAAAAATTATTTACAAGTAAATGTATCTAAAACGTAGATAATTATGGTATTGACGTTGCCGTACTATTAATGCTACCCATCAATCTATTAACGCTATGTACCAATCTAATACAATTGAAGAAGTTAATGCTACTAGATTTCTTGGGGTTGAAATTGATAACAAGTGTGATTGGAAACTTCATGTTCACAATGTATGTACAAAGTTAAATAGGTTCGTTTTTGCGATTAAGAGAATAAGACAAATAGTCTCTGTCGAAGCTGCACTTCAGGCCTACCACGGCTACGTAGCTTCTACACTGCAGTATGGTTTAATAATCTGGGGTAACTCCGTAGACGCAGACAGAACATTTAGAGCCCAAAAAAAGTTTATACGTGCTATTTTGTGAAACACCAAGAGATGCGCCAATGTAATCTTCGTACTAGATCTGACAATTTGTTATCATTACCGAAATGCAAGCCTTCTCTAAAAAGAAATGCCCATTATATGCAGTAAAGGTTTATAATAACTTGCCAGATGATATTTAGAATATGAATGCCAACATGTTTCGAGTTAGATTGCATAAGTGGTTGGTCGAGATGTGTTTTTATTCAGTGAACGAATTCTTTAATAATAGAAATATTGCAACATAATCTTAATAAAATTTCATTGACATTTATTAATTTTCACATCAATTGATTTTATACTTATATATTGTTTAATGATTATTAGTTTTTTTCTTGACATTAGTATTATTGTATTGACGTTGCAAAATTTAGTTAAATCTTAATCATTTGCATGCTGTAATGGCAAAAAACATGCACGGACATCCCTCTCTATCTGTCAACTGTATAGATGTAATTATTTTATTATATTGTTACAATTTAACCATGTTTTTAAGCAAATAAATATTATTATTACGATGGTTCAAAAGTACCTATTATCACAATATTGTGCGCATGGTACTGACTTCGACATGTTATTTCACACTTTTGGGTGTTGAAGTCGGTTCCATTTTTTGTAAAAAAAATTTCTTAATCTTTTTAGTGTAACTCAAAAACGGCTTGACCGATTTTGATGAAATTTAAAATGGGACCAAACGACAACCATCAGCTTTCAAACAAAAAAAGAATTTTCAAAATCGGTTTATCCAGTCAAGAGATCTGAGGTAACAAACATAAAAAAAAATTTAAAAAAAATACATTAATATAAGGAATTAATAGATCAACCACTATTGTGGACTTATAGAAAAGAAGGCTTTTTTGGATTCTATATAAGCCTTCAGAAAAAATAAGTCTTAAAAAGGTAAACCGAAACGTAATCGCTTGCAAGATTTTAAATTTTATGCCCATGTAAAAAAGTGGTACGAAAAGAAAATTAATTTAATTACGCATACGACAAAATCTAAAAAAAATTACGAGTCTTGAGAAAGTTTATCAGCTATCGATACCTGACTATGATATGACCATGACTACCTGGCAGATCCCTCTAGACTTTTTTTGTATACACAATAATTCATTAAGTACACAGCCTGATATGTTGTAAAAATAAGAAGAGTAATTAAATATGAGGAATAGGAGACCTTTAACATCGGATATAGTATACTGCCGTCGTAAGAAAAAAGGGCACATCTAACATTTTTTTTTAAATTGAGTTATATACATATTTAGAATCAGAAAAAAAGGGCGCATCTGCTAAATTTTTTGTAGAATTTTATCTTCAAGGAATTCGGAGATACTGTAGGCTCAAAAGGCACAAATGAGACTAATATTCATGTTTTATAGAATGAAAAGGCACATTTATTTACTATTATATTGAAAAGGCACAAATTACGTAGATGTGACTATAAATTCATACAGATTTTTACTAAAAACTTCTCAGAAAAGGCACACCTACAACATAACATAAAGAAAAGGCGCAAATGCCAGATGTGCTCTGTCTACTTAATTAATGATCTATGCATGTCTCAATTAAATTACGTATAAAAGACACAAATAACCAGTTGTGCCTTTTTTTTTAATTATTTATAATTAGGGGTGAGCAAATGAGGGCAGGGTTCTATTGAAACGCGCCAGTTGTGCCTGCAACGTCGAAGTGACTCCACGCTTGCCGGGCCACGAGGAATATGAATTGCGCGATTTTTTTTCTATTCACAACCCTCTCGCAGCAATAAGGCACAGGAATTGCGAAGAATGGAATTAATATGAAGAAAAAAAGAAATTTAAAAATTGGTGCATTTTTTGCTACTTGGTATATTTAGTCAATTCCAAAGTTATAAATATTGAAAGTGTTGTGCTGCGTTTTCTGGAAGTTCATACTTTTATGGCTGCCGATGAATTTTACCACGGAGTGGAGCAATCACTTAAGAAGAACAAGCGAGTGTATAACTTTGAAAATTTTTGCAAAGCTGTCGCTGATACTGGTTCAAATATTGTGGGGAAAAAATGACAGTTCAGGATTTTCACGATTTTGAAGACTGCTCTTCGGCGTATAAATTACAATATTCTGTGCCGCGAGCTTATTTAAGAAACATGTATGAAATCACTTTTCGGAGAGGGAGCAATTCGATTTTCTACAAGAACAGCCATGACACTGAACAGCAAATATAATTGCATTTCTTAAGAGTTAAAAATCTTAAAATCGGCATTCCAATACCTAAGCAGAAGCTTTCTCCACGAGGTACAACATCTGAGAGTAAATCAGCTATACTTTCCAAACTTTGGCCACTCATGCCTGACAACAGAAGAGGTTTTTGGGAAACCCTACCAATTAACGGCTGTTCAGCTGATCACACACTAACTTATGACGACTGAAATTAAAGACTATTTTTTTAAATAATATTTTAAGTAAAACTGATTACTTAATTTTCTTAAAACTTTTTTAATATTACCTACATATTGCATTGTGATATTTCAACTAAGTGCCATGTTATGTTTGTTTTAGTTATATTTATTTTTAATAATATTAATAATAGTATTTTTAAAATATGAAACTACGAGTGCCTTTAATAATTACGGGTGTAAGCTATTTGCTGTAAAAAAAAAAAAGAATAAGGTCTAATAGAGTAATCTAATAAAGGATAAAAACCATAATGTATGCTCCTCTAATAGGAGTTAAGAATATTTTGATTTATTTAATATAGAGTATCTATTTTTTTTATAGATTTTTAAGTCAGGAGTCCAACTATTAGTAAAAATGTTTAATTTTTACTTCCCTTAGGTGTCTAACTAACCAAAAAGTGTAATTAAGTTTAAGTATTAGCACTTTTTGTTTTTAATTCATAAGTTCTTTTTGTTAACCAAAATCGTACGTAAGTATATGCTTATCCCTCATAATTAATAAATAACTATTGAATATTAGGAACGTTTTTTTTTGTTAAAATGTTGGTGTCCTACAAGAAGTTTTGGTTTGATTGGCATGACAATAAATATGTTTTATAGTTTATTAAACTTTCTTCACATGATTATTTGTTTTTTTTTTTCATAAAAAACATTAAGTCAATTTACATTAAAAAGGCGCAATTAGACAAATGTGCCCTTTCTTCAGGACTCAATGACCAATTTGCTTGAAATATTAAAAAGAAAGGTCACATTTGGTTAACTGTGCCTTTTCTTTGTAGTAAGTGGTATTTTTAAAATATTTTTTTTTTAAGTTGAAAGGAAAAAATTAGGTTTATTTAATAAATAATTATATATAAAAACTAAAAAGTAGAAAAAATAATAGTACTAACCTTCACGCATATGTCATCAGTATTTTTTTTTCTTTTAAGTAATAGGTTTCCACACTATGAAGCAGAATAAAGTAAAAACTTTAATCCTAATTATCTCAGTTTGACCAAAATGATAGATGTGCCCTTCTCTCGTACGACGGCAGTATATATGATGGATTAATTGCCAAGAAAGATAAGGTTGTAAGAGTGGTGGGCTCAAGCGGCGTAATTAAAATATGCAAATGTGCTGAAAAAATATTTATATTGCGTTCACATGAAGCTTTTACAATGAGAAAAACCTAATGCAGAAATTAATACTTGCATGTTTTGAGGGCTGTGTACGTGATATTTATATATTTGAAAATCTGCACAATAATGATGCCCAAACATTGATTGGAAATCATAGGATAATGCTATTGTGAGCAGTCACCATGAATTACTTTGAAGTAAGGATTCAACAAAGTACCTAATAGTGGTGAATCCTAACTAGTGCCATTCGAAGGGCAATAAATGAATAAATGATTATTTCAGTTCTGTTTTATCTTGTATATATTATTTACATTAATAAATGTTGATTGTGATTCAGGTACCTAATGTTTTTATATTTGAATCCTTGATCTGTTGTAGCCTTTGAGGAACTAAAATATTAAGCTGTAAATATAATGAATCATAGATCTCGAATTAAGTTACCGTAGTTTGGTAGCTACGTAGAAGAATATTTATACCGCAATCGAATATAATATAATTTATTATATTATCGCTTCTTGCCTTAGTAATCTATGCTCCACTCAGCGGTGGAACTGCGTGGAACTTAAAACTCCCGGGTAAAGGGTAAGGTGTCACTGAGTTCTATATACCTATAACCTTTTGTCCACGAAGCTGGGAGACAACACTGAAGTTTGCGCCAAGAAATCTTTGAAGACAAGGTCATTCAGCCTAGTTATGTTTTTATCCCTCTCACACTACACCCCTCATCTATTGAATCTGTAGATCGGGTTTGGCGCATCGATAGTAAACTGTCGACATTTTTTTTCCCTCGACGCCCCGTCACGTTTTTTTTTTAGTACAAATTTGTTTTTCATTACCTGAACATGTCACCCTAATATCCCCATACCCTAATATATCACCTATACCATACAAAAATAACATTATCACCATTTAGTTTGAGTGGATCAAACAGCGAAATGTAAATATATTTTTACAGATTTTGACGTTTTTTGTTTTAAAATCGAGTTTATTTGATGTAATCTCCAATCAACATATAATTTTCTTGGTACCAATGCAATCCTCATCATATTCGCTTTACGGGAAAAGAAATGAAAATAGACCTTTTTATGGAAAATTTTACAGGAAAAGGGGTTTGAACAGACGATGAAAATGGCGAAAAACAGCAATTTTTAATTTTTTTTTTTTTCTTAAACTATTCCGTCTATAACTTTGCTTTTTCTTTTAAATTTTTCTATTAAATATACCCATAAATTATTACAGATTGTTGGGATAAATATTTTTAAAGTAGTAACGAGATTAAAACAACGCGATTTTTTTTAAAGAAATTTGGTGGGAAAACTCTGTGGAAGCGTAATTTTTTTTTTAAACTATGCCACCTACGGTTTGGTTCTTCTTTTGATATGATTATTTACATGTAATCTATACACCTGAATTATTTCAAATGTTTAGGTTTAGTAGTTTAAAAGTACTTACGAGATTATTTATTACGTAAGTTTCCATCGGTGAGTGTTTGCGCGGCAAAATGTATCGAGTGAAAGTTATTTATTTTAATTTCACGATTTGAATAACTTCTCGTTACCGTAACGTGATGCAGTTTTTTGAGTTGTATAGCCAAGGATACTAGCTTACTAACAAAGTTTGAATTATAACGATCGGACAAATACAAGCTTCGCACTAAACCTTTTTTTCAGACCACCGGAAATCCGTTTGGGACACACAAGATGGTCAAATAAAAAAAAATATAAAAAAACTTTTCAATCCTTATCCTTTTAATTTCTTTTAACATCGTTATTGACTTGTTCCCTATATATTATATGCAAAATTACAGATTTCTAGGTTCATTACTATAGAAGTAGTTACGAGATTATTATTAAATGACGTATTATTTTGGCGGCAAAATGTAATTTGAGCTGGTTTCAGATTTCATAAAAATATTAAACATACTTTCTGTTATCTCAGAAAAATATGGATTTTTTCTCGTATAGCCAAGGATTCCTTTCGAAAACCGTTTGCCATATGAAAATTGGACTTACGCAGATTTTATGGTGAATTTGCAAACACGACTGTTGACCGCCGACCGGCTAGCCGGTTTGTACAGATGAGCACAGGCATCAGATCCGGCAGGCCGGCGGATACATATTAGGGGGAATTGCCATAATATTAAGGCTCGGAAATTACGAAATAGTGCCAACATGATATGGAAAATCTCATAAACCAGGTACCGGATGGTACTGCAATTTAAATACACGATACTCAAGGATATAAGTAATACTTTCATCGATTTCAAAACATGTTTCCTAATAATTGGCTCGATAGAAAAAAATCTCAAAAACACCACCACACCAATGTTAATACACAGATTTTAGTGTATTAAAATTTGTTTTTTTTTCTAAAATATTGATTTTTTAAGTACGATAAATTTCATTGATTATTTTTATCCAAAAAAAGCACAGTTAATGCGTACTGAGCCTGTTTACAAAATGTCACATACGCCCTTTCATTCCGAGAAGCGTTAACATCATGTCGCACTATTTACTCCAGCGATCTACGTATATTGCTATCATCCTCGCTCATATCGCGGTCAACCGCGTCGTGCGTCGGACTTGCGTCACTTTTCTCGGCGATCTCAATTAAAATAAAACATGGGTAAAATTAGAAATAAACGCTTTGGGAGTGCAAAAAAGATGTATAAAAATCGTCAAAAACGCATGATGGACATAATAAGGTAAGCATCTATGGCTTCCTTTCTCCATGTATGTATATATATCTCTTATATTAATGAAATTATCATATGATTGTGAACCCTAACGCAATATAAAAAACACTTCAAACATTTTACAAGACGTAGGTACAACTTTAGCTACCTAAAATAATTATTATAAGCAATATTCAGAATTTTTCGTAATGAATGTGTCGTAATTATTTTAGATGGATCATGATTAATTTATACAGTTTCTGACAATAAGGCACAAAGGTTATGTACATAATTTTCGTCTAATTAATCGTCGTTCAAATGGCGCATAGTAAGTAACATCGCTTCGCAATTGAGAGGCACGTGGATCGAATCCAGCGTCAAGAGATTCTTTTTGGTCTAATTTTAATTTTACGACATAATTCATACCCCCGGTTTCTGAAACGCAAATCAGCGACAAATTATGTTAAATGCTTGTTAATCCATTGTCAAACGCAGATTGGGTTGCTGAAAACTTCATGTGACTGTTTGTCAACACTAATGTCAAATCTTCAATTAATCGCCAATTAATGCAATTTTGGGTTTCTGGAAAGCTTTTCGGTATGTTAACATTTTGTCAAACTGGCTAATTCTAATTGCCCATAATCGACCAATTATTCGAAGATTAACGTCTTGATATCGTAAATATATATAAAAAATAGTTTTAAGCATTCCTACCTACGTTTCCTCTAATAACTGATAAGATAGAACAAGAACAGAATTATATCAAGTATGATTACTCTAAAAGCACGTATTGCTATTTTTTATACCGTAGGTACTGGGCAGCACTTCACCACTATCTCACCTGATGTTAAGTGACGTATGTGTGAACGACGAGTATAGAACAAGTGTCCGATTATAGAACTACGTAAAAATATTACCAAAGACTACGTGATTATAGTGTTGCTGCTCATTTGTTACTTAATAGGGTGCTATAACATAACCATAGCAGCCCCTAAGCAAACCGCAGCTAGGTAGATAGTACTACCAACAAAAGCATTTCCAAGATAGGTTATGGACCTTCCAGACCCCAACCCTCTTTGAGAAAACACCTTTCGGCTACGGGCGATCAGATATGGTTTTAAGCTCTGTTATGCGCCTGACGTACGGCTACAACATATTCACGTTGATGTGAGACGTGGTATTATTTTGTATTGATGCGCAGGAGGTCCATAGTTAGAATCTCACCGCGGTCTTATACTTCACCGCATGATGCGAGGGCGGGAGTTTTGAGAATCATTGATAGGCTTGATAGTTGTTGGCCCTCAAGTAGAAAATATATTACCAAGCATCTAATGGTATGTTACGACGGCTGTTCTTGCCTATTCTTCTCTACTGACTTCATCATCATCAGACGTCAATCACTTACCATCAGATGAGATAGTCAAAGCGTAGCCTATCAGCAATAAAAAATGCTGCTCTTTATTTTCTTATTTTAATCGATTTTTACGATAAAAAGCAACAAGTGAGGGGAGACCGCTTTTTTGCGAAAAGAAATATGTAAGAGAATGCAGTTCCTTTTGACCGTCTAGCAAAAACAAAAAACACACATTAAACGCAGCGCTGTATACAAGCTTGCCATAATTTACACTTATAAATCGATCAATCAAAGCGGCACGCTTGGACAGCACTATCAATGAATTTACATAACAAACACGCACATTTTCACGTACGCTAGTGACTTTCACTGTCAATAAACTATTACTGACATAGGTAATAACTATAAAACTAATGAGTATTTATAATCATCATGATGGTATTGAGGATAAAGGGATTCATAAAAATTAATGAAATTAGATAATGCCACTAGCGATCACCCATCAAAGTTGACATTTTAGGTATTAGAGCGTACACTCGCACGACTGAACTCTGTCAGTTAGAAATCCGAGCGCAAATAGTATTGTTGGATGTGAATGCCCAAATGGGCTTATATTTTGACAAAGAGGAACGCTTCGAGCTCCTCTCTCTTGTTGGTTTAGTAAGTTTACATCATCATCTGTCATATTTAATTGGTAACCATAGTAACGGTGGCGATATCAAAAATGTTTTGGGATTAATTCATGTCAAAACAGAAGAGACAACGCTATGCGTTAAAACAAAACAGAACACTAGAGAATGAATGAATTTGAACGACATTTTCAAATTTCATGTTATCATAGATAAACAAGCATGTTAATCAGGTGTTCTGTAATTTTTCGTTAATTTGCGTTCCAGAAACCCGTTGAAAGTTAGCAGATTGTTAATTGTGACGGCTTGTTAAAGGAATTGAGTTTTGACACGCGTACCGGAAACCGGCGATTAATATCGGACACCAAAAATATTATTTGAAAATCAATAAAAGTTTGTTATTTTTCTAGTATAGAAAATGGAGGAGAAGAACGACGCATTGTTGATATACACTATTACACAAAGAGTCTATTAAGACAAATCTCGAAACATTCACCTTTCGATTATTTTTTGTTTAATATGCAGGGTTATTGGTAAAATGCTAAATCCAGGGAAACCCGGACGGATGGCAGCCCTACTCTCATAGAATGTCCGATTTTATGTCGCACTCCGGTGCATCTTCGCAACATAATCTACCTATACAAGTACATACATCAAGTGACGGCACGGGTGTCGTTTAAAAACATAAACGTATATTTCGTAATCTTTGACAAATACAGTTATTAACAGTAATACCACGGTTTTATAATCGATATGTAATATTGTGGTATTACGTATGAATAGTAATACAAAGTAATAAATTTTCAAACAAAATACTTATCTTTCTCCTTGGGTGATTTCAATAATGGTATTATTTTGTTAGAAGTTTAGTTGTTCCACCCATCTACACAATAGCATCCACGAGATGTATTTATTATTATTAACAAATTGAAACAATAACTGTACCTACCTACTACATTCTCCATGTGATTTTTTGTTAGTGAAATCTTAATATGACTTGTAGTAATGACACGAACAGGTACCCTTGATTGTTAGCGGAACCAAGACAGGATCTGAATGAACTACGCTACTTGATAAAAAAAAAAATTGGAACCGACTCTAACACCCAAAAGTGAAATAACTTGTTCAAGTCGGTATCAGGATAGTTCAAAAGTACCTATTATCACAATATTGTGCACGTGGTACTAGTGTTGGACTTCGACAAGTTAATTCACACTTTTAGGTGATGAAGTCATTTCCATTTTTATTAAAAAAAAACACTTCTTTTTATGATCTTTGCTACTTACGGGATCGATTTTCATTCATTGTCAACGACTATATCATCAAGATAATTAAATATTTTTCAGTTATAGGAGTGTATGTCAAAAACGGCTTGACCGATTTTGATGAAATTTAACTGGAACCAAACAACAAGTATCAGCTTTCAAACAATTTTTTTTTTTAAATCGATTCACCCTGTCAAATGTTCTGAGGTAACAAACATACAAGAAAAAACAGACGAATTAAGAACCTCCTCCTTTTTTTGAAGTCAGTTAAAAATACCCAATAGTATAACCCGCTATTTGTATTTTGATCAGGGGTAAGAAAGTTTTTTATGATTTTCTGTGTAAATTTTACACAATATACTTGTTTTTGTTATGAATAAACCATCTTTTGTGTAACAGCTTACGCCTTGCATCAAAGTAGATACATAGTTCATGTTCATAAAAACCATAGTTCATGTTCTTTAAAAATGAACATACACAAAAATTGCAAAAATCAAGCAAGTTGGTAATAATCAAGGCTAAAGTTGTACTACTGTAGGTATGGTAAATTTATTAACTGTGTCACACTATGTTATTTACAGCATACAATCAACTAATGGTTGGTATCATGTATGCGTACTAGATGGCGCTTCAGCACACATTATATTTTTGTGCTTCAGAGACATTAAATTCAACATTTACACTTCGAAGAGCTTCCAGCCACCATGTAATTTTTGCTAAGCCTGCAACTGTGACCCAGACCCTGAGTTCCAATCCAGTTTGTTTTTCTGATAGGTAGGTATCCCAAATATCAGTTTTGCATTGCGGTATGCTAAGCAAACGAGACCAAAAAATGTGTCGAAAAATAAACTAGGTAATGTGTAATACCTAACAAAATCTGTTCATAAATCAGTCTCACCTACTACGGTATGGTATCACAGTGTAATACGAGTAAAAACCTAAATAAAATTTGTAAGTATTTCTTGAAAAAGAGCATCACAGACGCTTAAATGAAGTACCTTGGTAGATTATTTTGACTATACACCTTTGATTAATTGTTTTAAAAAAAACATGCACGTACAAATCTCCGCTGATAGCTTTATAATTCCTAAACATATTGTTTTGATCATGTGATTTTATGTGGTTCAATGTAGGTACGTTACATAGTATATTTAGACAAATAAAAGATGATTAATATTGCAGTTTTTCATTACCAACTCACCTTCCCCTTATGCCTACCGTGTGAGGTGTGTCTAACTAAGTCTCCTCTAAAAATGTAAATAATAACTATGAACATAACTGGTTAAAGTTTATACGTCACGCTGAATCTTTTTAAGAATACCATCGATGGCAGTTTCTCTCTAATTTCATGGTAGTTAGGGTGTTAAGATGGTTTAAGCAGCTATATTGTACGCATGCCACTTACATTGACTTCAGAGGTTTCTCACAAGGATTTTCCTTTAGCTGCCTTTTACGATCTACAAAAGGTGGATATGAAACAGTACATGAAGTTTTATGCAGGTACGTCATATAATTTTAATTACACTCATTTAATATATTTTCTAATTATGGGATTCGATTTAAATACCTACCTATCATGTTCCTAATTTTAAATAAGACACTTCAAGTTAATTATTAATTTCACATCATTTTCATAGACGAAAACTGTCCGTTTAAATCATTGACCTATATGTATATATAGCCTCAAGTTCAAATCTAAATAAATCTACTTTAGATTTATATAGATTTGAACTTGAGGTCAAAGTACTAACTCCATTTCGATCCCAAGAAATGTCCAGGAATTGATATACCTTGATCTGGCAATCCTAGTCCGAAGTATACTAAACATTATCTTTTTTTACATTTTTATTTATGCAATAACGCATGCTCTGCGGCTTACATTACAAAATTATAAATTTATGAGTGGAAAAATTATAGTTATGTGTGGGATTCGAACCCACGTCATCCACCTCTATAGCCGGTGTATGCTCTGACCGACTGAGCTAAGATGACATTGACTCATAACTCTAATTTTTCATCTTGTTGAGCGACACCTATAGTTGTTGACGCCGCCGGTATTACTTAGATTCTTAAGCCGCAGCCTGATATTCCGCCTTCAAGCAATGCTATCAATTAGGTAGTCATACTGAGGGAACAATAAATAAGTAGGCCTATGTAATTTCTTAGGGTGACGAGTACATAATATTGTGTATTCCTCTTCTGCGAGGTATACGAACTGAGCATATAAAATAATTAATAACTTACATATGTATCACAATAGACAAGTTCCAGTTGCTGGCATATTCTATCAAACTTACTAAACTCTTTTGTCACTTCAAATATTTTTTTTCATTTCACATCAGTGCAAACCCATCGCACTCCTGGTGGTACCGTGGGTATTTTAAAATTAAACAGTACCGCCAGATAATGATGTTGTTTACTAGTTAAAACAGTGACGGTGACAATAATAGCATCGCCTAGCCGAAAAAAAATATTAGAAAGAGGGTAGACCGGTTCGTCTGCTCTTAGTGGCTACCAGCTACTCGCATAGACTTCAGTTTACTCGTGATCATGGCGCTTGCAACAGTGCCGAAATTTCGGGAGCTCAAAACTAACCAAAAACACGGTGTAAATCTAATAATTTGATGCTGTTGTGTAAGTGTTTCGGAATGACTCCTGTACTCGAAAGCACTACCGGCACAATATACACTTTGTTCATTTTCCAAATTCTAATTATTTCTTCCTTCAGCTCTGTATATTTATGTTTTTTTATGTGATGGAGTGGCAAACAAGCAGACGGCCCACCTGATGGTAAGCGGTTACCGTCGCCTATGGACATTTGCAACACCAGGGGCGTTACCAATGCGTTGCCGACCCTGTAAGACTCTTTTAACACCCTTTTTGAAGGAATCCATATTGTAGCTCCGCGGGAAAACGCTAGCTGGAAGATCATTCCACATTTTGCAAGTATGCGGTAAGAAGGAACGCATAAATCGAGCTGTGTGAGACTTCCAGGACTCGATTATGTGTGGATGAGCTTTCAACCGGTGACGCGAGGTACGATGATAGAATCGCGAAGCCGGTATAAGATCAAACAGCTCCTGAGAGCATTCTCCGTTATAGAGCCTGTAGAATACACAGAGCGCACCGATGTCTCTACGGAGGCTCAGTGGCTCAAGGTGGTCAGAGAGCTCGGGGTCGTCGACAATTCGGACCGCTCGACGCTGAATAGCATCGAGAGACTGGAGTTGGTACTTTGGTGCGCCATTCCAGAGGTGAGAGCAGTACTCCATGTGAGGGCGAACTTGTGCTTTATAAAGCAAAAGTCGCTGGCTCGACGTAAAGTACCGCTTTGCCTTGTTAAGCACACCAAGTTTCCTGGATGCCAACCCAGCCTTACTCGCGATGTGATAGCGGAACTGGACATCTTTTTAAATGTCGACGCCAAGAACTCCAATACTCTCTGCGATTTCTAGGGGAACACCCTGAAATTGCGGAGCGATGATGAAGGGGGTCTTTTTCGCGGTGAAAACGCATGTCTGAGTTTTTTTGTGGTTGAATTGGACAAGGTTCTTCTGTATGTATGTATTTTTTCAGTGATTGTTTTTTGTAGATTGTGGGTGTTAGGAACGGCTATGTCAATTAAATAGACAAACTTATTGACTTTATCTATTACAGTAAAGTCTGGTCTATTGTTATGTATGGTTTTATCTGTTATATAGCTCTATCAAAGTATATCTTGTGGGTAGAGCTTTCAAGTACAGGGTTAGTGGTTATATAGGGTTTCGTGGGATTTACATTTAATTTATGTTTGATTGTCAATTTTTGGTGGATTATATAAGCTACTTGATTATGTCTATGGGTGTAGTCAGTTTGAGTGAGTGTTGGGCAGGCACTAGTAATATGTTAAATGGTCTCTGAATGTCGCTGGCATTTTCTGCATTTATCGTTTGAGGTATTTGCGTCTTTGATAATGAATTTTCTTAGTTTCTAGTGTTTATTACTTGATCTTGAATAGCAATCATAAATCCCTCTGTTTCCGGAAACATTGATCCTAACTTAAGCCATTGATTTATTATTATTATTATTAGTGCTACTTAAACTTGTATACTTTGGTATATATACAAATAAATTTATTTCATCCTTATTTTGATACATTTATGATGAGTCTCTGACTCTTAAACTAGGCTGGTGGCCTGTATTTCAGGTTAATGACCGTGACAGTATAAAAACTTATAGTTAAATCGAGTGTTTCTCGATGGTCAAAATAGTGGTTAGACTAGTGTGACCAACGGGAATTAAAGTTCAAATTTGTTTACACCATCACTTACCACGCCCGACTAACTTTCATACGACTCTCACGTGTATCTTCGTAATGTACCTATTTTTAGGATTTTAGGTGGCAAGTCTGATAATCAATACAAATGTCTTGATTAGCAGACTATAATGGACTCAACATAGTCGCAATTTTCACAGTTTTGGTAGTCTACTAAATTCACACCAGCCATATTCAGCCAATACTGATTTAATCACGGTTTCAGTATACGTTTTCGTTGTCTGCTAGCACCTTGAATTTCAATGGGAGGCCAAATCGGTAGTCCACTATTTTTGAAAGAGATACAGGCCGGCATCGCATCCTCGAGACCTCTGGTGATGCGGATGTTAGTAGGCGACGGTGATCACTTACCACCAGGTGAGCTGCTCGTATGCCCTATCCCATAAAAAATATATTGAAGAGATTTGGATTATTTTCACTTTTCACAATGCCTTTCGTAATTAATAGATTCAGGCGTTATTTTGCGGAAATACATATTTCATAATAACAAATATACAAAAAATATTTAAAGAAAACATTTAACTAATATTTAAGAAATATCTTTAAAAATATATGTAGTGAGAATTCTGCCTAATTTTCCTGTTAAGCCGACGTGACGTCACAACGGAAGAATTTTCGACGCACACGAAGAATCAAGACCTCCTGAGAATGCTTCGTGTAGAAGTACGCGTCGAACAACTTAAAATATTTGTTATGCCCTCACCTCTTCATTAATCCTGATCTTCTAGTACTTTCGCACTAATTAATTGATCAAAACAAATCAATCATTTATTTGATACTCTGGTTAAAGGTTAAGGTCAGGTTAAACTATCATATTATAGAAAACAGCTTCAAACCACAAAAAGGCGACATTATATCTTAGCTAGCATGAACGTTAAGAAATAAATATCCTTATCTTCACTCTGCTAAACGGTGTTAAGCGTGAATCTCTCGATTTCATAATCTTGGCCCAAGCCAAGCAGTCGCTTACCTTCAGCTATTTATGATATCCTGGTAGAAAAATCTTAGAGAGATTTTTCTACCTAGATTTCTCCTGGTGCAGAAATTAAAATCTTAGCTTGAATTGGAGATTTGCTTTCATATTTTTATTGTTTTGTTAACACCTGTGCCAAGCGACGAAATGGGAATGCCTATACAACGAAGAGCGACGTGCCGGGAATACAATCACAGGGATGAGCGATGTTGTAGGAACCGCAGCTTAAAGCGAGGAGCGGCGATGTAGAAAGCGACGTGGTGGGAAGGATTAAATCGAACAGTATTATCGTTATCAATTTTATTTCTACCAGTGCGACAGAGCGGTCTAAATCGGCATAGGCGATCTAAAACGGCTTTTTATGCTCCAGTGCTTACATCTTACCTGATGATGTGGTAGCAGATGGTAAATAGGCCTTGTAAGCAGTAAGGCCCAGTGGCAATAGACTGCCATGCTGGACAGGTGATATAGTGATGGTCAAAATCTAACCTAACAGCTGTAAACAGAGCCTAGAATATGATATAGAATAGTGACTAACTCTAAGACAGCTTGCTAAACACTCCGTTAGGTTAGCTTGGCGACAGATTCTACTTGACTAGGCATTCGCAAAATAGGTTATTCCATAAATTCCCACTGAGAATCCCTATCATTAGATTTTCAGACAGTCAACTGTACAGACAGACAACCACCGTGCAAATGAGATAAAAAAATAACAAACATGACATTATTTCTGTTTATTCTGATGATTTAAACCAAAATCAATGTTATCTAGCCAACGGCGAATCTGAATGCGGTGATGTGTTTGATCTAAAACTCCTAGCTAACGTAGACATTACTGAATCTAAAGGTTTGTTCATTGCACAAGAGGATGGTTTCTTCCGAGAATTATTGTCCTGAGTCGCTCTGTTTGTCTTCATCAGAGGTCTCAAGTCATAAAAGTCTTCGTACATCTGCAATCCTGCCATTATTTCTTTATATTTCTGCAGTTTCTTAGCGTCAACTTTCATTCGATCTGCGTTTGGTTGGCGGGTCATTCTTTTCCTCTCGTAATTCATCGTTGCATTCAACACTACAAAGTTTTTCCCTTTCTCTCCTGAAGTAACGTTCCTTTCTTTATCGCTTTTTACTGTGGGTGATGGAGATTTCTTATCCGTTTTACATTTGTTTGATGCAGGTGGTTTTTTATCACCAGTCTTGCACTTTGTGGCTTTTTCAGGTTTACAATTTTTAACCATTTTGTTTACGGTGGAGGAGGCGCTGACAGTAGATTTAGCGTTATGTACACCCGTTTTTGTCTTTGAATACGAAGTCCACTTAAGGTCTTTATTTATATATCCATCAACACCTATCTTGAACTGTTGGCCGGTGTTATCAGTAAAAGTGCCCTCTTCGGCCGAGTAGAACATGCCATCGGGCCCTGTAAAGTTCATGGGTACCCATCTATTGTCAGGGCCTATGTAACCGTCTTTATTTATTTCCATCCAAACGTGATCTGCACTCCAGAAACCACCTAGATCACTACATTCTTGTTTACCATCTGGGCCTTTAAAGAATCTAGGAACAGGATTTCCGGACTTATCTAGCAACTTAACTTTGTAATCTAGATATGTATATTGAGTTTCTTCATCAGCTAATGTAGGTTGATGTTTAGCCTTGGGATCGAATCTCGCTGCGGGTGGACTGAATTCTACAGTCCATTCGTCGTTATCGGTATCGCTGCTTGAGATAGTCCCTTCTTCAGAACAAGAACAAGAATCTATTGGTGGGGGTATTTCTGGGTCTGCCGTTGAACAGGGACAGTCAGGATCGTTAGGATTAGGTAGAGGGAGAATGCCTATAGCCTGATTATATGCTTTTAGGCAAATTTCTTGACACTTATCTCGGAAAGTAGATTGGAGCAATCGACTTTTCCTTCGGGTCTCTCTGCGATCCCTTCTTTCTCGTTGTCTTTGAATTTTCTTCTTTTCTGCTTCTGTCTTCCCTATTGTATAAACTAGCGGTTGTTTTTCTTCATACGGGTATTGGAATAGAAGTCTTTCTTTAGAATATTTTTTGAACACCTGCATCTGTACGGTGTATTCACCGTCTTTTTTTGTGATAACAATGGTAGGTTTCATTTCTATCTTTTTCTTTTTCTGCATTAGGGCGCGTTTTTTCTTCGCTATGACGTCCATGCCCTCTCTTATGGCTCTATATTTTCTAACTAGCATCTTATTCACTGCTCCTGGCTTCCAGTTTGGTCGAGGCTAAAAAAATACTTCATTCTATTAAACCATTTTTAAGGAATACATAGGTCATAAGTTAGATAAACAGTAAGAATGATGGTAAGATGTCCAAAACATATGAATAAAACTAATTTTTTTCTGAATAATTATTTATTCAAATTTTAATTTAATTTGTTTACTTTGTCTCTTCTTGTAAGATTGCAGTCATATTGAGTTCATTTCTGAAAACATAAAAGTTATTTTCGTTACTAAATATATAATATTTTTAGCGTTTTTTGAAATACTAGCCCACGCCAAAGGAGAACCTATGAATGATGTCTGCGTAGAAGTTTGGAAGCTGTATAATATAAGTATACCTAATATCTAACCATAAAGTATACCATCTTTATGGTAAGATCTTATTTGTAATGATACAAATAAGTACTACTGGTAGGTACAAAACGAGTAGGTTCTTTCAGCGCGAACTATACTATATTTTTTTCAAAATTGGACTAAATATTGATCATCTCATTTAATGCCTTATAATAAACGAATTAAGTACCTCCTTAATATTAAGGTAACATTAATTATTTTCTAAAGCAATAGCAACCTTTTTTAAATACGTATTAAAAAAATAATTAAAAAAACTTACCGTTATAAAAATTTTTAAGCAAAAATTATAACAATGATGATAGTATACCCCGGTATTAATAAAAAATGCCTTGAAGTTTTATAACGAAAAACATTTCTTATGTACAGTCATAAAAGTATTTTGTCTGTTAGCGTACAGCATACGTATAAATATAGGTCAAGCTCTATACGTGCTTACTTGACTTAGTTATACCATTAAATTGGTAGGCTTACATTTGTGTTGCTATAGTATATACTCGTAAAGTCGTAACTATTAAATTAAATATTTGACTTTGGAAATTTGGCTAAGAATATCTGTAACAGCCGGATGGTCCACTGCCACCATCATTGTCGGTTTGCTGATGCCAACGCTGCCGCCACCGCCGGGAGCAGTGAGGACCACGGGTGTCTCAATTCCAAAAGGTTACATTGGGTTTAAAGAATTTATTCTCATTAAGACAATGTCACTTACATGAGAACAATATTGGACTTAAAAGTATAAACATTTTCATTCGTGTCGTCAGTCACTTTTGTTTTGAATTAAAGTGAGTACTCATTAGTTCATTATTTGACTAAAAGCAATGTGATGTAATGTATTCGTTTAGTTTGGCCTTAAATGAATTCATTGAGTCCTCACTTTTTACATTAATAGGCAATTTGTTGTAAAGTTGTGCTTCATAAGAAATCATTTTTTTACCGTAGTTTGTTCTTATTTTTGGTAAGACAAGAAAACTAGCCCGGCGACTATATTAGTGTGGATGCTATTGCTAAGTGCTTTACGGATAAAAATGCATGTGTTGTATATGTATAATTGTCTGATATTCATAATTTTTTGTCTCTTTATATATTTGTGTAGTAGGTGTTAAAAAGGGATAGCGAAAGAGCATTTTTATAATTTTGTTTTGTGAAACTTGAAGGGCGGCTAATTATGTTTTAGCTGCACTTCCCCAGATTTCAATGAGATAAAGTATGTGTGGTTTAACCAAAGCGTTATATACAGTGTACCTTGCATTCGTTTCTGAAAGCGCGCAGTGTATACCAGATGCTGTTGCTGATACGTGTTTGCCTGCAACCTGAACTTTTGATAGATAATAAGACATACATACAAAATGAGCAGAAGGTTTACCTGAATATCACCTTTCCCCTATTCTATAACATGTACGGACCGATAAAATACATGACTTATTCTGACTACCTTTAGACTTTGATAAATTGATTCTTTACTTCCCAGCAAAACATAAAATACTTTATATCCCAACTTTCTAAGCATACCTACATTCTTACAAAATTACAAATTTACGAGAGGAAAAATTAAAGTCATGTGCGGGATACGAATCCGCGTCCATCCACCCTTTTAGCCAGGTTATGCTCTATCTAATTGAGCTAACATGACAATGAATCATAACTCATTTTTTTCCTATCGTTATTTAACCATCGTATTAGGATGGAGCAACATCAATAGTTCAACCTACGTCGTACTACAAACAAGACTAATTTTGCTATTAGCTTTAAACTTGTTCATAATGACGCAACCCTAAAATTTTAATATTTTTGTTTGCAATAACGCATGCTCTGCGGATCACATAACAAATTTAAAAAAAAAGAACAAAAAGAAAAATTGTCATGTGCGGGATTCATTATTAGTTTCGGATGTAACGCAATTAAAACTTACGCTGAGTTGGGGTCGGCTTGTGGCATAAAAACTATATTGTAGGTATTGTGCCTACATAATATGTTGAAATGTATTTTTTATTTTGTCGGTTTTTTGTCACAAATAAAGCTATGTCTATGTCTAAAACAAACTCCATGTGGGTAAAAACCCGGCCGTTATAATACCTAAGTATATAAATAATATATAATTACCTTCAGGCCAGGAATATCGTCAGCAGTCCAATTCCATCCCATGTTTCTCGGGACCTGTGGGTAGGGGTACTTAGATTCGGGTTTCTTCTCTACTTGAGCTTCCGCTTAAATATAAAAGTTGAAGCAAATAAATTATTAGGATATCCTAAAATAAATCTGTCTATAGAATAATAGAATTGGTAAAGTTTACATACGTTTTTTTTCCTCGACATTAGCCGTGAACTTCCCTACTTTCTTCTGCTCCGGAATAACTTTTTTTGCTTTGATTTCTTCTTTCTTTTCGCTCTTTCTATCAATACTCTTTGCAGAACGAGATGTGAGCAATCTTTTATCTCCCTGTTGGAACGTTCTAGAAGCAGAGCGACCCGTCTTAGAGCTTTTTGCACTTGAACCTTCTGTTGCCTGCTTTTGCTTAGCCTCTTCTTGGGGCCATGGATTTGGGGTCGTAATTAGAGTCTTATCATACAGTTTATGGTAAATCGGACAAGGGTGAGGTTTAAGGTATTCAGGCTGATCTTTGATATCGTCTCCCAGACACTCGTAGCCCCCACACACAGCACAGTATGTGGTATTTTTATTAAATTTAAAATTACATATACAGTCGCAATAGCATGGGTTATCCTCTTTTGTTGCTATGTTCTTTTTGCTCATGACAGCATCCACAATAAAATCCTTTACTTTTTCAGCCACAACGCAGCTCTTCACACAGCATGGGTTTGTAATATCCTTGAAAGTTATAACAACGTTGCTATCAGCAGGGCTAGGAGGCCCCCGCTCGCCTTGACACACTGGTGTTTGACACTTTGAATTAGTGTTGTTGGAAACCTCGTTATTTTCATCGGACAAATTTAAACATACCCGTTTAGAGCACGACATCTTTTCCGAAAACTTCACGCTTGGACAACTTGATGAGCAGTATTTATATTTCGAAGATTTACCGGAAACTACTGGCGAAGATTTATCAGAAACGGTGGCTGAAGCTTTACCGGAAACTGAAGGGGAAGATTTAGTGGAAACAAGAGGTGTAGACTTTCCAGAAACTGGAGAAGAGGCTATACCAGAAACAACAGGGGAAGCTTTACCGGAAACTTCAGGGGAAGTTCCTGGAGATTTTTTGTCAAAATTATACTCTACAGTGAAATAATAAACGTTGTAAACATTCTGTATTGGAAAGGGACATCCTTTTCCATCACAAGGAGTACCATCGCTATCACTTTCGTCACATTCTTTGCTACAAATTGATGCACACGATGTTTTTTCGACTAACGCTGTTTGCATAAGCTGCTTGCATGCGCATTGCGTAGACAAGCCTTCCAGAGTGTCGCCTCCTTTACTGAAAATGCCCTCGTGCCGGAGGAATTCTTGGATTTTCTCTGCTAAAGTACACAATTTGCTACCACATGGACCGATGATTTCATTTATGTCAAACTCTTTGTTGTCTTCTTCAACGAGATTTTCGATATACGCTCTTATATCTCTTGCTATTCTGCAGTCTGGTTGCCCGCAAGGCCCTCTAATATTAGCTATATCAAAAGTCGTCCCACGAGAGCCTTTGACGCGCTCTTCGGCATTAATACACATTGGACACGGTCCAGACTGCACTTCCTTCTTGAAATTTTCGGCAAGAGTACCTTGAGGCCAAGTAATTTCTTTACAATAACAGAGTCTATCAATATCCGTGGCCTTCACTCTTGGAATTATTGTTGGGCGTGGAGTCAACATTCTCATATTGTCATTACAGGACACAATGATCTTTCTTACATAATCAATAATGAAATTAATATCAGGACAAGTTTCGGGTGCTTTGTATATAGATTCGGGTGGTTTATCAGCGTGTCCCATGCAGCAGTAATCTCCATCGCTAAAGAAGGTGAGATTGGCTCCTGGAGCATTCTTGTAATCAGCATAAACAATCTTCGCAGGTGGTTGGGGTTTGTCGACGACAAAACTGTTTTCTATCTTATTACAATTCTCTGTAAAGTCTTCATCTGTTGTTTTCATGGTGCACATGTAAGAAGTGACCTTGGAATTTATACCTGTATATAAGCATTTTCTTATACTTGGATCTTCTGAAAGAGTTCGAAAAGCTGTTGTCACCTTGTCACCTAGATGTGTCAGTTTTATTTGCATACCCAATTTTGCCATAATTTTAGCTTTTCCTTCTTCGAATATGTTATAATCTTCCCTTAGAGTCACTGGTTCGGGTGATTGGTGCTCAGCAATTTTTTCTAAGTACAACAAGAAGATAGGATCCCAAGGAATTGAATAGGCTCCGATAAAGATAAAATTGTCTTCTTTGCTCCATAGTGAGATTTCCAATGGATACTTTTTCATATTTTGTATAAGGAACTGTGCATTGCTGGTGAAAAGTACTGATTGCCCAGACTGTATAGCAGGTTCTGGTGGCGGTAACTCGATCTTCCCTTTGCCTTTTTTGCCCTTTTTCTTCTTTGGCTTCGGTTTCTTTTTCTTTTTACCTTTTTTGCCGGGTAGTTCAGGTGGCAAAGGTAGAGGCTCGGGCATAATTATGTGTATTTGCTTAGGGTCTTTCAATTCTAGTGAGAATACATCTGCAAAATCGCTTCTTATAACGAGATTGCGGCTTTCAACTAAGCTCTGGACGTTTTCAACTACTACTTCGAATATAAACATCGAATTTGTTACTGCCATTACCAATTTTTTTCATATATCATTTAGTATATTACGCTTTAGAATGCACTACATAGTTATTATGTAAATATATTACTTTTACTTTTGGTTTCTCAAATAAATATGTTTTTAAATTTGATACCACAAAATGACAATTACAAATGACTTTTTGCCTTTTCAGTTTGCATCGTTGACAAAAAGAGATCAAGCGAAAAAATGTCTATTTCAAAAGAGGTCTTACTACTACCCATAGGCAATAACATGTTGACGGTAATATGGAAAGAACGGAAAGGGTCATAACTTATTTTATCACCTACTATATTGGCTGGCTCAACAGAAGCCGCACCACAGCGGGTGCTAGGCGGCAGATTTAATATTTGGTGGTAATGGCTAGCCAGGCGGGCATTTGCAAAATACCCTACCATTATGCAGTGTCTGAGGGGCAGAAGTCATTTTTTTGCAATCCAGATTTACTTCTGCCTTTATGCTTTATAATGTATACCGTGGGTTGACAAGTAAAAGTCACTAACTGCACTAAGTGTTCATTAGAGATAATGAGTTTTTAAATATTTTTTTCTTCAAAATTCAGTCTTGATAATTAGTGATCTAAAATTCAGTTTGGTAATAGAATAACAGTTATTTAAACCACCATACATATAATTTGTTAAAATCATAAGTAATGTCATTGTAATTTAAAAAAAAATTATTTTCCTGCCTTTAATTATGATCAAATTGAATTATGTGGATATTTAATAACATAATCAACTCTGTTTATTTTCAAATATGTTCTTTTAAAGAAAAGTGACAATAATCTTATTTTTAATATTTTTATGTTTGCAATAACGCATGCTCTGCGGATTACATTACATGACAAATTTACGGTAGGAAAAATTTAAGTCATGTGAGTAATTCGATTTCGAATCCATCCACCCCTTTAACCGGGGTATGCTCTGACCAATTGAGCTAACATCGTATTGGGATGGAGCGACATCTATAGTTCAACTTCAAATCCCGCACATGACTTAATTTTTATATCTCGTAAATTTGTAATTTTGAAATGTATTCTTATTGTTAATTATTTTTTCCAAAAAAAAGGTTTCCATAAACAAGGAGGTTCTTCTAAGTTCGACTGTATGTTTATAATATGTATGTACTATGTACACCGGTTTCTACCCCATTTGCGTACCGATTCTCAAAATTATTTTTTATTTTCAAGTGTATACCGCCGAGGTGGTCCCGTATAAAAATCAAAATCGGTGGAGTAGATTATCAGTTATAGTCACAATGAACTGAAAAATGTATTCGCATATCTGGATTATTTAATGGTATATGCTGTTATCGACGATGACAACTATTTTAGGCGAGTAAATGATCTAACAAGCATTATTTATCACTAAAACGAGTAAGAGAAATATTTTTCATAAGAAAAAAGGAACCAACTTCCAACACTGAAAAATATAGTTTTCTATGTATTTTGATTATGTTTAGATAATGAGGTTTTTGCTTTTTTAGTACTTGGTTATGGTGACTTATTAGCTTATTGACTTTTACTTAGCAAAGATTTAAGAAAAATAATGAACTGAGTGAAGCAGTATTTTTTTCCAAAAACTGCATTTTGTGAGTTTTTCTTGTCAACCCACGATATGTAGGATTTATGACATAATACAAATCTTTCCTCTTCATTGTAATCAAAATTGTAAGCAAGACGAATACAGAAGATGCATAGTAAACGGAGAAACGATGCGTTCTACGAAGGACCCATCAAGCATCTGACTGACAAAGTCAATATCTGTCTTGCTCTAGAGTGAGACAGACTGACAGCGTCACTATCTGTCTCATTCTATCACTTTTATTCATTATATACAAGTGAGACGTCGAAAAGTATTAAGTATTATTTTTTTATATGACGAAATTATGAGAAATAACATTTTTAATGTTAAGAAAAGTGCCAATGTTGCACCATTGTGAAATTTTGACTAAATGAGCCATTACTTTGAAATAACTTGGCAAGGATAGTGTAGTACAGTTTTTAAGGTTAGATAGATAGATAGATAGAAAACTCTTTATTGTTACACCACTTTAGAAATATAAAAGTTTACACATTAAATTATAATAACATAGTGTTACAATGGGCGGCCTTATCACTAAAAGTGATCTCTACCAGGCAACCTTAGGATGGAGTTGAACAAATAAAACAATAGAGGCGGGTGTAGTCCAAATACATACCTAATCAAATTTCATAAAAACATTTTAAAATAAAACGTATTTTAGTGTAATTTCTAAACAAATATATAAAAAATAGCATACATATAGGTTTTTATAATAATTAAACAGATACAATTATAAACATATATATAATATATATATATATATATTATATATATATATATATATATAATATATATATGTTTATATATATTATATATATATATAAACATATACATAGCAACATACATAAATAGATAATGATATATACATATACCTATAAATTATATAAAAATATAGTACATATTATAATATTATCTCATATATAGCATAGAAATTAACAAAAATATAGTGCAAAATTAATTGGACAAATAAAACCTTTTAACTTGATCCTTGAACATATTGAGAGTCGGTGCTTGTCTGATTGATACAGGAAGAGAATTCCACAAGCGGGCAGCCTGAATAGTGAAGGATTTGCCATAAAACGAACTCGTATGAGGATGGATTTCAAGTGTGAGATTTTCTGATGACCTTAACGTGTATGAATAACAGTGAAGGAAATCGAAGCGTTCCTTGAGATAGCGCGGGGATGTAGGACTGAACAATATATTGTAAAGGAGACTGAGAATATGAGCATTCCGGCGAAAACGTATATTCAGCCAATTGAGCTTAGAACGAAACTGAGATACGTGATCATATTTGCGTAAACCAAATATGAATCTAATGCAAAAATTTTGAAGACGCTCAAGTTTATCTAGCTGTTCCTCCGTGAGATCTAGATAGCAGGCATCAGCGTAGTCAAGAATAGGAAGTAAAAGAGATTGAGCTAATGCAATTTTAGTGGCTGTTGGAAGAAAGTTGCGCAACCTTTTTAAGGATCCTGCTGCGGACAATAGCTTGCGACTGGTGATTTGTAGATGTTGATCCCACCTCATATAGCGATCCATTGTTATTCCAAGATTCTTTACAGATCTACTAAAGGGAATAGCAATACCACCAAAGAAAACTTGAGGAAGTAATGTCCAGTCTATTGTAGACAGCAATCTTGAGCTACCAATTACTATTGTTTGTGTCTTAATGGGATTTACTTGTAACCCAAAAGAATTGCTCCATTTAGCTATACGATCAAGATCAGCATTAACAGTCTGAATTGCTTCAGATAGTTTATTCACTGGTGCCTTAGAATAAATCTGTAGATCGTCTGCATATATGTGGTAGGAAGAAGTGAGGTTGTGAGAAATGGAATTAATAAACAAAGCAAACAATAAAGGAGATAAGACGCCACCTTGCGGGACGCCTGCTGACGTGTTACACCACAAAGAGTATTTATCTTCAAGGCGAACACGCTGCCTGCGCCCGTACAGATAACTGTGAAACCAATCAACTACCGTTGGAGAAATGTTAATTGAGCGAAGGAGAGCAAGAAGAATGTCAAAATTAACAGTGTTAAAGGCGTTGCTAAAATCTAATAGAGTTAATACGGTAAGTTGGCCGTTGTCCATTCCAAGACGGATATCATCAGTAATTTTGATGAGAGTAGTTACAGTGCTATGCCCAGGTTGAAAGCCAGATTGAAAAGGGTTTAAGAGATTGTGACTAGATAAGAATTTGCTTATTTGGTTGTAGATAAGACGCTCGAAAACTTTTGACAGGAATGGAAGGATAGAAATGGGTCGATAATCGGAATAAGATTTAGGGTTTGATTTTTTAGCCAAGGGAATAATTTGAGCGTCTTTCCAAATTGAGGGAAATACTCCATCAGAGACAGAGTTATTAAAAATGTGACAGAGAACAGGAAGTATAACATCTAAGATGGGCATAACCATGTTACGACTTATGCCATCAACACCAACAGCATTGGAAGTGATTGAAATTACGCTCTTCTTAACATCACAAGCAGATAGTTGATTAAAAATAAATGGAGAATGATCGGGAGTCGGTAAAGTTGAAAGATAACGTAAGGTATTGTTTTTATCTGAGATGTTAATATCAGATGACGAAGAGAAATGTTGGTTGAGAGAATTGATATTTAAATCATTAGGAATAGACTCTTGTCGTGATTTACCTATGCCCAATGACCTGAGAAATTTCCAAACTTTGGCAGGGTCCTCGTTAGCGACAGACTTGTGAACATGGTGGCGTAAAGCATCCCTACACACCATATTGCAGCGATTGCGAGATTTAACATACACAGCTTTATTTTCATCACTTGGTTGACGCTTGTATTTACTTTTAGTGACTGCTTTTTTATGCATTAACACTTTTATGTCATTGGTTAGCCAAGGAGCTGGAAGGTGTTTTAATTTTATAGCTCGCAGAGGGGCATGCTTATCATACAACTGTGTTAATAAGGAGTTGAAAATAGCAACTTGGTCATTCACAGTCGCTGCATTATATACCGGAGACCAGTCGACTACTTGGGCATCATTAAGAAATGCAACCTGGTCCATGCCACTAAAATTGCGCTGAAGTATGACTTTAGGTTTTGCTTTAGGAGGACGAATTTTATAAGATAGGAATATCAGATCATGATATGAGAAGGCATCGGCGGAACATTGACCGTGCTTCGCAACATGCAGGGTGGATGATACTATAATCAAGTCAAGAAGTGAAGGAGTGTAATTTGGGGAGTGATGAGTAGCATTTAGAGGCAGAATATGCATGTTGCAGGAATTAACGACAGCTTCAAGTGAGGAAGTACGACAATCCCGTTTGAGAAGACAGGTATTGAAATCACCCATGATAATGGTATGGATATATGAAGGGGTAAGATCTTCAAGGATTGGTTCAAAAGATGAAAAGTAATTATTACAAGAAGAACTGCTATAATAGGCTCCAAGTAAGATTTTATTATGTGAAAGAAGGACTTCCACAAAAAGATGCTCACCGGCATTTGATGTAGGTGGCTGGGATGAGGTGCTGACTACTGAGAAAGGAATATGTGATCTAAGGTAAATAGCCACCCCACCCCCACGGCTGTCAGTACGGTCATTTCGGATAAGGTTAAAGCCGGGCAAGGAGTACGATATAGAGGGTAAGCACGGCTTAAACCATGTTTCGGAGACTATGATGGCGTGAATATTTTTGTGATCTAGAGATGCCTGCATATCGGGATAATGTGCCGGAATACTCTGCGCGTTGATATGAATCACGTTAAAATTTTTCGGTACATCAGAAAACTGTGCGTCGAGAGTATCGTTGAGCGTTGGGATGCTTTCGAAACTCTGGTCACTGAGGGAACTGTTAGAAGACAATGACAAATACTCTTCACTATCAGTATTATCTGCATTGTTAAATAGGTTTAACATAGTTTGCAATATGAGATATAAATATTATATAATAAAATAATAAATACTATTTATACTTATAAATAATAATGTAAATATATATATATATAAGGTCACTTTTAATTCATCAACAATACTGCGGGGGGTGGTGTAGAATCGATAACTGAATGTGATCCACACATTTTTAATTTTCACATAAACAATTCAATACTAACTATTGCCTAAGCTGTGGCGCGTTGACTTTGAGAATGATAGCGACGACAACACTCGCGGCCGCCGTGGACAAGACTCACACATACACACGCGTTCTAGGTATTCTAACGCATTGCGAGGGCAATGAACGCGGTAGGTATACCTACGCATTGCGAGGGCAACGAACTCGGTAGGTTTACCTACGCATTGCGAGGGCAATGAACTCGGTAGGTATCTCGGTAGGTATACCTACGCATTGCGAGGGCAATGAACTCGGTAGGTATCTCGGTAGGTATACCTACGCATTGCGAGGGCAACGAACTCGGTAGGTTTACCTACGCATTGCGAGGGCAATGAGTCTTGTCCACGGCGGCCGCGAGTGTTGTCGTCGCTATCATTCTCAAAGTCAACGCGCCACAGCTTAGGCAATAGTTAGTATTGATTTTGTTTATGTGAAAATTAAAAATGTGTGGATCACATTCAGTTATCGATTCTACACCACCCCCCGCAGTATTGTTGATGAATTAAAAGTGACCTTATATATATATATAGATAGATAAAAATATAAAAGAGGTTTTTTATAACTCTCCACCTGCCAGTTGGGTATCAGTAATTCAAAAAATAGAACCGTTTTCCCCCCGTAGGGTAGAAAACGGATATTTAGGTTTCAGCCGAAGCTTGAACCACAATGAGATTATTCTTTCAATATTCGTCATCCACATCTGCTATCCTTGTCTTTCATCGTGTGTTTTCTGGCAACCCGCCTATGTCTGTCCTTGTCTAACGAAAGGTGGGAGCTACGAGGCGGCGCCCGGTGGCCATTTGCTTCAGTACCTTAAGCCGGCAAGGCTATTAAAATATGTGGTTCAAGCTTCGGCTGAAACCTAAATATCCGTTTTCTACCCTACGGGGGGAAAACGGTTCTATTTAGGTGTTCGAGCCTTCGCTTGAACCACAATGAGACGTGTTTATTATCTGCCGGCGCTGCCTCAAGAAAAGCGTACTGTGAGCTTAAATTAAAATTATCGTGAAGGATTGGATTAATCTAAATAGCCCGCAGACATTTAATCTGTTAAATAACCAAAAATCTAGACTTAAAAATGTATTTTAATTTGAATAATTATGATAATCAACAAAATGATATTAAATCTGACCAATTATGTTTCAATATTAATAATTAAGTAATTGGAGAAAATTGTGCACTTAGTACATTTGTGTTGTTGGGTCTTGAACCGCCTTTAATTTCCTTAAGGTAATGATTAAAGAATGTGTTTTTTGATTGCCAATTCCCTCTTTTAAATATCTGATCAATGTTCTGGTTGTTGAGCAACTGCTGCTCTGAAGGTACCTGCTGATACAGAAATACCAGCTTCCTTAAACAAGGTTCTGATCCAACCTGCAATTACCGAGCCAGATGCATTTTTTGCTTTACCTCTGGTCGTAATTAAAATATTTTTCAACTGATGCGGCTTACGATGATCAGAAGAAACACTAATTTCTTTTTTAATCCAAAAAACTAGGTCGAGCCGCTTATCGAGTGTATTTTGTCCCTTTCTAATCTGCCATCCAGATTGTCTATAGCAATGTGAGTCTGGTTTGGACCCGAATTTAGGCTAAAGGTGATTCCAGAATCATTGTCTTCGTTAGCGTTATTCTCTCTCTTAGTAAAGTAAGATCGTGGACCCTTCTGCGGCTTCCGCCAGAAGCTAGAAGAAGCAGTGTACACGTGTGTCGAGAAACTGCGAAGAGACTTTCCTCCTCAAATTTATACGTCTTCAGAAATAATAAGAGGTCTTCCATCTTCCATGATATGGCTTTCTTTGTTGGTGGGTTCTCAGCGAAGGCGCCTTTAATTACTCGTTTTACGAGTGGATGTGAGCTGAGTTACTGTGATCGGAGGGGGTTGCTAAAGTTAGCAACGACTGATTTGTGCAATGCTATGGTCCTAGGTGCTAATTTTATTTCTGTGTAAAGATAGCATAGGTATTTAGCCAAGTCTTTTGGTTCAGGATTGTCCCTCTGGATGTTGTTTTCAAGTGACCATTGACACCATCTTTACCAAATTGGTTTGTAGGTTTTTAGAGTGGATTGCCTCCAAGACGCTTCGAACAATTTTATTTTGTTAACGGACCAGCTTTCTATGTGTCTGGTCCAGCCCGAACCAACCAAACTCTCAAACTCAGCTGATCTACTCCTGGTGGTGGTAGATTTGTGCGGAGGTCGATGAGGTTCTTTCGAAGTTCTGGGATCTCGAAATGTGGTCCCTCCGCACGCTGCTGAAGTTCTGGTTTCCAAAAGGCTCTCTCCCAGATCGGGGCTACGATTAGTTATCGCCTCTTCGATGTTTATAGATGCCGTAGTACACGTGGTATTATAGCCGGAGGCGCAAACTTTTCTCGGACGCAAACAGATCTAGCTGGGGTTTGCCGTATTTCTGAAAAATCACGGATGGTATTCGATGATTCAAGTGCCATTCAGGGAGAGACTTGTTCCTCGATAAGCTGTCTGCTATTTCATTGTACACCGGGTATGTGTCGGGCAATCAGCCAACAATTCATTTTCTCGCAATGCAGGATTTTTGTAGTGGCTCTCAGCAGTAGTGTGGACTTCGTGCCACCTTGTTTGTTGATGTATGCTACTGATGCTATGAGAGTTATGTTTGATACTTCCCGGCCCAGCTGATGAAGAACTTCGAGAACAGTACAAAGTTCCTTCAAATTGCTGTGCCACTTGCGCTGAGTGGGAGTCCACTGGCCCCACAACAACTGACTGTTTACTATAGCTCCCCAGCCATCCTCCACAGCATCCGTGGCTATGAATATCGTCGGATTCTTGTGATAAATTTGGGTGCTTTTGTAACTGTTCCCTAACTACCAATTCAGTTCTTCGTGCACTGCTTCCGGTATGTTAAACTTGCGAAGGGGTTGTCTGAATGGGAGACGTATCGATGCTTTTTGTACCAGACGACAGCGAAGCCTGCCTAGAGGCACCACCAGGGAAGCGAAGTTTAGTCTCCCTAAAAGCACTTTCGCGTCGCGCCAGCTCCAGCGCTTCCTCTTTATGAGAGCTTGGATGCAACTTTTTATTTGCAAAACTTTGGTCTCCGGTAGTCTCTTGGCATTTTATTCTGGTTGATGCTATACAAGATGACTTTGTCCGATTCACTTGCCACTCGTCAGAAATCTCGCTGCATACATCACTTGGTTTTCTAAGATCACAGCGTTTTCGTGAATGAAAAGAAAATCATCTAGATATACTAGCACTCTCATATTTTCCTGTCACAATTGTTGCGCTACCCAATTCGTGATTTTCACGAATGCTGATGGGGCTGACGCCAGTCCGAATGGAAGACATGTAATTTCGTAAGTTCATCCCTGGTAAGATAGCGAAAGGAAGCGTCGGTGACTTTGCATGATGGGAAAGTGAAAATATACGTGAGAAATATCTATTTTCATCATAATTATGATCTCCTATTTTTAGGTGTGAGCGAATTCGTTGTTGATAATTAAACGAAATGGGGGGAATATACAAACTCGTTTAGACTCTTGAGGTTTAGGATAGGGCGATTCTCCCCGTTCGTTTTCTTTCTCAAAAACATTGTTGAGAGAAACCCTGTTTGATGTGAGCTCTCTTGCAGAGCGTTTAAGTTTAACAGACTTGTTATTGCTGCTGACTTCTCGGAGGATTGTCTTGTTTGAAATCTCCGGACATTTGCTTCCGAAAATACAGTACAGGGAGGCGATCTTCTGAAGGGTATTCTGTATTCGCTTATGATTTTTAAAATTGATTCGGGTGTCCTGTGCCAATAATTTGTGAAGTTTGCGAGGCACCCCGCCGTGAAGCAGTCATTTCTGGCCTCTCCCCCCTCCTTTTTTCCTGAGGGGGCGTTGCTGGTGTTGGTATTGATATATCTTGGAGGCCCCTTGAAGGGATATTTTCTTTTGTATGCCTTTTCTTCAAACAGATACGTTTCAGAGGGAGGAATCTCGTGCAGAATATTTCGTAAGCTCTTGTTTTGTGGTTTGTAAATATCTCTGCGTTGCTCTATGATTTCTGCTCGTCTTGCACAGACGTATTGGATAAGGGCATCTGATGATTTTCGAAATTGAGAATCAGCTTTTATGAAGTCATTGTCGACCTTTTTCCGCATTTCCTTAGAGAGGCTTTCTGGCAGCCTTTGGATAGTCATCCTTTGTTGAAAAAGACCATTTGTAGGTTATTAGGTTTCAACGCACAAAATGCATGTGAAGCTTGGAATTGCTTTTGAGTGTTCCGCGTATCTTACACTACGCCATTCGGAATCTCTGAACTTCTGGCAGTTCATGGCGTGCTTCAACGCCTCTGAATCAGCTTTGGATATCTTTGGATGTTGTTTCACGGTAATGGGAGCAAAATCAATTGGAGGTTCATCATCGGAAACTTCGTTTTGAAGTGCAGCGACCTGTCGTTGGGCGTCGGCGATTTTCTTTCGCAAGATTTCTTCCTGCGATGCACCTGTTTCCCCTTTTTCGTCAGACTGTGTGTCGTCGGTACTATCTGGAACTGATTCGAGTGATCTGTCAAGCTCCTCCTGAACTGGGCAGGTAACTGATTGATGCTGTAGAATTAGTTTGACAGTCCCATTTTGTTCCGACTGCATCGCTAACATTTTATTGAGAAGGGTCATTTGCTGGCTTAATGCATTTGCTAGCAAGTGTTCACTGCTCCCCTGCACTGGCGGTGCCGAAGAAGCATGTTCTACTCGTGGCGTCGCAAGCGGCTGCTTTGGGTTATCAGCTTCCTTTTCGCTAGAGCCACTTTTTTGCTTTTAAACACCTCCCCGGCGAGCTCGAGGTCTCGGAACGTGGCTTTATTTTGGGCTTGAGTGCTGCTACGGTGGACATAAACGCTTTGTAGCACGGTGCGTATACCTTCTCCATCAAACTGTGGGATGAGTGTAGCAGTACCCTTCCCAATGGCCATCTGATGATCGAAGCTTGTTTTGATAGAGACGATGCCGATTCGTCGAAAGTTCTTATCATATCCGTTGTGGGGATAGCGAATCTGAATTTAATCTCTACTGAGTGCGGCTCATGATTGCTTTCAAACAGATCCTGCAGTGAGTATTAATAAATCGGCCAGTCCCGCCATCCGTCAGGAAAATTTTTATCCACCGAAGCTACGATCGCTTTAAATGAAGTTTCTTCATCCTCTGGACACGGTCCAGCTGCCAGCTCTACTATGGTTGTTAGTTCAGGCATATCTGCTACAAATAGATGCAAATACTGAAACAGTTCAGTATACATAGATGTTGTCGCTTCGATCAATACCTTGACTCAGAAGTTGACACGTCGTATAAATTGAAGCGACCCATCCAAGTCATGACCGCGGCGGACGTTGCTTAACTTTGCTGATCGAATCAGAATGGCTATGCAAACTTGGCTACGAGCGCTTCGAAGTCTTGTCGAGATCATAGTAGAATGATGACTCGAGTCGTCGCTGGGTCATGGGCGCCGAGCGGAAAGTGTATATGCTTACTTGTAAGACTTCTTGAAGTTTTCTTGATCCATCAATACGTCGACTCTGAAGTTGACACGTCGTATAAATTAAAGCGTCATCGAGAATAAAACTGATGCGACGCTTTATCTTGATGTGACATTTGAGGCGTCGTCGCATCGTTTTGTTTGACACGACGATTTGCAGTGAGTCGACGTAACTTTGCATTTTATTATAGACTAATAATTCTAGTCTTGTCGAGATCATACTAGAATGATGACTCGAGTCGTCGCTGGGCCATGGACGCCGAGCGGAAAGTGTATATGCTTAATCCAAGTTATTAATATTTTTCTTCGGCGCACGATGCACGTGTTCGCCGGACGAATATTAAAAGCGTACTGACGCAAATGGCCGCCGGGCGCCGCCTAAATACAAAAACACACAATATACACACGTACAAATTTTCGTTTTTACCCAGGGAAGAAAAAGATAAAAAAAAAATACTCACACATAGACATAAACTAACCACATCAAATATAATATACACATATTATATTTTAAGTTACCATAATGACAATATGAGTGAATTCACATCCTGATCCACATTTATGATAATTATGTCACCAGGTCTGAACGGAATAAACTATAGTGATAAACTCTATGGTTTGATGTGAAGTTAAAATAATAACGTCAACGTCAAAACAAATTGAAAGTGTCAAATCAAAACAGCTGATACGAGTAGTAGGTAGTAAAATTATTTCAAGATAAGGTGAATAATGCATAATGTGGTCTAAAGCTACATATTAACTTAAAATTCGGAGGTTCCGTACCCAAAGGGTAAAAATTGGACCCTATTACTAAGACTTCGTCTGTCACCAGGCTGTATCTCAAGAACGGTGATAGCTAGACAGTTGAAATTTTCACAGATGATGTATTTCTGTTGCCCTATAACAATAAATACAATAAGTTGGCCAAGTGCGAGTCGGAGTCGTGCACGTTAAAGCAAAAAAAAGGTTAAAATATGAAGTCTAATGTTGTATAGCTAATGGTACGGAACCCGACTCACACTTGGCCGATTTTTTTTCAATATGAAGTGTCTATGTCAAAAAACAACATATTTGTAAATCATGCCTCAATGAAACTTAATTTATTTTACTTAATTAATTTATTTCACTTATTACTTTGATTTTCATTATTATTCACGTCATTTATTTTATAACATAATTTTAATTTTTTTACAATATTCATATATAAAAAAAAAGAAACAAATATTATAAAAAAAAAAAAATTTGGATGCCGCCGGCAGCGGGGCAGGGCCCAAGCGGTTAGGGCTGCAGAGAGAGGAATCTTCGGACAATGCGTGTCGTGTCGAGTATCACTGCCTTCTGCATCTGACCCTTGATCCAAACGTCTAGTGAGAGCCTCTTGAGGTGTTGGTCGAGGCTCTTCGCTATTAGGCCGTTCGCTGAAACGACTATCGGGACAATGATCGTCGAGTCAACATCCCACATGGCGGTTATATCTTGAGCCAAGTCAAGGTACTTGCTGACTTTGTCCTTCTCGGCCTTCACGAGGTTCTCGTCATGTGGGATGGTAATGTCGACGAGCACTGCCCGGCGCAATTATTATTATTATTATTTTTATCTATATATTTGGATGTGATTAATAGCACCGATATTTTAAAAAATAAAACTAAAACAATGAGTGCAAAATTGGGAAATTTGTGATCGCACATACCTACTTAAATATGAGACCAAGGGTTCGGTTTTCAACTATTTTGAAAAAGTCTAATCTCTTTACTAAGTGACGTGGATTTTTTCCCTTGTTTTTTCCAGACCTGGTATGACATGCCCTCTTACCCGGTACCAGATTATCGTCGAGTTTTGGGACACCCGTATAAATAATATGTAATACTAGCTGCGCCCCGCGGTTACACCCGCGTGGTGATGGATGATGATGATAAAATTTATGATATGTGTTTATCAAGTGCCTTATCTACCTCCATACCATATTTTTTTATAAGATTTATATATGAATACATGGCTTACGAAAATATGATCATGTCATTTATTTTCGTAATAAGCACAAGTGGCTCCCTATTCGTCGTCGCCGGAATACTCATATATTATCTCTCCTTTACAGTATTCTGTTCAACCCCTTTATCCCCGCGCTATCTCAAGGAAAAATTTAAATTTCTTCATTCTACCCATTCTCTGTAGTTACTGTCATTAGAAAACTTAACTCTATACCTACAGCAGTTACAATTATTAAGACCCAGCGTATACGCTGTCGTGATTGTTTGTTAATAGAGTAATTCGATGTTAACGAAAGATATTTACTGTCTATTAATGTAGTTTGAAGCGCTCGTAGCGAAGTTTGCTTAGGCGTTCTTAACCGATCAGCAAAGTTAAGCAACGTCCTCCGCGGTCATGAGTTGGATGGGTGACCGCTAGTGACATTACTACTGAGCGCTTCCGTGCTTCGGAGGCCACGTTAAGCCGTTGTCGGTCCTGGTTGTTGTCTTAGGATGGCAGTCGTTATAGCAAAACTTTCTCAGTAAATAAGCAATAATATGTTAGTTTAAGGTATATATTTTAGGGGCCGTGTTATTTATAATGCTAAGTTGCCTGAAATAAATGATGTATTATTATTATAAATATCACGTTTGAGAGAAACAAGGTGTTTATAAACCATCCTGCAAGGGGCATGGTATTTGGTAATTTTTTTTCAAAGCTAGGTTAATTTCTTCCAACGAAATGCAGGTAGACCAAATTTTCACCACGGTATAGCTTTCTCATTATGGATCTCACCAGGTGCCGATTGTGCTTAAATGACGAATACAATAAATATGCCCAGCGGAAATGACGATGTGAGATAACAGAAATTTTGCGCATGACATCGTTGTAAATGTTTATAGCAGTCTTCAAACATTTTTTATCTCTACCTAAATCACGTTCACAAATTATTAGAGCTCAAAATTTTGGTCCAGAGCGGGAATCGAACCTGACCCTTCAGGCCCTTAGGCTATCGGAACATGCTCGACTGAGCTGAATTGATGCTCTAATTTGATTATTTTAACCTGCGGTCATTAACCAGACTGCTAGGTTTTGTCTAATCGAAAGAAGTGCTTTTTCAAACTCTTAGGTAACTCTCAGAACGATATCGCCACCTCTATACTTGAGCACTCATTAAGCGGACAATATTGTCCTCGGCGCCATTTTCCGCAAACTCATTATGCGGACATATTTGTCCTGTAATGGCTACCGTGCTCCCGTACTTTCTAAAAATCGTTTTTTTGCGTGTTTTTGGCCGTTATTTAAATGTCAATTTGTGTTGAGTAAGAGGTGTCAAGGGGAATTTTACAAAAATATTTTTTTAAATTTTCGATAAACACCTCTCTGGAAGTTTTCAAAAAGGAACGAAAAAGTATTTTTATTTTTTTGTAGTAGCTGTAGTGTTGTATATAGTTCATAGTATTTTGTTTAATAAAGGCATAACGAAAAAGTATAATTGTATGTACCTTAATATTTTATTGCACGTGTAACCTTAGCCTATCCGTAATATATTCTTTACCCTACGTTTTCTGTGTTTCGGTGCTGTCTGTCGACTGTCACTGTGTCAGCTGATCTGCCCAGCTGATTTCTATCAAAATAAGCCGAAATTACAAAATAACAAATATATTTTTTTAATTTTCTTGCACAGTTACAGTTTCCAGGACAGCTATAATGTACCTGATACATACTCATACAAAATATGTAGGATGATTTGAATATGTAGTAACCCAAAAATATTGACAGTGAAACGTGAGCAGCGTAGACCTAATATACCTACACCGTCACTGAACGTGAGTAACTTTGTTTTTGTAAACATTACAAAGAAGAAAATGTCATCAGTGGAAGCATGGATTAATAAATCACATGCGTTTTGTTTACTTTTGCGTCAGCGACCCACGACCCTTAGCCGTTCCGCCAAAGTCCGTGATTATTTTGGAACTCGGAGCGTGTGCAATTGATTGCCTAACCTTATAATCTTTAGCCTAGTTATGAACGAAAATCAATAAATTTCGCTAAGACGGTGATTATATTTAGAAATTGCCTACATTAGCGTAATTACAATTAAACTAGCTATCCATGAAAGATTTTTCATTATCAGAGTTCAATTTTAAATATTTAGTTTTGTGTTCTGTGCATATGTGCGTTCTAGACTTAGTGTGTGTTTGATTGTTTGGAATAACTTACCTCTTCCATTCTGGAACACATAATCCAAGGTAGGTTAATTTTTCCAAATTTTTCTGATCTATTATTATATTATCTATTATCCTCTGTACTATTTACTGTTTTTAAGTAGCTGATAAGTTTATATTATATAGCTTCTATTTTTCATATAAAAAATATATTGATGCCACAATTGTCATATAAGTTACATTATAAATCGATGGAAGTAATTTACCTGTCCATATCAACTTAGGTTTATCTATGAAATATCAGAAAATATTGTTTATTTTCTTTGAAAAGATCTCCATGTTCTGTGTATCATTCATTACCATCTTACATGCTTAATTTATAGTAATAGTGTATGTATCCTGACAATAACAAAGAAGTTAAGTTAAACTATTCTTGTTAGATACACTTTTTTAATATATAATGCCTAGGTGTGTGGTGTGGCAATATAGTTACACTTAAGTTATATAAACCAGTAAAATGGCATTTTTTTAATATCCATATTTCTCCCGCTTTGGCCCTAACTGAACTGTGCATTGCTATTATTTGCAGCCATTTAATCCCATTAGCATTTTGGTGCATGTGGTAATGCTAAGAATTAATATAATATTTAGAAATCAGCCTGTAGGCTTTTTATAGTGGAACTGAATAATAAGCATGATATCTGAACTGGCAATTGTGGTATTGTAGAAGATAATAATTTGGGATGGAATGGGACTGGTATTGTGGTACTGATATGGCTTATACAATAATGGCTAAATACAATAACAAATACACACACATTATAATTTTTTTATGATGACTTACTGTGGGAGCATTGTTTCTATGGCATTTTATTATATCTCCCTGACATTGTTTTTTTTATATTTTTATATAATACAAATATAACTTAAGTATTTCAAGTAACTAAGATTGACTTAAAATTCTTATTATAAATGAAATATTCATTACCTTTTATTTATAATTGATTTTAAATAAACATCTAATTTATTATAGGCAAGTTCTCATTGAGAAAATACAACACTTTTATGGGTTTTCCATTAAGTTGGTTTGTATCATCAATGTATCAGCTCCCCTGTGGAGAAAGGTTTCAGATGGTTAAAATTACAGGCACATGAGACTTAATAACTATGTCTATGTCTCAAGGTGACGGGCGCAGTGCAATTATTGACTTGTGACTAAATGCATCTGATATAGGCAGAGGTTAGTCTGCTTAACTTCAGGTGGGCCTCGAGCTTGTTCTGTCAGTAAAAAATATTTCAAAGCTACTTTTTTTATCAAATGTAAATACTCTGTAGGACTTTTGTGTGCTAATATTTAGCAATATTAGCTCCCATCTCTCAACTATTTAGATTTCATATTTCACCAAAACAAAACTTCTTGATGACAAATATTTTAAAAATGTTTTAATTTCATGTATAAATATTTGTAAAAAAATATAAAATTTTGATTGAAATACTTGTATATTTAAATAAAACATTTAAAAAATATAAAAATTATCTAGTGACAATTTTGCCTAATTTTCCTGTTACGCCTATGTGACGTCACAAACGCCACGCAGCCAAACCAGAAGAATATTCGACATGTGTTGCTTCTAAACGAAGCATCCTTATAATACCATGCACTCAAAGAGAAAAGAACTCCTATATTTTTAAAGATTTATTAAAAAAATAATTTAATGTGGTCTTAAAGCATTTTTAAAATATTTGTTATTATTGAATATGGATTTTGCAAAGTAACGCCTAAATCTATTCAGCACAAAACTTGATGTATTAAAAATGATTATTGTATCTTACTGTTCATGATAACAAATTATCGAAAAAAAAACATCGCAGATATAATGATAACCATATCACTGTTATGGTATTCCTTAATAATAAAAAACATAAAGAGTAATGCCGATCTAGGATAGCATGTTGTTAACATAAGTTAATGCTTAGATTAAGTTGGTTGTAATATTTTATGTACTTGACATTGAGCACTCAACGTCTGTCACATTTAGTTAACAAAAATCATTATTAACCAATTAATTCAACTTGAACTGAGTACAAATTGTACCCGTTTAAAACATTTTATTTAACGGTAAAGGTAGGTTAAAACCAAAGATTGTATCAATAATGCAAAGGTACAGTAGGCTGCGAGTCACTTTGTCCCCGTGGAACAAAGTTATACTTGTGACAGTAGAGGAGTGTTTTATGTATAAACAATTTCACTCATTTCAATTTGGCATACAGTTAAATAATACTAGGTACACTTGTTTCATTAATTAAATGAAGGAGGTATACATTTTGTAACACAAAAAGTGTTACATGTTATAATTATTATTATTGTATTTATAAGTATAACAATTGTATGTTTATTTATTTATTTACTAAATACTTACCTAGTAAATATTGCACACATTAAATTCAGTTCTTATAGTGTTGTCCTTATGCACTTCCCAATTAGTTTAACTTCTATTTATCATGCAGTCAATATCGTCCATTCATTAATTAAATTCTTTTGTTATTATTATCAATGATGTGCATCGCTTAATATATTTCATTGCTGTTCTCAAAATGCTTACCAATTGATTTGTTGCTTAACATAGTCTTAAGGCCTACATTTATGTCAATTATAATATTATGCTTAATGAAAACTTTTTTATTGTCATAATTACGTTGTAGAAACTAACCGCAATAGAGTAAATTTCTTATTTTATTCTCAGTATTTTTGATAACTCCAGTATGGACTTTGTGGTGGGTGGATTAGCTGGTGTTGGGGCTGGATTCTTCAGTAACCCTTTTGATGTTGTCAAGACTCGGATGCAGCTGCAAGGCGAGCTCCGAGCCAAAGGCCAGCATGCGGTGCATTATAAAAACATACCGCATGCAATGTTTACTATAGTGAAGCACGACGGAGTGGCAGCACTGCAGAAAGGCCTGGTGCCGGCTCTGTGGTTTCAACTGGTTGTCAATGGTGTTAGGTAAGAGTTAGTTTGTTTTTGGGGTAGTGATTGGAACAACCACAATATAGATACTTAAAATTGGCGAGATAACACCAATTGAGCTTTCAAAACCTCCAAATTATTATTTTATCCTGAGCACTAGGTTTAAAGTAATATTATATATTCATTTTTTTTCTCAAATCGGGGCTGCGCACTTTCTTTCCTATCCATGATTCGAAGATGCAAATACAAAAATTATTTTGGACATACGCCTCTAAAGTGTCACATTCAATTAACTGATTGTTAAAACAATAGAAAATTTAAAATAATTATTTATTTTGTAACATTCAGTTACCTTTCCAATACTTTTATTATTGCTCAGATAACGCTCCCAGCTTCAGTAAACTACATATTTACTAAAAGAGTAGGTAGGTACCCGTTATGTTGCTTTTCCTGTCACGCGTATAGTTCGGGTGCGGATCTTGCACGCACGCGGGCTGCTGGCATCCTATAATTTCATACATGTTTTCCTATCACATGACAGGAAAGGAGCCCTTATCAACACCATATAGTATGCCAATATAGTAGCTGTTTCCGAAGAAATTGCCATGCATGCTATCAAAAATACACAATGGCGGATTTAAGATGGATGTCATACTGCCTCAACTTCTCTGAAACGAAGCCATCTTGTACTACAGTTCAAATTGAACTTGGCATCCCATACTACATCATTTAACTGGTTTCAGGTTAGGCATATACCAGCAAGCTGACAACTTAGGCCTATTACGCGATGACAAAAACAACACAAAATTCGTTAACAGTCTCTTTTTCGGGTGCGTATCGGGCATGAGCGGAGCGTTTTTCGGCAGCCCGCTTCAGCTTGTGAAAACGCAACTCATGTCGTATTCTTCAGAGAGGATAGCGGTTGGTACCCAGCACGCTCATAGAGGGATGACGTACGCTATGTCCAAGATATACAGAAGGAATGGACTGTCAGGCCTGTGGAGAGGTGCTCATGGCATGATGATCAGGAATTCTATTGGATCCGCGTCTCAGATAGCATCTTTCGCTGTGTAAGTATAAAAGCTTCTCCACCCAGTTTGAATTTGCACTGAATCTGTCTAAAATTATCAACAGATCGCAACGTAAGTAGCCACGTTGAAGTCTACTTTCATTTGCAAGAGTTGGACTTACATTCCTTGTAATCAACAAGTTGTGGAGAGATTTTTGGAATAACAATATTTTGTAACCAAATAAATTGTATTAACATTATTGCATTAACGCCTAGTCGTTTTGTATTGTAATATTGTGTGTAGATCATAACTAGGATATTGTGATTTATAACTACAAACATAATATTTTAGTTCTTATTTGACGTTAAATTTAATAATAAATAATAAAAAAAAATATTATGTATGTACAGGAAAAGAGCCCTTATCAACACCATATTATGACTATGCCAATATATTAGTTGTTTCCGAAGAAATTTCTATGCCTGCTATCAAAAATACACAATGGCGGATTTAAGATGGTTGTCATACTGCCTAAAAAAATATATTATGTATATATTTTCAATGTTCTACATAATATTTAACGTGGGGTGCCGGGATAGAATGTGAGCCCCCATCTATACTCGTGGGTGTCGTAAAAGGCGACTAAGGGTAACACACCAGAAGGTGGGCAGCAGCGCTTTCTGAGGAACTGATATCTCACACTGCGATCCCCAAGACGCCTGCCAAGCGTGGAGATTATGGCAAACCCCCCCTAATAGGAGGGGCAGTGTTCAGCAGTGGACAATCCGGCTGATATAGTACATAATATTTGCATGTCCTATTGTGACGAAGCACGCTAATATGCCCAATAGAACCTAGATAAGTTAAGATAAGTATTATTAATATTTATCTTAACTTATCTTAATTAAAGCAGATATATATAATTACATTTTAAGCTTACAAAATTACAAGAAAGAATATTTTATCTGCGTGTGGGATTCGCAGCCGCTACCTTCCGTCCATAAAGCCGGGACACGAGTTGTCGTGGTGACTGAGTCATAGGTCAAAATCATCCTATCGTTCCTATTTTTAACCGTGTTAACGACGGAGCTACATCTGCAGCCAAACTGAATTGTTGACAAGTAAAATTTTTCTATTATTTTTAAACTTGTTTTGAGCTATCACTAAGTCACTACGATAACTTATGTCCCGGCTATAGGGACGGATGCTCGCGGGTTCGAATCGTACTCGGGGTACAAATTTTTTTACTCGTTGTAATTTTGTAAATAAATTGTAGTTTTAAAACAGAGGTGCTATATTTGATGATTTTTTCTAAATTTCAGTTGTAAAGAATGGATGGATGCCAACAATATGTTCCAGCAATCTAAATATCTATCTGCGTTCGTCGCCAGTAATATTGGAGCGATTGTAAAAACTGTGTTTTTGACTCCCATGGACGTTATCATGACCAGACTTTACAACCAAGGTAACTTAAACACAAATAATAAGAATTTACTTATTGCTACTTATGGTCTCTGCGCTGCTCTTAGTGCCGCCCGCCCTTTGCCCATTTGATGTTGAATTTCTTTTACTGTCTTCTTTTTAGGGTTCCGTACCTAAAGGGTAAAAAGGGGACCCTATTACTGAGACTTCGCTGTCCGGCCGTCTGTCACCAGGCTGTATCTCAAGAACGGTGATAGCTAGACAGTTGAAATATTCACAGATGATGTATTTCTGTTGCCGCTATAACAACAAATACAAAAAGTTGGCCAAGTGCAAGTCGGACTCGCGCACTTTAAAACAAAAACAGGTTAAAATATGAAGTCAATGTTGTATAGCTAATGGTACGGAACCCTTCGTGCGCGAGTCCGACTCGCACTTGGCGGGTTTTTTTCTGTGTAATGTAGTTTGTTTCTTATACTCTTCATTCTGGAACACTAATACTGAGGCTAAGCTCTGCGGAGCGTAAAATATAATACAGTACAACATGAATGTTTTTTTTATATGATTGTGACTGAACCCACCTGACACCTCAGCCAATAACAGATGCATTTCTTCACTAGTGACGAGTTGCAATGCGCCCGTTACATTGAGACATACAGTTGTTAAGTCTCATGTGCCTGAAATTTTTCTGGCTCTCAAGGACTGTTGCCGGAACCCACTGTTTAGTGCTTGGCTACAGATTTTCTACTTGAAGGTGGTAGCTAGGCGGGCATTCGCAATATGCCCTTCAACTATTTGATGAAGCTCAAGCCGGCAGTGGTGGGGTTTGAACCAAGTACCTGCGGCACGGCAGTCCATAGCTATAAGCCCTCGGCCATCGTTGCTTACCAATCAAAAAATAAAAAATCAAACTTCACCAGTGTATTCATTGAATGGTGTTGCTTTAAATCATATTTGTTTAGTTATCTTGTTAAATGCAAAAAACTAATTGCCTCGCTCTTTTGAGGTACCGATTGCCACAGCCTATAATATTTATCGGTTTTGATCACAGTTTCAAACTACATTATGAATCAGCTTTAAAGTATGTATTTGTTAACTAAATAGAGGGTATGCTGCATAATACCCTACAAGCTAGGGTGCAATATTTTTTTCTTCCTTTACGAGGTAGAGACCCGCAACATACGGACGGACATACAGCGAAATGGGGCTTCGTTTTTTCCCTTGGTTAGAGAACCCTAAAAATAAGTGAAAAAGCTACCACAAAAAAATATGTAGACATAAAATATCATGAACTAGGTAAATGCTATTTGAAAATATCGTAGATAGTAAACAGCTATGGACTGCCGTCCCTCAGTTCTATGGTTCCTTCCCACCGCCGCGCCGCGGCCGACTTGAGCTTCATAATGGACAAGCATTTTGCTTATAAACCTAACAGTGTGTTCCGGCAGCAGCCCTTGAAAGCCAGTAAAATTACAGGCCCAAGAGTCATAACAACTGTATGTTTTAGGTTGGCGGGCGCAGTCACTATATTGACGAACTGCATCTGTTATAGGCAGAGGTTTCCGCTTAACATCAGGCGGGCCTCGTGCTTGTTCCGTCACAATTATATTAAAATAAAACCGGCCAAGTGCGAGTGGGACTCGCGCACGAAGGGTTCCTTACCATTATTTGTAACCTAATCTTGCAAGTTACAGACACTTTTCACAGTGTCCGATTGAGGCGGGTAGGTACGTTCCTATCCTAGATAGGTACGAACCCTAAATAGTGAACTCTAAATTGTTTATTTTTAAAGTAGATATTTAACTAAATATTTGGTGAATATTTCAAGTTTCTACCTGTTTTCATTATTATTATTATTTTTAGCAAATAAACGGTGAAAACCTCTTTTATTGTATGGGAGCCCCCTTAATTAATTATTTTATTTTATTTTTAGTATTTGTTGTTATAGCGGCAATAGAAATACATCATCTGTGAAAATTTCAACTGTCTAACTATCACCGTTCTTGAGATACAGCCTGGTGACAGTAATATGGTCCCGTTTTTACCCTACGGAACCCTAAAAATGTCAATTGAAATCATTGTTGCAATGTAATCGCGTGTTACACTATCGGAACAGAGCATTATATATATCGCTATAACCTATTCCTATCATTAACAGAATTTTGTTATAGCTGTTTTGTGTAATCCATTATGTGAAAAACAAGCCGTGATGTATGTCTTACAAATATAATTTCAAGGCCATGATGTTATTAAACAAAATACCGTGATAATATAATTATCATTGGCAAATGTAAACAGTTGCCAAGCGGCCACAATTTTGTAGCGGAGTCGTACAAAAGTTATTGTAATTATGAAATGCTTGCGGTTGATTCTTTTTTGTTTTATTGGAAATGGGTTTCACTTAAGAAAAATTTACTGAATAACTATCATATCCCAAAGTTCACCTAACTGAAGACGTAATTATATGCTTTTCATTTGACCATAAATGTATGCTTAAAAAAAAGGTTTAATTGAAGAACGAAGCATCCTGAAATTGAAAACATTATTTTCATTTTAGACCAGTGTTTCTCAAACTTAAGACCCTGACCCAAACCTAAAAATGGGCTAACCCCAAACTCAATCATCGAGATTCACAGTTCGATCATTCTTAGTTCATAGATTATTAAAATAAAACGCAATTTTGCTTTTTAGAAAAAAAACCTCATATACCTTAAGGATTTTATGATCATCCAATTGGAAGATCAGGGCTGTTCTATAACAGTCCTGATTTTTTATCCGGTAACAGTTATACTTTTAAATCTGACTCAATAAATATAACTATTGCGTAGTGCAAATGATAACGCACAATCATGGTGTGTAATCTATACGCACAACAGCAACATAATCAAAGTTATGGTACCTACTGTTTATTTACATTTTACGTATCGATAATATTTCAAATGAATTATGTTGTTACAGAAAAAATATTTTACCGACTATAGATAAGTATATTAAGGTTAGGAATATTATGAAGAAGTTTTTATATAAACCCTTTAAGCCGAAATCATCAGAACATATGACAAATTAATATTTAATTTAATTATTCGCAATAAGAATGTAAAAAAATCGTAGCATTTGTTCCAACATCTCCTAAGTGCTAAAAATGTATCAAAAACAAAAAAAAAATATTAATAATTTATGGATGTTAAAAGATGACTTGCAATGGGACATTATTATATTTTTTTTCCTACACAATACTACCTGCTTTCGGTTAGTAGCAATTTATTATTAATTATTAATTAAAACGGTACGAGGACCAATTACATGGGCAAGGGTCATGATTCTTAAAGTTAAAAGAATATATTTTGAAAAATAAAACCTTCGAAACCAGATAAATGAAAGCAATGATTAATCTGAAATAACAAAGTTAATCTAGAAAAAAAAACATATTGTCATGCCAGTATTCACCTAGCCCGAAAGTAGTATAGTATATAGGAAAGTAGCTTGCTTATAAAAATAATCAATAATGCTTTCCGGCACTATCAGTCCTTCAAAACAGAAAGTCCACGTTTTAGCTTTAACCTGCTATTAAAATTTCGACCACATCATCTTTTGCCAAAAGGTGAGATAGTGGTCAAAATTAGTAGGGAGAAGAGCCTTCAGACTTGTCGATGACCCAAAATTTACCATCAGGCTGGAGCCGGTGAGCGTACGTGGTGACGTTGGCTCGCTATGCCTGCTCTACAGATACTATAACGGGGAATGTTCTGATGAGATTTTTTACCTCATACCTCCGCCATACTTTTATAACCGAACTGGCCGCTATCCCCAGAAAGCCCACCCGCACATGATAGATACGTGGATGTCTCGTACTCGATTTAATCATCTGTTTCTGCCACGCACCTGTAAGTTGTGGAATGCTCTTCCACCTGAAGTTTTTCTCAGGTCTACAAACGGAACCGCTTCAAAAGGAGCGTGAATGGAGTCCTTTCTCTTAACGGTAGCGAACGTACCAGTAATGCTCAAAGATGGCAGTGACCACTTACCATCTCGTATAAAAAAATAGTAATAAAAATCGTTTTTTTTTTCCTTTTTTCCAGCCGTAGACGCAAGTGGGCGTGGTGTTCTCTACACAGGCATAGTAGACTGCGCTCGAAAGATAACCAAAACCGAAGGTATACTGGCTTTCTACAAGGGAATAGGACCTTCGTACTTGAGGCAAGCTCCGCACACTGTTCTACTGCTGGTCTTCTGGGACATGCTGAAAGACATCCAGAAAGGATTCGAGAAGCCATTGGAAGTTAAAGCAATATGAAAATGTAGTATAGAAGTTTCTTGTGACGATAACGCTTGCTTGTAGGTAACTGTATTAATTTTACCTGGACCAGAAGTACCTATCAAGGTTGACGCACATTGATCTACCCGGCAGTTAATACACATCGCCTCAACCCAAACTGTTCAGTATTCTTTGTATGGAACTCTATAGTCACCCTACTCAACGCACACTTTATGAGTAGGCGTGAGATTTAGGTGAGGGCGCAACGTTAATATGTTACCGAGGCCATACTGTCTGCGTTGTCCTTTTATGACCTGGTCTTATTACGGACCATTTTATAACCAAGCATCTACTGTAGATATATCAAAGACGTACATATGAACCATACATAACTTGATGCCAGCGTCCTCACAATACGATATAAATATGCTTTATTGAAAACATAATTTAACAATATAAATAGATCTTACGGAGACGTAAACAATGGGCGGCCTTACTGTAAACCTTTTACAAAAGTACTAGTAGGGCAATAAGGCCAGATGGAATGACTAATTTGAGTCAATTATGTTAAAGAATATCGGTTGCCCAAATTACTAAACTTGTTTTAATCTTTTTTAAATAATTATTTTTATTCGTTTTTTTTTTGTATTGATCTAATCTAACAGAGGCGCGGCATAGATAAAACTGATCAATTAATTGGCGTACACCATTCGCTTTAATTACACACTGCTTATTTTAACAGTTTACGCACATGGTAAGAATAGGTACATAAATTTATGCGTGTCGTTCACAATTCTTCGTAATATTGTAAACTTGCCATCTTCACAGCAATGAGGCGACTTACTAAAATCATACGTGTATTATACTATACATACATACTATCATAATATACATGTATTATGATAGTATCTTCATTATTAATCCACCCATAATTATTCATGATGAAATCTGCAACACAGTGCGTACACATTAGGACTGTAACCCGTACCTGAGGATGTATTCCCACGTAGTTCTTGTATATTTAGTCACCCCCAGTATTATTTTAGCTGTAGTAGAAGAAATGATATGTCTGTGTGAAATAATAGCATTTACTAATGAATATGTACGTTTAACTGGCGATTTTTAAGGCAAACTCTGGTTCACATAGAAACAACTTTAAAATGAGGAGTCTGGTTCTTTGCTAACGCTCGCCTGGCTAGCTACCACGAACCAAAAAACCTGTCCCGAAGAACCTAATAGCTTATTCTTAATATATTAGACTTTACTAACGCTCTACTTAGAGGGGAAACTCTTAACATCCAGTAGATTGGAGGTTCAACCTTTTAACCACCTTCGACCACAACATCAATTATCAACGGAAAAAGTACAGAAAAGCCTCAGATATCAAAAAAATAATTAACTATAACGAGTTGACTCTTTGTTAAGTTAAATTTGTTGAAAAATTACTCGATTTGAAATAGTACCTGGAGGTAAGACAGTCTATAGATATTATAAATAATGAACCTTATTTAGTATGGTGTAAATGATTGGTACCTTAAAAGAAAAAACTTAACACTGATCACGTATTTAAACTAAAATTGAAAAGTGTGGTTAATAAAACATCAGTACTAATATTATAAATGCGAAAGTAACTCTGTCTGTCTGTCTGTTACGCTTTCACGCCAAAACTACTGGACTAATTTGAATGAAATTTGGTATGGAAATAGTTTGAGACCCGGGAAAAAACACAGAATAGTTTTTATCCAACTGCGCAAAAAGAGGTTAATGTTTTTGCGCGATAACCGACATACGCGCGGGTGGAGCCGCGCCCGGAAAGCTTGTATATGCATAAAACCTTTTCTGGACTGTTATCAACTGGATTGTCCACTGCTGAATACAGGCTCCCCAATTTAGGAGGGAATTGCCATAATCGCAACGCTTGGCAGGCGTCTTGGAGATCGCGTTCCTCAGAAGGCGCTGCTCGCTCAGCTAGCGACACCCACCGGTGGCAATGGAGGGTGACATTCTAGCCCGGCACCCCACGGGAATAAAAGATAAAACCTGTGCCTTGCATAAATTATACTTCATACTCGTATATACAAGAAGGCATACAAACAATTTAAATGGTTTAGGCCTTAATAAATCACACAGGCCTTATTAGGTTACCTACCTAGAAACATTATTTTGTTCATATTGCGGTAATAAAAGATATACTTTATAATAATAAAAAAACAATACCTGCCCACGACATGAGATAATAATTATTAAGTAAAAATATTATGTATAATACAAAATGAAGTATTTTTATATGGAAGCCCTTATATCCTTCTGCTACCTTCATTTAATACACAATGGTTTTTTCCAAATTGTATTATACATAAGCATTATAAAATGATCTAACGCAATAAATGTGTAACATAAGTATACAAAATATCAAGATAGCTGCCATACTGAGTTCAGCTACGGCCACTAACGCAAAAATGTCTTGCGAAAATCTAATAATACATACCTATCACGAACTATCACGAATGTTGACACTTTATTTATGTCAATCTGCATACATATTTATGTTTCTTGGTATTAGAAATAAAATAAGTATGTATGATGTTTTCGTCGATCTCTTTGAATAGTACAAAATAACCAAATTACGTTTTTGTCTTCAGTATTGCATAAAAATTATTAAATTAAGGAAGGCTTTGTTATGCTCATGAGCCTTTATTTACATCTTATTCTATTTTCCTAAAATTTTATTGGTTTTGTAACTAGGTAACTTCGAATATAACAATTTAACATAAAAATATGTAAACACATAATATTTTGTAACTCAGAACTTTTAATTTGAGTTATTAATCGCAACTAGTTTTGCGTAACCATGAAAGTTAAGGTTTTCCCATATTTTTTCAGCGCCCCCTAGCGGAAACTTTACTAAACTAAAAATATGTATAAATGATAGAAAACAAGTCACTATTCGACTAAACAGTACTTAGTACGTTACAAAATTCCAAATTTAAGAGAGAAAAAATTATAGTCATGTGCGGGATTCGAACCCGCGTCCATCCACCCCTTTAGCCGGGGTATGCTCTAACCAATTGAGCTAACATGACACAATGACTCATAACTGTAATTCTTGCTCTCGTTCTTCATGCAACCATCGTATTGGGATGGAGCGACACCTATAGCGAGTTATAACGAGAGCTAGAATTAAAGTTATGAGTCATTGTGTCATGTTAGCTCAATTGGTTAGAGCATACCCCGGCTAAAGGGGTGGATGGACGCGGGTTCGAATCCCGCACATGACTATAATTTTTTCTCTCGTAAATTTGTAATTTTGTAAAGTACTTAGTACGTTTTGAATGTTTTCCACTTAGATGTTTTAACCATAGGCCTTTGTAACCTGTTGACATAACAATTTGACTTATTCAGTTTCAGACACTTTGTCGTGACATTTGGACGGAACTTTATAGTATAAACTATTAAAATTCGTACCATGGCCTTTATATATAGCATTTTATACACTATCATGTATAGGATCATATTTAAAGCTGTGTCTGCACCTAAATAGTTGGCTACTTTTGTGTTGCCAACACGGCAGCATCGGAGTGCCAACTTAAAATAAAAATTATCTTGTGGGACTGTGGGCTATAGAAAAGTTGCTAACTTTTGTTAGGTGGTAGGAGAGCCTCTCCTACCACCTTGCTTTAGCTATGCTCCCCTATATAAGTATATATATATATATATAATTGTATAAGTATAAGAGTTGTAAAACATTCAAGATGCCCGCTATATTATATACTTACTATGGCCTCGAACGCAAATATTCCCTAATCTTGTGTAATGTATGTTACTGTTATCTGCATTATTTCACCTTTGTATATGTTATGTTCATTAAACAAGCTGTGTTTGGTTGTCTCATTGAATAGTACAAATAACAAAATGGTTTTTACCACCATTATTAAGTCTAGGGGACGGATGGGCAAGATGACGAGAGTGGCATAAAAGAAAATCTAAATGCTTATAATATATCATATATAACCATGTTTCCTACCAAGCCATGTTTACAAGGAAGAGACTGAACCCCACGACACAGGACATCCTAGTGTGAGGTTTCAGGGAACAATGTGTATAAATTCTCGTATTATGCTTATACCTACAAACAAATAATTGTATACATTAGCTCATGTTTTGGAGTCAAATAAAGATTATTATTATTATTATAATCACTGCATGATCGATAGAAAGAGTCAAAGATTTTTGCCTTATGGCAAAACATTTTCTAAACGTCCTTCTGGCTAGCTGCAATTCTCAAGTAGAAAATCTGACGCTATATAAGCATCTAACGGTATCCTCCGGCAACTGTCCTTGAGAGCCAATAATCCTAAATTAGTCTGAACAACAACTTCGACTTACCATTAGGTAAGATAATGGTTGAAGGCTAGCTTATCCAATGATAAGCTAGCCTTCAAGCAATATAAAAGCTAATGAACGTGTCTCGTAAACACAGACCATCAGCGCCCCGCCAACTGTTCTCATTTAGATCCAAATACGTATTGCGAACAATTTATATGACTGTTATCAAAGGATTTTTATAAAACAATAGACATGAGATAACAGCTGAAAGTAGGCCCAGTAGGTGTGCTTATTTTACGAGTATTGTACCGTCGCGTCGTATAGCTACCGTCATTTGGATATTTTATATATTAAATGTGTTGTTGTTAGATGTGCATACTCTCTTCACTTCATTTTTAGACTGCATCGTGCCGCCGACACTAGTTCTCTTGTCGTCGAATATTAAAAATATAAAAAGAAACATTGTCTAGAGTGAACTCAGAAAGCTTGTTGTACAGACGTGGGTCTATGTATATTTGCGAAGATATTTTTAATAAATCATACTACGCGTTTTCTTAGACACAGTCAATGCTGATAATGGGAAACATTCCCAAACAGTGCTTTTAAAATAAAAAAATAATATTTAGTTTACTTATATTACGTACTAGCTTTCCGGCCGAGGTTCCGCCCGCGTTGGTTATCGCACAAAACCATTACCCTCTTTTTGCGCAGTTGGATAAAAACTATCATATATACTTCCCCGGGTCTCAAACTATTTCCATACCGAATTTCATCCAAAGTGGTCGTGTAATTTTAAAGTTAATTCGTTGCTAACAAAAATATAAAAATACAAATCTTTCCTCTTTATAATATCAGTGTAGATTTATTTAATATGAAAGATAAGTACGTTACCCTTCTTGCCTATCCGTCCATCCAATCTGTAACAAATATCAATGCAGTACTGTTTTAATTTTATTTTTAATAAATTATTGTTATCACAATATGACACATATACCCATTTTAGGAACTTCGTACTTGGGATCCAGGAATTTTTGTATCACATTGTGACCATTTTTCATGGGTTAGGTTGCAACTTGCACCACAATCAACAATCGGATTGTCCAGAATCTTTTCGAGTGAAACCCTTCCTTCCAACCAGTGGGAACTGGGAAGGCTTGCTAGGAAAGTTCGAGACCAACTAAATGCATACGCCAGTTTTGACGTTACAATTTTTTTTTACGTGATCGTGTATAATTTGCCGTGATTATTATTCTGCCGGGATGTACATTTTTTTTATATATAATCTGTAAAAGGTTCACACAATGTGTAATCACGAGCGTGATACGAATCTACTACCAATTCGATTTTTGTTCTTAGTTGTTTATCTATTTTGTGAACGTGTTAGCTTAGCTGGCCTGACTGAGCAAATCCATACAATATCGTTATAAGTTGTTTACCTATCTATAATTTCAACCTTAATCTGATTCGGTAATCTCTTTATTTTTCTTACCAGTGCCTTTGAAATATTAAGTTAACAAAATTACGCGTAGACTATTATTTTTGAATGTTGTTGATTTTTAATTGTAGGTATGCTTAAGAAATAATTTCGTTATCTAATTTTTAGAAATGTCTATTTATAATTTTAAGCTATGTGTTTGTAGTAGTTTTTAGAGCGGCTTAGCCGTTAAATGAAATGAATTTGAAATAAATTATGTATTTATTATTTGCGTTTGTTTCATTAGTATTTTTTCCCATGTTTGTCTTTAAGTTTAAAAGGGAGTTATTGGGGATCCATTTTAAGGGCTTCGCATTCACACAGTAAAACGAATCAATACTACAAAGTTTCATCGAGTAACAGTGACACTCTATGGGGAAAAAAGTTAAAGGCAGTATCATCCAGTAACAGTGTGGCTTGAAGCGAAAATACGAAAATATCTACGATACTATATCTATATATTATGAATCGAAATTTTGCCAGAGGTTTCACGTAATATCAGGTGAACCTATAACCATCTACCGGGCCCATTCTCCGGACTCCTACTTAAGGGAAATATACCTAATCGTTTTGAGTACCTACAGACATAATTTCGTCATTAAATGTATACCAAATGCTCAAGCAGTTTAAAAGTTATGTGCATGTCCTTATGTATGCCTTAATTCTGTGCATTTTAATATTTGTTACCCATACAAAATGTTTTTTTCCCGAATAATTTTGTAAATATACAATTTTACGGTAAACTGGCAAACCAGAAACATAGATTTTAGGCTGAAAGACATGCATGCATATTATGCATGTGTTCTATGCAAAAAATCAGTGACTTTATTTATACACTTGGTACTCGTATTCAAAATATGATTACTACGTTTCTATGCTAAGCGATATGCGTACACTTTCCTCTAAAACTTCCCAGAAGGAAAACTTGGTAAATGACGTCTTCAGAAACAGAGTGACCCTTACTTTCGTAAGTATAAAATTCAAACAGTTCCATCGCTGTACATAAGTTTTCCGGGAGGTCAGAATTGCACCTCCCCATATCATCCCGTGGGTGTCGTAAGAGGCAACTAAGGGAAAAATACTGGAAGGTGGGCAGCAGGGTCTTCTAAAGAACTGCCAACTTGCACTGCGATCCCCAAGACGCATGCCAAGCGTGGGGATTATAGCAAATACCCCCTTAATAGGGGAGGCTGTATTCAGCAGTGGACGATCCGGCTGTTACAGTACAGTACATAAGTGAGGTCGCTAGTTTTGTTAAATATAACCCTCATTACCTTAAATGTAACCTTAGGTACTTATTGGAAGCAGACTAGAGGAGAAAAAGTGTAGGTAAACTATATAGCACCTTGAATCTATAATAGAATTCCATTACCAATTCGGTGAAATAAACGGTTTAAAAAATTAAAAATATTAAGTGGTACAAACAGTGAATGAGTTTTTGGTCGAAAAGCGTTAGTTTTGGATTCCCCAGAGATCCTGGGTACGATTCCCAGGACGGATAGTTGATTGAGTTTTTCTGACAAAGAATTTTCAGTAACATCCCGGAATCTGGAACTTTGCCTGGTAGTACAAAAGTCTCGCTCCATATAACAAAGGAAAGATACGTCTGTCAAAATTTTACCTCTTTTGGTTATGTTCTATGGTACAGGTATGATCTTCGATTATACCTAGTAAGATAGAAGTTAGAAGGTACCTACCTGCCTAAATCAAATTAGATATGTATGTACGTACAATATAATATTATAATTGACCTACATATTTCCAGGTAGCCAAAATGATGACGTGACAAGATGGCCGACAAAAAACAAGATGGCGTCGGCCGGGACCTGACAGATCTCGGCATGGGCGGTGTTTCTGCCATGTTTGCGACCATTTTCACCAACCCCATAGAAGTGGTGAAGACCAGGCTTCAGTTGCAAGGGGAGCTGAAGAGTAAAGGAAGCCACCAAGTGTTTTATAAAAGTGTACCGCATGGGTTTTTCGTGATAGCGAGGACGGAGGGGCTGGTGGCGTTGCAGAGTGGATTGCCTGCTATGATGGGGTTTCAGTTCTTTTTGAACACTTTTAGGTGAGATTATCTTAGAGAACTAGTTATTCAAGTAAATACTATTTTAGATGTAGGTATCCCGTTGAGGAATGCCATGAAGTACCTTGCAGATTGCATTACATGCAGGTATACATAAATAGTCTATTGCTTCTGCATGGTAGTAGGGCATTTTACAAATGGCTAGCTAACACCCTCAAGTAAAAATCTGTCGCCAAGCACCTTTTATATTCAAGTAATCAAAAGATAAACTATCAGCAATAAAAAACCTACCCACCTACACACAAGAGCGATGAGTTATTATATAAGAGCTATCTTTTACACCCGAGATATTTAACGAACGAGCGTGCGAAGCCAGCATAAAACACTTTTTATATAGAATACTAATGTAAAGATTTATTATCCTAATTCCAGACTAGGCGTGTTCCGCATCACAGAGCGTCGCGGGCTAACCTTGGACTCCACAGGGCGGACTTCACTCTTCAAAGGCGCAGCCTCAGCGGGCGTAGGGGGCGCCCTCGGCTCCATCGCGGGAACGCCTTTCTTCCTAGTCAAAACGCGCTTGCAAGCGCAAGCAGCGCAGGCCATAGCGGTCGGACATCAGCATAAGCATGCCGGGACGTTAAGTGCAATTGGGGATATATACAGGAGAGAGGGATTCAAAGGTAAATTCTAATGCGCTAGAGATCTATGCTATTTGTTGTCAAGATATGCTTAGGACGCGCAAGCAATATGGTTCGTTTTTAGCGAGCATGCAGCGTTCAGAGAGATCATGCATTTATTAAACCATGTAATGTTCTTTATATAGGTATGAACACACTTTAAATTTGTTTTCTCTTGTTTTTAACTCCGACCCTTAGGTTGGTATAGATTACTATAGTGATAAGGCCGCTTTTTTATAGCTGATAAGCTAGCTTTTGACCACTATCCCACCTGTTGGAAAATGATGATGTGGTCGAAGATGTTATTCAGGCTAACGTAAAATTACAGGCTCTTAAGGACAGCTCCCGGTGTACAACACACAGTTTGGTGCTTGGAGACAGATTTTCTACTTCGGCATTCGCAAAATGCCCTACCACCATCTAAAAAGTTATAGTCAACTGGTATCATGTTAGTGATGTCAAAAAAATATAGAGTATAATATATTCTAACTATGCGAAGCCTCTACTTCTATTTGCAAAATAAAAAAGTATAGGAATAATTTATATTCAGCACCCGCTCTGAATATAAATTATATATATATATATATATATATATATATATATATATATATTTACATCCTAGAAGCTTTTTGGCGTCATGCACGTGGTGCATTATTACGACGTCCTCCAGTTCCCATTGCTTTTTTTAACATGTCTTTATGAATATTGCTTAGCTCTTCGATTGCCAGCTCCGTGAGATACGTCATTTTCCGATAATTTTATTTTTCGCGATATTCTTCTTGCGTTCGTGCCGCAACATTTTTGAACCCCGAACCATGGTCATAAATTATAGGCGTCCTGGATATATGGCATCGACTATTTAGCGTCCTCATAGGATGAACGACATTTGTGAGTGCGACGTTGCCATCTTTATGTTTACTTTCTCTTTCTTTGACAATCGCTTGTATGTACATTTATAACAATTTGGTCAAATCTATATATATACGGATGCCCGATATTTTTATATAATTTATTATTATCTATCTACACGTAGGAACAATGGATTTTGATAAAGTTAAGTACACAAATAGTTTATAATAAGATAAAGAAAATTTAGCTCCTGTTTCTGAGATTTTTGCACAATAAATCGCATGTAGTAGCAAGAATAACACTTACGGGAACGATTGTTATTCACTGCCAATTACCTAATCATCAAGATAGAATAAAACTTTACATATAGTCTAAGCAGCAATATAGCTACCTTTGAGAAAGTACCTACCTAACACAAAGTATTAAAGAGTTAAAAGCTCTATCTACGATATAATTATCATTTATCATATAGGCCTGCCTAGGTACGCAACTGTCAGCGATGTCAAATCGACATTGCGCATTGCATTGCATACCTATCTACCTACATAGCTATAAGATCACAACAAATAATAAAGTTAGTACTATGTATCTACCTACGTAAATTCATAGAATAAGTGTAGGTATATATTTGTAGTAGGTATAAGGTAGTACGAAAGTTTATATGGTAAACTTAGCGATGATTGTAGGCACTTACCTAATCAAAATTAACCTATGATTAGTTTTTGAAGTTTATTGAAAATAATTTAAATCAGTTACCTACCTACCCAGTCCGAAATTTTTGGGCCTTTTTTTTATATATATTCTACCAGAATTGGTAGATCCACGATGACATCGTGATTACCGCTTAGAGACAGATTTTGAAACCCTTCCACCATGCGATGAAGTTCATGCACGCGGCGGGATTTGAACCATAGACCTGCTGCGCGGCAGTCCATAGCTATGAGCCATCACTGCTTCCCGTTAAGTGACAGAATTTCTACTTCAGGGTGGTAGCTAGCCAAGCAAGCATTCGCATAATGCCCTTCTACCCAGTGGTAAAGCTCAAGCCCGCGGCGGGATTCGAACCATAGACCTGCTGCCCGGCAGTCCATAGCTAATGCCACTGAGCCGTCACTGTTTTACAAAATATGTTGTAGTAAATGCAGTAAGTTACAAATTATGTAATAAATAATTATTGTAAATATTAAGTAAAATTATTTGTTCGTAGTAAATGTAGTAATTTGTTCTTTTCATATTGATGCCATAAATATACCTATATGTTTCAGAGATAAAACACAATTTTATAAGAAATGTAATCAATGACAATCATGTCACTTGCAATATTGAAACAGTATCTACCTACTAATGTTATTATAAAACGAAAGATGACTAAAAACAAAGAACAACAGAAGGATCGCCCTAAATAGGTAGGTATGTAATATATTACATATTTATTTAGGGCGATCATATATTGTAATCTATTCATCATATTATCTCACACGAGCAACGTACCTAACGTATATATAGGTACTACAGGTAACAGGTACCTACTCTCCGCGAAAATTTATTGCTCTGTGAATTTAAAATATTATTTTATCTGAAGAACCTACACACATCGTGACGTAGCTTGAGACACTATCTCCGTCCGTCGTCAAACATAGTAATTCGTTCGGCATGGTTCGGCTTTCATTGATATATCGCAAACAAAAATATTTTAAATAGGTAGGTATGTGTCAAAAGTTTGTGGGTATGTGTGTTACTTCTTCACGCCTAAACGGCTGGATGGATTTGGATGAAATTTGGTATGGAGATAGCTTATACCCTGGATTAACATAAAGACTACTGTTCATCATCACCATCATCACCCTTTTTCATCAGCGCGCGGGTAAAACTGCGGGGCGCAGGTAGTTGGTAGGTACAAATAAATCATGCAGGACAAGATGTTGTACAGAAGTACAGAACGGACCTGTGACACTTCACCACAAATGGCACATATGATTAAACTGTGGCTAGTTTGTTGCAGAATCAATATAGAAAGTGTGATAATTTGACTATTTAGTGTAATAGGTGGGTTTTTTGTAGTAGGTAGTTTGTGTGTAGGTAAAGTAAAGAATAAGTTAGTTTGCATAGTGTACCTATATGTAATATATTTTTTTTTTAATTTATTTACCTAATATTTATTAGGTAAATAAATAAAAACAAAAAACATGTAGATGTATCACTTTTATTCCGTGTTTTAGAGAGAGAGTAGACTTATAATACGCTAAGACGCAAGAGCTAGAAATAAGAAGACAAACGTTGATTAATTTTGTCAACAACACCAACAACACAACGTTTATTATGTAGGTACAACTATGGCACTTCGTGCTAGACACACAACTTAGCTAAGCACTTAGAACGCTAATACGCAAGAGCTAGAAATAAGAAAACAAGCGTTGATTAATTTTATCAACAAAAAATTAACAACACAACGTTTATTATATAAGGTTGACATTAATTCATCAACAATACTGCGGGGGATGGTGTAGAATCGATAACGGCATGTGTTCCACTCATGTTTAATTTTCACATACAAAAAAATCAGTATAACTATTTTCTAAGCGCGGCGCGTTGCCTTTTAGTATGATATCGAGAACCACGGTTTACTCCATTCTCACATGTACGAACGCTACCCGATGTCAATTAGACGCTATCATTATGGCAAAACAGCTGTTTTGCCCTAGTGATAGACGAAGCTGTTTCACGTACCTATTCTGACGAACGCGAAGGCCTTACCGGCCAATCTAGCTAGACTGTCGAATGCTTTGCATAATCGCCAATCGATTAAACTCATCTAAATGATAAAAAAAGTTTACTTACCTACATTCTTTTTAATTTCAAGTTTACGTAGGTACGTACTGTATTGTGTTGCAGCTACTTAGGTATGCCATATTGTGATAAACCGGTACCGCGTCGCGCGTTCTTTTGTCGCAAGCCGCCAAAGACCGACTAGGCAGAATAGGTACACAAAACAGCTGTCTATTGTGCCTAGTATAGCAGTTCATTGACTTCGCGTAGCAATCGTGCGTGTGTGTGAATAGAGTAGATACACCGTGTTCGTAGACCGCGGTTGTCTTTGCTAGTATTCCCAAAGCCAACGTGCCATAGCTTAAGCAATAGTACAGACTTTTTGTGTATGTGAATATTAAAAAAGAGTGGAACACATTCCGTTATCAATTCTACACCATCCCCCGCAGTATTGTTGATAAATTAATATCCACATTATATAGGTACAACTTTGGTACTTCGTGCTAGATACACAACTTAGGTAAGTACTTAGATACTGTAATTCTAAAACATCTTAGATTTAGAGTAAGGTTGAGACAATTAACGCACTATTGTTAAAAGTTTATGCCTTTAACAATTTGTCAACTTCGCCGTATATTGTTAACAAAAGTTATTTTCACAACAGATTATCAACTACTATAAGTAATCAATGTCACAAATATTAATAAAATCACCTTATATGTCAGCACATAGTGCTGGACGTGAAAATTACTTTAAGAACTAGTAAAGCAGAATTTTCAGACTTAAATTGTTATAATTACGATCACAACAATTACAAATTGGTAATAAAATAACTTTATAATATTTTTATTCAAATTCTCTTGACTATCTCACTATAGTCTGTTTTTTTTTAACAAACGAGTACTGAGTATGTCTCTCGCACATTTCTGATATTGACAGAGTGAGATGGGTAATTGCCGTCATTGGTCAATGTCTTTATTCTTGTTTTGAAATTGTCAAAGCCCGATCATATTGAATACTTCTAAAATTTACCGTAGAAAAAATTACGTTATTATTTTACGATTTAAATTTGCATGCTGAGTATATTCGTAACGAAATTTTCTGTTCGCGTTCATGATATAAAACAATATTGTAATAGTATATATATTATGCAATTCAACATATAAATCAAATAATTCTACTACAATTCTTGTAATCTTAAAAATTTTCGTCATCCTTCTGATGAACTTTCTGCAGATACGTCAATAATAAATTGTTCAACATATTTTGTACATGATTGTCGGTTCCGTACATTTTTGTTTCTATCTTAGTTATTACATGATTGAGACAAGAGCACCATTTTTATCTATTCCCTTTATCTACTCCTTGTAACAAAAGAGTTCAGACTTCATAAATTTTATAACTTTTGTCATATCCTGCCATAGCCCTTCACTTGAAACCAAACGAGTGCAATTGGGTTGAGCTCACAGTGATACGTCAGCAAACGTATGACGAGACGATTTGTTGACTTAGCAACAACATTTTTTCCGAAACGATCTTTGTTTTGCTTACCCTAATTCAAAAGTTGCCACTTTAATATCGATTCGTTACAAGCAATATTTTTCGAATTGCATATACCTACATGTAACTACAGAGTTCGTGTGGAACGAATTTTATGTTGATTACGCGGGCCAATAGCAACGCAGTAAAATTTTCGGTACTCGTTTGCTAAAAAAATAGACTATAGATTTGAATTAGACATCCGTATATAGCAATTGAGCGTCCGTATAAAGCTATTGGTAACAAGCATATAATATGTACATGTTTGTCTAGTCTATTTTTTTTATAAATTTAAGAAAAATATTGCTTAATTAGGTACGTAATAACTTCATTTGTGGGTTAAATATAAATATAGGTATGATAAAATCGGAATTGTATCGTACCATGGCCTGAACCAATATTATATATGGACGTCCAATATTATATATGGACGTCCAATATTATATATATGGACGTCCAATATTATATATGGACGTCTAATATTATATATGGAAGTCCAATGTTATATATGGACGTCCAATATTATATATGGACGTCCAATATTATATACGGACGACTAATAGCTGTATACGGACGTCCAATAACCTGGCTACTTTTATTATAAAAATACGGCACTATGTGAGGCAGTACTGTTTGGCTACAAGTTACTGTATGGTGGAAATTTTGTTGCCAATTGTGTTGCACCATATTGGATTATTCCCATTTGTCCCCACAGATTTCCCCGGCACAAATGGGAATTATTGGCAGTAGGAAGAAATATGTTTAATCAACTTCTCTTGACGATCCCACTAGATTTGAATTAGACTTCCGTATATAGCAATTGAGCGTCCATATATAGCTATTGGTCGTCCGTATAAAGCTAATAGATGTCCGATTTCTCCTTTATATAAAGAATTTACTAAACATATTTAGCAGCTTTTCTGTCGCCAAGCACCTAACGGTGTGTTCCGACAGCTGTCCTTGAGAGCCAGTAACTCTAGGTTAGTCTGAACAACATCCTCGACCACATCATCACTTACCATCAGGTGAGATAGTGGTCAAAGGCTTAAAGGCAAAAACCTATCAGGCTTAAAAAAATAAATTTAAGCCTGAACCACCGTTTTTCATTCGCGTCTGGTGTTGCGGATGTTTGTAGGCGACGGTAATCACTTACCATCAGGTGAGCTGCCTGGTAGTTTGCCCTACTATCCCACAAAAAAAAAACCTTTAGTGGCCTCTTATGACACCCACAGGTAGCAATCGGGGGGTGACATTCTAGCTCGGCACCCCACGGGGCACAAAACGTATTAATATTATTTATGTATTATTTTTCTACTAACAGCTAAACATTGCTATTTCTAAAAATATCAACACATAAAGATTCATAAAGATTTCTACAAAACAAAATAATACATGAATAAAAATAACTTTCTTTTATAAGGGTAGCTACTGACTTTAAGCTATTGCAAGTCTAGGCAGCGGAGTAAAAAGGTCTTTCGGATTCCACACTGGTGGGTGGTATCGTCATTACATATTTAAGTCTAGTCTAAATGTAAATATGTTGATTAAATTTCAAAATTGAGGAAATTTATAAGTCGTAAATTTTGTAACTAAAATATCGAAAAATCGATATTAGATTATATAGATTATATATTAGATATTATATTAGGAAGAAATATTGTTAATTAACTTCTCTTGACTATCCCACTAAATTTGAATTGGACATCCGTATATAGAAATTGAGCTTCCGTATATAGCTATTGGTCGTCCGTATAAAGCTATTGGGTGTCCGATTTCTCCTTTATTTAAAGAATTTACTAAACATATTTTGCAGCTTTATCATCGTGTTTTAATTTACACTACATATAGGCACGACTCGGGAAGCGAGTCATGGGTACATGAACAAATTACTCTCGTACTCGGGAGCTGGGTTGCGGGCCCTCAAATTGTTAGAACGTATGTATTTAATGTACAGTTTATTTATACATATTATATATATATATATATATATATATATATATATATGGGCATTTTGTGAATTCTCGAAGTGGCAAGGGTCACTAAAAAAGGGAAGGTTTTTTACCAAAAAATGGAACCGACTTCAACACTCCAAACAGTGAAATAATTGGTTGAAGTCGGTGCCATGCTAGTTTGAATGAACCAATTGTCATATTATTGTGCGCATGGTACCGACGTCGACAAGTTATTTTACACTTTTGAGTGTTGAAGTCAGTAAATTTTTTTTTTAAAATCCTTCCCCCGTTTTAGTGATTCTTGCCACTTACGGGAACTATTGTTATTCACTGCCAACTACCTAATCATCAAGATAGAATAACACTTTACATATAGTCTTAGCAGTAATATAGCTACCTTCGATAAAGTAAACCTACCACAAAGTAGTAAAGGGTTAGAAGCTCTATCTACGATATAATTATCATTTATCATATAGGCCTGCCTAGGTACGCAACTGTCAACGATGTCAAATCGACATTCGCGGGCGCGCATTGCATTGCATACCTATCTACCTACATAGCTATAAGATCACAACAAATAATTAAGTTAGTACTATGTATCTACCTACGTAAATTCATAGAATAAGTATAGGTATATATTTGTAGTAGGTAGGTATGAGGTAGTACGAAATTTTATCTGGTAAACTTAGCAATGATTGTAGGCACTTACCTAATCAAAAATAACCTATGATTAGTTATTGATTTTTATTGGAAATAATTTAATTTTAAGTTTATTACTATAAATAAAAATCTTTGTAATCACACTAATAAAAAATAGGTAGGTATGTGTCGAAAGTCTGTGAGTATGTGTGTTACTTCTTCACACCTAAACGGCTGGATGGATTTGGATGAAATTTGGTATGGAGATAGCTTTTACCCTGGATTAACATATAGACTACTGTTCATCATCACCATCATCACCGTTATTCATCAGCGCGCGGGTAAAACTGGCTATATGAAATAATTATATTTCAATAGTTTTTATATCATGCTCATTCATACAAAAACGTGGCTAGGTGATAATGTAATTGCTATCATTAACTTATACATAGTTATTATTACTTATACTATATAGGGATAAGTGAACTTAAGTTTACATCTGTCACAACCGGTATATTCAAGTGGAAACCTTGGTAGGGATAGGTGTACAAGCCGAGTATATTGTAGAGATTTCATATTTCAGTAAGGTAAAACCAATATCTTGGAGTGACGAGCAGGGATTTCACGGTAGAGGTATTTACAGATACGTAATCTATTATATTATTATTATTTATTATTATTATAATAACAATATTGAGGTGAATTCACATTTCATGTTCTCCTATTGGATGTTGAAATGATGTGAGTGGAGTGTAGTTCCACATAGGGTCATAGGGTGCATGACATGGCTTCTTATAACCTTCATGCCCAGTTCACGCTAAAAGTTGCGGGTATAGGTTGCTACCTACGAAATGATTTCAAAAGATAGCTCGCTATTTAGAACCTGGGCAAAGTTGTTATTTTTATGCTACCAAGTAAGTAAGTACCTACTTAGTAATTAACGTTAACGACGAATTAATACCTACGATTCAGTCTAATAGCAATAGAAAAATTAGCTACAAAAATTACTTATTCAGTCTTGATGATGTATAATATTTTTTTGGAAAACAATAATTCAACAACAATAAGTTGATTCAATTTTGCTATCATTACTAATGTCTTAGAAATAGCAACCTTTACGACGTTGGTACCTACCTACCTCAAGCAAATATTCTAGAGGTTAGCATCTCAGCTCAGTCCTTGAGAGCCAGTGAATCATTCATTACAAAGACATATTAACCCAGTAATGCCTAGCGTGTCCATATGGACACAAACATATGGGTCTGCTAAAATATTTTTTGTGGCAAACCATTATTCGTTTAGAAATATTTAACTGGTCATACTGTGCTATCAATTGTCAAAGTTTTTTTACATGTCATTGATATGTCATTTGAAAATCTAAATTCGCGGGTAAATTCATTCAATTCTCACCAAAGTCAAAAATGGCGGAAAAAATGGACCCGAGACGAGAGTAAGTAACATAATTTTTAAATTATTTCATTTATTTATGTTATTTTCGTGTAATATTATTCTACAATAATGTATTTATATGTTGAAATAGGTCAACGATAATTTAGTTTTATTTTAGCACTATATTTATATGCCTAATGTTGCTGAGTCCATATGGACACGCTAAGCACTTGGCATGTCATTATATAAAATTGCTTTTGTTTTTAGATTCTTCGATTTTGACCAGTACCGGGGAACTGGGACCCTAAATGAACTCTTGGACATTTTATTTGCGGATGAGGAAGAAGCTGGAGTCCTGCCAATACCAGAGTCAATTTACGTCACCCCTCCTGATCCCGCTGTTTTGACAGACGAAGATTCAGGTGACGAAGACAGTGGTGGAAGAACTGAAAATTTGAATGCTCGTCAGTTGACAGCTCAGGCTGAGGTAACGTTTGGCCAGTCATACCAAGCCTCTAATAGAAACGCCCCTCGCTTTGACGATCTTTGCGGTAAAAAATCTAGGACATGGATTGATGGAGATTTAGAACCTTTCTTGGGGCCGTTTCCTGAGGTTGCTTCTACTAATAATGGAAAATCTGCTGTTGATTTCTTTGAGCTTTTTATCGATGACGGTATTATTGACATGTTTGTTCTACAATCAAATCGCTATGCTTTATGGAAAAACTGTCCTGATCCTAAAATCACTGCTGCTGAAATGCGATGCTTTTTTGCCATTCTTATTTTGAGCGGGTATTCGCCTAACGCAAACAGACGTCTTTATTGGAGCACTAAGATAGATACCCGTAATGAACTTATTTGCGATTCAATGCGCCGAAATAGGTTCGAGGAAATACTGCGTTATCTGCATTGTGTCGATAATAATGAAATAGATGTAAATGACAAGATGTGGAAGTTGCGTCCATTTATGAATAGAATAAAAGAGAATTTCATGAAGTATTTTGTGCCTGAACAAAATTTATCATTTGATGAAACTATGGTAAAGTATTATGGCCAGCATTCCTGTAAACAATTTATCAGAGGGAAACCCATCCGTTTTGGCTACAAGGTATGGAGCTTATGTACTCCAGATGGATACCTGATCAATTTTGACGTATATCAAGGTAAATCTCCAAATGCTAATTCAGCTTATGAACAACATTTTGGAAAATGTGCTGCTCCTCTTCTTACTCTCATCGATGAATTTCCCAATGAAAAAAAGCGAATGCCTTACCATTTCTTCTTTGACAATCTTTTTACCAGCTTGAACCTCCTAAACTACTTCAGACAACAGGGATACGGTGCTACAGGAACGGTACGAGAAAACCGCCTGCAGAAATGCAAGAAGCTGACATCTAACAAAATTATGAAAAAGAAACAGAGGGGTTACCATGAATCCGCAATTAGCAAGGAAGATGGAGTGATTGTGGCTAAGTGGATGGATAACTCTATAGTATCTATTGCATCCAATAATTTGGGTGTGCAACCATTATCTATGGTGAAACGTTACTCCCAAAAAGATAAAGCTACTACTCAAGTACCACGACCGTTTCTTTTAGGTGAATACAATAAATATATGGGTGGTGTTGACAGGATGGACGAAAATGTAAATATGTACAGAATACATATTAGAGGAAAGAAATGGTACTGGTCCCTTATTACTTGGATGCTAGATACGTGTGTACACAATGCTTGGCAACTACATAGGAAAAATGATAAAACCCCACAACTGGAGTTCCGGAGGGAAATCGTGCTAACTTATCTCAAATCCTATGGAATAGCAGCCAAAGGCGGAGGAAGATCATCCACCTCCAAGTTAGCTGATACTGGGCGATTCGATGGTTTAAACCATTATGTAAAAAAATGTATGAAAAAGAGGCGATGTGTCGGTCCATACTATAAGTCGAAAAGTTCGTCGGTTCGAACTGAATGCATGAAGTGTGACGTCGGCCTTTGCGTACCATGCTTTGTTGATTATCATAAAAAATTATAAATGTTTTCATTCGATAAATCCTGTTTTTTTTTAATCTAATAACTCCTACAAGATAAATTATATCTTCTTAACTTTTTAGCTACTGTCAGCGCTTAGTGTGTCCATTTGGACACATGGTTTTTTTCTAACTTCCCTTTTATTAAAAAAAAAAATGTCAAAAATCATGTCATTAAGAACCCTTAATTGAACAATATTCCGAGTCCAAACTAAAGAAAAACAAGAAAAAATTAATTCGGGCATTACTGGGTTAATGATCGAAGATTATAAATTACAGGCGAATGAGGCTGACTGTACGTATATTTATTCGTAACATTTACTGACTTTTTAAAAGTTTAAATGAACTCGGGCTCCTAATGATACGCAACGCGTACACCACCTAAGGCGAATATATTGTTTTGCTTAAATATCGTGTGATAATTGTGATTCATTGTTGGATTGTTGCAAACGAGCTGGCAACGTCGCAGTTGTGGACGCCAAATACGCGGATCCATAGTCAGGAACTCTCCGCGATATGCGGCTTTCAATATACGCACGACAGCAGCGCCACACCTGCGCTAAGATTTCGTCGCGAACTTTTTAATATATTGTTGCAGCTATTTAAGTGATATTTTGGCTTCTATCGATATTTGTCCTATGGCTAGTCAGGACCAATGGGACGTAAGTGCCACTGGCCAACAAAGTGGCGTCCAGTATGCGGACGCCAAAAGCAGGTGGACGTCAGTTTAAATGCACTTTTCTCTTCAGAGGACGTCTAATTGTTTGCGGGATGTATATATATATATATATATATATATTAACCATAACAACAAAGAAACGCATTCAATGACTTGCTTCCATTTCACTTTTCCAGGTTTATTCCGCGGCGTATGGCCTCAGATCCCTCGTGGCGCAGTGGGCAGCAGCTCTCAGATCCTGAGCTTCACGTTCGCGAAAGAGACGTTACGCGAGCGCGGCGTGCTCGCCGAACATCCGCTCGCGCTCTCATTCGTCGGCGCCAACCTCGGCGGTGTCGTGATGACGCTGTGCTTGAATCCGTTCGATGTGGTAGCTACCAGGCTGTCTAATCAACGTAAGTATTAGACATGTTTGTTGTAAATGTGTTATTTTTTTGTGTTATCTTAAAAAAATATCTTCACGTAAGACAAGGGAACTATTTCTCAAAATCCAAGATACACTTCATAGGAAGAAAATGGAAGTAGGCAGTTAATACAGGTTTTAATTATCGTTGTCTTAAGTTTTCGCGATTATTATACATAGTAATTAAACAACCTAAAACGGTTTAAATCGCGTATATTTATCATTATTTTTGTCGTGGCGACGTTTTAAACCTCGTCGTCACGTAGTGACTAGACCACTTTCACTGCAAAGTGTCCTCACAAAAATAATGATAAATATACGTGATTTAAACCGTTTAAAGTTGTTTAATTACTAAAAATACAAATACAAAATATTTATTACTTGTTCAACATATAGGTGCTCTTTTTTCTATAGTTGAAGCCCTGCCTTCTGCTTTAGTATTAATACTGCAGAAGGCAGTGTCTTCCCCAAATAATGAGTACAAATTACATACCTAATGTAACAATTATTTTAACTATGTTTTAATTTTTTTTTTTTGGAATGCTTCAACTTTGAGGTACAATAATGTATTGTATAATAAACTACAATATGATTTAAAAATCTAAGTATTTGTAAGTTACATCTTCCGAGTATTTAAATCCCTTACCCCATATCATTTACCGCATTGCTGGGTTGCGGCTCTTGACTTAATAGTACTTTACTGAAATTTTAACCAATGTACCTAGCACGTATTTCCTTTACAGCTGTGGACAGCCAAAACCGAGGTAAGCTTTACTCGGGCATGCTAGACTGTTTCGTAAAGATGTTGAAGTCTGAGGGTAGCAGGGCCCTTTACAAAGGCGTGGGAGCGAACTACCTGCGGCTGGGGCCCCACACGGTACTGCTGCTCGTCTGTTGGGACCAGCTCAAGCTTATCGAGGAGTATCTTAGGAGGTAACGCAGCGCAAGGTGATCGAGGGCTGTCGAGGTTACACACATATAATATCGTATAGGTATATTTAGCATAGGAATGTTATACATATAATGTAGGTTAGGTATTCCACGGGTAAAATAATTCACAGAATTAATTTGGGAAATCAATCATACTTTGGATGTATTTAGTATTATATAAACAGCATTGACGATTTGAATCAAAAACGTAGAAATTTCGCGCATGGAAATAGAACGTAGCTATGAGTATATATAACTTCCAGCAGATTCTCCAGGACGGTATTCTGGGGTTGCTGGTTCAAGTTCCGCTGGAAGTTATCTTTTTCTATCCGAATTTTTTTATATACTGTATGCCAGATGTTAATTGATCCCGTGCCCGCGGTGGAACATTCGACTATATCTTCTTAGTGTTGCTGGCTACAGATTGTAGCTACAAACAATTGATATTGATTAAAATGTAAGGGTTCCGTGGTTACTACGAGGTCTTGGAGATTTTTGATTCATGTACAAAACGTACACATCTAAGTATAATTAGATAATTGAAATATTATAAAAAATATAGCAGAATAAGGTAGAGGTGGATAAAGGAGAATATAGTATAAAAAAATGAAATTATTGAATATCATATAGAAACTACTGCGTTGTAATGAGCTCATTAACCAGAAAACGTTTCAACTTTGTATCATAAAATATAGACTAGAAAGTATAAACGTACAAATCCTATCTTTTTAATGTGTTTTCGTTTAATTTTCTGAATAAATATATATTTTGACTTTTTTTTATTAGACTATGTAGATACGTACTAAGAGCTTTTTTTTGACCTAATGATAAAAATATAATTGTAATCCTATTTTAACAATAATGAACCTAACGATTAATAGAAATGTTTGTACAAATCTGTTATCAGTATAAAATACTGAATATTATAAGTTTAATAAATGTTTTTATGGTAAATTATCGTGTTGTATTTATTTACTTTATATATTTACGGTATTTAATTTTATATTCATCATATGAATAGCGTCTTTTTCCCCGCACAAGTGGACAGAGTTCTAACATCCACGTTTTTCCAAATTGTGTTTATATTATACATACGCTTCAGAGGTGTCGAAGCATCTTGTACGTCAGCCACCTTTTCGGCATTTTGGATTTTTGACGTTGTCATCCGACTGAATAAATGTCATTGAATGTAATTTCTTCAAACACTCGCTACCTACCGTAGAAAGAATAGTCTTTCTACGCTATCTACATATCTTTGCACTCGCCGAGTTTCGGCCTAAACCTGACCAACTGGTTGAAAAAAAAAAATAATTTTAAAATTAAAAAACTCGCCTGCCGTACTAAAAATTTAGCTGAAAAATTACAAACAAGTTACACGTTTTTAATGTTGAATGGCGACAATGTAGGTACTAAATAGATTATATTTACAGTGCAATTAAAACACCATTGAACCCAAAAATGGAAAACAGATAACCAATATTTTCATTGCAGTCGTACCACCTGTAAAGAACTATTCCAAGGAACTGTCCCCCGACTGCAATGAAAAGATTGGTTATCTGTTTTCCATTTTTGGGTTCAATGGTGTTTTAATTGCACAGTTTGTAATTTTTTAGCTCACTTTTTAGTACGTCGGCAGGCGTGTTTTTTAATCTTAAAATCATTTCTTTTTATTTCGTACCTTTTAGTGATAAATGAATATTTTTGCAAACGCACAATGTGCCACGAAAGATAACTTATTTTTTTTTTTTGGAAATTAATATCGCGCAAAAGATAACGTGAAATATATTTTTTTATGATTAATTAATTATTAATGATATCTCTGAGGTGTTTCAGTTCTTGCAGAGACTTTTTGTCATGGGGCTCATTGATAAGCTTTCGTGGATCTAAAACACCAATTCTTCTAGCTGTCTGACGCGACTAAGAGCAACATAAACTTTCATCATCATCATCAGCCGGAAGCGTCGACTGATGAACAAACGGGAGGCGTTTGTAAAAAAGAACGCCACAAAGAATGGCTATTAGCCGCTTGTAACCATTGGCTACCCGAGACTTTTATGATATCGTCAGTCCATCTAGTGGGGGGCTTACCAACTTTACGTCTTACGGTGTACCGTGGTACCCACTCGAGAACCTCTCTTCCCCATCGGTTATCAGTTCGTCGAGCAATGTGGCCCGCCCATTGCCACTTCAACTTGCAAATTCTGAAAGCTATGTCGGTGACTTTGGTTATCGCGCAAAGAAACTCTGAGCATAGCTCTCTCCATGGCTCGTGAGTGACTCTGAGCTTGTCCATAAGGGCCACAGTTAAGGACCACGTCTCGGTGCCATATGTCTTCACTGGGAATACACACTGGTTGACGACTTTGGTCTTCAGGCTCTGCGGGATCGTTGACGAGAAAATGTCGCGTAACTTCCCGAACGCTGCCCATCCGAGTTGGGTTCTTCGGGCGACCACTTTCTAGAAGTTGGACCTACCTAACTGGACAGTCTGTCCCAGGTAAATTACATAAACTTTGCCCCTTGGCAAAAACTTTTGCGCCTAGATCCACGACGGCTCTGTCCAGTGTGGTTCCTTGCAGGTTGTGCGCTGTCACAGCCCAACATAATATCAGTGGTAGCACGTGCCGCTCGACTTTACCTTGACCCCGTAACGCGTCAAATTCGACAGTGCTAGACTCAATTTTGACTATGTTACCCAAACTGACTGTGTTGCCACGTATCATTTTGTCATTGAACTCAACGAAGACGGCTTGCGGTAACTCTCCCAATTACGACGTAGCGCTGGCCATACGAATTTTCAGATGACCCCCATAGCGCCTTTTACCAAGCCCTGTCCAAAGTTAACATTTTTCCGCAACATTACTCTAGAACCAATACTAACTTTTAAGAATGGAACAATATCTCTTCATTTACTGGGGTCAGAAAGTATAAATTCGAGTTTTGGCCGCTGCCGTAGATTTTGGCTTCTACAGATGTATCTGATGCTACCACGTCACACATCCGGAAAATGTTGGCAAGTTCGGTGGTCATCGTTTGATGGCTTAAATGTGGCGGTTGTTTAAAGCAATAGTATGCAATAAATGATTCTGATTCAGTATGCCACGCTGACAGATTTAGCTACTAGTGGAAGCTGCATCGAGTCACTAAACAGTTAAATGTTAACACCGCCAAATTAAGCATTTCTTGTAGTTGTGTATGAAATTTCGTCTCCGGTCAAAAAAAGACGCATGGTCTCTGTCGTGCCACATGCCGGTGATTTATTTATTTGTATTACTTGTGTCTACAAGAAGCAAGTGTAGAAACGGATAAGACAATATTTATTTCTTTTGATATTAGTGAACCAATGTATATTGAATACTACTGTTATATATTTTTGTTATGTACTAAGCAAGCTCTAGACGGTAATAGTAAAATTTGTAAAATTTTCACGAATTTTTTTTGTTTACTCATAATTTCATGAACTATGGCTCCCTCTTTAATTTTTTTTAAAACTTTCACTAACCTATGTTACCCGGAATAACTCAACGCTTCTAATGATATCACAAACATCAAAATCAGTTAAGCCGTTACGAAGTTATGGTGGAATAAAGAAACTCACAAACATACATACATGAACCCTGAAAACATAACTCTCCTTTTTTGGGCAGTCGTGTAAAAAAGGTTTAAATTAGGTTTAAATAGAATTTATAAAAATTAAAGAAATTGACGTTTTTACCCAAGCTATCCCATAGCACTAATTTGAACACCTGCCATTTAGAAATTATAACATGCTTACGGGGTATCAAAGAAATAAAAACCATATAACAAAATACATTTTTATTACAAAAATCGTTTAAAAATGTGATAATGTATAGACTTTACCATATAACAATATAAAATGTGCAGAACTATGACAAAATAAGCCTATTATAATAGTGTCATGTTTCTAGCTCTTACAGCATTATTATCACACCAATTATGGAGTTTAATTCCTCAGATACAGGTAACAATAAATTATTGTAACATCATAGCCGTTCACTGATAAACGTATGCCTCTTCCAAAGGATTTGACACGACGGACGACGTGGCACGCCCTAGAATACTTATTAGTTTCTACTAAAGCTACATTGCCTCACGGCACTCCCTGTCTTCCCCAAAAAACCTAGGGATGGGGTAACCGGTATGAACTAGATAGACTACACGTTATGGCGTACACACGTGTTGATAAATGGGATTTGTCAATGGACTTGACAAGTGCATCACCACGATTTATAATTGTATGAAGATATCATTTATGAATTTGTTCTTATATGAAATTTTTCGTGTCTGATTATAGAATTGGGATGACGTAGAATTGTGTCTTCTACGCTATTCTACGTCATCCCCATTCTACAACCAGACATCCAGGGATACTCAGATGCACCACCGCTATATGGTTGATATTCTATTTACCCGAACGAAACGATTTGGGTCTTCGTTCATCATACGAACCGCCAGGGAATGGAACATACCTTCTTGGTAAGCGCACTCCATCATAGACCGCATCATCACTTAACATCAGGTGAGATAGTGGTCAAGTTCAGTATAAAAAAAAACTATTATTATAAAAATGAAAGATTTGTAATTTTGTGTGTAACGAATACACTTAAAAACTACTGGACCAATTTGAAAAATTATTTCACCATTAGAATCCAAAATTATGCCTGATGAACATTGGCTATAGAATATTATCAAAAAAGTTTTTACTTTGTATTATTGTTAAAAACCCGTGCGAAGCCGGGGCGAGCCGCTAGTCGATATATAAACTAAATATTTCTAATCTGTACAGACGACTTTGGAATCGTAGCACGGCGTCCACGTGAAAAATATTATTTCTCATTTTTTTTAGAATTTCGGACGAAGCGATAGAACGATACCGCAACCTTACGTTAAACTTAACGTTGCAGCGTGCGCTGATATGAGATTTATTTTAACGTATTATTGTTTGATTTTCGTATTGGCCGACAATAAGGGCCTTAAAATGAGCTGTCCGGGCGCACGATCTCAATATAGCCAAATAAGTGCCATAATAATACAAATATGTACATTGAATCATAGAGATAAAATAGACTTGGCCCACAATTTCGCCTCTGATCAAATGTGGTCGAAAAAACAAAGAAGTAAGTGTTGGGAACAGATCCTGGAATAGCTGCCTGTAATAGATTGTTACGTGCTTAGCGACAGATTTTCTACATGATGGTGGTAGCTCGCGCAATCTTGCAAGCCCTAACACTGTGCTATGAAGCCCTCGGTAATGAACAGGGTACCCGTAAGAAACAATAACAGCTACCTGTATCTTTGGAATAAGTTGACAAAATTACATAAATAAATATGCTATACTTTTGTACTTTTCACATCTACTGGTAACAAAAAATGCATAAATAACAAAAAAACTGTTTTAACTGTACACTTACAAAAAAATAGGTACCTTATTAAAATCAAACGAAAACTTCTTAAAAATAAAAGGAAATTAAGTACCCATACTTTGAGCCGTTCTAACTTATATTAAAGTAAAAAACGCATGAAACCATAATAAAGTGGCCCACTGTCAAAACTTAATTATTGGTATTAAAACAAAAACTAATTAATAAACAAGCTCTACCCGTTTACCTACCTATCTAAAAACAGAAAATATTTAATTATGTCATATGGATGGAAGAATTTATTTCAATATTCTATCTACTTGTTGCTAAAATAATTATCCAGCTAGACTTCTAATTCACACGGAAACGACTTTTCACTCAGGTACAAAAACGTCACGAAAGTTTCAACTCAGGTACAAAAACGTCACGAAAGTATTAACTCAGGTACGGAAACGTCACGAAAGTTTTAACTCAGGTACAAAAACGTCACGAACGTTTTAACTCAGGTACGAAAACGAAGGTTTTAACTCAGATTCTAGAACGTTATGAAGGTTTTGCTTGAACGCGTTGTGGTATCCGAGAGAAAACTTGTTTCCGTGCGAATTAAATATAATTTGCAGATTAGAATATAATTTCTAATATTTTATTATAATTTTATTTTTAGTTTTTTTTCTTTTTATTATTTATTATATTATAAATGAGAAAGTGGATAAGTTAATAAACGGTTCCTATACATGATTGATTTTTCTTATTCTTGATATCTTAGTGCCAGACAGAGATACCAATATATGCCAACAAAATAGATTTGTACCGTTCTCGTAAATTATATAAACCAAAGTATAAGATAACACAAATGTTTATATGTTTGACAATATATACTGGATAATGGAGAACGATTTTCAATATTATATATTAAATGTTTCTTAAAAAATAGTAAAACCACAGTACTGTGCAAATGTTTTTTGACAAGTTTACTAAAGAATGATGGCGACCACTGACCCAAGTAAACCAGGGCGCGTTCATGAATGTATTAGGTATTGTTTTAATTGTCAGCCTATTTAACATTATTTAAAATTGTTTGTATATTTTTAAAAGTAGGGAATCTTGAGTTATTTGCAAATTCATTAATGTCATTTTGTACATAGATTGGGTACAACAAGCAAAATGATTCGAAGCCGAATAACGAAAAAAAAGTTACATTGTCATTTTCTGATATCAGTCAGTAGTGATGACATTGACATTTAATTTAGTCTCGTGGTAGTAAAAACACTCTTTCTTGGTGCAGTCCGAATTGATTGATTGATACCTATTGTACGTAGATAATAATTTATTTTTAGATACATAGATAATGTCATAGTCACGCTTTTACTTGCTCCGAATTGTAGTAATGCAAACGGCCATGAGCTTGCATATTCCCATCGGTCCATTTATAACTACTCTCAGCAGTGAGCACTTTTAGTACTGTTGGCGTAATTCGGACCATACTCTAACTGATCTGTGATAGAAATGCCGCTGAAAAGAACCCGTTTGTGGTCCATCGACTTCGTGGCGATACGTGCAATGAGGGTGTTATCACTAAGTTTTAGAAGCGTGATTGTTTTGACTATTTATATATTGTAATAAACCACTAACACAGTCTTAAAATCCGTAAAAGCTATGACAAAAGGTATAAATAACTTCCTGACAGACCCATATATTCAATACTATGACAGATAATATAAGAAAGTACAAAACCTCTGAGTATTATTTTCTTCCGACTCCTAGGTACTGAATTCAGTCCACATTTTCATTCTCATATCTTGAATTATCAGTAATGAAAAGTATTAGGACTGAACGCCACATATTGTTTTTAAAAATGTTGGGTCTCAAGTTGTATGGAGCGTCGCCATCCTTCTTTTAAGTATAGAATATTACAAAAATATTCTTACTCAAAATATTTATACTTTGATCATGAAGAATGGGCGTAACCACTTTCTCATTTATAATATTATTTTAGTGAATTTTGATAATTAATTAGAAATTTTGTTAGTACATAACATTAACTTAAAAACAAACGGACGTCAGGTTCTTGCTCAAAAGTATCCAAACCCAAAAAGAAACAATCGCGTATCAGTCTTCTTTACATCTTCAGACTAAATCGTTCACAACACCATCTTGTATATTAAAAACAAGCTAAACTACCCTAATAGTTGAGCAAGAAAAGATAATGGTGTATTATATTTTCAGCTATTTGACATATATATTTTGACGTATTTATCTTGATATATGAATTAGTCTTAAATTACAAAAGGAGTCATGTTTAAGTTAAAATAGTGCGACTCAAGATGACGTTTGCCAGCCTGGGGACATGCCTGCGTAGGCCCCCCAAGGGCTTTTTTAAAGTTCTTGATAGGTAAGCCCTTGACCACTATCTCACCTGATGGTAAGTGATGATGTGGTCGAAAATGTTGTTCAGGCTTACCTAGAATTACCGGCTCTCAAGGACAACTGCCGGAACACACCGTTAGGTGCTTGGCGACAGATTTTCTACTTGAGGGTGGTAGCTAGCCAGGCGGACATTCGCAAAATGCCCTACCACCAAGCTATAACGACTGCCATCCTATGACAACAACCGGGACCGACGGCTTAACGTGCCCTCCGAAGCACGGAAGCGCTCAGTAGTAATGTCACCAGCGGTCACCCATCCAAGTCATCACTGAGGCGGACGTTGCTTAACTTTGCTGATCGGTTCAGAATGGTTAAACAAATTTCACTACGAGTGCTTCAAAGCGGTGGGGCCTGCCTTGCGGCAAGTCCCATCTTGCCGCAAGGCAGGTTGGGTAGGGGGCCCGCGCGCCAGTCTCTTGATACATGTAAAGTATATATTTCGTACATACTTACAGGGAAATGAAACAGAAAAGTTGAATTTGATTCTAAGCAGATGGCGTCGCTAACACATATTTTGGAAATGTCTGAAAGGCGATAACTTTGAACGAATCAATCTATTATGACGTGGGTCACGTACATATTACATATTTAAACAGATTTTGTATATATTTTATTATTTATCGATAGCATTCAATCTTCTTCATCGGCCGGGAGCCAACCGAGCCCTTCCGGCCTAGTCCAACCATTTGACAAAGCTTTATGCAAAAGCTGCAAAAGGATCAGTACTAATATTATAAATGCGAAAGTAACTCTGTCTGTCTGACTGTCTGTTACGCTTTCACGCCAAAACTACTGGACTGATTTGAATGAAATTTGGTATGGAAATAGTTTGAGACCCGAGAAAAAACATAGGATAGTTTTTACCCAACTGCGCAAAAAGAGGTTAATGTTTTTGCGCGATAACCGACATACTCGCGGGCGGAGCCGCGCCCGGAAAGCTAGTATTTAATACGTAGCGGCAGTATGACATACTTTACGTTGATATGACTACTCGGGACACTTTTTCGTGAACTTTTTTGTACATGACCCGATGTCCGATTTGTAAGGCCAATGTTTTTGATCCATAATTCTGGATACTTCTAGTCTCTCGTAGAACGTTCCAGATATTCTAGAGATGCATCGAGTTTGCTAGCACTAATCGGTTTCTAAAAGGTGTTTTTGTTATCAAAGCTGAGTAGAGTTGAGCGGAGTGGACCGGAAGCCCTTGCTGCACAGCTGCGCCACTTGAGCGGGAGTCTTGCCCTTCGTTTCCGGGAAATAAATTCTGAAATAAAGATAAGCTCAGCTTTAGAACCGTAGGTAGGTATGCTTTAAGTATTTAGTCAGTTACATAGTAGTTGATTTTCGTAGCGAGTAAGTTCTATAATTTTTTTTAATCGTCCTTCAACTACAAACTTTTGACTAAAGCGTAATTCAAGTGATTTAGATTCTGATTTAGATGCGATGCGATAGATTTTATGGTAGGTAATATCTATCAGTCTAAAATGCACGCTCCTCCACTAAACAGACCAAACGTGATTATTTAAATGTGTGTGTGCGTGCAGTGATTTTATTTTGAACTCGGACACGTTCGCAGACTCCACACACACACACAGAGGAAACTGAAGAACCAATGACACTGCCGAGGTGGCGTGTATTGCGTCTATATATTATTTTGCACGTAAGGGTACAAGACATGAGGGCATTTTTAGACTGAAAGATCTCTATCTACCAATACATATACCTTTGCAATATACAGGGTTATTGATAAGTGGCTAACAACCTCTTAGGGTTGACTTCTGGTAGACCTACAAATATTTTGAGAAAAATAAATTGTTTTGATTTTTTTATGTGTTTTTGACGGAATAAGCACGAGGGCCACTGGATATTAAGTTTTTGTGCCTGTAATGTATTATTTCTTATTTTTTATTACTTTGCTCGATGTAAATATTTAAAACTCTATTCAACTAATGCGGTGCGGTCCAGTGCTGCCGCGGCGGGCGCTCCTGGCTCGGAGTAGGCATTAAAACACAAAAAAAAAATTACATAAAGTAGGTATACTCCTTATGTTCTCAATTGTAGTTAACTCACTTCAAAAAGACGAAGAGCAGCGCCGTGACCACCGCAAACACGAGGAAGCAGTACAAGCCGATAATCTCCCGCATCGTGGGGAACAACATCCCCACGAGGAAGTTACCGCCCCAGTTGGCTAACGATCCCCACGCCATGCCGGCGGGACGGGGACCCACTTCGAACAATTCTGAAAGCGATAATACACAATGTTCATTTTTTTTTATATAATAATTTATAGATAGTATATTTTTTAGTGAAAATATCTGTCGTCTCGAAGCCGATTATTGATAAAAACTAATACGAAAAATATTTATATTAGAAGAAAAATATATTAACTAAACCGAAAAAGGTGATTTTAAAACATATATCCTCCTTCTAACTTGTAATTTCTCTATTAAAGGCTGCTAACGAATACTTTGAAGCAGTGATGGCTCAGTGGCATTGGCTATGGACTGCCGCGCAGGAGGTCCATGGTTCGAATCCCGCCGCGGGCTTGAGCTTCACTGCATGGTGGAAGGGCTTTTTGCATGTACCTGGCCAGCGACCACCCTCAAATTGAAAATCTGTCGCCAAGCACCTAACGGTGTGTTCCGGCAGCAGTCCTCGTGAAATTACAGGCACATGAGACCTAACAACTATGTCTCATGGTGACGGGCGCAGTGCAATTCGTCACTTGTGACGAAATACATCTGTTATAGGCAGAGGTAACCACTTACGTACATCAGGTGGGCTCAAGCTTGTTTCGCCAAATAAAAAAATAAAAAAACACTACGAATAAATATGTAAAAAAGTTTAACTCTCGGACAGTCAGCGCTTTGATTTCGGAGTCATCAAGTTCACAATTAACAAAACACGCACAATATTCCAAATTCAATTGGATTGGTTAATTGATTTGGCGCTTAGAAATTATCGCATCCGATTGGTCGTGCCGCGGTAATGTTGTTGCGGTACACTGTTTAAATCACACCCGCTGCGGTAAGGTTTGCGTTCTGATGTTTTTGAGTTGCACTTACATTTATTTTTAAAAAAATATATCGGCGGTATGCCTTTACTTATCAAAATACTACGAACTATATACAAAACTACAGCTACTACAATAAAAGCATTTAGACAACCTATAAGTCATAGCAGACTCAGTCAGTCCAAATGCTCCAGCCCACTCCCAGTTGGCAGCGTGCCCTCTTGCTGGCAGCATTGCCCATTTCTTTACATATATATTCGTAGCTTAGAATGTTACAACGAAAGGAAAAAATCAGAAACTCTGATACCTGATAAGAATTATCCGTTATATGCTATAGAAAATCTCACCAGATCCAATAAAGTACGGTATCGGCCCCAGCCCGAACCCGTAACACAGCACGTAAAGGAAGACAGCCGCCGTGCACACGTACGGCATCCACCACACAGCGTTCTGTAATTATACATTTAAGTATTATTCAATACGGATTTGAAGCGCTCGTAGCGAAGTTTGCTTAACCATTCTGAATCGATCAGCAAAGTTCGAAAAGCAACGTCCGCCGCGGTCATGATGTTGGATGGGTGACCACTGGTGACATTATTTCTGAGCGCTTCCGTGCTTCGGAGGGCACGTTAAGCCGTCGGTCCCGGTTGTTGTCTTAGGATGGCAGTCGTTACAGCATGGTGGTAGGGCACTTTGCGAATGCCCGCCTGGCTAGCTAACACCCTCAAGTAGAAAATCTGTCGCCAGGCACCTAACGGTGTGTTCCGGCAGCTGTTCTTCAGAGCCAGTAATTCTAGGTTAGCCTGAACAACATCTTCGCCCAGATCACCACTTTCCATCAGGTGAGATTGTGGTCAAAGGCTTACCTATCACCATAAAAAAAAAAAAAAAACTTACCATTAGGTGAGATAGTGGTCAAAGGCTAACCTATCATGCATAAAAAAAAGTCTTAAAATGCACGACCTTCCCTTAAACAGGATAATTTAAATGTGTGTGCGTGCAGCGATGTGTACTGTTAACTCGGCTCGTGCAATACACACACACACACACTCTATGACACAAACACATACACGAACACACACACGGTTATCACTGAACGATCAATGGTACAAGGTTGTTTGCATTGCGCTTTTACAGTATTTTGAATGTGCGCCAATCTATATTCTGTAGTAGGGGTCAATACTTTGGGAGTTTGGAGGGGCGTGCGTTTAGGACTGAAAGATACAGACACTTGAATGTAAATAAAACAACACCTACTTCGATTCTTATTTGAATTTCAATGTAACAAAAAAATAACCAATAAATGGAACCGACTTCAAAAAAAGGAGGTTCTCAATGCATCTGTATTGCCTCAGAACTTGACTGGTTGAACCAGTTTAGATAATTCTTTTTGTATTTGAAAGCTGATGCTTGTCGTTTGGTCCTATTTAAATTTCATCAAAATCGGTTAAGCCGTTTTTGAGTTAAACTGCAATAACTGAAAAATATTTTTATATTATAGTATAGTCGTTGATAATTAATTACCTACTTCAACACTCAAAAGTGTGAAAAAACTTGTTGAAAGTGGTACCATGATAGCCCAAATGTACTTATTATCACAATATCGTGCGCATGGTACCGACTTCGACAAGTTATTTCACACTTTTCAGTGTTGAAGTCGCTTTCATTTTTTTCTAATTTTTTCAATACACGGTATACATCATATTTACACTTTTTAGAGCACACTATTTTCACCTCGGGCGAGAATCGAACCCAGGACTCTCGGTTTTACCGGTACAAGTAAAGCAAGTGCTTGAATCATAATTAGGAAGTTATGGATAACTTTGGACATGTTTGAACTAGTAACACAATTGACAAGTTACCATGAAGTTCAGCGCCGCGGTGAGCGCTGCGAGCATGCAGGCCGCAGACAGCACGGAGGCGAGCAGCAGCGGGCGGCGGCCGCGGCGCGGGAGGAGCCGCAGCATCAGCACGGCCGTGCACACGTTGATGGCGCCGCACGAGATCGTCGCGTACTGCGCACCCGCCTCCGTCAGCCCCGCCTGCTTGAAGATCTTCGCGGAGTAGTAGAATACCTGCAACGGGAAATGTGCAACTACTGCTTACTACGCCAATGTACTCCACAGTAAAGATTACAGTGAAATAGTTGTTTTCACGGATAACATAAGATAATATCTAATAGTTATTATGTATTTTTTAATTTATTATTAAGTTTCTTTACATATGTAGTCGTATTGGAGTAAAGTATAATAACTGTACATTTTATATAATGCTTAAAACTAATTATTACTAATGTCTCTCCGAGCTGCAGACCTCGCGAGTCTGCCCTTGCATAGCTTACAATTGATTAAAGATTCACTGCGCACGCTGATGGGGTAATAGATCACAAACTCCAAAAATCTAGATGTGTAATGGAAATAATAGATTATTTTATTCGACTAATGTCCAAGAAAATCAATGACACGCGAGCCCCAGCGAATGCTGGTTGTATCAGAAATAAGTAAGTAAATAGTATAAAACTACATACTTCGTAATGTTACAATTACATGATTTTGTTGTTTGTGATTTAATTTTATCTTGAATTAATATACTGGCTATAGAAACATCGAAAATAAATAAGTGATTACACGTGAGAGAGACTATCATTCATAGGCAACTCACGTGCGTATCAGAGACATTATCATGAAATTAAACGCAGGCGTCCATACTTTCAACACAATCTAATGTTCATCTCCGTCATTTTGGAAAGTTTCCACAAACTGAATCGATAAAAAAAATTATGGACTTATCAAAACCTGCTCACAAAATTTCGTGACATTCGGTTGAGAAATGCAAGCATTTTTGTTTCAGTTAAAGCAGAGACACTTCGCTCGAACTTAGTTCTCACTCGGTCAATTATTACATAAAAAATATAATAATAATTTTATTTTTATTAATACATTTATATTATAAATGTGAAAGTTAATTTATATTGCAAATTATTTTCTAACGCTGTTTGACTGAGAATCCAGCTTGAAGGACCAAAACCTTCTGACTAGTGTAACACTTACAGCGTTGATTCCACTGGTCTGTTGTCCCGCCTGCATGCTGCATGTTAACAACAGCGGCAACAAGAGACGTTTGGTGCGCAGCACGCGGCACATGCTCCAGTTTTGGTCTGATGCTGCTTGACTGACAGCTACTTCATCCCGGAGTAAATCGATGTCGTGTGAGAGGAGACTAGGGGATACTCCTCGTAGGCGGCTTAATTCTGAAAAATATATAATTCTCAATTTTTAAACAGATTTTAGCAAGCTGTATTTCATGTGGAGGACTTTTTGGTGGACGCTATATCAAAAACAGCGCTTAGCAACATTTGGTAATTCCAGTAATATTTTATACATTTATAACCTGTCCTTTGTCTGTCTGTGAACGCATACAAAGTGTCGCCTGGTAGCTCATTGCCTACCAGGCGACACTTTAAAGTCGCCACTTTGTAAAGTTACGAAGGGTAAAAAGAGACTACGAATTCCCACTTGGCAGACCTTTACATAACTCTCTAACGTTCTAGAAATCCGGTTACAAATAACTTTTTGAAAATGAGTTTTCCAGCACGTTATTTTCTGCATTTGACTCGCCGCTGATACGATCCTGCCTACAGTCAACAATAGATTTACTACAAAACTTATATCACTTTTCTTTTAGTTTTCGTGCTCAATAAAAGTAGTATAATATATGGAAAGAGGATATTTAAAAATGTCAAGATTTATAGCACCCTAAAATTATATTTAATAAGAGGATAATTAAAAATGTCAAGTATTATTGCACCCTAAAATGATATTTAATAAGAGGATAATTAAAAATGCCAATTATTATAGCACCCTAAAATGTCAGGTGTTACGTTCCTGATATATTTGGAGGTAAAGATCGTCATTTGGGTCAACAATTTTTTTTATTTTATTTTCACGGATCATGAACGAAGCCCATCTGATGTTAAGCGTACTAACATCTGCCTATAACAGATGCATTTCGTCACAAGTAGGAAACTGCACTGCGCCCGTCACCCTGGGACATTCAGTTCTTAAGTGCCATGTGCCTGTAATTTTACTTGCTCTGAAAGACTGCTGCCAGAACACACTGTCAGGTGCTTGGCGACAGATTTTCTACTTGACGGTGGTAGCTAGGCATGCGAACTTTCGCCAATGCCCTTCCACCATTCGATGAAGCTCGAGCCAGCGCGGCGGCGGCGGGAATCGAACCATGGACCTGCGGCCCATTACTCAACAGATATAACCACCCGGCCATCATTGCTTCAAAATTGATTTCAAGTAACAGTTCCCAAGTTGTAGTATTTAGTAGAAGGCATAGATCATGATATCTCAAAAATATGTCTTAATCCAAATTAAAATGAAATGTACGTACCTTTTAATGCAGTTTGTTCGTCTCTCTTAACTACGTATAAATACTTAGGGCTCTCAGGTACCATAAACAGTAACGGTGTACAAATAATGACTAGCAACGCGAAGACGGACAGTAAGTATGGCCAGTATTCCGGTTTTCCTGAAAATAAAATATAATATTCAAATAAATAATCTTCTTCATTTATATTTCTATTAAAATAGAAGACTGTACCAGTGCATTAAACATGTAATTTTAGTCGAGACGTTTAACATGTATGCAGATATACTGACATTTAAGTCGCAGGTAAAATGGGTTTATGCACGAATTATACAATCAGCTTTTCCCTTTCATTGCGAGGAAAATAATCTGTCATATTGTATGAAATATCTGTTCAATTAAAATTCAACATGACATTTGAACGATGTTCTATTTTGAGTGTCATTGTTTCGACAACATAATATTTGCCTCGGTATTTCATAATACTCATAGATCATGGTTATTATTTAAGAACAAGACTTATATTTTGATCTAGGTCCTTGATATAAGTGTATTATGAAAGACTCAAGCAAACGTCCCACATAAAATATTTCTCTTTATTGTAGTTCCCAAATTCGAGACTTCAGTTAATTCGCTACTTTCTCTTATTCGCGACTTTAGTTCATTATCTAGTTTCCCTAATTCGCTGAGTGAAAACGCTACTTTCCCTCAAAAATACTTTCTTTATATCGACACATTTTTTATTAGTTAACTTCTTATCTACATTTTATTCAAGACTTTAGTTAATTCGCTTCTGTCCATTATTCGACACTTTCTTGAAATCAGCACATTTCTTATTGGACACCTTCTTATCTTGATTTATATAACTTACCTAACAAGAAGTTAAGTCCCATGACCTGCCCCACTAGCACGCCGACATTGACCCCCATGGGGCAGAATGCCCCCAGAGGGCCGGTCAGGCTCATGGGTGCTAGTTCTGACAGGTACATTGGCACTATACTTGTTGTGAGACCTGAAAAATCAACAGTCAGAATAAGGCCAAACTCTAAATACTAAATAAACTTAGGCCGGATTTCACTGTTGAAATGGAACCCAACGATCAACCAAGTTACATTTGAACTAAGTTCACGAGTTCAGTTGGTGTTTTACCTTCATAAACTGAACGAATTTGAAGCTGAATTCACATTGACATTTGTGAATCCAGTTTGTGTACTGAAGGCCGCGCCAGTGTTCCTTTTTGTGATCATATATATGGTTTATTGCCCTATATTCACTTGAGAAAAATTAATCTTGGAGCCTATAGTCTGTTTTTTTTTTAACAAACGAGTACTGAGTATTTCTCTCACACATTTTCGATATTGACAGAGTGAGATGGTTGATTGCTGTCATTGGTCAATTTCTTTGTTCTTGTTTTAAAATTGTCAAGGCCCGTTCATATTGAATACTTTTACTGTAGATAAAATACGTTATTATTTTGTGATTTAAATTTAATGGTAAGTATATCAGTAACAAAATGTTCTGTTCGCGTTTATGATATAAAACAATATTGAAATGTTATATATATTATGCACTACATCATATAAATCAAATAATTCTACTACAATTCTTGTTATCTTAAATATTTTTGGATAAATAAAACTGGGGGCATGTCTCAATCATGTAATAACCAAGATAGAAACAAAAATGTACGGAGTTGACAGTTATGTACAAAATATGTTACAGCAATTTGTTATTGACGTATCTGCAGAAAGTTCATCAGAAGGATGACGAAAATTTTTAAGATTACAAAATTGTCGTAGAATTATTTGATTTATAAAAATGGTGGATGATAAGAATGGTCTATTTAGCTACTCCCTGTAACAAAAGAGTTCAGACTTCATAAATTTTATAACTTTTGTTATATCCTGCCATAGCCCTTCACTTGAGACCAAACGAATTCAATTGGGTTGATCTTACAGTGATACGTCGGCACACGTATGAAGAGACGATTTGTTGCCTTAGTTACAACATTTTTTCCAAATCGATCTTTGTTTTTCTGACCCTAATTCAAAAGTTGCAACTTTAGTATTGATTCGTTACAAGCAATATTTTTCGACGAGCAGGTAGTCGAAGACTCAACTGAATGTAACTACAGAGTTCGTGTGGAATGGACTTTATGTTGATTACGCGGGCCAATAGCAACGTAGTAAAATGTTCGGTACTCGTTTGCTAAAAAAATAGACTATAGTGCTTCCACGCGTACTAACATAGTTTCCTTGAATCTTGTCGGACAAGATATAATTTTTTCCCTACAATAAATATATCCTTTGTCATTATATTAGATAGCATACAACCCTCCTCAAAAGAATGAAAAAATGTTGCTTCGTGACCACAATTAACACAGCTTCATCATAACGTCGAGGATGTTTTTTTACTAGGTTTTGCCCACTCTCTCACCTAATGAAGAAGTTGGCGAAGATTTTGTTCAGGCTATACTATAATTACTGGCTCTCATGGACTGCTACCAAGCTGTTAGGTGCTTGGCGACAAACTTTATACTTTAGGGTTGCAGCTAGCCAAGCCAAGGACATTCGCAATCCCCTTAAACCATGCTGTTAATGTATGATGACAAATATATTTTAACTGTCCAGGATTAGACCTGATAGTGTTCAGAATCAAAATCAGTATTACTTATTGTCAACTGATAAAATTATACAGTACTGCCAGATCTTACGGCAATAGAGTAATAATCAGTTTGCCCACATCGAGCATTCAATATTAATCACAGTTATATGAATACATCAATAATCTTATTGATAAATGACTATTAATATTGTGATTATGTTTATCAAAGAGCATTCCAATTTTACATAATATGTTATCAAAGAAATGAATTATATTAAGTATACATAAAATAATATATTATATTACATAAACTATTACGTGTTAAATACAGTTGAAGCTGTGATGGCTCAGTGGCATTGGCTATGGACTGCCGCGCAGCAGGTCCATGGTTCGAATCCCGCCGCGGGTTTGAGCTTCACCGCATAGTGGTAGGGCATTTTGCGAATGCCCGCCTGGATAGCGACCAACCTCAAGTAGAAAATCTGTCGCCAAGCACCCAACGGTGTGTCCCGGCAGCTGTCCTTAGCAATTCTTGGTTAAGCCTGTTAACACCTCATCACTTACCATAAGGTGAGATTGTGGTCAAAGACTTACTATCTACTAGCAGCAAAAAAAATTAACATAAACATAGCGTGAGTTAGAAGCGTACCCCCGGACAGGCCGACTAGAAGGCGCCCCAGAACGAGCATTTCCACCGAGTTGGCATTACGGCACAACAGGAACAACAGCGCGCCCGCCAGAGATAATACATTCGTCACTATTGTGGCATTCTTCCTGCAAACAAAACATATCACACGTCAATACTTTCATATTATGTAGAATTAGGACATTTTGCGAATGCTCGCCTGTCCGGTGAGAACGTTAAGTTTACTATTGTTGCAGGTCCATAGTTCGAACTAGCCGCCCGGGGGCTTGAGCTTCAGCGCATGGTGGAATGGCATTTTGCGAGTGCCCGGCTAGCTAGCGATTACCCTCAAGTAGACAATCTGTTGCCAAGCTAACCTAACCTAACAGTGTGTTCCGGCAGCAGTCCTTGAGAGCCAGAGAAATTACATAATGCAATGCAAAGGCACATGAGACTAAACAACTATGTCTCAAGTTGACTGGCGCAGTGAATTTGGCGACTTGTGACGAAATGCATCTGTTGAGGCATAGGTTAGTCCGCTTAACATCAGGTGGGCCTCGAGCTTGTTCCGTCAAAACAACATAAAAAAAATATAAAAAAATTGACTCCGGTTTTCTGCTCGTCTGTCCGTCCATATGTCACTGTCTCGGGTCTCTATCGTCGAATAAGTTGTAAACATGTTATACTGATATTTTGTATAGAACATTGGCCCAAAAATGTATCGTAGATTAATAAGTCTTTAAATTATTTTTAGGGGTGCCTCTAAGACATGAGAAGATTGCCTAATAAAAATAACACCGAAATAGTATATATAGTGAGGGTATACTATAATAGTAATAAAGTGCGTGGAGAGTCACGCACTCCATTACGCTTTATACTCACTATATTTTCTATTATATGATTCAACGAATTTTATGAATAATTATTATAAATAATAATTCGTTGAATGAAGTTAATACTTCATACTAATGTATATGTACATATATAGTGAATGTATACCGTAATAAAGTGAGTGCGTGACTCTACAAGCACTTTGTAAAGATTCGTTGAGTCAATTGATTAATTTATCACATTACATAAATAAATCTTGAAATTTAGCTATAACTATATATCCAGAATAGATAAATTTGAAGAGAATTTTAAAAAGAAAACTTTGATTTTTTTCACTCTTTCATTTGCTTTACTCTAGACCCCTTTCTGAGCAGGATCTGACGCGCACTTGCTCAGATTCTTTAAAGTTACCGTCAAACCAAAATGTCTCCTAGTAAGTGATGTGGTCACAGATGTTAAACAGACTAAACTTAAAGCTAGAACTGACTTCAAAAACAGCTTCCCGATCACACCGTAGGTGCTTACTGAAATATGTTCGACTTGAACGTATTGCTAACCAGGGAGACATTGATAAGATGCTGTATAAACATGAAAAAACTTGACACGTAATTTTTTTTATGCTATCTTAGTTGAGCCTTTGGCCACTATCTCACCTGATGGTAAGTGATGATGTGGTCGAAGGTGTTGTCAGGCTAACCAAGAGAATTACTGGATCTCAAGGACAGCTGCCGGAACACACCGTTAAGTGCTTGGCGACAGATTTTCTACTTGAGGGTGGTAGCTAGACAGGCGGGCATTCGCAAAATGCCCTACCACCATGCTATAACGACTGCCATCCGTAGACAGCAACCGGGACCCACGGCTTAGCGTGCCCTCCGAAACACGGAAGCGCTCAGTAGTAATGTCATCAGCGGTCATCCATCCAACTCATGACTGAGGCGGACGTTGCTTAGCTTTGCTGATCGGTTCAGAATGGCTAAGCAAACTTCGCTACGAGCGCTTCAAAATTTAGTATTATAAGTAATATTTTAATAGTAGTTCTGGGAGGTACCTTCCGTATCTGTCCGCGAGCACGGCACCCAGTATGGACCCCGTACACCCTCCTATGATGAAGATGGACACCACGGAGGACCATAGCACGTCCAGCCATGCCGACCCGAGGACCACGTCGTACCGAGATATTACACTAGAGTTACACCACGCTTTTATCACCTGGAAATACATTAAAATATATAGTTCAGTTATACAAGAAGATACATGAAAAGATATAAGAGTTCTCCATCTGCTGTATCTACACAACTTCTTGTGGCTTTGGTAATCAGGGGCTAATCTAGTCAAAATCAACGTATTCAAGACCCAGGCCTGTCTGCTTACTGCGAAACGTTTTACATTTGTTTGATATGAATCGATTTGACATTATTTTATTTTATTTATTTTAATTATGACAATTTTCTTTCATTTTGGTTAAAATTTTGACACCATATTTGACACTAATTTATTGAATTTTTAATATGTTATATTTATTAATTATTGTAATTTGATTGTAATATTATCTTAATTTTATTATAAAACACAACTAGTCTATATGTATGGGTGTAACTTACCTGAAATAAATTTATTTTGATTTGTTTTTTTTTTGAGACGGAATGATTTTGAATTCGCTCCTAAATTAATACCGACATCGAACATCTATTTTAGTTTGTTGACGGTGTTTTATGCCATGACAGCTTCTAAATTGTTCCAAGCGTAAATCCGATCGCGCATGAATAACTGTTGCCATCTAAGATGGATTCGGCTTAATACCAGCTTTGAAGACTTGAATGCCATCCAAAGCCAAGTTTACATCGTGAGGTGCCCGGTTACTTGCACCCCCTATATGTTCCGACTATATAGATTTTGAGAGGTACGAAGCGTCGAAAGGAAAAATACCAGAAGGCGCAGCAGCTCTATTCTGGAGAACTGCTATCACCGATCACCGTGATGACTGCCAAGCGTGTGGGTTATGGTGACTCCCCCGCCCCTCCAATGGGGGAGGTATTTGTTCAACAGTGGACGTTTTGGTTGTTCATATGAGACAAACATGCTCCACCTCGTCTGTTCCTACCAGGGAAGATCTGGGAAAATGCTTATCTATCGTGGATAAAGGAGTGGTATCTACTCCTATTTTATACCCAGCATGCAGTAATGACCTCAGCATAGTGATGATTTTTAATATGTAAATGAGTCTTGTCCTTTCTTGCTTGCTGAGCTGGGCGTTTATCCCCTCCCCCCCTCCGTATCTTCCTGTGAGAGTCGTAAAAGGCGACAAAGGGAAAATACCAGAAGGTGGGCAGCAGCGCCTTCTGAAGAACTGCCATTTTACACTGCGATCCCCAAGCCTAGCGTGGGAAATAGTGCCAAGCTCCCCTTAATGGGGGAGGCTGTGTTCAACAGTGAAGAATCCGGTTGATACAGTAAATAAGTCTCGCTCACCTCAGCAGGAGTGTTAACGACCCCTATGTTATATCCGACTGGTAGTGACGATCCGAGGGTAGTGACGACTCCGGCTAGTATGAGGTAGAAAGACCATCCCCCTTTGTACTCATTGGTCTGCGTTAGGTGCTGTAGCTCGTTGGTTGTCTGAAACAATTAGTCATTACGTGTTTATAAACGTTATCCAATATAATAACCAATTATAATAAACGGCAAAAGCCTCTTAATGTAGAAATTACCCACCAGTTACCATACAATATCTTCCCGAGGTCCCTTGAATGCCGCACAATTAAATCATCAACATATCAAATCAAAGTATCATAACATTAATGAAGACCCGGAATAATAGAAGCAGCTAGAATCAGTGATGGCTCAGTGGCATTGGCTATGGACTGCCGCGCAATAGGTCCATGGTTCTTATCCCGCCGCGGGCTTGAGCTTCAGCGCATGGTGGAATGGCATTTTGCGAGTGCCCGCCTGGCTAGCAACCACCCTCAAGTAGAAAATCTGTCGCCAAGCACCCAACCGTATTTTCCGGCAGCAGTCCTTGAGAGCCAGTGAAATTACAGGCACATGAGACTTCACAACTATGTCTCAAGGTGACGGGCGCATTGCAATTCGTGACTTGTGACGAAATGCATCTGTTATAGACTGAGGATACCGCTTAACATCAGGTGGGCCGGTTGGCCCACCTGCCGGAACACACCTTAGGTGGTTACCTAAGGTGTGTTCCGGCAGCTGTCCTTGAGAACGAGTAGTTCTATGTTAGCCTGAACAACATCTTCGACCACATAATCACTTACCATCAGGTGAGATAAGGTCAAAGGCTATATAAATACTGTTTCCAATCTTTTTTCTTTCATTAGTTTAGTATCCTGATATTTCTGACCGTCATCCTTTAATAGACTCATGCTCCTATATAATTAGATACCGTTGCCGTCACAGACATCTGCAATACCAAATGCATTTGCCGACCTCTTTCTCCCGTTTCGAATAGCCCACATTGTCTCCCTCACGAAATAACGCTTTGGAAATCTCAGTTCATATTACACATATATGCGGGAGGACGGACCGAATAGTGTACAATTCTTTAGTGTCGAGAGGTACGATAGTATGTAGGATAGTAGTAGTTAGTACAACTAAATAAAACATAGCATTGAGTTTGTATTTATATTTCTTTTATATTTTGAATTAAATTTTATTATAGAGTATTCCCAAATTACAACTATGTATATTTTTGGTACCATTAGATTACAAAATAAGTTCTTGGCTTAAATTACTCATCTTAAGGCACATTATATCGTTTATTAAGACTAGAACTTTAGTCTTCGGTACAAGAGGTACTATAAATATACTCGTTACGATCAAGTACAAATAAGACGCTATTATATAAACTATATCTAGTGTAAAACAATAATTCACTTACGAAAATAAATTTCAGCATTTTCCAGACCATTTTCACAAACCAAACAAACGGAATGACTTATTTCACTACCACAATGATATTACTCACACAAGTAGATCTTATTCGAACTACGATTAGCTTTTTGAAGTAAAACTCGACGAGAGCGCAATAATTACGGTATAAACTTGAATCATAGAATAATGACATAGTCCTAAACACATCACTTTCATCGTAAATTGAAACTAGAAAGGCATTGGCAAACTTAGCTTAATGCAATTTTATTTCTACATATAGAAATGTAAAGTTAGCGGAACGGATTTAAAATGACTAAGAAAATTGGCGTAAAACAAATTAAATTCGTTGTCAATGAGAAATATTGTGAGATGATCGCGGTACACGACACAATCTAATTGACCCACAGGGCACTGAGATAAAAAACTTTGAAGGCAATTAATTTACCTTGTCAGCTATCACACAAAACGACAAATACAAAAACATTAAAAAGCTCGGCAGAGCAGATAGGATTGTTCTGAGCGACACAACCAAATTGGCTGTGTAGGATCAACCCAATTACATTGCATATTTATTAGGTACGACATCAAGTTGGTAGGTAAAGTACTAGGATGACCGTTAAATGATTTGATCGTCACCTGTAGTTTACAATATAAAGTAACACAATTTCTTTAACACAGTGCAGGGATCATGTATCAACGACCGAGCCGATTTACTGAAAAATCGCACAAAACACGAAAAGCAAGCGGATTCAACCAATTAACATCGCGTTAGTTTTTTGTTACTTTTTAAATGTCAATCAATGTGATCAAATCAAAACATAATATCTAGCGAGAGCGTAAATAAACGATAGTGCTAATCGACACAACCAAATTGGATGCACAGGGCACCACCGAGCACGTTGTGAAGATCCACCAATACCAGTCACACAACCAACCGCCGATGACGAAGTAAGTGAGGGCTACTGACGCCGACCCATGGCAACCGATAGCTGGTTTATAGTTAAGGAAAATAGGAGAGAACCCATGAAATTGTAAAACAATAGTCGATTGCGGCTGACGTATTTATACAGTTGCACGTTTTTCGCATAATTAATCGTGTTGTAGTCTGAATGTGGAGTATTATTAGCAGCAAAGTAATAGTACTTACATTAAAATGATACCTGCGGAATTATAAGACTAGTATTATATTAATGTTGTCTTAGGTTTTCGCGATTGTTTCACATATTAAATAAACAACTTTAAATGGTGACCACGATCACTGCAGTGTTTGAAACGTCGCGTCGTCGGATAAAAATAATGATAAACATACGCGAATGAAACCGTTTAAAGTTGTTTAATTACTAGTATATATATATATATATATATATACATACTATATATATATATACATCCCGCAAACAATTAGACGTCCTCTGAAGAGAAAAGTGCATTTAAACTGACGTCCACCTGCTTTTGGCGTCCGCATACTGGACGCCACTTTGTTGGCCAGTGGCACTTACGTCCCATTGGTCCTGACTAGCCATAGGACAAATATCGATAGAAGCCAAAATATCACATAAATAGCTGCAACAATATATTAAAAAGTTCGCGACGAAATCTTAGCGCAGGTGTGGCGCTGCTGTCGTGCGTATATTGAAAGCCGCATATCGCGGAGAGTTCCTGACTATGGATCCGCGTATTTGGCGTCCACAACTGCGACGTTGCCAGCTCGTTTGCAACAATCCAATAATAAATCACAATTATCACACGTTATTTAAGCAAAACAATATATTCGCCTTAGGTGGTGTACGCGTTGCGTATCATTAGGAGCCCGAGTTCATTTAAACTTTTAAAAAGTCAGTAAAGTTACGAAAAAATATACGTACAGTCAGCCTCATTTGCCTGTAATTTATAATCTTCGATCATTAATATGTCTTTGTAATGAATGATTCACTGGCTCTCAAGGACTGAGCTGAGATGCTAACCTCTAGAATATTTGCTTGAGGTAGGTAGGTACCAACGTCGTAAAGGTTGCTATTTCTAAGACATTAGTAATGATAGCAAAATTGAATCAACTTATTGTTGTTGAATTATTGTTTTCCAAAAAAATATTATACATCATCAAGACTGAATAAGTAATTTTTGTAGCTAATTTTTCTATTGCTATTAGACTGAATCGTAGGTATTAATCCGTCGTGAACGTTAATTACTAAGTAGGTACTTACTTACTTGGTAGCATAAAAATAACAACTTTGCCCAGGTTCTAAATAGCGAGCTATCTTTTGAAATCATTTCGTAGGTAGCAACCTATACCCGCAACTTTTAGCGTGAACTGGGCATGAAGGTTATAAGAAGCCATGTCATGCACCCTATGACCCTATGTGGAACAACACTCCACTCACATCATTTCAACATCCAATAGGAGAACATGAAATGTGAATTCACTTCAATATTGTTATTATAATTGTTAATACCTCTACCGTAAAATCCCTGCTCGTCACTCCAAGATATTGGTTTTACCTTACTGAAATATGAAATCTCTACAATATACTCGGCTTGTACACCTATCCCTACCAAGGTTTCCACTTGAATATACCGGTTGTGACAGATGTAAACTTAAATTCACTTATCCCTATATAGTATAAGTAATAATAACTATGTATAAGTTAATGATAGCAATTACATTATCACCTAGCCACGTTTTTGTATGAATGAGCATGATATAAAAACTATTGAAATATAATTATTTCATATAGCCAGTTTTACCCGCGCGCTGATGAAAAACGGTGATGATGGTGATGATGAACAGTAGTCTATATGTTAATCCAGGGTAAAAGCTATCTCCATACCAAATTTCATCCAAATCCATCCAGCCGTTTAGGTGTGAAGAAGTAACACACATACTCACAGACTTTCGACACATACCTACCTATTTTTTATTAGTGTGATTACAAAGATTTTTATTTATAGTAATAAACTTAAAATTAAATTATTTCCAATAAAAATCAATAACTAATCATAGGTTATTTTTGATTAGGTAAGTGCCTACAATCATTGCTAAGTTTACCAGATAAAATTTCGTACTACCTCATACCTACCTACTACAAATATATACCTATACTTATTCTATGAATTTACGTAGGTAGATACATAGTACTAACTTAATTATTTGTTGTGATCTTATAGCTATGTAGGTAGATAGGTATGCAATGCAATGCGCGCCCGCGAATGTCGATTTAACATCGTTGACAGTTGCGTACCTAGGCAGGCCTATATGATAAATGATAATTATATCGTAGATAGAGCTTCTAACCCTTTACTACTTTGTGGTAGGTTTACTTTATCGAAGGTAGCTATATTACTGCTAAGACTATATGTAAAGTGTTATTCTATCTTGATGATTAGGTAGTTGGCAGTGAATAACAATAGTTCCCGTAAGTGGCAAGAATCACTAAAACGGGGGAAGGATTTTTACAAAAAAATTAACTGACTTCAACACTCAAAAGTGTAAAATAACTTGTCGACGTCGGTACCATGCGCACAATAATATGACAATTGGTTCATTCAAACTAGCATGGCACCGACTTCAACCAATTATTTCACTGTTTGGAGTGTTGAAGTCGGTTCCATTTTTTGGTAAAAAACCTTCCCCTTTTTAGTGACCTTTGCCACTTCGAGAATTCACAAAATGCCCATATATATATTTATATAATATGTATAAATAAACAGTACATTAAATACATACGTTCTAACAATTTGAGGGCCCGCCACCCAGCTCCCGAGTACGAGAGTAATTTGTTCATGTACCCATGACTCGCTTCCCGAGTCGTGCCTATATGTAGTGTAAATTAAAACACGATGATAAAGCTGCAAAATATGTTTAGTAAATTCTTTAAATAAAGGAGAAATCGGACACCCAATAGCTTTATACGGACGACCAATAGCTATATACGGAAGCTCAATTGCTATATACGGATGTCCAATTCAAATTTAGTGGGATAGTCAAGAGAAGTTAATTAACAATATTTCTTCCTAATATAATATCTAATATATAATCTATATAATCTAATATCGATTTTTCGATATTTTAGTTACAAAATTTACGACTTATAAATTTCCTCAATTTTGAAATTTAATCAACATATTTACATTTAGACTAGACTTAAATATGTAATGACGCTACCACCCACCAGTGTGGAATCCGAAAGACCTTTTTACTCCGCTGCCTAGACTTGCAATAGCTTAAAGTCAGTAGCTACCCTTATAAAAGAAAGTTATTTTTATTCATGTATTATTTTGTTTGGTAGAAATCTTCATGAATCTTTATGTGTTGATATTTTTAGAAAAAATTAGTAAAAATTAAACATATTTCTTCCTACTGCCAATAATTCCCATTTGTCCCGGGGAAATCTGTGGGGACAAATGGGAATAATCCAATATGGTGCAACACAATTGGCAACAAAATTTCCACCATACAGTAACTTGTAGCCAAACAGTACTGCCTCACATAGTGCCGTATTTTTATAATAAAAGTAGCCAGGTTATTGGACGTCCGTATACAGCTATTAGGCGTCCGTATATAATATTGGACGTCCATATATAATATTGGACTTCCATATATAATATTAGACGTCCATATATAATATTGGACGTCCATATATATAATATTGGACGTCCATATATAATATTGGACGTCCATATATAATATTGGTTCAGGCCATGGTTTTTTTTTTTTTTTTTTTATGCCTGATAGGTTAGCCTTTGACCACAATCTCACCTGATAGTAAGTGATGATGTGGTCGAGGATGTTGTTCAGACTAACCTAGAGTTACTGGCTCTCAAGGACAGCTGCCGGAACACACCGTTAGGTGCTTGGCGACAGATTTTCAACTTGAGGGTGGTAGCTAGCCAGGCGGGCATTTGCAAAGTGCCCTACCACCATGCTGTAACGACTGCTATCCTAAGACAACAACCGGGACCGACGGCTTAACGTGCCCTCCGAAGCACGGAAGCGCTCAGTAGTAATGTCACCAGCGGTCACCCATCCAAGTCATGACCGCGGCGGACGTTGCTTAACTTTGCTGATCGATTCAGAATGGCTAAGCAAACTTGGCTACGAGCGCTTCAAATACGATACAATTCCGATTTTATCATACCTATATTTATATTTAACCCACAAATGAAGTTATTACGTACCTAATTAAGCAATATTCTTCTTAAATTTATAAAAAAAATAGACTAGACAAACATGTACATATTATATGCTTGTTACCAATAGCTTTATACGGACGCTCAATTGCTATATACGGATGTCTAATTCAAATCTATAGTCTATTTTTTTAGCAACGAGTACCGAAAATTTTACTGCGTTGCTATTGGCCCGCGTAATCAACATAAAATTCGTTCCACACGAACTCTCTAGTTACATGTAGGTATATGCAATTCGAAAAATATTGCTTGTAACGAATCAATATTAAAGTGGCAACTTTTGAATTAGGGTAAGCAAAACAAAGATCGTTTCGGAAAAAATGTTGTTGCTAAGTCAACAAATCGTCTCGTCATACGTTTGCCGACGTATCACTGTGAGCTCAACCCAATTGCACTCGTTTGGTTTCAAGTGAAGGGCTATGGCAGGATATGACAAAAGTTATAAAATTTATGAAGTCTGAACTCTTTTGTTACAAGGAGTAGATAAAGGGAATAGATAAAAATGGTGCTCTTGTCTCAATCATGTAATAACTAAGATAGAAACAAAAATGTACGGAACCGACAATCATGTACAAAATATGTTGAACAATTTATTATTGACGTATCTGCAGAAAGTTCATCAGAAGTATGACGAAAATTTTTAAGATTACAAGAATTGTAGTAGAATTATTTGATTTATATGTTGAATTGCATAATATATATACTATTACAATATTGTTATATATCATGAACGCGAACAGAAAATTTCGTTACGAATATACTCAGCATGCAAATTTAAATCGTAAAATAATAACGTAATTTTTTCTACGGTAAATTTTAGAAGTATTCAATATGATCGGGCTTTGACAATTTCAAAACAAGAACAAAGACATTGACCAATGACGGCAATTACCCATCTCACTCTGTCAATATCAGAAATGTGCGAGAGACATACTTAGTACTCGTTTGTTAAAAAAAAACAGACTATAGTGGGATAGTCAAGAGAATTTGAATAAAAATATTATAAAGTTATTTTATTACCAATTTGTAATTGTTGTGATCGTAATTATAACAATTTAAGTCTGAAAATTCTGCTTTACTAGTTCTTAAAGTAATTTTCACGTCTAGCACTATGTGCTGACATATAAGGTGATTTTATTAATATTTGTGACATTGATTAGTTATAGTAGTTGATAATCTGTTGTGAAAATAACTTTTGTTAACAATATACGGCGAAGTTGACAAATTGTTAAAGGCATAAACTTTTAACAATAGTGCGTTAATTGTCTCAACCTTACTCTAAATCTAAGATGTTTTAGAATTACAGTATCTAAGTACTTACCTAAGTTGTGTATCTAGCACGAAGTGCCAAAGTTGTACCTATATAATGTGGATATTAATTTATCAACAATACTGCGGGGGATGGTGTAGAATTGATAACGGAATGTGTTCCACTCTTTTTTAATATTCACATACACAAAAAGTCTGTACTATTGCTTAAGCTATGGCACGTTGGCTTTGGGAACACTAGCAAAGACAACCGCGGTCTACGAACACGGTGTATCTACTCTATTCACACACACGCACGATTGCTACGCGAAGTCAATGAACTGCTATACTAGGCACAATAGACAGCTGTTTTGTGTACCTATTCTGCCTAGTCAGTCTTTGGCGGCTTGCGACAAAAGAACGCGCGACGCGGTAGCGGTTTATCACAATATGGCATACCTAAGTAGCTGCAACACAATACAGTACGTACCTACGTAAACTTGAAATTAAAAAGAATGTAAATAAGTAATTTTTTTTTATCATTTAGATGAGTTTAATCGATTGGCGATTATGCAAAGCATTCGACAGTCTAGCTAGATTGGCCGGTAAGGCCTTCGCGTTCGTCAGAATAGGTACGTGAAACAGCTTCGTCTATCACTAGGGCAAAACAGCTGTTTTGCCATAATGATAGCGTCTAATTGACATCGGGTAGCGTTCGTACATGTGAGAATGGAGTAAACCGCGGTTCTCGATATCATACTAAAAGGCAACGCGCCGCGCTTAGAAAATAGTTATACTGTATAATAACAAATACTTTTAAAAGTACCTATCCTAAAATATATTAAATAATATTTTAATAAAACACTTAAAAAAGCATAAAATTGTCACAAACATCACGCAGCCTAACCGGAAGAATACCCGACTAGTTTCGCTTCTAAACGAAGCATCTTCAGGAGGTCTTGACTTACCGAGCGCACGATCGAGACAGTGTCACAGGTCCGTTCTGTACTTCTGTACAACATCTTGTCCTGCATGATTTATTTGTACCTACCAACTACCTGCGCCCCGCAGTTTTACCCGCGCGCTGATGAAAAAGGGTGATGATGGTGATGATGAACAGTAGTCTTTATGTTAATCCAGGGTATAAGCTATCTCCATACCAAATTTCATCCAAATCCATCCAGCCGTTTAGGCGTGAAGAAGTAACACACATACCCACAAACTTTCGACACATACCTACCTATTTAAAATATTTTTGTTTGCGATATATCAATGAAAGCCGAACCATGCCGAACGAATTACTATGTTTGACGACGGACGGAGATAGTGTCTCAAGCTACGTCACGATGTGTGTAGGTTCTTCAGATAAAATAATATTTTAAATTCACAGAGCAATAAATTTTCGCGGAGAGTAGGTACCTGTTACCTGTAGTACCTATATATACGTTAGGTACGTTGCTCGTGTGAGATCTACCAATTCTGGTAGAACATATATGAAAAAAAGGCCCAAAAATTTCGGACTGGGTAGGTAGGTAACTGATTTAAATTATTTTCAATAAAATTCAAAACTAATCATAGGTTAATTTTGATTAGGTAAGTGCCTACAATCATCGCTAAGTTTACCATATAAACTTTCGTACTACCTTATACCTACTACAAATATATACCTACACTTATTCTATGAATTTACGTAGGTAGATACATAGTACTAACTTTATTATTTGTTGTGATCTTATAGCTATGTAGGTAGATAGGTATGCAATGCAATGCGCAATGTCGATTTGACATCGCTGACAGTTGCGTACCTAGGCAGGCCTATATGATAAATGATAATTATATCGTAGATAGAGCTTTTAACTCTTTAATACTTTGTGTCAGGTAGGTACTTTCTCAAAGGTAGCTATATTGCTGCTTAGACTATATGTAAAGTTTTATTCTATCTTGATGATTAGGTAATTGGCAGTGAATAACAATCGTTCCCGTAAGTGTTATTCTTGCTACTACATGCGATTTATTGTGCAAAAATCTCAGAAACAGGAGCTAAATTTTCTTTATCTTATTATAAACTATTTGTGTACTTAACTTTATCAAAATCCATTGTCCCTACGTGTAGATAGATAATAATAAATTATATAAAAATATCGGGCATCCGTATATATATAGATTTGACCAAATTGTTATAAATGTACATACAAGCGATTGTCAAAGAAAGAGAAAGTAAACATAAAGATGGCAACATCGCACTCACAAATGTCGTTCTTCGAATGAGGACGCTAAATAGTCGATGCCATAGGTAAATCACGATCAATATATCCAGGACGCCTATAATTTATGACCATGGTTCGGGGTTCAAAAATGTTGCGGCACGAACGCAAGAAGAATATCGCGAAAAATAAAATTATCGGAAAATGACGTATCTCACGGAGCTGGCAATCGAAGAGCTAAGCAATATTCATTAAGACATGTTAAAAAAAGCAATGGGAACTGGAGGACGTCGTAATAATGCACCACGTGCATGACGCCAAAAAGCTTCTAAGATGTAAATATATATATATATATATATTAATCTGTTTGTGCAACTGTATCCTTTAATTTTTATTCAATCTGCGTAATATCCTCACGATATTTTTAAGGTTACCCTTGTCACCTACCTACCTACGGTTGGTAGAAGGGAGCATAAAAGAAAACAAGAAGGAAAGATTTAGAATTATATTGGGTAGAGAAAAGGGTCGTGGATTACAGACAGGTGTGGCAATAGCGAGCTTCCTTGTTTGAGAACTTATCTCCGGTCCGCTAGCAACTGAGTTAATGCTCAGCAGCAGGTCTGCCGTGCAGTGGCTCAGCTCCAACACTGCCGCGCCGGTAGGCTGTCCCAGCTAGGCGCTGTAGAGACGTGGAGTTTGGCAGCGGTCTGCGCAGGAGTTCAGGGGACGGCCGGAGTCAGGGGATCAGCCTCGTTAGGTACTGGGCCTGGTAGTGGAAGCCTGGTACAGGAAGCCTGGAGTTGGAAACCCGGTACTGGAAGAACCCTGAAAGGATGTGCTCAGGTCAGAATCCTATCAGTGAAGGTGTTGAGCTGGTGGGTCCATTGTTCCTCTGCTACTGAGCATGGCTAGGAACGCAGAGGTCTCAAGGATGTGACCCGCCAGCAAACAACAGATGCCTGAAGGGCTTAAGTAAAATTGTGTGTTGTGAAGCAACCAAGAAAATACAGAAAAACATAGATAAATAGAGATAGGTTACACAAGATGTTATATGCTTATAGCTCGAATAGCTATTAGCAAGGTTAGAACATAGGGAAACACAGTAAATACAATGGGATAACATAGCAAGAATTAAATACACAAGTTAGAGGTTAGTTTTGTGGTAATTATTGGTTAAGCACATATTCACTTACCCGTTAAATGGGGTTTCTTATAGCTTGGATTGAGGTTTAAATTATTTAGAACTGGTATAATAAAGTCTGAGCTCAACAAATTGTAAAGATCTCAGTTAAGTTTATCTTCTGGAGGTCTCATGTAAAGTGAAGCTAGTTTGCCGTTTTGGCGCCTAGCCACTCAACCCCCGGAAGTTTGCTCCGTAATCCATTACCAAATATGGTAATGCTAGTGGTGACTAGACCGTTTAGAATTGAATCCACCAATGGCTTCACTTTTATTTTACTAATTTAAAATTACAACGTGCTTCTGCATTAGAAAATCGGAAGTAAAAACTATAACGGTGGCCATGTTGACACTTGACAGCTGTAACAAGCCAGTTCTGTCAGTTACTATATATGGACCTATAGTTATTTTATTGTAATTTAGACCTATTAAAATTCGTTATTTATTTTAAGATATTATTATTATTTATTTAGCAAGATATACTTAATATGAAAATATTATTTTACTTATTGCAACACATCACCAGATTTTTGGTTTAAGAATAGGCGACCTCTCTCGGATCATTGATGTACTACTTCAGCGAGCAAGGCGTTCACAATTGTATTGAGATCTCTTTGAGAACGGATAGATATTCTATTCTGCTCCTAATGGTAGATACATGGTTAGATGGCGCTAGTAGTAAATTAAGTAATATTTGTTCACCGTTCAGGAAGGTGACATATCCCCTTTCGGCGAGAAGAATTTTTTGTTTTACTAGAAACAAAAAATTCACTAGCCTCAAGCAGATCTAAGAAAAATACCTCACTTAAGACATTACTTGAGTTACATATATACACTATAGAAGCTCCAGCATATGGTCTTAAGTATTAACATTGTCTAGCCGCCATAGCGATGTGCATATACATATATAAGAACTCCCTAGAATTCCTCCCCATCGTTTGGATTCAGACATCCCAAGAAACGATTATTGACAGCAATATTGGGAGAAATGGAAGATTGTAGGGCTGAAAAACAGCCTAGCTACATTATAGGTATAAAGAACACACTAGAACAATAGTTAATTTAAGTACATAAAGTAAGCATTCATGGAATTAATTTTATTATAGGTTCCATGATTGCCTAAGTTAAATAAAATATTATGACAGATAGAAGTTAATCAAAAGGAAATACATAATGGCTTATTTTTTGAGTTATGTACCGCTCAGGACAATAAGGCTAAGTTAAAGAGTTTGAACAACCGCTCTGAACAATAAGGCTTAATTTAAAGAGTTTGAACAACCGCTCTCAATGGAAGAATTACCATATGGTATGTGAAAGAATGAATTTAGCAATGTTACAACACTATTCCATTCAAACTGGATAGTGACAAAGAGTATTTAAGGAAGTTACAATTAATTTAGTATATAAGTTAAGATGTTTAGTTTGTAGTACATTATAGGCACTTGAGTTAAGTTATAATATATCTTATGCCATTACAGTTGTATATAAGATATATCTATAAACAAGGATCAATATAAGAAAAGATCACAAGTTATTTGAATTTCAGAAGTATATAAGATACTGTTACATAGTAGATCAGTAGTATATAAGGATTTATTTATCCTATATAGTTAAGGTTATATTAGAATTTATTAAAACAATTTATTCTATAAGTGGGCTAAGGTGATGACTTACTATCAGGTGAGCCGCCTGATCAGTTTTATATAAGGATTTATTTTTCCTATCAAGATAAGGTTATATTAGAATTTATTAAAACAGTTTATTCTATAAGTGGGCTAAAGTGATGACTTACTATCAGGTCAGACGCCTGCACGTTTTTTCTTATTCTATAAAAATATTCTATGAGTTTGGTTTTATTTACCTACCATAATTTAGTTATTTATGATATTCAGAATATGTATTTTAGTTGTAAGGTTGTATAAGTAAAGTTTTATTAAATTAATTCAAAGTATGAATTTGGTTTTATTTGAGATTTATTTAAATTTTAGGTTATCAACAATCTATTCAGTAGAAAGATTTGCATATAATAATTGTTAAGTAAGGTGAAGTAATTACTAGAATATGTATTTATTATCATCCCTGATATGCCAAGAACCTAAGTTTATTGTCTTGCATATCAGTCAATTCAGAAACAAAAAGAGAAAATTTAGTTTTATTTGCAACACATTGTATTTAGTTAAATTTATTAGAATAGCTATTATCTATATAACTGTGATAGAAAGTCATAGTATGACTGTAGTTTTATTCAATATATTTATGTCAATTTAGATTGCATTTGAGACATTACTTAGTAAAATTTTGTATTTAGTCAGTCGTTAAAATAAAAGAAGTTAAATACTGAGATAAGTATTAACTAAGAAACTTTGATATGTCATAAGTATAATCTATGTATATCAATAAGTTCAGAGACAGCAAGTAAGAGTTTAGATTTATAACGACATTTACAAAATTTACAGTTCAGTTGAACATTTGAGTATAGTATTCTCCGTTGCAAGTTTTTAGAAAATTTCAAGTTATAAGATAGTGCCACTTCATATGCAAATTCAGCTTTTTGCATAGATAGAAAGTAAATGTGCAGACCCATGATTATTGGAGTGAATATGTACTTGACCTATACCCAATGACAACAGTGTCATACAAGGTCAATGAAGGTTAGTTAGTAAGTACAAAATATTTCAGAAAAAAAATGTGGGTACATAGAAATATGGTATGTGTGCTATTTATAAGCTGTTTTACAGATTCAATTATATTAAGTGCAAGTTATTAAATTAGAAGGAGATATGTGTAAGATAAAATATATTAAAAAAAAACTAAAATTTAATTTTAGAAAAAAAATATTTAAAATTTCTCGTTGAAGACGATATGGCTGGTTCTATGCCGCCAGAGGGTGTTACCCGTTGGCTATAAGTCGCCTCTTACGACATGCAGCTCTGCAGCAGGCCTATTCTAAATAGTACCCCGAGCCTACACAGGGCTTGCCAACTTATAATTAACACACACACAAGAAGAACACAATAAAATACAGTTTAGAGAGTACAGAAAATATGTGGCAGAGCCACACCCAAGAAAGTTTGCCACACCAACCTGTCTGATCCTATTTAGTATGGGCGCCAATGTCACCTACCTACCTACGGTTGGTAGAAGGGAGCATAAAAGAAAACAAGAAGGAAAGATTTAGAATTATATTGGGTAGAGAAAAGGGTCGTGGATTACAGACAGGTGTGGCAATAGCGAGCTTCCTTGTTTGAGAACTTATCTCCGGTCCGCTAGCAACTGAGTTAATGCTCAGCAGCAGGTCTGCCGTGCAGTGGCTCAGCTCCAACACTGCCGCGCCGGTAGGCTGTCCCAGCTAGGCGCTGTAGAGACGTGGAGTTTGGCAGCGGTCTGCGCAGGAGTTCAGGGGACGGCCGGAGTCAGGGGATCAGCCTCGTTAGGTACTGGGCCTGGTAGTGGAAGCCTGACACAGGAAGCCTGGAGTTGGAAACCCGGTACTGGAAGAACCCTGAAAGGATGTGCTCAGGTCAGAATCCTATCAGTGAAGGTGTTGAGCTGGTGGGTCCATTGTTCCTCTGCTACTGAGCATGGCTAGGAACGCAGAGGTCTCAAGGATGTGACCCGCCAGCAAACAACAGATGCCTGAAGGGCTTAAGTAAAATTGTGTGTTGTGAAGCAACCAAGAAAATACAGAAAAACATAGATAAATAGAGATAGGTTACACAAGATGTTATATGCTTATAGCTCGAATAGCTATTAGCAAGGTTAGAACATAGGGAAACACAGTAAATACAATGGGATAACATAGCAAGAATTAAATACACAAGTTAGAGGTTAGTTTTGTGGTAATTATTGGTTAAGCACATATTCACTTACCCGTTAAATGGGGTTTCTTATAGCTTGGATTGAGGTTTAAATTATTTAGAACTGGTATAATAAAGTCTGAGCTCAACAAATTGTAAAGATCTCAGTTAAGTTTATCTTCTGGAGGTCTCATGTAAAGTGAAGCTAGTTTGCCGTTTTGGCGCCTAGCCACTCAACCCCCGGAAGTTTGCTCCGTAATCCATTACCAAATATGGTAATGCTAGTGGTGACTAGACCGTTTAGAATTGAATCCACCAATGGCTTCACTTTTATTTTACTAATTTAAAATTACAACGTGCTTCTGCATTAGAAAATCGGAAGTAAAAACTATAACGGTGGCCATGTTGACACTTGACAGCTGTAACAAGCCAGTTCTGTCAGTTACTATATATGGACCTATAGTTATTTTATTGTAATTTAGACCTATTAAAATTCGTTATTTATTTTAAGATATTATTATTATTTATTTAGCAAGATATACTTAATATGAAAATATTATTTTACTTATTGCAACACATCACCAGATTTTTGGTTTAAGAATAGGCGACCTCTCTCGGATCATTGATGTACTACTTCAGCGAGCAAGGCGTTCACAATTGTATTGAGATCTCTTTGAGAACGGATAGATATTCTATTCTGCTCCTAATGGTAGATACATGGTTAGATGGCGCTAGTAGTAAATTAAGTAATATTTGTTCACCGTTCAGGAAGGTGACACCCTAAGGTTAAATTACTGCTGCCCAGGAACTACGTGACCTACGTAGGTGTTAAATTAGGGATACTTATAATATATTCAATAAAACCCCACCCTAAATATAAATTAAATATACAACTTAATCCTGTATTGAATGTCGCAAATTTCTTCAAAATTTTGTTTTAGTTTTTAAATATAACGAAAGGCAGACAGATAAACACATCTTCAAATTTATATTTTAATATTAACAAGTTAACGTTTAATATTAGTTCTTAATGAACTTAATTAAAACAGCAATAAAATGAAAACATTTTTTACAAGATAATTTCCGCGTTCAATTCCTGAACACATTATTCTTTTAAGCAATTCGACATGAGATTGCTATTGACTCCCTGGCGAGAAAACAAAAGTACTCACGTATTTGATTCAGGTTTTTTGTTTTTTTTTTTATTATATTTAATAATCAGATATCACAAAAACACAAAATATCATGATTTCTGTAAGCAAAGCTAACACTTAGAACTGTAGAAACTTTCCTCATTATAAAACAACATCACTATCCTATCCAAACATTACGCACGTGCTTTTACACAAGCCTACTATTAATAAAGTATTCCGTGCCTATAAGCAAATCGCCACACCTCGAAACGTGTGCCACGGTAGGTGTGTCAGCACGTCATGGGTCAACGAACTGCCAGCTGCAAACGTATGCTGTGTTGATTGACCCATTGACCGTGGCAATGACACTGATTTACAAATGGAATGGACTGTAGGTCAAGAACGCATCAATGATTTTGGACACCGTAAAAGAGATAGTCAAATAAAGAAGTCAAGAGCAGAAATGGTCCTTCTTGAGAACTGACCTTAAAACGAAGTGGTCGAATCCAGAACTAGTCACGCCAAGAAAAAGACAACTTAAGAAGTGGTCCCTAAACGTCAAACTCTCGACGTCCAATTCACATAGAAAATTAATGCATTGCAATTTTCATAGAAACAAGCGCTTATGCGCTTATTACAATTATAGCGACAATGCTTATATCCTTTTTCTCTTGATTTATATTTTAGTTACAAAAATATTATTACACCAAAGGTCACTTAACCCAGAAGGTCCATAGAGGTGTATAAATAAAGTTCCATGTAAAAGGGAACGAGGTCATTGCCATCATCTGCAAGCCAATACGTTTCATAGAAGGGAAGAAGCCATCACACTTGTGTGACCCGGGAATCAAATCTAACACTACATACATCCCGCAGTTTGGATGGGACACTCATTACAAGTTTCAGTGGACCAAAACGCGGCTGCGGAAAGAGTAGGTATATGCACTGTAGTATATATGTGCTTTTGGGATATAATACTTTATGGTCTGGTTTCATGGTCACTCCACAAGCTGGCAAAGTGAGGTTTTAAAACACAGTTATTTTGCCGAAAGAAATAAGAGATTTCTAGCTTAACTTTTCATCATAGAATAGTAATATATATATAAAATACTCTTTGCCTTGAAGAGAACAACTAGTGAAGATGACCAAAAAAAATCAATCAAGACAAAATCCTAATATAACCCATCCATAGACTACCTTTAAATCCCTATCTGTGACAGCGGCTGCAAATTGATTAATGTAATTGTTAATCTATATTCATTTTACATAAGACTAAAAATTTATAAAGACTGTAAGACTATTAACTATAAGATTATTAAGAAAGATAAATATAAACTGCGCTGAATTCCATGTCGCAGGCATACATGAAATTTGAAATCACTGCAAACTTTGCATTCTACCGCACATCGGTAGGACATTGTGCGAACGGCTAACTACTACAAATAGAAAATCTCCCACTAATAATCTAACGATGTAAAACGGCTTGGGACCACGCCAAAAACATTTGGCACTTGATGCACTGATTCTATGTGCGAGCGGTTGCTTTACATCAGATTTTACGAATCAGACGCATTTTAAATATGTTAGTAATAAAAACGAAAAAACAACAATTTAAAAAAAAAGCAACAATCAAATTATGTTATTATGGTTTGTCATAAATTTGATATAAAAAAATGTTTCGTTCTCATTTAATAAAATTCAAAGCATTCGCATGATTCCATCTGCGTAAATTAGAAGTGCTTGTAAAATTTCGTTTCTGTTTATCTAAAAACAATTATAAATGATTAAAAATGGCAAATTTCTTTCCACATCTTTTAGATGCAGAATTATTTCTTTGGAAAATGATAACTCAAAAATTCCAACAAAATGTCATCTTCACGCTTATTTAAAGCTCTTTAGAAGAGAGCTATAATTTGATGCCTGAACAACAGCTTCGTGCATATCATCATTCATCGCTTACAAACAGCAATAAAACCTCTGTAATATGATGGCCCAACATCGAAACTTGAAGCGCGAGATGGATACACTTTGCCATTCATTATACTGGGATATAAATTATAATAAACTTCAACGTCATGAAGGTGATTTTTCAACGCGGTACCAGCCGATGTCAACCAGATTTAAGCATAGCCATAGAACATAATAATAATATTACGTAGCATAGCATAAGTAGCTAATGGTAGCTAGTACCGAAATCTTACTTTTTAGGGTTCCGTACCCAAAGGGTAAAAACGGGACACTATTACTGAGACTTCGCTGTCCGTCCGTCCGTCCGTCCGTCTGTCACCAGGCTGTATCTCAAGAACGGTGATAGCTAGACAGTTGAAATTTTCACAGATGATGTATTTCTGTTGCCGCTATAACAACAATACAAAAAGTTGGCCAAGTACGAGTCGGACTCGCGCACGTTAAAACCAAAAAAAGGTTAAAATATAAAGTCCCCTTTTAAAAGGTACGGAACCCTTCGTGCGCGAGTCCGACTCGCACTTGGTCATTTTTTACATAGTTACTACACAAATAGAAAACACAAATTAAGAAATAATTAAGAGTATGCATAACTACCCTTACCGAGATATGGGGCGGAAGATGAAGGTACACTAGTACATGTATCTTTCTACTCAAGCAACGCTACGCTAAGCCGCACATGGTTATTTTATTCTAGTTAGTTTTTACAAAAGCATTTGTGTTAATTACAAAAAGGATACACAATATCGACAAGCCCGAATGGAACATGGTAAGGCCTGAGAAGAACATGATCATCTCCACCAGGATGAGGGTTATGGAGGACGCGAAGCCAGCTACCAACCTGTTGAAAATGCATGCATTACGCTCAAATCCAAAGCGAACATGGGGGAAATGGAAAGTATTTTTAGGGGATAGGTTAGCCTGTAACTTATATGTCACCTGATTGATGATGTGTTAGATGATAGTAAGAACCTTGAGAAACTACCGCCAGGAAGACACGTAACAGTCGCAACATCAACCGTAGAACAAAGGCTTTCCTCCTTAGTGAGGATTCACCATACTTCCTGAACTCTGCAGATGTCTTGAGGACCGTAGTGTAAGCTGTCAGTTGTTCAGAAGACGCTGCTGCCCATCTTCTGGTATTTCTTTACGTCGCCTCTTACGACTACCACAGGAAGATGGGGAGGTGCAATTCTAGCCCGGCACCCCACGGGGAAATAAGTAGGATAATTGTCAAGAACGCTGAGCTATTCTAAGTTCAGCCATCTTCAACTAAATCATGACCACGAGCCGAGATAGAGGTGAAAGGCCAGCCTCTACAACCTCTACTGACTCTACTATTAAGTATTAATACATTTCCATGCATTCAATTTGCAATTAATGTTTTGTACTGTTACGGGATTAGCGATGACGAGGTTTTCATCATCATATTTCTACGCAACTTACTAAAGTTACTAATCATTTAATAATTTTTTTATGCTAGATAGGTTAGCTTTTTGCAACTATCTCACTTGATGGTAAGTGATAATGTGGACGAAGATGTTGTTCAACCTAGAATTACGGGCTCTCAAGGACAGCTGCCGGAACTCACCGTTAGGTGCTTGGCGACAGATTTTCTACTTGAGTATGTTGGCTAGCCAGGCGGGCATTCGCAAAATGCCCTACCACCATGCTGTAACGACTGCCATCCTAAGACAACAACCAGGACCGACGGTTTATCGTACCCTCCGAAGCACGGAAGCGCTCAATAGTAATGCCACTAGCGGTCACCTATCCAACTCATGACCGCGGCGGACGTTGCTTAACTTTGCTGATCGGTTAAGAACAGCTAAGCAAACTTCGCTACGAGCGCTTCAGAAACCTATATAATATTAACTTAGCATAGAAACATGATGATGTCGTACCATGAGATACGATACGAAATACAAGTAAATATACATAATTTGTAATGATCCACAACTAAAAGCAAACTCAAAGCACGCTTGCATCCAAATAACAATAGTTACCTTGATTTCATGCATATTACAAGTATAGCAATATTAATTAACGTTTAATACTAATCTAATGTAGGGACATAGTCGAACTGTGCTGTAATTTTATTATTGCCGTTTGACCTACTTAGTTTCTGTTAAAGACGTCCGTTCGACATAAGGCCAGCATCAGTAGCACGATATTTTTCTAGACTAAATGAGGCTAAAGAACTGGAACATTCTGGGTCATTGAGGAATCGATGAACCTTTCACACCCTTAGAATAGGCTCGTAAAACATTATCCAAATACAGTCAAAAATATTTTGACCGTATTCGGAGATAAGAGATAAAACACACAAATACATCACATCATATTATATCAACAGCGGTTCTGTTTCAATTAATTAATTATGTCAAAGGATTGACCCTTTTCCCGCTCATTTAAAAGATATTTTTTGGAATTATTCGATCTGGAAAATCTCGATTTTTGATTTAGAAACAAATTCACACATACAGGCAATTAATGTAATGGTATGTGCACCGCACGCACCATTAAATTGATTAGAAACTATATACCCACCTGCTAGGAACAAGGATAACTAACTCTCCCATTATTATTTCAGACGGAGACTACTTTGTCCATCTTCTGTGTCAATTGTAAGAACTGAGAAATATTTCCAAAGAAAAAATCAAAAGTAGATAGTTTTACTTACCTCTGTACATAATTTTATCACTCGAATGTGGATAAACCCCAGGTATAAAATAAGAAGATAAAAAAAAGGTATCCTAAGTTGACGGACAGAAGAAGGGACAGAAAGACAGCCGAAGTAATAACAAGTTTTCTGGTACGAAATCCCAAAAACTGGTTTGCATTTCATTTCTATTAGAAGTTTCCTTTGATTAGATTTCAGTATTCACAAGCTTATCTGCTAGTAATGCTGACTCAGACACGTTTCATAATATCAATAAACGTGTCGCAGAGGTTTTAACAAACACGTGTTCGATGAACAAAGGTTACCCATTCTGTTGTTAAGTTATACAAACATATACCCACCTAACCAGTAACGTAAGTACTTCAGTTTCCACGCAATAGTTACCACAGAATGACGCATAGTACATGCTTAGCGCATACTAGTAGTACACACACAAAGAGCGACACAGTTTATGTGTTAGTCACGAAATATGAATATATTGAATAGCAACTAAAATAATGATTGTTTCACATAGTATGTAACCTACATAAAGTTATTCATTGAGTATAGGCAAACAAATTGCTACTTTATGTTGTCATTCTCAAAAGGAAACAAAGATCTCTCTGAGAACGTCCAAAACGTTTCGGTGATAGAATCCTCATTTTCCAGCTATACAGGTTCAGCATACGTACGGGTATTTATATTTTGTTTTTAGTGGTTCTTCACTGTGACTCAACCTCGCCATGGAAAGCGAAGATGGAATCAAGAAGCATTGGGGAACCAAGGTTGCATCCGTATGCTACGTTGATCGCCATTCCTGTATGGAAAAGGAGGAGCGTGACAAAGCATCTCTATGGTTATCACCATAGAGATGCTTTGTCACTCTCCGGTTTAAAGACCCATCCCAGCCACTCCATAGCTGCGAGGAAAAACGTATGCCGGCAGAGCGTTCCACATTTTCTTTTTTAGTTTTTATTGAAAATACATAAGTGTAAAGTACTGATCGATTCGGGTTTTGGTATTCTGCTACATCAAATATATTGCAAGAACCTTGACCTGATTCTGCTGCATTGTCTTACATACATCTACAAGATACCTAAACTCCTCTTCAACGTACAGCAGAAGTATAGTGTTCAGACTCATTGGAATCTTCACAATGAATTTGTTAAAAATGGATAGATGGTAATCAGGCTATTGATGTCGGGTATGTATTAATTTAAAATTGGTTTTACTCTGACAGAAAAGTTCATTTATATAAATTTTGGTCAATTAACATCATATCAGTCTGATATTTATTTAATGTGATGATTTAATAACCGGACCACATCTAAAATTTCTCGTTAAACAACTCACTGTTCATCTCCTTAGCATTTAAGTTCTGGGTCAGGTCCACAAGAAGGAATCAAAGTAGATGTAACACAGGGATTCCTACCACAGCTAGTAACGACCCTTCTAGAGTTAAAATTAGTAATTGTAGTTCGATATTATTTTTGTTAACCCTTAGGATGAGTGTTTTAATTTTTTTTATTGAAATAAATAAATTTTATTATTATTGTAACTTTCGTTCTTTACAATTGGTTCTACATTTTATTCTTAGTACCTAAATAGGTACTATCTATAAATAAATAAATTGGCCCTATTAAAAATAGGGCCAAAATGTTGAATATCGTCGTTTATCTGATACTTATATTTCATTACAAAAACAATTTACCTTAGCCTGTATCTAGCTTGCGTAGGTAGATCCGATCCGCAGACCTTGGCACGCATCACACCACACCGTCCATACCATGCAGTTGCCGTAATTTGTTTGCTTTTGCACCAATGTTAAATTGCTTTACCTTCATTAGCATAAATACTACTAACTATACGTACGTACTTATGCGTGTACGTACACTGCCATTAGTAGTGATTTCAAAATGTATCTGGGCAACCGATTATCGTTGAGGACTGGTGTACCGTAGTCAAACGAGCTTCCTTAGAGATACCTAGCTAACGATATAGCACCCTCGGAATCCCTTATCTATATTATAAAGCTTTATGTAAACCATTAGAACTAACAAATTTGGAAAATAAGGAGTAGATGAACAAACTTAGAGCCATTTTCTTGTGACGTTATATTTTAGCCCTCGTCGCGCAGATGTGCTCAACATGCATGCGAATCAAAAGCAATGTTGTAAGAGAACAAAGTATCCGAATCTTCTAAAAAAATCTACTTAATAGTATCCGAATGCAGTTATATATAGCTCTAAGACGTGACGGAAGCCACAAGTGACGGGTACGTATACGTGCGAAGTAGTAGGTTTATGAGTCAAAATTCTTGCAGGTAAAGTAGTAACATACAATATTATTTAGATGTAGAATAATAATATATAGAATATATTTTTCAACACCCTTGTTCGTAAAGTGAGCTTTATTATATCGTTCTTAGGGCCATAAACCGAACTTTAACACCCTCGTGCATAATAATATTACACACTAGTGCATAATAGAATTATCCCTACAAAGTTAAGTTAGTACCTTACTGCAAATTATATGCGAGTAAACAGAGCATTTTCAATTTAGCCGGGTAATACAGATTTGTAATAACAAAGAGGTTTATAAGTAATCAAGAACCAAACATTAGCCGAGTGCAAAAAAAAAAAGGTGGGCGCTATTTTGCTGTTTGCATCGCATTTGTGCAATATATTTTTTTTACTCGCAAGGGTGTTGAAAAAGTACTTATGAAACTCGTGAGCAACTTGCTCATACACTCGGCTGATTTACGCCCACACCTACGGCTAGGGCTGCAACTCACAGCCTCGTGTATAATGAGCAACTTACCTCACTTGTATCATAGGATACTATAGAATAGGTCAGCTGAATCTAAAGATATTTTTTTCCCAGAGGCTGTATAGGACTGCAAAAATATATGAAAATATACAGGGTTATAGGTAAAATGCTAACAACCTCTTAAGGTTGACTTATAATAGTCCTAACAAACATTTAAGATATTTTTTTTTGTTTAGAAAAAAACATTTTTTTAAATATTTTTTTCTGTTTTAAAGCCTACTCCGAGTTAAGAGCGCCCGCCGCGGCAACACTGGACCGCGCCGAGCTCCCTTTGAATGGAGTTTGAATATTTACATCGAGCAAAGTAATAAAAAATATGAAATAATACAGGCACAACAAGAGACTTTTAACATCAAGTGGTCCTCGAAAAAATTGAAAGAAAATACAAAAATATATTTTTCCAAAACAAAAAAAAACATCTCCAAATCTTTATTAGGACTAGCATAAGTCAACCCTTAGAGGTTGTTAACATTTTTCCAATAACCCACCCTTATTATTATATCAAGTAGAGTTCAGTTTCATTATGTGTAAAAGAGTTATAAGTTTAACGTTATTATTGCCACCTTTTTCTTAACTATAATTAGGTAGTGGTTGCAGAGGAAAGTAACGATAACTCCGAAAATACCTATAATATAGCTAGTATAGCTATAATATATTATGTAACAAACTATACATAATATATTATATAGCTAGCTATATAATATAGGTATTTTCCGAATTATCGTTATCAACTACTGTTGATAACATTAATGAACCAAAAACCCTGACCAGAAGTATATCTTACATAACATTGACGACGCATTTCGTGTACGCTATCTATCAACGGCCCCAACGACCCGCAGCTGACCTATGATCTTTATGTTTTAAATTTGCGTAACATAATTATCAGTTTTATCAATAGCTTTATAATACTTTTTGACATTGACGGTACGTAGGCAGATATTGTTTTTAGAACGCATTTATTAAGCCTGCACCGAGGCAGCGATCCGAAAATGTGGTTCGTTTGATCCCTTGCTGTATCTTTATTTCTTAATTTTGAGTTATGTAATTAATATATATTATATTTAAGGATTCATTATATTAATCATACACTTTGGAAACAAGATTACTTAAAATTAAATTTGGAAAAAAAAGAATACTTAAAAGATTATTACAATGCTGTTGGCGTGCCTTACTTACACACACATACGCGGCGCGCCTAAAAAGCTCGGTGCGCCCTTAAGGCAACCTGCATCGTTGTAATTGAATTTAACTGAATTTCAGTAAGTTCTGATTGTTATTTTATCACGAAACTTGCTCATTGTGTGCAGTCACATAATATGACAAGAATAAATTAATTTAAAATAAAAAAACCCAACTAAAAATTATTTATTTTCATTTAGCTTCTTAAGGTTCCATTGCAATGAAAACTGATGCAAGTAATATTACATTTAAGGAATCGTTTTTAGGGTTCCGTACCCAAAGGGTAAAAACGGGACCCTATTACTGAGACTTCGCTGTCCGTCGCGTCGGTCCGTCTGTCACCAGGCTGTATCTCAAGAACGGTGATAGCTAGACAGTTGAAACTTTCACAGATGATGTATTTCTGTAGCCGCTATAACAACAAATACAAAAAGTTGGCCAAGTGCGAGTCGGACTCGCGCACGAAACCAAATAGCTAATGGTACGGAACTCTTCGTGCGCGAGTGTGCGATTGTTTTTTAAAGCCGTTTATTTTAAAATCCAAATTAATGAGCTTGGAAAAAAAACTAATTTTATCTCACAATACGGCGTCTAAAATACGCCAGTTTTTTTTTTTATAATTTGCATGTACCTAGTTTCACTTACACTATCAACTCAAGACAAATCTAACGATATCTCATATATTGAAATTGGTTAAACTGTTAAGAAGTTATGGTGAAATAAAGTAACTCACATACATACATACATGAACACTAAAATAATAACACTCCTTTTTTGGGCAGTCGTGTAAAAAGGCATGTAGTTCTATGACAATATAGCGCCGACATGCTGGTCTGATGATGGAGCTGAAAGGTAGGATATTTTTTTTTATGCCTGATAGGTTAGCCTTCGACCACTATCTCACCTGATGGTAAGTAATGATGTGGTCGAAGATGTTGTTCAGGCTAACCTAGAATTACTGGCTCTCAAGGACAGCTGTCGGAACACAGCGTTAGGTGCTTGGCGACAGAATTTCTACTTGAGGGTGGTAGCTAGCCAGGCGGGCATTCGCAAAATGCCCTACCACCATGCTATAACGACTGCCATCCTAAGACACAAACCGGGACCCATGGCTTAACGTGCCCTCCGAAACACGGAAGCGCTCAGAAGTTATGTCACCCATCCAACTCCTGACCGAGGCGGACGTTGCTTAACTTTGCTGATCGTTTCAGAATGGCTAAGCAAACTTCGCTACGAGCGCTTCAATTTATCCCTTATGAATGGCTACTAACTTTAACTTTAAACTCGTTACATCTGTCTTATCAATTATTACCACCATTATAATTAATGAATAGATTCAGGCGTTACTTTGCGGAAATCCATATTTAATAATAACAAATACTTTTAAAAGTATCCTAAAAAACATTAAATAATATTTAAATAAAACACTTAAAAAAGCATAAAATTATATATCTAGTGACAATTCCGCCTAATTTTCCTGTTATCTACGTGACGTCATAAACATCACGCAGCCTAACCGGAAGAATACCCGACTAGTTTCGCTTCTAAACGAAGCATCTTCAGGAGGTCTTGACTTACCGAGCGCACCATTATAATTTTTTTTTATGCTACCGTAATGGAGCAAGCACGATGTCCTCCTGATGTTAAGCGGCAACATCTGCCTATAACAAATGATCATGCAGTGTAGTTCGTAAACTGCACCCATCACACTTAGACAAAGTTGTTAAGTCTCATGTGCCTGTAATTTCACCGGCAACTACACCCTTTGAACCGGTACACAGGAATAGGTCTGCTTGGCGGTCGAAATAGATATGGTTGCAATACTACTCCAAACGAACACAAAGACTATATAACTGTGTATTATTAGAATATTACAATTATATATGATAGTAGGACGTGCGCGAGTTTTGTTGGTTTTTAAGGATTTTATACTATTAATTAAAAAAAAAGTTAAAAATCAATATTAATCGGAGCAATATCCGGTAAATATTACACGCGTCCTAGCCGGTTACTAAATAATAATAAATTATGTTTATTATAATTTGAAATACGAACAGAAACGTGTCAATTCGACTTCCGTCCGGTCCGGTTTAACAATAATAGGTTTGTATTTATTTTTCTACCTTATACCTACGCGCATACGTCTCTACTTCATCTTCTTATTTTATAAATACTAGCGGCCCGCCCCGGCTTCGCACGGGTAATTACGACTATGAATTGAGATGTAAGCTATCCTATCTTTCAATTTGGATCTAATTGCACACGGTGTGCAAATCAAATTTAAAATCGGTTCAGCAGTTTAGGAGTCCATCGCGTACAAACAACGTGACACTTCTTTTATATATATATAATGATTATAAAGTCGAAATAGATATGTAATGACGCCTGTATTTCCGCAATTCCACGTTTTACAGACAGGTTTTTGTCTTATGCATAATTAATTGGTTACTTATTGCAGCGATCGTCCTCAAGACAATTTTAATAGGAACGATAATGCTTGGGCAGTTCTTAACATGGCTAGGTTATACTAATGATTCCAAGAAAGAATTCAATATTTTCCTGAATAACTCCTGCATAACTAAAACTGCTAATTTCAATAGCGGAAAAATCTAATATTCGGGAAAAGTTAAATAAAATTAACACGTGCTACTAAAAGCTGCAGAACCACCAAACTTAGGTCAGATGCTGAGATAAACACGTGCATAATAAAGCTAAAAAAACTGTAGCAGCGATAAACATATATCTAAATAAACAACTAAAACAAACCAATCACCCAACATAAATATATCTTTTATACTAAATATAAATATCTTATAACCAACCTTCGTTTCACCGTGCTCACGCTTCATTTTATTATATTATCCATACACACACAACATTAACATCAATCACTAGTAAATACACACGCAAACACAACCGTTTACCTCAAAAGCTAAAACACACTGAATAGTCTGATAACTCGTATCGTACGTAACCGTAAGGCATGATGCCACGCTATACGGCCCCGCCTTCAAGCCTTGAACCTCATCGCGCTATAAAAACAGTTGGATAATGGCTATGAATGATATATTATTAGTCAAAGTTAAGTGCTATCTGATGCACCAATTTGAAGTTACATGACTTACATAACGTGTGAAAGCAGTGCGTTGAATAAACAGTGTAATTCTTGCCCTTATATCACAAGATATGAGATTTGATCTCGGCTCTATCATAAACGACTTGCCAGATGTGGTTAGAAAAGCCCAATGCTTACTTACTGTTCGCAAATGACCTTAAATTACTCTAGGCGGTGAAAGTCAGACATGCTTGCCGGCGTTTGCAACAGGAGTGGTCGAGTAGAGTCAATAGAATGCATTTTAAGGTGAAGTGAGTCTCAAAAAGGTAAATTTTTAACAAGTTTTTTATAGAAAGGAATTTCGCCTTACTGATATGTATAATACATAATATTCTAGAGGATATCACAAATATTATGCTTGATCCGAAAACACGACTCCATATATAAATCACGATAGAAAAAAATAAATAATACAGCTGTAAAATATCGCTTAATCAAGTGTAAATCTATATAGTAAATCGTATCAATATACAAATTTGAATTCCTATTTATGTAGCAACCATATGATAAATTACCTAAAATTTCTTATAAAGCTCACTTTTACATAAAGTTATTTTGAAAAATTCGCTCACGCTTATTATATATTGCGTAGTTCTGTTTCGCTCTATTATATTCTCATGCGAAACGAGCTCTCCATCCTACACCCTCAGCCTGACATTTTTGAACGGCCACTTCGTCATATTGCACTGAAATATAACTATATCTTATAGTCATAAGTCAGGAAGTTTTTAGTCATCTACTTGCACCTATATTGTCCCTGAGAAAAAAATATTAGCCCATGGATCAAGCAGGTGAACTCCATAAGTGGACCCCGAAACAGCCCTGTTGGCTTTCAGGGATCTTTGAATTAAAGCAAATTTGATATTTGGGGAACACATGTTTATGTGTTTATGTTTTCATTACATTAAAGCTATATGTAAAAAGTTATGGATATAAGGTTTTCTGTTGCTAAGAGAGTAAAATCAATCTTATTTGACGCTCTTATCAATCTTGTCAAAAAAGAATAGATACTTCTATGGAGCGTAGGTAACATCAATTTTGCTGGGTAATTTTCTATACTTCAGTGTTTGTTCTGGATATGATTGGTTAGGTTCAACAAATTGTGTTTAAATTGTTTTTTCATATTAATGAGAGAAAAGCATCTCGAATTTTGATAAAGATAAATCGCGCGCGGAGTGTCCGGACTCCGACCTCAACTATTTGCCGTTTTGCAAGCGAAGGCGCTTGCCATAAACATACTGTCATTTATGGAAATGTCTATGCATGTTGCGTTTATTTAATCAGGTGGTCAAAAGAACCAACTTACTGCTTGTACAGAATAAGAATTCAAGAGTTCCACTATATTTGTGTGGAGTTAAAGTGAATATTTATGTTATCATTATGTATGTTGATATCATGAAGAATTCCCTGTTATTACAGCTGTAATTTGATATTCAAAAATAAATATGTACCTAAGAACGTATTCATATCACATACCGATACTGTGCTAGAGGCCGTTGAACCCATATAATCTGCCGAGGATTCACTGGACAGCTGAAATCTGGATCTTTCAACACTTGCTTGATGAGTTGATGACTTAGTGCGCTGGTTGTAAGGTCTGTTTTGCGATAACTTGCCGATTATTTAAACAAGTTTGTATATTTTACGCAATACTGTTAATTACACCATTGGTATGAAAGAGTAGTAAAACTGGTAACAAGATTCAAGGAAATGTTTAATGGTTGGAACTTAGTATACAGGCGTTTTAGTAATATATAATAGAGATGTAAAACAGTATGCATTTCTTTTAGAATTTCCATGAGATAGATATACGGGCACTTATCGTGGAATGACGAGCTAGATTTTCACTCCATCATCTCGTGTCGTGAGAGCCGACTAAGGGTAAAATACAGGTCGGCAGCAGCGCCTCGTCTTTTTAGGAACTAGTATATTTGACTGCGATCCCCAAGTAGCCTGCTAAGTGTGGGGATTGTGGCAAAACCCCCTTTAATGGCAGAGGCTGTGTTCAGCAGTGGAAAATCCAGATGATACAGTACAGTATCCGGGCTCAGATTAAAGAATGGGAACACGGTTGAAAGACTATAAGGAACCCCTAATCAAAAAGAGAAGAGATAAGTTGATATATGACGGGTAAAAGGTGGGTGACTTGTTCAACTGATAGCTAAATGATGAATCACAATACTACAAACGACAGAATCATAAAGTATTTTGGTCATATTTAGGTTATAATTATTGGCTTCACAATACTCGCACGTTTTATAGGAACATCATCAGCCGGAAGACATCCACTGCTGAACAAAGGTACATAAAATGGAATTCATATTTAAATCTGTACACATAGAAGTTATGAAAATAGGAAAAGACAGTAAGGGGGCAATTTTACGCCATTCATATTACAAAAATCAATCACGGTTCACAATTGCAATCATACACTTGGGCAAGCATAAGCTGCACCGAATATCTACTCCACGGCCAACAGATGATACCGTAAAGACAAAAAGAAAAAGAAACAAAGCCTTGAGGTCAGTAAAGTTGGGAAACTTGGAAACATTGAAATATTTTCTAAGAAACCAATATAATCTTGCGTAGGTGTCTTCAATTAAAATTTTCGTCGATTGCGTAAATTATCAATGCCACGATTTCTTACACTGAATCCTTTATCACACTGACTGGCAAAACAACTTGCAGGTGCAAAAGACCGCGACGTTTCAGTCAATCGACTCGACCGCCGCGACCGCACTGGCCCTTGCCACCAGCCAGATCCTCACATCGCTTCGTGTTTGTAAACATTTGCTGGACATCGTACTGTCCCACTGTAAACACTGTCTCAGAGCCCATCCGGTTCAAACCAGGTCTTCACACTGCTCGGGAAGGTTAGGGGTGGCAGTTAAAGTTTGGAGTATCACAAGAAGAAGCATAGCGAGTGCGAAGGGTAGTCGAAAAGAGTCATTTTATTTATTTATTTGGAAGGTTTAGATAATCGATTCTCAAACGACATCTCAGAAAGAAGAAATAAAGAATACTTTATTGAGATACTAGTTGGTCCGAGACAGCTACAAAGGACTACAGAAAAGCACGATACTATATTACAGAGCTTTGACAAAAGAAATTATGTCTTTCTTTACCCACTAGAAAAATCTCTTTCGGGCTCGAGAAAATTTCTTACTCTCTAGTATATGTACTTACTACTACTCCACTCTTGGTTCCAAGTTATATGGAATAATGTTTAACTATCTTATCGCTTACACTCCTCATCTCTGTACCGTTTTTAGACCGGTTCAGTTGTGAGTTCAATATATAAGCTGCAAAAAAGTAACAAACAACAAACGCATATGTCATCTCCTTAGAGATACTTTTGCCGCCCCATTGTCGGCTTGACCCTGGCGACGTATCCGGTGGAAGAGAATACATGAATAATTTAATGTCTTACGATTTACATAAGTATCACACTGCTCGGCAATTGCTCTTATAGCTATAGCTCAAGGGGTCGATGCAAATAATTATCATAGAAAACAATTATCTCATGCTTGAGTACCTCCTTCTACACAAAGTTGCACTGCTCCTCTAGTTCCATTGCCCTTATCCATATGATCCCACTTTTAACTCATCTCAATTCTACGTTTCTGATATTGAAGTGGGTTTCATTGGTATAGATGGCTTCGGATATCTCCTCGTACATAGACTATACCTTATCGTCTGAGTATCGTCTGTGTATCCCTGTATGGCCTTCAGCGAATACCTTTTCTAAGTTACCCTCCTCTATACATTTCATTAATAAAGTTATTTACGAGAAGCCTGCCGATAAAAAACACAAAACCCGTCTAGGATTCCTGATGTAATTGCTCGCTGTGGTAATCCCCACGCTTGGCTTTCGTCTTGGGGATTAATTATATAAATGATAAGGTGGATTTTCTTATAAATCCATTTTTATCTAATCCTGTATATCTATAGTATTACAAAATTTATAATTTTGGTATTTAATGAAAAAATACTTTATACTCAGTATGATTTTCTATACAATACTAAACAATAACGTACAGATTTTAGAACTCATTTAATTGTTATCTGTGGGCCTATTGCGTTAAGATCAACGCGTTATAGCTTCGTATGGCAGAAGGTTGAAGCTTTTGTATGGTGCTCCTGAGCAAAATATGGAACACTTACTGTCATGTATCCTGTGCCCGAGCACTGGCACACAAGAGGACCTCAAGAATGAATCTGACAGAGCCGTGAAGGTGGCCTCCTAATTACTCATTGACACGAAATGAATGAATGAATGGCAGAACCTTACGGAACGTTAGTCAATCAAGCACTTTGCCATACAAAATCACGTTAACTCGCTCGCGGCGTTTCACTATACTTATAGTAGTAACACTGACACTCAAACTAGAACCACTAATGAATTAAGTTACTACAGACCTTTATGAACTTTTCGGGCATGAAAAACATTTATGTTCAACTTAAACTCTATATTTTTACATACTTTCATAACATCACGCCTCTTTCCCGTAGATGTAGGCAGATACCACAGATTTCCACTTGCTACAATCCTTGCATATCTCTCTCGCTTCAGCTACACTCATCAATCCCTTCATATATAAGCGTCGGTTTAGGGTCTAGGGTAACAAATTTGAATATGTGTTTGCTAAACCACAATTTCTCTGATTTCAATCAGATTTTGGTTAGTAACAAATTACATATATAGGCTCCTGATCGTGCCTGTGAAGAACAATATCGTACTATATACAAATTATTGCCTTGACACGACTTTGGATAAAAAGCCTTAGGTCCACAAAATGTATTTAAGCTATAAATTATATTATTATTTACTTTAGGTCATAAATGTTTTTACAGAGCTCACACTGCTTATCAGAGATTTAGATATCTAGCTACGAACATTACGGACTGTAAACTAAATACTACAAAGTATCTTATCATATTTCAAATAAGAAATAATCCATATGCAACTGATATCAAAACAATATCATGACAATAAAAGCAAAGATTATTGATTGATTGATTGATTTGATTTTATTATCATTCATTTAAAATGTATTAATTGAGTATTTATGACATTGTTATTGTTTTATTGTACATTTTATTAACATCGATGTTAAAAAAGGACTGATTTTTATTTTAATATTATTGTGGCGGAACACGCACTAGTATCGCCAGTTGTTACGCGGTATACTCTGACTATAACTGAGGATTCTTCAAAACTGACGAATCACACTGCGCACATCACCCTGAGACATACAGTTGTTAAGTCTGAAATTTCACAATTACTGGCTGTCAAGGATTGCTGCCGGAACATACTGTTAGGTGCTTGGTGATTTTCTGTTGACACATAATCCGTTGTTCAAGTTTTTGATTGGATCTCAGAAAAAATTCTTCGTACTCGACGTTAAGAAGCCTGGGATCTTCTGCTCTTTTTTAGCTTCTATCGACTCATCGTTTACCCGTACCTAACATTTACAACAGTACCTGCTCAACAGTATTTAGTTTAAAAATCTGTCTGCATCAAAAGTAGTAAGTATGACTAGTTAGGTTTTGTGCTATGAAATGATTACCATCAATTTTTTTATGTTATTAATAAATGAGACAAATATACCAGTCGCCCTCACGCCTGTCGAATACAGCTGAAGTGTCATCGCAGAAGCACTCCGAGAAGTTAGTTATATTTCTAGTAATTTAATTAGCTAGTGCCCTTCACGCTTAAACAGCAGTGTTAACAGTGCTGCTTCGAATATCTAAGAATCAGAACATCTGACACTTTGGTGGTACCCACCAAAACAGACTTGCTAAAAAGAGATGGTAAAGTATAGTATAAGTATTCCAGTTATATAAGTAATACCTGGAATAGCAAATAATCATCATCGCAATCTATCCGGCACAGTTCTACACTTCAGACTGCTTGATGATGACGGTTGGTTCCCGGTCGCCCCGCCCTGTCGTCCCCACTGGGTACGAGTGGAAAAAAGTTTCATTCGCCCCCAGTGGTGACGATTGGAAATTTTTATTTCCCACTCGTTCCGCTATAGACCGATAGTCAAAATGCAATAATCGCAACATTGCAGTTAAAAATAATTAAAAAGGCCTAAGTTCTTATACTGTATTGTGGTGTATTATATAGACATTTAACCTAATTTACCACTAGTACCCAGTGGATACAGGACGGGGACGAGCGGGAACCAACCATATAAGGTTACTAAGCTAGTGCGGAATTTTTAACCATCAAAAATAAAATAATGCCACCCGTTGGGCGCCAGGCCAAAATTGCACCCTTCCTAGACCCCTGCCCATATCTTCCTGTGGGACTCGTAAGAAGCGATGTCATGACGAAAGGGCAGAATATCATAAATCGTCCACCGTCTCCTAGTATCTTTCCGATTTTTGTTACGTGAAATAATAAAATGCACTGGTCAGTTTTGCGTTGGATTTGGTTTCGTTAGTCTGTTATATTACATACTGTTATCCTCTTTTCAGCAGTGGACAGTGAGACACCCCTATCAGTAACTACAAACACGGCTCACTCACACTTAACAATAGCACACTACTCTCGAATGCACTCTGCATAACTACTCCATTTTACCGGTTATATCCAGCTGAGGCTCCGGAGTTGTTATAGCTTTCACATCTGGTATTTGCTTTCATAATACGTACTTGCAATTCGCACCTACTTATATGAATATTACTCTTTATTATAGTATTATCCTTCAATTGCACCATACTCGTATATATACGATGGTCGTTCTCGGTTCGGCCCTGACAATCTATTCATAACGGGATTGATAATGGTACAGGCGTCTTGGGCATCGCTGTGTACGATAGCACAGTTCTTCAGAAGACGATATAATATATATTATATCGCATTAGATCCCTTTAATTGCTCTAATATACATATGATGATGTATAAACAATGCCCCTTCTCTACACCTAGCGACACAAGGAGCTAGGTGATTTCAAGGTTTCAAGTACCCGTAAAGTTAAACAGGTACTTTCTTTGATGAATTTAACTTACATATAGCAACAGGCTTGGATGCACACAACTCCATATTCCAAGCAGAATGTATAGATATTACATTATCTCAGACAGTAATGCTTACGAGCCTTGAAATGGTTTGATCTCTTGTAGTGGCTGTTTGTACAAAGTGAATAGCTATTGGAGGTAGTAAGTAGTTTCAATAACAAAGACACTGTTCAGTGGACAAACGTAGTGGGTCCAGAGAAAACGAAGCGGCGGACGAGTTGGCTCGAAGAGGTTGTAGTCTGCGCCCTAAAGGTTCAGAGCATCTGATTACCTTTCCATCTACCATTAAACCAAGTCAGAACATAGATCCGTCAAGGATCAACAAACTTGCATCAAAACTACAGGGTAAATACAAGATGAAGCGCTCGTAGCGAAGTTTGCTTAGACGTTAACCGATCAGCTAAGTTAAGCAACGTGCGCTGCCGTCATGAATTGGATGGGTAACCGCTAATGGCATTACTACAGAACGTGCTCGTACTTCGGAGGCCGTCGGTCTTCGTTGTTGTATAAGGTTGGCAGTCCTTTTACCACGGTGGTAGGGCATTTTACGAATGCCCGCCTGGCTAGCTGACATTAATTCTAGGTTAGCTGTATCAGCAGGATTGTACACTGCAGAACACAGCCTCCCCCATTACGGGGTGTTTGCTTGGTAGGAGTCCAAGGTATCGCAACGTTTGATAGCAGTTTCTCGGAAAGCGCTGCTGTCCATCTTACAGTTGGCAGTTCTTTTGAAAGTGCTGCTGCCCACTTTTCAGTATTTTACCCTTAGTCGCCTCCTACGACACCCATGGGAAGACATAGGGGGATACAATTCTAAAACGGCACCGAACGGGGCCAAAATAACTGCAGTATCCGGAAACAATATCGACCACGTCGTATGTCCGACCGATAGGTGTCACAACCCCTTACGCAGAGTTTACATGGAGGGAAGTCGAGGAAACGGCCGCACACGAATTCGCCAAGTACAGCGTTCACAATTGCGGCAAAATTGCGGATAAGAGCCTGCACACCAACTGCAGCTTGCCGAACGCGCAGTATTCGCAGTACTCACGTCGACTTTGACGAGAGTAGGGCATGACGGCCGCTCTGTAGATGGTGATGATGTCAATATCATAAAACCTTAAACTAGTACAAACTAGAGTGAGCTCAGGTATTATCGACCCTTCTTTGGTACATAGTAAGTTTGATGTCATTATAATATTATGTCCTAGATATGCATATTCCTGTATTTAAGGTGTATTTAATCTATTGATCAATTAATGTAATTACTTCTTACTTATGCTTATTCATTTGTCATTGAAAATGAAATGAAATGAAAAATAAAATGAAATTAAAATATTTGATTACTGTAAAATACATAGAGATATAAAAGTACATGAGTTATTATAAAATATATGATTGTAACTTTGTAACAGTTGTATAACATAACACTCAATGTTAAACTTTTGTTTTACCTAATTGTTTATGAATATATATGCTTTATACATATTTTGAATGTAGACATACTACTTATTATGATAATAGAACTAAATACCTACTGAGTAAAATATTTTGGTTTGGTATTATTTCAATATATAATAAGCGAATATCATATTTTACAAATTATTGGAACACAAAAATTTATGCCCCGGGCGGGCATCGAACCCACAACAGATTTCGCGTCAGATGCCTAAATCTCCTCGGCCACTTGGGCATGCCATTTTTAGCTGAAATTTCGTGCTCTGTGCTGGTCCATTCCCACACAGGGCATAAAAAAAATACTTTGTGCTCCAATAAGTTGCAAAATATGATTTACTTATGTTGGTGTTTCGTCTTCCAGACCAGACATACTTATTTCTATACTAAAAAAATTTAATATGCATAGTACTTATAGAATGAAAAATAAAATGAAACTATGTACTACTATGTACTATGTACCAGTGGTCCCCAAGATACAGGTTAACCTAGTTTGGGGGCCGAAAGTATTTTGCAATTGTAAACTGTTTATATATCAATAAATGTTATTATTATTATTATTATTAATATTAATATGAACTTACTGTACCGTGGGAAACAAACATACCTATAGACCACACAATAAAAACAAACAAATATTATGACCTAACAAATGAATTAACCAAAAACAGTTATGTGGTTAATTTATATACTGTGGAGCAAGGGGTATACCAGCAAAATCCCTATATAACCTACTTAAAGACCTTGGCCTGCCAAGAACAACCGTAACTTCCATCTTAGAATGTGTATATAGGGCGGCATTAGTTGGATCTTACCAAGTTTGGTTAGGTAGAGGACCCGGCACCCACACAGTGAATCCATGAAATGCTGAGTAATTTGTCTCATATATTTATGTTGATTTATCATGTTTTTGGTGACAAGGATTTGTGCATAAAGGGTTCAATATAACAATTTTAGGGAGCTATTATTTAATTTTTTTCCAATAACTAATATTGTTATATATTGGTTGTGAAATAGATTGATTAATTTAATAAACTTATAAAAACCAGAAGAACTACTTGTGGCTCAACTAGAAGAACACTATGTTGAACATACACAAAGGAAAACACAAAAAGACAAACAGGTGTCGCTTAATACAAAAACACTAGCAAGATTTTATCAAACAAAATAATTATCAATATTTGTAGAGTTTTAGGTGTACCAAAAGGTTTTTTGTTTTAAAAAATGTTTATTTTCACCGTAAAGCAACGTTTTGTATAAAATTGCGTGTTGTACATAATTCAAAGCTTTATAATAGGTCAATTCTCACTTACCGGCTGTGATAAATCAGCAGATATTCTTCGTGGTACTGGCTCGGTAAACAGTACCTCACCGTCGCCTGACTCTCCCATAGTAAGGTGATGACCACACAAAGATGACTGAGAAGAGTCAGAAACCGAGCTGGTATGAGGGTATCTCCGCCTATCATGCTTTTTACTATAAATAAATTCACTGAAATTCAAAACCACATCCCTCTTCGAAAGCTTTGAGGTACTGAAATATGTAACCAAGAAATATATTTGAAAATATACTCATATGAATAGAAGTTTTAAGAATATATCTTAAGATTGTTTGTATATCCTAATATATGTTGCATTGAATTGAAATTTTATTGGAGAAAGTTTTGTTTCAGAAATTTTCTGTGATGAAATTTGAAAAATTTGAACAGAGTACATGCGACATTTGACATAACTTTGATCTTTGACAGTAATAGGTGTCTATAGGTGCGTTCGTTTTGGCTCGGTTGCGTTTGTAGCAGTTTCAAAAGTGGCATTTGTATCTTAGCGTTCGGAAAGAAGCTTCTGCTATTTTTGATCACCAACGACTGTATGCTATCCGAACGTCTTATACTTATTTTGACAACCGCTGAAAACCGAAATAACGTTTTCTGGAACTGCAGCTAAAGATATAGGTGCAACAACTGAAGCCAAAGATAGGTCTGTAATTGAATATGTCGGAGGCATCGCCAGTTCCATTCATTATGTTAGGAACCACAATATTTCTCATAAAATGTTAAGGTAGATATGAATGTCCAAGTTGTCAAAAAACGATCACAACGATCCCACGGTAAGACGTGGGTCAAAAATAGCACTTTTCTCTGTCATTTGTAGCGTTTTCAAAGCTATCCGAACGGTGAGCGAAAACGATATAAATGCTCACGAAGTCCCAATACGAACGCCCTGCGCGATCATTTTTAGCGTTTGTGAGTGTTATTTTTGGAACTGATAGGCTATCCGAACGCCCTATATGTGTCCGAGACTGTGACTGAGCCAGTCTGGGGTACGTTCCTGCTCCTATTCCTGGGGTAAGGCCGTGGCCAAATATTGATCGAATTTGATCGGTGTTCTTAAAACAACTTAAGCCATAATACTGACTTAACTACTGTTTAAAGACATGAAATTATTGTTTTTAGTGGTATCATATTTTCTACAGTTCTTAGTAAGCGCTTTGGCTTAGCTCGTACAAAAGTCTTAGCTGAAGGCTTGCAGAAACGCACTTCAGTTCAAAGGATCTTAGAATTTATTTTTTATCGCGCCGTCTCGCGTCGTCGCTAAGAGGTTATCTGTAACACCTGGTGGGGTACCACAAATACGTTACACACCTTTGACTTCATACATTTATGGCTTCTCGGGCATATTGTCATAATTCTGCAAATGTCTGTATATATGCTATAAACTCAAATCATGTGGTTTTATCGTCATGGGTTTTATTATAATTACAATAACCTAAGAAGGACCTTTCATTCTTTTTGCTAATCTAAAACCTGGCACCGCTATTTTATCTTTATAGGTATAGGTTTAAAGATATTTATTCCCAATAAGATAATAGAGTCACTTACTTGAGAACAGTGCTTAAACATACATTTAAACTATACATTCTTCATGCCGTCTATCATAATTAATACTATAGTAGCAACCCATCCAATGCATTATTTACGTAAAAGTGAATGATCAGAGATGACAGGTTGAGCTAGTTGGGTCTTAAATGCATTAAATGAGTTGACACATTTATTTTTTGAGGGTATCTTGTTGTAAAGTTGTACTCCTTCAAATGTGAGCATTTTTTGCCATAATTTGTTCGGTACTTTGGTAACCAGCACATCGTTTACTACGCTTACTGATTTGTTTAATTAAAGTGAACATCAATTCTTTTTCTATCAGATGTAGAAGATGTCGCCTTACTAAAGCATTGTAGACAGTATATTTCAGCGTATGTGGGATACATCTTGAAATATTACGTAAAGAGCCGAGATATGATAAAATCTTACTTTGAGGTGTTCTATGTGTGCATTCCATGTAAGAGCGCTATCTACTCTCAGACCAAGATATTTTTCACAAGGTTTTTGCTGTAAATTTATAACGTTGATTTTTAAGGGTTGGTGACTAGGCATGATTTTATTTTTGGATGTAAATAATATATAATAAGTGTTAGATATGTTAATTGTAAGAAGGTTTTGTTGAAACCATAAATAAAGCTTATTTAGGTCATGTTGAGCTTTTTTGATTTTATCGTGTAAAGAAGACTCAAAATAAAACGAGCAAATATCGTCCACGTAAAGGGTTAGGTAACCATGCAGTCCAATTTTGTCAATCTGATAAATATATATTAGGAAAAACAAAGGACCCAAGATAGATCCTTGCGGAACTCCATACGTTATAGGTAATGGGTCATTTTGGTTATGTTTTTTTATGAGCAATTTGCGAATGTGTCAAATGCAAATTTTTTTAAGTCTATAAATATGCCAAGGACTATATTTTTTGAGTCTATATTATGTCTTATTTTAGTTATAATGTCAGCTGTTGCCGCAAGGGTATTTCTGTTAGGTCTATACCCGTATTGCCGTTCCGTAAGGAAATTTATTGAATCCAAATATGCTTCTAATCGCCTGTATAAGACTTTTTCTAGTATTTTAGATAATACAGGAAAGACAGAAATAGGTCGATAGTTGCCGACATCCATGGTTGAACCTATTTTATAGATTGGAGTAACTTTTGCAATTTTGAGACTGTTAGGAAATTCCCCATCTAGTAATAATTTATTAAAGCTTTATTCCTAGTGTTGAAATCGCGATTGTCACTGTTTAATTTTAATTTATTACGAACAAACATAATTTTTTCAAATATATACAGACTTACTTTAATTAAAATATCAATTTCTTTAAAAAGATCCCTCAGAGATTCACTAGGATCCATTTCACATATGGCTCGCTGTCTTATCTTACGAACTGCATTTAGCAGCAGAACTAAGTCTTCCGGATATATCAGGTATATGTGGATCCCACTGTAGAGTTGAATAGAGTGAAAAGTTGCACTTAGCACTTCGAGTGCGCTCTAATCAAGGTTCTGAACGGGGCCCAACGCTTTCATTTCAAAACTTATTAAGGTCGGGTATTCCCGATTTTGCCTAAAGTAGATGTTGTTTTTTATAAACAAAGAAGAACATTTCAAATCTGAAATAAATATATGTTTAAGTTACATTCTTTCTCCTTATTGTGTATTCGTTCAAATCGCGATACGAGTAAATTTTCTCGATAGAAAAAAACAGTGAACTAAGTTCAATTTGCGTTTTTTTTACCGGCGAAATTTCATTTTCAACATGTACTAATACTCCACTTTATCTATAACTTATACCATTTTGTAGGTAATTTAATTTGAAATACAACTAAAGCGATCCTTTTTTCTCATTACATCTATTCTTTTTTAAATCGAATATTTAAGTGATAATATATCCAAACGTCGCTCGTCAGTGTCCCGCGGGACGTCATTCACCAAAACAAGATCTGTGTCAATTTTTGCGCGCGCTTCTTGGTATCTGCGTAAACAAATATCATGAGGATACACAATAAATTGTAAATAATTATTATTTAGTGAACTATTGCATATAATCATGACATAGTGTTTATTCCTCATAGTGTAAATATATCTATTAGACCATTAGAGGCATTAGATAAACTATGTTTGTGTTTATTTCCCGTTGTGTAAATATTTTATGAAAACTTACGAGACAAAATTTTTTTTTGGTTGTTTTCTGGAAATGGCATATATAGAAAATAAACCACGCACTAAATCACGAAATTTTTACTTCATGTTATTATGTTCATATATATATGTATATATGTGATACCAAATTGAGTTTTTATTTACATTAGTAGTTCTAATATGTTTATATATTATATATATAGTATATAAAAACTCAATTTGGTGTCACCAGATTCAAGGTTACATTTTTGGAAACTAAGGTGAGACCAAAATTAATAAAATTTTATATGAAATGCTTACTGCCCGAAATCATAGACCGCATAAATGAGCGTGGTATGTCCATTACAAACTTAAAAATTCAAGATGACAACATAAACATTCACCCTGATTATGAAAACAATACCGACAATGTTCACCCTAATTATTCACTACTAGGAGAAAGCATACGTCAAATAAATTTAGAGGAGAAATAACTTGTGGAAGTCGATACCATGCAGATTCAAAACACTCTGAGCTCACAGTATCATTGTCCGACTTCCACAAGTTGCTTTCATCTTTTTTGGTGTTAATATTATTATTTTTTATGCCTGATAGGTTAGCCTTTTGACCTTTTGACCTGATGGTAAGTGATGTTGTCGAAGATGTTGTTCAAACTAACCTAGAATTACTGGCTCTCTAGTACAGCTGCCGGAACACACCTTTAGGTGCTTGGCGACAGATTTTCTACTTGAGAGTGGTAGCTAGCCAGACGGGCATTCGCAAAATGTCTTACCACCATGCTATAACGACTGCCATCCGTAGACAACAACCGGGACTGACGGCTTAACGTGCCGTCCGAAGCACGGAATCGCTCAGTAGTAATGTCACCAGTGGTCACCCATCCAACTCATGACTGAGGCGGACGTTGCTTAGCTTTGCTGATCGGTTCAGAATGGCTTAGCACAATTCGCTACGAGCGCTTCAAAAAGGAGTCAGTGACGTTTAAATAATTTTATTTCAACATATTTAGTATCTTAAATATACATCTAAGACAAGTTGTCACCCACAATATTGGTTAACATCAGCAAGAGTAGTAATTGTTAGTTATAGGCTCATTTAGCAAATAATTTCATTAAGTAAATTGAGTGTAACTTACGAACTACTAGAACACTTATTTGTAGGTATATGCTGCTCAACATAAAATAATCATAACGATACGTTTAAGCGTTACTTTTTACTGGATTTGCATGATTCAGTAACATAAAAAAATATACGTGATTATAACTTTCCTCCATATTTTTTTATGTGTTTGTAGAATTCAATGTATTCTACGATTTATTTTCTTAGGAAACAAATGTTTTTCACAGTGATGGTTAGGTCGTAGACGAACAAAGAATCTAATGGAATAATGCCTAACACTATAAACTCTTTAGTAAATTCTACTTCGAATATGAAAACGAGAATGCAACCATGAGCCTTACATTAGTAGATAAGCCCATGTGTTCAATACAACGTTTGTCAGAATATTTTTATTTTTTGAAGAGGCAGACCCATAATACACGTAACCCTTCTTTTTTGAAGTTCCTGTTTCTCGCGCTGCTTTCTACGAACAACCATGCAACTTGTACCTAAATTAAGAAAACATATTCTTGAAAACACAATCATGATTTAATATGTTGTAACAGCGACTCTTGTAATTACCTACATTCCTGTTCAGACTCCATAACTTTTTCTTCCACCACCAAGCGCATCACCATTATACGGGTATAAAATAAGTTAATTTCATGTTTGTGATGTATGCTGCAAATGAGGGATAAAATTTACAATGTATAAACTATCCTATGAAATAGCATACCAGTGTAGGTGTTCATTTATACTTGAGTCAAAGTCAAAGTCAAAATCATTTATTCAATTTAGGCATCTACGACGCTCTTATGAAGGTCAATTACAAATTTTAATATTGAAATATACTACATTGTACTGCCACGTTCAGCAAACAAAAATTATAGAGCCACTGCGAGAAGAACGGGCAAGAAACTCGGGGCCATTCTTTTAAAAGTTTTTTAACAATGTGTTAAGTACATACTATATAGTAAAATTATTACAATACTTAATTTACATTACGTAGGTGACAGGCGCGCTAGCTTGACATGTCATGATTTAAAAACTTCGACGATTTAAAATAGTTTATTTATTTATTTCATCGTATGACTACAGGTAACATTTAAAATAGTGGCAACACTGGTATCGTGCTCCCCTCCCATTCCGTTCTCGTTCCCACCACTACGAGTTACTGGGGTAGGGGTGGAACGAACCCGAGTACTGTGGATCATTCTGAAAAGATCGCTTGTTGGCTCCGGACGTGGAGAACTTATTGTGTAGAGTGTAGACTGTAGAAGACATATTTCTGTTAAGTAATAATTAATATAAAGTCGTAATAGTTGGTAACATCGTTGTTAAATAAAGTGATAAACGAGAAGAATTAGGTGTTTCTTTATATCTCGATTCGTGCGAAGAGAGTGCTCCAAATAGCAAGTGAGTGCGGCATGTAACAACTGTTGCATGAATGGGATACAGCGAGTGCGTCGTGTAACAGTTGTAACATAGTGAATGTCCAGCTTTATTTTCGATTTTTGGAATCCGGGTCCTTTTTTGAGGTTTGGAACGTTGCCCAATATGACAATAGACTAAAGCTAGTCGCCGTTTATCCATCCATTGCCCGTTCAAATGTGTCTGTGGAGTGAAGTTACGGAAAAAAAAGTTCCGTAATTACGCGAACATTTTGTTTATTTTTTTTTTATGTTTTTACATACAATCATTAAAATGACTTTATGTAATTTTTTGGTAGAAATGTGTATTATCTTCATGTTTAAAGTAAGCAACTGAAGGTTTTTCCTTAAAATTCAAGAATATTTACTATTTTCTTAAATATTTAGGTAGGTCGAGTTTGCCCGCCTCTATCATAATAATTTACTTTAACATATGTCGTAAATGTTTATGTTTCGTATTTCTTGTTTATTTAGCTACCTTGGACATAAATTTTGTCCCATAGAACGTGACACAAGAGTCACAAGAGCCGATTGTTTACATTACGGCACGCGGAACATATGGTGTGGGCGGCGCCTGCAATTGATCATGTAACTGTCTAATGCTTTGGCGCCAAGTGCCGAGTGCGGCGTGCAACAATAGTTACACGCCTGACACCAGTCGTTAAGTTGATTAAAAAACTAATTCTTAAACATAAATTTAAATCTACGTTTATATGAAATATGTATGTAAGTAGTTTATTGGATAGTTCTATACTTTTATCGTTTCATGAATGTAAGATTTTTTTAATCATTAATATCTTTAATTGTTGTGACTAGAGTCCCCACGCATGGCTGGCGGCTTGGGGATCGCACTGTAAGTTGGCAGATCATTTGAAGGCGCTGCTGCCCACCTTCCAGTAAATTTCCCTTAGCCGCCTCTTACGACACCCACGGGATGATATGAGACAACTAGCGTAAATTATATTAAGGAGCGGTACATTACAAACTTCATTTAAAATTTAAACAGCAACTTTATTATTTCATGATAATAATACTCAATTAGCAAATAAATAATACCGTGTGCTGTTTGAACTGTAAGATAATAAAATAAGTAACAACAAAAAATAGTTGAGATATAAAAAAATAGTTGGTATATAAATCAAAAACCAAAAAGAATTTGAGAAGAAGAATGTATCGATAATTAATAAACTATTTATTCATGTATGTGTTTGTAGAATTCAATGTATTCTACGATTTATTTTCTTAGGAAACAAATGTTTTTCACAGTGATGGTTAGGTCGTAGACGAACAAAGAATCTAATGGAATAATGCCTAACACTATAAACTCTTTAGTAAATTCTACTTCGAATATGAAAACGAGAATGCAACCATGAGCCTTACATTAGTAGATAAGCCCATGTGTTCAATACAACGTTTGTCAGAATATTTTTATTTTTTGAAGAGGCAGACCCATAATACACGTAACCCTTCTTTTTTGAAGTTCCTGTTTCTCGCGCTGCTTTCTACGAACAACCATGCAACTTGTACCTAAATTAAGAAAACATATTCTTGAAAACACAATCATGATTTAATATGTTGTAACAGCGACTCTTGTAATTACCTACATTCCTGTTCAGACTCCATAACTTTTTCTTCCACCACCAAGCGCATCACCATTATACGGGTATAAAATAAGTTAATTTCATGTTTGTGATGTATGCTGCAAATGAGGGATAAAATTTACAATGTATAAACTATCCTATGAAATAGCATACCAGTGTAGGTGTTCATTTATACTTGAGTCAAAGTCAAAGTCAAAATCATTTATTCAATTTAGGCATCTACGACGCTCTTATGAAGGTCAATTACAAATTTTAATATTGAAATATACTACATTGTACTGCCACGTTCAGCAAACAAAAATTATAGAGCCACTGCGAGAAGAACGGGCAAGAAACTCGGGCCATTCTTTTAAAAGTTTTTTAACAATGTGTTAAGTACATACTATATAGTAAAATTATTACAATACTTAATTTACATTACGTAGGTGACAGGCGCGCTAGCTTGACATGTCATGATTTAAAAACTTCGACGATTTAAAATAGTTTATTTATTTATTTAATCGTATGACTACAGGTAACATTTAAAATAGTGGCAACACTGGTATCGTGCTCCCCTCCCATTCCGTTCTCGTTCCCACCACTACGAGTTACTGGGGTAGGGGTGGAACGAACCCGAGTACTGTGGATCATTCTGAAAAGATCGCTTGTTGGCTCCGGACGTGGAGAACTTATTGTGTAGAGTGTAGACTGTAGAAGACATATTTCTGTTAAGTAATAATTAATATAAAGTCGTAATAGTTGGTAACATCGTTGTTAAATAAAGTGATAAACGAGAAGAATTAGGTGTTTCTTTATATTTCAGAAGCGGGATATACTCACAAAGGTACTGTAACATATAATATATTTTGAAACTATTTATCGTTAAATTTAAAAAGAACGATCTTCCTTTTCAATCTACCTACATAATTATTATTAAAAAGTTTTTTTTTTTTTTGACTTTGTATTATGCCATGCTTACGCAACCACAACGATTCAGAATTAATACGTTTGGTCAGGGCTATCTTCTGATATTTTTTTTGACTTTGTATTATGCCATGCTTACGCAACCACAACGATTCAGAATTAATACGTTTGGTCAGGGCTATCTTCTGATAAGGTTTTATGCATGATGTATAGATGTATCAAGACATTTGGCCGGGGTTACTCCTTCGTATTGTCGGTGATGCACTACATAATGATGCAAAGGATTTAGTCGTCGGATGTTTCTAATCGGAGCAGCTCTCCGATAACATCCCACGTCATTATCAGAGATACAGTGTGAATGCTTAAGGACATATACCCGCCAGCCGGGGCTGAACTTTTATATAAACTCAACTTGTTATTAAAAAAAAAGACTCGCATGTAAATATAGTGTATTGATGGACCTGTCGTTTCTGGCTTAAATCCTTTTCTTTTGGACTAATAATTGAAATTTTATCATATAGCGTTTGGTATATAAAAGTTAGACCAATCATTGTGTCTAACTTTTCCATATAATGCTGTAAATAAATATTTTTCATTTTCATTTTCATTCCACATTAGTAACGTTGTTTATAAATTTTTATAACCGGAATTTGGCCGGGACAACCCCCCGGTAGTGCTAATGATGCAAAATAATTATTAAAACTTTGTAGTCGTTGGATATTAGATTTGGATATTAGATTAAGGCAACTCTCCGATAACATCCTTTTTCAATAATGGGGTTGCTTGAGGTCAGTGGACATAATACGTTATTCTATCATAACTAATAAACTATTGTTAGTAATTTTCAGAATTTACGTATAAAGGAAATCGAATGTGTAGTATCAACAAACAGGTTAAGTGCGCCTGTAAGATATTCATAGGTTAAGTGTGCCTATTACAAGTATTACACCAAGAAACAGGTTAAGTGCGCCTGTAAGATATTCATAGGTTAAGTGTGCCTATTACAAGTATTACACCAAGAAACAGGTTAAGTGCGCCTGTTAGATGATTCGGTTAAGTGGTTAAGTGTGCCTGCAGGTTATGTGTGCCTGCCATGAAGGTCAGTTGTACTTACTATATTATTTGGTTTGTGTAAGGTTTAGTAGACTTACGCACGCTATCTTCGATGAAATTCAAGTTGAATGGTACATTTAACAATAAATTTGTAATAATTTAAACTATCAATTATTTAAAGGTTACCAGTTAATCAAACTATTCCCTTTAGAGTCCAATTATTGAAATGGGGTAGAACCAGATTATTTCGCTGATTATATTTAATAGTTTCAGAGTCGAGCGAAGGAGTTGATCATAAACATTATGAATCCTTTTTAGAAGGGAAGGCACTCCACATGGTACGCCTCCTTAAAAAAAAAGATGACAGAAAAGGAAGTCCTGACGTCGCAGTTCATCTTCTTAATACACTCGAAGCACACTTCGAGCTTGAAGCCCCACCACGAAGGAAGCGTAAAAGTTGTGAGTCGGTTAAGTCTAAGGATGCTTTAAATTTGTTGTTATCATGGAAAGGAGAGCCAAATAAGGATTCTAAATTAAATAACAATGATTAAAATAATGTTATTCCTGAATTTGACCCAACAAAAGGGTCTCAAACCATAGAGGGTTGGTTGCATAAGTTAAACGAGCTGGGCTATTATTTATGGGTGGAATTACAAGCAAACAATTCACTTTTCACTACAAGAACTCTTTGGTCTTGCAAATAAATGGTTTGAGGCTCTTCCGATAGTTGTTTTTATTTGAAAGAAGTGGAATCCAGGCGCTAAATTATTCAGAGCCTGAGGAACTACTTAACTTTCTTGGTTCACGAAAGCCACAACAGCCGTTCTTAAACTATGGCAAAACATGTAACCGTGCCAATGACTTGAATATACCTGATAATACTCATATTCAAATTTACCTAACAGTTTCGTCCTCTATAGCCATTTTTTATTCGCAGATTTTTTTTTAAAGATGTGAAATGTAATGTTTTATTTATGGTTTGCAATACCCAGAAAGTATTTTATTATTTGACATCAAATTAATCAATTAAAATATAATTCACAATAGTTGGAATATAGACGTCCAGTTTAAGCCCTTCTGCAATTGTGTGAATTTTTACGTTGACTTTGTAACTTTGCATTTAGTATTTTTCCACCTTTGTACTGGTTGACTGGGTTCATTACGTCTGAAGAGCTCCAAATCATAGTTTTTCACTGATCTTGGCAAAAAAAAAAAAAAAGAAAAAGATGCTGTACATAACCCAAGTACTTGGTACAAGAGATATTAATATCGATGATCCTTGTTTTGTGATATCAATGTCAAATGGCATTTTGTTGATTAAAACAAAACTGAGAAATACTATAAAAATATAACATGAGGAACCATTATATAAATCCAGTCACTTTGCGACAACTTTAAGTAACATTTTGACATTATATCGACACATTATCGTAACTTTGTGTCTAGTTGTAACGAGAACATTTTTGCTTAAAATCAGTATTAAAATTAGCTTTAGTATATAAATAAGAACATTTGGGCACTTGATGGGTAAACATTCCATAAAAAAAAAACAATATTTACGTGTCGCTAAAATGTATAAACAATCTTATTATAGTAGGCATTGACACAGTTCAACCTATTTGACGAAAATACACAGTAAATTTCTTTTCCCATTAGAACTCTATCAATAATAATTACAATAATCAAAATAACTTTAACCTTCTACTTGGCTCAGGAGATAATAATTGTGAGTTGGATTCTGTTATTTTAAATTAAACGTCATGACAGAAGACAACCAAAATGAGTAAATTAATGAATCAACAAACTTACATAATCTAGCTCGAACATGGTAACAACATTACGACACAGCGATGTAAATTCGAAACCAAATGTTACTCTGTCGGTTTTCCCCATAAATACGTTTATTAATCACATGCATCTTTGGGACCTATGCCATATTTGGATATTGTTCATAAAATATTGTATTATTATTTTAGAAATATAGTGAGTGTGGCTCTACAAGTTGAAATGTACATTAACTACTTGCAAATTGTAAACATTAACCAATTAATTTACATAATGTATGCCGCCAGGTTGAGGATTTTCGTAAATAAAAACGTAGTATATTCAAATCAGATATATTCACATTATTAACGGTCTATTCCAGTCGATAGTCGAGATTAAAGTGAGATTTATCCATTTTTACATTGACTCAAATACCAAACGACTTCCGCCTTATATGTAGTATATGGATAGACTATATTACAACAAAAAATCTTAATTAACTCCTAAAATTATATAATGCTAATATTAAATCATTACTCCATTGTATATAACATAATTTGTTATTACATAACGGATGTGATATTTCATCTGCAATTTTAGAATAGTTCTTTTCATTTGTTAAATTACAAACACGTTGCTTATAAATCCTTAAATGATATTTAAATAGTTTGAATTTATAGTTACATCTGTATTTTCATAACAGGATGTGGTGTTTCTTCCATAGATTATTAGCATAATGTGATATTTGACTCATAATTAAATTTAAATAGTGTTTCATAAATCATAAAAAGGATTGAATTATTTTCCATGCATATAAATTTACATATATAATTAAATTTACAAATGAGGTGGCGCAATGCCTTAATCATGACTTTAAATAAAAACATAGTCTAAAATTATCATAGAAATATGTGAACTAATTTTAAAATAATAACGATTGAAAATAAATCTTATAAATAATAGAGAACATCAATAATTAATTACGTCATATCGATTTCACATCAAATGCTATACTAGAAATGTGGGCGCCTATATAGGTAATATATATATAAAAAAAAAAAAAAAAAAAAAAAAAATTGGAGTACAAGATTTTTATTATTATTATTTGTTCAGTCTTATTTAAAATAAGAATTTTATGTGTATAGTCAAAATATATATACAGCTGCAATCACCGAATGTCATGATTTAAAAACTACACACAGTATCTAATTCAGTAATTTTAATTAGTTTTGCAATGAATCATTTAAATAGAGTAGTATATAATATAAAAAGTATCTTTACCCAATTATGTAGATATATATGAGATATATGATCATTATATTAATAAATTAAAATGAAAATAATCAACTGTAGCAAGTTTAATTAAAAATTGTGTCAACAGTACTAATGTAAAATGTAATAGTGTAAATTGTAATAGTGTATATTGTAATAGCGTATATTGTAATAGTGTATATTGTTATAGTGTAAATTGTAATAGTGTAAATTGTAATAGTGTAAATTGTAATAGTACAGATTGTTATAATGTAAATTGTTATAGTGTAAATTGTAATAGTATAAATTGTTAAAGTGCAAATTGTTATAGTGTAAATTGTTATAATGTAAATTATAATAGTGTAAATTGTAACAGTGATAGTGTAACTAGATACGTGCGCCAGGGGGCAGCACGATGCCGGATGGCCGAATGTCATGATTTAAAAACTTCGACGATTTAAAATAGTTTATTTATTTATTTAATCGTATGACTACAGGTAACATTTAAAATAGTGGCAACACTGGTATCGTGCTCCCCTCCCATTCCGTTCTCGTTCCCACCACTACGAGTTACTGGGGTAGGGGTGGAACGAACCCGAGTACTGTGGATCATTCTGAAAAGATCGCTTGTTGGCTCCGGACGTGGAGAACTTATTGTGTAGACTGTAGAAGACATATTTCTGTTAAGTAATAATTAATATAAAGTCGTAATAGTTGGTAACATCGTTGTTAAATAAAGTGATAAACGAGAAGAATTAGGTGTTTCTTTATAGACAGAGGTGAACCAGTCCAAGCATTTTTGTCGTTTAAGTAATCACAAACTGTGTAGTAAGATTTCTTTATCAAAATATTCTTCACATGCAAGTTGAATTTTCTTTCTGTGAGCGTTGTAATATGTTTGGGCAATTTATTATATAACCGCACACAATTGCCTAAGAAGGACCTTTTATTTGTCTTTGCTAATCTAAAACCTGGCACCGCTATTTTATTTTTATTCCTAGTGTTATAATCGTGATTGTCACTGTTTGATTTAAATTTGCTCATATTTTTACGAAGATACATTAGTTTTTCAAATATATACAGACTTGGTAAAGTTAAAATATCAATTTCTTTAAAAATATCTCTCAGGGATTCCCTAGGATCCATTTCATATATAGCTCGAATTGCAAGCTTTTGTAAGATAAAGATTGTCTCTATCTCAGCAGCAGCTCCCCACAGCAATACACCATAAGACATAATACTGTGGAAGTACGCCAAATAAACGAGCCTAGCAGTAGCTACGTCTGTTAGCTGTCTTATCTTACGAACTGCATATGCAGCAGAACTAAGTCTTCCGGATAGATCATGTATATGTGGATTTCACTGTAAAGCTGAATCCATTTTAATTCCCAGGAAGACTGTCGCATTGTCAGAAGAGAGTTTTTCTAGGCCAAACTTAATGTTTGGTTCAACATTAGTAACATTTGGTAAAGAAAACTTTAAACATTTGGTCTTTTTTTAATTTAAGAGAAGATTATTAGCCGCGAACCACTTAGAGATCATAGATAACACATTATTTACATGAATAAGTTCACTATCCCTCCTATCTACTTTAAAAATCAAGGAGGTATCATGTGCGAATAAAACTATATCGCAGAAATTTTAACCATGCAAGGCAGATCATTTATATATGCTAGAAACAGAAAAGGTCCTAAAATTGATCCTTGCGGTACTCCTATTCTTACCAAAGACCCGGAAGAAGTATTGCCTTTTTTTTAGTCATACCTTCTGTAGCCTGTCTGACAGATATGACTTTATAAGATCCAGAGCTTTTCCACGAATACCATAATGTGAAAGTTTTCGAATCAGAGTGCGGTGCTCTACACAGACAAATGCCTTAGAAAGGTCACAGAATACGGCAATAGCATCCTGTGAATTCTCCCAGGCTTTAAGTATCTTTACTTGGTACATAGCTTCTTAGTTAAAAACGAAAATGTGTAAAAATGGAATGCAGCAAGTTTTGTCGAAGCAAATTATTTTCGCAGCAAACGATAACTCTACGACAGACGAAAAAGTAGGGCGTATCTATTACGAGATTATCATTAATCCATAATCAACTTAATTTCTAAATACAAAATTATAAATTCCAAATAACATTTGGGAGTAGGGTAAAATACGGGTAATATTATATCAATTCACAAAGTACGAATTTATCGAAATTTGGATCCGAAAGTGTTTCGTGGTAAGAAAAGGAGCGATCATTCAAACGAAACTTTGAACTTCGTTTTTGGCCTCCTGGAGTCAAGATGCGAAGAACACCTCATAGAGAAACGTGACCTAAAAACAAGCAGGCATGCAGCATTCATAATTGGACTACCTACAAGGGTGTATGAACAAGTCTACACGCCGGCTGTCTGGCCGGCCGGTGTCAAGATTTCAGACTGGACGTACTTTCGCGTGGCGGTACAACTTCGTTAACTCGCGAGGTGATCCACCAAGTGATGGCTGCCCGGGAGTCCAACCGGCAGGTGGCCGTCCTTTGTTGTGATCTGTCAAAAACTTTTGATGTGGCTGATCACGCCGTACTCGCGGTTAATCTGAGGCACTACGGGGTGGTAGGTTCGGCGTATGCCTTACTAACTGACTTACTGAGAGATAGATCCCAAATAGTGGATGCAGGTGACGACAGTAACAGATCAGATCCTCAAGCTTCAACGACGGGAGTAGCGCAGGGATCGTCAGTATCCAATATTTTGTTTTCACTACTGTTGAATGACCTCCCAGACATTATAACAGAAGCTGATATTTTAATGTATGCTGACGACGTGGCTGCGATTGTTACGGTAACATCTGTGAACTGTCTTGAAGACAAGTTGAATGCTACAGCGTCAAGCTTGGCAAGGTGGTTTAGTATGAACAGACTCACCTTAAATATTGGTAAAACGCACTACATTAACTTCAATCTGGCTGGTCAGGCAATGAAGTCACTGACGGTCTCGGTGGGTGACATTGATATTAACCAGCTTGCAAGTACAACATTCCTTGGGTTCGAGATTGATAGGGGATTTACGTGGGAAAACCACATCCAAAAACTGTGTGGGAAACTAGGAAGTGGATGTTACGCCCTCAATCGTGTATCTCGCGTGGTATCAAAAGAGGTATCGCGCGCATGCTACTTTGCGACGGTACATTCGCTTCTGCAGTACGGAGCTGAGCTGTGGGGCCGCTGTGCAGAATGGGAACGTGCTTTCCGTATGCAGAAGCGAGCCGTCAGAGCAATAGTGCGAGTGTCAGTAGATACCTCTGTGAAGCTCTACTTTAAACAACTGGGAATTATGACTCTGCCAGCTATTCAGGTGGCTGTCTTTGTGCGAATGAACCCCGAGTTATACGTTAAGCACAGTGATGTACACTTATACAATACACGTAATAAGGATAAGCTCGTAAGTGTGTCACATTCCCTTACCAAATCATCTAAACTAACCCACGTCATGGGGCCGAATGTGTATAACAAGCTTCCTGCTGATATTGTCTCTGCTCCGAGTATCGCTGCCTCTAAGATCAGACTGAAACGCTGGCTTATCAACCAAACCTTCTACACTTTTGACGATTTTTATTACAATTTGATATAATGTATAATATTATTAATTTATTATTACATACATCTCGATTATTATTCATAATTTTGTATTATTTTATTATTATTTTTTGACATTTGGAATTGACTATTGTATTTATTGTGTTGTCTTTACTTGTTAAAGTAATACTTTTTCATAATTTATATTTACTTTTACTCAGCATAACATCGCATGGTAGGTATACCATGTAGGTACTTATAAGGGTAACAATTATTGAATTTTTAAATTAAACTTATTAATATATTTCTTGACGTGTAAACAAATTTTATCAATAAATGAGGATTTGAGGATCAATCAACTGTTTTAGTTGTACTGTGTGTGACATGACATTGAGCTATTCGACGCTCGGTGTACTGAGAGCGCGCTGTGCAACTAGAGCGCAGCGCCGCGTTGTGCGCTTAGACAGCAACTCTCGCATGCCGAATTTACGTACTCATGGACTAATAGATAGCCTTAATCTATATATTGGGCCGCGTTCCGAGGGTCAGAGTGCGTTGTTTGGTTGCTTTAGCTTACTCGAAGGTTCCGAACGGCCGGTTGTTTTATAACCTCAAATATCGTTTTTGGCGGGGAATTGTGCAAAATTTATAGACTTTTTATGTTGTTTGAAAAGCAATAACTACCGTTACCTGCAAAATATAAAAGATTGCCTATAATTTACTCATCAAGAAATGTCAAGGTCATGTCAGTTAAACATTCAACATTTAACGACCTCATTTGATAGTTAAGTTACGCTCTACCCGAAGGTCGTGAACGTCGTTAGAGTGCAAAGTTGCACTCTGAGTGCACTCCGAGTGCGCTCTAACCGAGGTTCGGAGCGCGCTCTTGGTCTGTGGCTCTTTGCCGGGCGGGCGGTATGTTATGCTGTCACTGTCAATTTTTCTAAAATAAATAAAGTGTTTGGCTTTATTTATTCCGTTTTTATAGTAGAGATAATTATTAAAATACATTATAAATGAAGCTGCTAAAACCCAGTTGGGTCAACCATGAAGGTATATTTTATGTGGATTGGTATCATTGAAGAATTCTAGTGCAATGGTTGGTACCTAGTTCAAATTGTAACTTTTCAGACAAACCTATATTTTCCGTGGACATACACCCGACGGGGAAGAGATTTGCAACCGGTGGACAAGGCGGAGACTCTGGTCGAGTCGTCGTGTGGAACTTAAATTCGGTTTTGTATGAGACAGTTGAAGTGGACCCAAATGTTCCGAAGATGCTATGTCAGATGGACAATCATTTAGGTAAACGCTGATCGTCTTGCATAATATCATTATTGTTAGCTTGGTGAAGCTCCGTGATGAGGGTTGAGCCGCTCGATATAACAGCCACGCGAAAACCTATATTGACAGGACAGTGATCAGACAATTTCATAGAAATTCTAAGAAGTGCTATAGGGTAAACATACCGGTTATCGACCGTTTAAGCGACTTGTTGACTTCCGGTTTGATTTCTATCATAAAGCTCTAGTCTTAAAAATTTCTTGATTTCATTCTATGATAGTCTATTTTTTTAAAATCGCACATAATTCACGGTATAAAATCCACTCTAATTTATATTAATCATAGGGTTTATAATAGTATGAATGTAAAATAACATATTCACAAAAAGCTGTATATTTTTACTCTTGTGACTCAAAATACAATCAGGTGTAATTTTTACCCATTTATGGCCGCTCAGTATTTCAAACGGCTGGAAACAGGTCTAATTTTTACCAATTTTCAGCCTTCCTTAATTTCATATAGCCGGATACAGATATTGTTTTTACTGGTTATCAGCCGCAATATTCTTTTTAAATTCTATTAGTTGTAAATTCACAAAATTCTAGCTATTCACAAATCTTGTCGGTAAATTTAAGGTTGCTGCAATAAAGGCAAAGAGAAGAGTAAACCGATATTGCGACCCTCTGGTTGGAAAGTAGATTTTGCAATTAATCATTAACATATTGTCTGGCCACCAAAGAAATTGTGAATTATGAAAAGTTTTTTGAATTTTACCACTTGAATATTGACATCCAACATGCTAAATACACACAAACCAAATCAATCACCAATGCACCAACAGTAACACTTAAAAACTTACCTGTGAAAAGCAATACTCTTGCCATTTTTTCAAAGTGTTCATTTGTTTTAATTTGAGCCTGGGACTTGCCAAATATTTGGATAAAAATAATAGGCAAATAGTTCAAAGTACATTGAACTGTTGATGTAGCTGTCATACTTACGATGGGTAAATAATAGGAACTAACAAAAAAAATGCTGAGATAATTTTTTGCACATTAACTCAGATTGAGGTTATCGTGGGGACAGGTGGTTGAGGTTTAGAACCTCACTTGTGGTTAAAAAAATTCCTATATAACAGTATTAACATATTCAAGAGATATTAACATAACAAGTTTAATTCTGAATTACAAGTATAATTAGTTTAATTATTTTGAATTACATCTATATACAAAGATATAAGTAATTTCTTTTTAGTATTTTCATGTAACTAATGATATGTATGTACAAATATATAATGCAAAATAATTTAACAAAATAAATTACTCACACACACAATTAAAAAAATTGCATAAATGAAGTTGTAATAGTTTTCATTATTTTGATTATAAATTAAACTTGGCAGAACATTTTGAAAATAAGAATTTCACAATACTCTCACAACTTAATTACAGCATGTGTGAATTGTGTCCGATGGAGCAACGGAGGCAAGTACCTGGCATCAGGTGGTGATGACCGGCTGGTGATGGTATGGGGACTGAGTGTAGCTGCAGGTGCAGCTGGGAAGCACAAAGCTGAGACATGGAGGTGTCTTGCCACCCTAAGGGGACATGCTGGTAGGCAGAAGTTATTTATCTTGGCATTTGGTTTAAATTATTTTACTGGTTATTGTATCTGGTTCTGACCTGGTTATGAACTCGGCATGTGTGGCTTTACAAATAAAATAATACAAAATATATAATAAAAGTTTAATAAAGCTAAACATGTAGCTTTTGCTTGGTTTGTTTGTGAGTGGTTTTCACTTTCAGAAGATTTTTGTGGGTAATTTTGTAAGTGTGAATGTGAAAAGTATATGAATAGTCCAGTTTAATAAAGTAACAAATCTCAAATGGTGATGAAAATCATTGTCTCCCTTGCACACCATAGACAGTTTTAGTGTGCAAATGAGAGGTAATGATTTGGTAATAATTTTTGGCTCTATTTTTGATTCTATTCTTTATTAAAATGGGTTTCAACATTAAACATTTGCCCCTATATTTATATAATTCATAACATGCATCAAACTTTTGTGAAGTACTAATAATGTTTGTAACAGTTTAAATAAGGAGGTGAGTCTTCAAGTCATTATTGAACACAAATTTTAAACAACAAAGTAACCTATGAAGCCAATCTCATGAGTTGTCATGCTAGAATTAGGTATCCTCCATTGGTCTCTGTGGGAGTTATAAAAGGTAACTTCTGTCAACTAAAATCTACTGCAAGCCGAATAGGTGTGCCAATGAATTGTGGTAAACTTTCATGCTTTAGGGGAAACCAATGTTTAGAAGTAGATATATTGGTTGATATCAAACCTAAAAAAACTGTTCTAAAATGGAATCATCCCTACATGGTGGCATCGCCTTGTGCCAAAGCCCGCCTGGCCAGCTAGACCTCACATCTTCACTTACTATCATTTGATGTTATGAAGGTTTAGCCTATCAGCAAATAAAAAAACAACAACAAATGATTACACATAAAGTTTATATATTTCATAGGGCATTATGAGGATTAATCGAAGCACATCATAGACACAGATAACAATTGAATCTCATTCATAAATGTTCCAATTTGGGTGCATGTGATGCTAAGGCTCGTTCAGACGTAGCTGCGGCCGCCGGGCAATCACCGCAGTTCAGACGCGGCATGGCGTCATCGTACGAAGCCTACTGGGGTATTACAAAAACAGTTTATGTATGTTTTTATATAATATTTATTTTTATGTTTCAAGGGGATGTCTTAGACCTGGCCTGGTCACCACTGGATAAATGGCTTGCCAGCTGCAGTGTAGACAACACAATCATAATCTGGAATGCTGAGAAGTTCCCTGAAATGGTGTGTGTACTGAATGGACACACTGGGCTAGTGAAAGGCGTTGCTTGGGACCCAGTGAGTAAATTGTTAAGTAACTCCTTAAAGAGCTGATTAGAACAATATTTGATTTTCATGTGTATATAGGTATAAGGGGATAAAAATATGTAATAAATAATATACCTTGAGATTTTTTAAAAATATTGTTTAGGTTCTGTAAAAGGAAGACATGATATGATTATTTTTTTTACAGAATAAATCATAACCCTTTCATATATTCAAATGATGTTACTTTAAATAGGTACACTTACAGTTTAGGTAATTATCATTTCTAATGGGGTGCTTACTCTATTATTAGCAACTTGAATAATAGAATATATTAAGTTTATTAGTTATTAGTATTGTTTTTTGAATTCGTAAATTCAATTAATAAGGTGACCCATCCGATGAAAAAAAAAAAAGATTTTTCTCTTGCGTATATCTCGTTAAGTATGTAGGTTGGGGATTTAACATTCAGATATTTCCTTTTAAACTCACAACATCCTTTAAATATACAAAATACAATCAATCGGAAACAAAATCGGCATGAGTCATTGCAAAAAAAATAATTATACAATATGTTGATATTAAGGCCCAACAACAGACTGATTGAGAAAATGTGTTGAAATAACGTGTAACGTCCACCTGCCTATTTACCACCCTCAAGTAGAAAATCTGTCGCCAAGCACCTATCGTTGCGTTTCGGCAGCTATACTTGAGAGTCAGTAATTTTAGGTTACCTGAACAACATCTTTGGCCACATCATCACTTACCATCAGGTAAGATAGTGATAAAATACTAGACAATATGATATATAATAAAAAGCTTTACACCACACAAATTCCTTGTTGAATGCAAATAGGTCATATATTTCACTAACATCATAAAGAGGAAAGATTTTTGTATGCAACAAATAAACAAGCAAGAAACCTAAATACCACTGGACCAATTTCGATGAAATTTGGTATGAAAAAAAGTTTAAGACACAGGATGGACCTAGGATAGTTTTACGAGATAAACGATAAAAGCGCGTGTGGAGCCGTACCCGAAATGCTAGTATTACATTAAAAAAAAACATCAACCTTAATACGACAACCTTAATGACACAAATCATACATTACTTATATATACATAAATTGTGTACATTTATGATGTGAAAACATATTATTCAATATTAACTTAAATATGACTTAATTTTTGGCATATAATTATAGTCAATTTGTTTGTTGTGCATGGTGGAAGGGCATTTTGAGAATGCCCTCCTGGCTAGCGACCACCCTCAATTAGAAAATCTGCCGCCAAGCACCTAACGGTGAGTTCCGGCAGCAGTCCTTGAGAGCCAGTGAAATTACAGGCACATGCGACTTAACTACTATGTCTCAAGGTGACGGGCGCAATGCAATCCGTCACATGACGGAATGCGTCTTCAATAGGCAGAGGACATCCGCTTAACATCAGGTGAGCCTCGAGCTTGTTCCGTCACAATACCATAAAAAAAAATAGTAAGTATATGTATTTTTACCTGTAATTTTAATATAAAGATTATTATGTTTATCATATTATGCATAGTCTGTATAAAGTGCAATATTTGTTGCCCCATCAATAGTATTAAAGAAACCAATGACTTTAACAACTAATATTGTATGTATTTGTTTTGCTTTCTAGGTGGGTAAATATCTGGCATCACAGTCTGATGACAAATCGTTGAGGGTTTGGAAGACAGCGGACTGGGCGCCGGAGACTATCATAACAGAGCCTTTCGAAGAGTGTGGAGGTGAGATTTAAATCGTCATTTGAGTTCCTGAGACACTAATGACTGCGGATAGTGTTTTAAAATATGTGTTCTCGCAGATGTCATTGAGAGCCTCTTCATCTCATTTTCTCATTCTCATCGGACCTCTACCACTTTTACTCTATCTGGTATCTCTAAACAACAATGCACACGTATCGCTTCGTGTACGTATCTTTTTTTTTTTTGCTTGATAGGTGAGGCTTTGACCACTATCTCACCTGATGGTAAGTGATGATGTGGTCGAAGATGTTGTTCAGGCTTACCTAGAATTACTGGCTCTCAAGGACAGCTGCCGGGATACACCGTTAGGTGATTGGCGACAGATTTTTTACTTGAGGGTGGTAGCTAGCCAAGCGGGCATTCGCAAAATGCCCTACCACCATGCTATAACGACTGCCATCCTAAGACAACAACCGGGACCGACGGCTTAAAGTACCCTCGTAGTGCGGTCACACATCCAACTCATGTCCGAGGCGGACGTTGCTTATGTTTGCGGAGCGGTTCAGAATGGCTAAGCAAACTTCGCTACGAGCGCTTTCGCTACCTTATTCTTAGTAGAGGCGATGCCAATGATTGTTTAGAGTGCGTAGTCATTACAAAGAATACGGCTTGAGCTGAGGCGATATCGATACTATGCTCTGCATTGGATCAGTCTGCGCCAACTATAATGATTTCTTTTAGTACCGCCACTGAATGCTGTCACGGCACGAACGAAACAGGATTTTGTTCCTAATCAAATTATTTTAAAGAGTTGTATAACTATATTTCGATACAATGAAACCGTAGCTTTTCGTGTTATGCCGCGAGATGCCGCGGCACGCCGTGTCACGAGATATTGTATAACCCAGAACCGTATTTTCTTCAACTTAACAGGTTCCTATTTGTCTCTTGGCATCTTCAGAGAGAACTGACATTAGGGAATATGCTAAATTGTCTGGGTTTTCTGTGGGATACCACGACGTGCGGCGGCATGCTCTGGTATACTTCGGCATGGCGTGTCTTACCACAGCGTCCTTCAAGCTGCCGAATCACGCCGTGCCGTGCCGCAACGTCAGTCATCGCCGGCACTTACTACTGTAGCAATACCACAATTACGCACCTAACACTTCTCCGGCCACGTTGTCTATGTGTTTGTAGTTAATCATTTAGCTTGTATGAAGTCACACTGGTGTTCCTGTTATATACCATTCTCGTCACACTGAACAATAGATGAAATAAAGGATCACCTCATCGTTCTCCTTTCCTTATCCTAAGAATGTGAGGTCAATACATTACGTTTTCTCTAACATTAGGTGAACACGCACCTAAAAGCAGGAGCCGCACCCACCTCGAATCTTCTGATGGACTCGACCCCGTATTCGACGACATCATCGCCGCACTATTCTGGAAGTGTATATTTATAGCAGAAATGTGGGTCGTGTGGCTCGACCTTTCATACGATTTCATATAAAGAATTAAAAATTACTTTGATAGCGGCGCGTCTATGTGAGCGTTCACCTGTAGGACGACACAAGAAAATGATTTAAAAGTAAACTAACATACCGGAAAGTATAGCTTCGATTTGAAACTGCGAGATTGGGCGTCAGGGAAAGTGCCAGCCAAGCCGCTTGTTTGACGCCCACCCTCTTCGTCAAAAATGTTATGATATCAATTGTCCTTTACGGTGCAGGTACAACTCACGTCCTCCGCCTGTCCTGGTCTCCGGACGGACAGTACGTACTGTCTGCTCACGCAATGAACGGTGGAGGTCCCACGGCACAAGTGGTAGAGCGAGACGGATGGCGGTGCGACAAAGACTTCGTTGGACATAGGAAGGCGGTCACTTGTGCTGTAAGTAAATATTGTTGTCATTAGTTAATCGATACTCTCATTTCACTCCCATGATTTGTGGAAGTTCCATAGCAGAAGCAGTAGAGCAGTGCAACAAGGACTTTGTTTTATATCTGTAAACGCAAATGGTGTTTCAGTAAGTTTCTGAGAGTAAAGAAACTGTGGCTTACAGTGTAAAATTTGATGAGAATTTCGCCCCATGATAAGTGCTGATGGGTTTTAAGGTGGTAAATACGCTTTACCTAGAATAGGACCTGGATCTCAAGAGCAGCAGCTGGAACATACCTTTGCGTTTTAATATACTTTTTTTAATTTTGCAATGACGTAATATGCTCCGCGGATTACTCCGTTCCGTGTTTGGTGAATGGTTTTCTATTTGCGGATGGTAGCTAGCTAGGCGGCAAAACAATCACCACGCAATAACGACTGCCATCTTTAGACAATAACCGTAACGATAGCTCAACGTGCTCTCCGAACATGCAAAGTAAGTTGTATTTCTGTGGGGAGCTGCTGCTGAGATAGACACAATCTTTATGTTATAAAAGCTTTCAATTTCAGTCTTTAGCAAGTGAAATTACTAGGCTAACGAGACGTTTCGTCCATAAGAGCTGAAGCAGTGCAGTATTATGCAGAACGGAGGTGGCTATAATAGAGAAACGTGAGGTTTACCATCAGGTGAAATGTCCGTCTTATCACTTTGCTAAGTAAAAATTAAACAAATACTACATCCCATTCTTCTCGCAGTGGCACTATAATACTTTTTTGCTGAATTTGGCAGTAGAATTTAGATTTTATCCATATTAAAACTTGTAATTGGCCTCCTTAAGAACGTCGGAGACGCCTAAAATGGTTTTGCTAGTAACTGACATTGAACAGACGAACTTGCGTCGAGAATGGGTCAGTGCCAGATAACAGGTTCCTGCCGCCGCCGTCAATTCGCAGCCTAAAGCGTTTTATTATCAATTTCAACTATTTTTCAGCGGTTCAACACTAACATATTCGTGAAAGAAGGCAAGAAATGTTGCTGTGCTGCGGTCGGGTCCCGAGATCGAGCACTCAGTATTTGGCTGACGTCACTGAAGCGTCCTCTAGTGGTTGTACATGACCTCTTCAATGACAGTGTATTGGACCTATCCTGGAGTTCAGATGGTATTATCTTCATATTTAAGATATACTGTGATTAAGACACGGTTATTCAATCATCAGATAAAAAAATATTAGCCTGATAAATTATTAAACATTCAAAATTCGTTACTAGAATATTAATTATGTATTAATTTTTTCTTAGGAATAGTAACTAGATGATGGAAAAACCGAGGTTATCTGTATATTGAGGTTTTGGTCAACATTTTAATCTATGTCAGCTCGAACAGTGAGTTCAGATGCTACTTGTGATCAGCAAATAAAATAAGATGTAGAAAGTTATATCTTTATTGTCATGTCTGACGATGATAGATAGCTTACACAATATTTTTGCAGCTAATCGTTTATTAAACGATAAATTTTTGCCAAGCATTAAAATTTATTTTGATCAGTTTATTAATCTTATAAATCAATTAAACGAATATTTAAATATTAATGATCAACGATTTAATTGTTATGATCAATGAATTAATGAAAAACGAGTAGTAGAAGTGTATTGATGTAGATTTAATTCACTGTTTCAGGTTTAAATCTCCTGGCTTGTAGTTCGGATGGATCAGTAGCTTGTATACAGTTCACAAACAAAGAAATCGGTACTCCACTTACTTCAGACGAAAAGGTTAACATTTTATTCACCATAACCACTTTAGTATATTCTATACCAGGATTATAACAATAGTCTGAATTAGTATAATAATAGGCCAAATTTAAGCACTCCAGAAAATCCGACTTGAAGGACCAACTTTCGATTATTTTTTACAGAATGCATTCTATGAGAAAATATATGGCAAGTGCCTTGCGAATGATTCAGGGGACCAACTCTCTTCAAATCTTCTAGTGGAGTGCGGAGAAATTCTATTGGCCAGAGAGAAACAGGAAGCGAAGGAAGCCAGCAAAGAGGAAACTACGCCCAAAAACGATCTCAACCAGGTATTCATATTTTTAATACATTGGTGTAAACTAAAATATTTTGTAATTTCAGTTCAGTTTTCTAGATATACCAACTACATAAATGACTGTAATCCCATATAAATATATAGGATTACAAAGTTCCATTTGAAGTGAATGAATCAGTGTACCTGTATATAGGTATTATATATAATCAAAGCCTCTGAGAAAATCCCATAGTGACAGGGAGTGGGCTTTAATAAAAACTGTAATTAAAGCTCAAGAAGTAGTACCGGAAAAGAAAAAGAGAAAGACTACCTACAAAAAGAAATGAGATACCATTAAAAAAAAACTTGTTAAAAAAATCAAGTCTTACTAATCAGTTCTTCTACCGTAAAAAGTTGTGAGATCCATATAATACCAAGTCGGTTAATTTATTCAAGACCCTAGTTAAGGGACCTTTTGGCCTTTTGGTCAATCTATTTTATTTTGATATAAAAGATTTTATTATTGATATGGTCTCTCTAAGATGTTGTTAGGTTATTTAATTGACGAACACCTGTTCGAGCACAGGAGATTACTGAAAAACAGCGTCTGTGCACATGTGTATTAATATTTATATGGACTTGTTTTTCTCCTTTTGCCCACATTATTTATTTAGATTGAATCATCTTTTCTTTTGTCTCAATGTAAGTTTAGAAATATGTTGTTGTTTTCTTGTGTATTGGTCGCCATTCTTGTTTCATTTTATGTTTTTTGTGTGGCAATAAACAAATTTTGATTTGATTTGATGTAATTACGTTTGATTTGATGTAATGCTAAAAGCCATTTTGTATTTGTATGCAAAAAGGCTTTTATTATTATATTTCTTTTAAAAAAAATAATGAATTTGTAATTGTTTATCAAATTCTTCATTTTTTAAAGATATTTCAACACTTACAACTATACTATTGTTTTTGCCAAAAATTGTGGCATTTCTGGTACAAATGCCATGTTTATTAGTATGATGCACTGAACAAACATGCATATGTTATTTTTTAAGTATAAATAAATGCAATAAACAAAAAATATTATGACAAAATGATTGACTTACTTACTGTACCGGCTGAAATATTCAAGTAATGTTCTTATTGTGACAGTGTCAATAACCGTTTGATTCCAGTCAAAGTCCCAGTTGACCCCGCCCCCCTCGACCCGCTCGCCCCTGCTGCGGCCCATGGACCGGCAGATAGAGACGCGCACCTCGGATGGCAAACGGCGCATCACACCTGTCTTCATTCCGCTCACACAAGCCGATGCCAAGTTAGTATCATTATACTAACTAATGTAGTCTTTAAGAAATCCTAGTTTTTTGTTTAATCAACTCTCGCCATGATATTCTCTAAGTTATTAACACTGAACGTGCTCCCGGGAATGCCCAAGATTATATGGTCTTGTGAAAACTTGGACTTAACCCTATGAAGAAGAAGTCTATTGCTACAAGTATTATACCTAGGTATCCTACCGACTGCTCCAATCATATTTTTATATTATTATAACAGTCTACTTTGAAGTGCTTACTAAAGCATAATATATCGATACGAAAAAGGATAAATCATCAATTTGAAAGAGAAGTGAGACAATTGTGACATGAATTTATAAATTATTACTTATTTTAATATTGCCTGCCTATTTTATGCATTGAGTTCTTAAATTTGTTTGTTTTGCAGCGAATCATTAGGGTCCCAGCCGGGTGGCACCGAGAATTGCTTCAGTACGTCATCACAAAGCAAATCCAGAATACGAGTGGAAGTGAGGGATGACATCGTCATACATCCCAACGTTAGCAATCACGCACATTCGAATAACACCTCTAGAATATCTGATAAGTAAGTTGGGTCCTTATTGCAAATCTTGAAGATTTTCTATATCCCTTTTTTTTTCTACTTTTTAACCGACTTCACAAAAAAGAAGGAAGTTCTCAAGTAGACTGTAGTTTTTTTGTGTGTGACTTTTTTTTACAATCGATAGCTGGTGCTTGTCACGTGGTGCTATTTAAATTTGAGTTATCCCTAATATTTTAAGTATTTTATGTTTGAATTCGGTTTTTTTAATGTAATTTTTTAACATTTTACTCCTTCTCACTGTCTTCATTGATGGGGTCAGCGAATTATGTTTGGTATTTTTCTCTCAGCGAATATTGCCGTCGTCGGACAGTCCAGCGAGAAGCGTATATACCTTTTTTCATAATTTATCATCCTGTCTACTGCCGGTCTGTTTCCTTGCCAAACAAAAACAATTAAGTCACATCTTATTAGCTGCGTAGTGACTCTAGTTTCAGTCCCTGCTCGAGTCACTGATTTTGATTTCTGTATATTATGTAAACGATGTTTTTGTTGTCAGTGGTCTAGACAATCGGCTGCGGAAACGTGGAGGAGCGGCGCTACCCGGGCCGCGGGCGGGTGAGGTCCAACCGAAACGTGCCGCCACGGGGGAGGGCGCTAGTCCGGAGGCGAGGGGGCCCCCGCCCGCCCCTACCCTCCCCGCGCCGGCGCTGGGTGCCGCCGGACCGATCGTAAGGGCAGCGGGTCTGCTAAGGTTACAGGTACACACTCATGACCCTTGTAAGTTGGACAATATTTAAGCAGAATGTTGCTGCACATTTTGACTGCGCAAGACTCATTACCTTTCAGACGCCATTATTAGCCAAAATGCAGCAGCTATTCTACCAATGAGAATTCCTATGGAATGTAACTTTGGTCCACGATTGTGATGAAGGCTGGCTACAATATCTAACCTTAAACCATTTGCAGTAACGTTTGTATGTCGTTAGACACATCATTTATATATTGTACCAACACCACAATGAGATGTAAGAATGTGTTGTATATGTTTCTAAACTACTTTAGATTAAGGATTTTACACAATAATATCACGCCTCTTTCTCGTAGGCGTAGGCAGAAACCACAGATTTCCACTTGCTACGATTAGATTAAGGATTTTGATGATTAGTAACCTTTTTGGTGGTAAATTTGGTAGAGTTAAGGATTGTGATTTGTGGCATAAACAACAAAAGCATTGAAATAAATAAAATCATTGAACTTTCAAAGACGGGAGAACATGACAAACTCCAATCAAGCGACGTCTCCTGATTGAGTATCAGGAGTGTGCATGCTTGTCTTCCTGTCTTTGTCATTAATATAAACATATCTTATTCAATGGAATTACACCTGTGTGTATTATTTGCTTGTAAAATGTTCTCCACATTATATTATCGTGATATTAGAGTGCACCCTATCTTCAGTTTTTTATTTAATTCGTTGAAGAAGATTGATTTATTCATGGCATCACACAATAATACAAGATAAAGAACAAATGAGATTAATCTTTAACTTAATAGTAAGTTAAGTATGGACATTCTTCTGCAGATCGAAATTAGGATATTCTTCTGTGCTGTTGCAATATAGAACTCTACGAGAGAGGGGCATGACACGGTCCTCGCAAGGTTTTTAATTGAAACTATATCTCTAGGTGATAAACAAAGCGTTCAACACACATTACGGCACACTGTCGAGGTTACAGCTCATTCCGAACAACTCGGCCTCCAATGACCCCGTGTGGGAAACTTATTTAGGTAAGTTCTTTTATGTTAATATTATAATACTATTTTTAGGATGGCCATTTTAATTTTTACTACCTTGAATGTGGATTTTAGTTGAATTGAATAAAATCTACCATGTGATAGTTTAGAGTTAGAAAATTTAAAATTTAGAGTAACTGTATCAGCCGGGTTGTACCCTGCTGAACAGAGCCTCCCTCATTTAGTGGGGGTTTGCCATAATCCCCACGCTTGGCATGCGACTTATAAACTGTAAATTGTCCAAACTTTGAAAATGGCAGAAAAACCCAAGCAACGTTTAAAACCAATGTTCTGAAAAATAAGAAAAAGTTATGATAGTGCCACTTTTGCAGTTATCAAACCCGTATGAATGCATCAGACAAAAAGTCAAGACAATGCCCGTGCAAAAAACATGCCCCGTGGGTGCCAGGCTAGAATGCCACCCTAAGGGTAATATACCGGAAGCAGCGCCCCCCGAGGAAACTATCTAACACCTGCTATCACCGAGACGCCTGCCAAGCGTGGGGACTATTTCAAACCGTCCCTTAATGAAAGCCTCCCCGACTGTGTACAGTACAGTTTATAGAATAGTGTGTGTAGTATTGTTATCCGTTGGTACACACACAGGGTCCCCCGTGGCGTGCATCTCGTGCGACGCGCGCTGGTGCGCGGCAGCGTGCGCCGACGGCACGCTGCACGTGTGGCGCCTGCAGCGGCAGCGGGCGCAGCGGGCACTGCCGCCTATATGTACGTACACACATATACATATACACATTTACACGTACCCGACAAAAAAAAAACCCGAATGGAAATTTTTGGAATTCGAAATGTTTGGAAGCGCTCGTAGCGAAGTTTGCTTAGCCATTCTGAATCGATCAGCAAAGTTAAGCAACGTCCGCCTCGGTCATGAGTTGGATGGGTGACCGCTGGTGACATTACTACTGAGCGCTTCCGTGCTTCGGAGGGCACGTGAAGCCGTCGGTCCCGGTTGTTGTCTTAGGATGGCAGTCGTAACGGCATGGTGGTAGGGTACTTTGCGAATGCCCGCCTGGCTAGCTACCACCCTCAAGTTGAAAATCTGTCGCCAAACATCTAACGGTGTGTTCCGGCAGCTGTCCTTGAGAGCCAGTAATTCTAGGTTAGCCTGAACAACATCTTCGACCACATCATCACTTACCATCAGGTGAGATAGTGGTCAAAGGCTAACCTATCAAGCATAAAAAGATGCTGATTGCTGATGTTAACGGTCTAAACGCGCGATCGCTTATAGGGGTAGCTTACAGCAGCGGTGAGATTGCAAAAAATACTTAAGTGAGTACAGGCGGTTTCGTTCAAGTAAACAGGTCGCTGTTCCTAAGTCTACGCTCTACATCTTCAATTAAATTTTAATTGTATGTTGAGTTTTTTATGTTATAATATCGGATTGTTTAAAGTATACTGATAGAAAATTTAAGAGAGAGTTCACATGTGTACTATTAATGTTTTTAGTGTTAAACTATAACACTAAAATGAACTATTTAGTTTTTCAATTACGTTCAATGCGTTAGTTATACAACCATCAAATGTAATGACTAACGACAGAAGAAAATATGTTCCCTATTTAAAAATCTTTAGAGCACAAGATTTTCATATCGAACTGGAATTGAACCCGCGTCCGACGGTTTCCAGCTCAGTGCTCTTATTTATTCTATTAGCCGTCAAATTCCCATATTTAGCAGTCTCGACAGCTGAGCGGTCAAGGCACTCGGTGCTTAAAACTGGAGGACACCGCCGCCGGTGAGATTCCCGCTCGATTAACTTAGCATGCAATAGTGCTTGAAATACATTTAAAATAATCTGGTCCATATATAATAAAACACATATCCACCTTAGATGTGCGAGTAATATGAGCAGTGTAGGTGGTAAAAATCGTCCAATGGCATCGCTTCATTTTCCTAGCCTCACTGAGCGGAGCCATCTCATTGGTGGAATTTTACCTCGCACAACGCTCATCTTCCTAGCACATCATAGGTAAATGCGCAGACTTAATAAGGGTAGGTTTTACTGATAAATACAAATTATATGTATAATATTTCAGCGCTACAATCACAAGCGGCTAAGCTGACGCTATCTGGCGACACGCTCGCCGCTGTGACCACCTCAGCGGAGCTCTCCATGTGGGACCTCGCCAACGCGCAGTGCATCATCAAACCGCTCTGCTTTAGGTCTCTGCTCACGCATGGAGGTAATGTATTCTGTTTTTTTTATTCATAAATTTAGGCGTCACTTAGCCATACAATAATAACAATTATTTTAATAAACATTAGTTTATACACATATTAGAACACATTATATTAGAAACACGTAAAACACAGTAAAAAATACTTTAAAAATATATTTAGTGACAGTCACCTCAAATTTTCTGCTAAGCCGACGTGACGTCATTAACGTAGCCAAAGTCGGTGCTCTCGACGGTGTTGCAAATATTTGTTATTGTATATTTCTTTCATATACTTTTTTGAAGCACATTAGCTACAATGAAATTTAATGCATAGTGGTAGGGCATTTAACGAATGCCCGAAAACCTACCATCCTCATCTGGAAAGTCATGTAACGGTGTGAACGCAAATTTGTTCGCAGATTATTATAAGAATTCCCAGAATAATCTTTATTAAAAAGATTATTTGTTTTAATGTCGTCATTAGAATGAATTTTCTTTTGTTTTCAATGTGAAACCAGAATTTAATGTATAATTCAAACAACAACTTGATTATTAACTGTTTATCTTTCGTTCTTGAATATAAGTCCAAAACATTTTCGACAGTAGCCAGAATGTTATGATACCTCGGGGGAGGGCTAAGACTTTTTTTTAATTATACGTAATTTGTGGACGCCCACATGTGAACATATAGGCAGAGGATGCCGCTTAACAGCAAGTGGATCACCTGCGTGTTCCGTACCCTTCGATAATATATATAGTATATTTAATTTTCTTCGAAGTCCGTAACCTAATAACAGAAAAAAAAAAACATACTACACTGTAAGACTTATAAACTTAATAATGTAGTTAATTTCTAATAAACAAAACATACTATTACATATCTGTTTGTGCTTGGTACTAACTAATATTGTGTACATGTTACAGTGACTGTCACAAACTGCTCGCTGTTAGAAGACGGCAACCCTATGATCTCACTGAGCAACGGGAAGGCATATATATATAGCAAAAAGTTATGTTCCTGGTGAGTATCTCTGTTTGTATATGTTACAAGCTTCTGCCAGCAGCTTCATTCTTATGGCTGATCATCGTAAAAGGTAGCCAAGAGCGACCGAGCCCGTATTCACTGTATTCTGTGGGACTCATAGAATATAAAATATTAATAAATAATTAATATGAATAATATTAAAGGCAAAAGCATTAATTCAATTTTGGCGTCTACGACGCTCTTATGAACGTCAATTACAAAATGTTTCTATTAAAATATTGTAGCGTTCAGCTATAAGGTAGACCCACTTCGAGAAGAATGGGCAAGTAGCTTGGACTGGCCATTCGAACATAAGTATTACAAAATGATTACAATATTTATTTGCATTACATAGGTGACTGACTTTGGCTTGGCAGAGATGGAATATCCCAAGCATTTTTATCTTCTAAATAATCACCATTTGTATATATATATATATTTGTATATATATATATATATATATATATATATTTATTATAATGTTATAAACAGTCTTGCCATGAAATGAACAACAAATTCACGGTGGTCAAGATTATTTGTCTGAGATTATTTGTTTAGGTATAAAATTATTACTATTTCCAGGGTAGTATGGGCGGATGCCAGCGACCCCGTATGGGCGTCGTCTGGACAGGTATACACGCGCGCGCCGCGCTCCTCGCATCATCTCTATCCGCTGCCCAAGAAACTCAGTTCCAGGCATAACGCCTTAGCGGCCAGGTCAGTATTATAACTTTCACATTCAGTATGAAGAATGTGCTGAGTGAAGGAAGCCAGAGAGATATGCCAAGATTGTAGCAAGTGGAAGTCTGCACTCTCTGCCCACATCTTCAGGAAAGACGTATCTATAAATAAGTAGATAGTTTTAGTTGATTATGCTTTATTGTCCAGTGTCCACCACATAATTACTCAGGCGTCCTGTCTACTGGTGCAGAACTGAACAGAGCTGTTCGGAGTCAACCAATAGCATTGAAATGAAGTCATTGAACAAGCGCCCTAACAAACACCAGCAAAGAGCATCAGACGTCAAATGATGGCTCTGTTGAAGTGATATTTAAAGCATTATCTGATTATCAACAAGAACGCCATTTGTGTGACACGGAGGTACATTCATAAAGACGGAGATGGTAAAACTAAAAGGGTTCTTTGTATGAACCCAAAAAAAGGCTAACCTGTATCTTAATGTATTAGATATTTTATATAATATCGTATGTTGGTAGTTTAAGACTCAATCCACACTGAATTGGCAGCGGCTGTCAGTTTCAGTCAAACCATTTTAGACCTTATATAATCTATAATATCGGCTGAAAGACTTGCATAAATCGCGTGGCCATTAGCGTTGCATCACTATTAAGTCTTTCATGCTGTTGTATACATTATAAAGATAGAGACAAAGTTGAAAATGTATTGACTGGTAAATTGAAACGATTTGAAAGTATATGCTTCGGTCTGAATGAGACAATTGAGCCTTAACACGTAAGCTTCTTCCCTTCAGGGAATACAGGCCTGAAGACAAGCTTAAATTATGTTTTTTGTATTTCAGCTATAGTTCGGGCGCGGCCCGCAGCTGGCTGGAGGCGCAGGTGGCGCGATGCCTTCACCTGCGGCTCGCCACCGACTACCGACACTGGCTCACGTCGCTCTTCGAGCATCTCGCCAACCATGGTAGGTATCTAGCTATGTCTTAACTGCCTTACTTCAGTTAACTTTTAATTGTGCGGAACAAGCACGAGTCCCACCTGATGTTAATCGGTGAACTCTACCTATAATAGATGCATTACGTCACAAACGACGTACAGTTGTTAAGTCTCATGTGCCTGTAATTTTACTGGCTCTCGAGGACTGCTACCGCAGATTTTAAAATTTGGTATTTCCCTCCATCGTTTCCGTGGCCCAAGGGTTAAGGCGCTCTTTGTGGAAACGTGGATTTGATATCAAGTCAAAGTGAAAAATGCTTTTAGAAATATTTACATTAAAATAATATTACTTTGTATAATGAATAGATTCAGGCGTTACTTTGCGGAAATCCATATTTAATAATAACAAATATAGTACAAATATAATATATATTCAGTCTCGATCGTGCGCTCGGTGAGTCAAGACCTCCTGAAGATGCTTCGTTTAGAAGCGAAACTAGTCGGGTATTCTTCCGGTTAGGCTGCGTGATGTTTGTGACGTCACGTAGATAACAGGAAAATTAGGTGGAATTGTCACCAGATATATAATTTTATGCTTTTTAAAGTGTTTTATTTAAATATTATTTAATGTTTTTATAGGATACTTTTAAAAGTATTTGTTATTATTACTTTGGATAAATAAATTGAGCCTACCTGATGTTTCTTAAACATTAGGCCATAATCGCCACGCAATAATCTGTGTAAAGGAAAGATTTATCCAAATTTATTACTTATATAAGAGAGCGTGGGCTAAAAATAAACATCGTATATACCTAAGATTAAGATTCAGATCATTTATTGCTTCCATAAATAGTACATACAAGTTGTTACAATAGATAAGAGTACAGTCATATTATGGACCCTGTCGGGCACTGCAACATAGAAGAGAGCAGGATGTTATATTAATATTGAATTTTAATGTATATATGACCTACCTATACTTACGAGTAGAAGACCTGTGATACCGGAATAGAATTTACTCCCCATATCTTCCTGTAAGCGACGAAAGAAGTAATTAAGGGAAAATAGTACCAAATGGTGAACAGCACTTCTTGAATACTTTCATCTTACACAGCGATCCCCAAGATGCTTGCCAAGCGTGGGGATTATGGTGAGCCGGAAAGATATTGAACGGTGGTGCGAGACAGTACTGAATAAAACTACCCCGCGGTTCAAATCACGCAAATATATGCACTGTTTGCACGCAAACGTTCGGTTCATAATGTGCTAAACTGACACCACGATAGAAATATGATGTCATGTATGACGTCACCTCCGGCTGCATATAACTAAATTTTTAAAGATAATTGAAGAGATTTTTGTTGTTGTCATTTTTTATACGTAAAACAATCTTGGTCACAAAAGAATGCCTTGAAATGAAATACTTCTAATGTCAATAATTGAAGTGAAGGTTATTTTGGGTTCAGTGCGAAGAAGCAAATTGACAGTTGTTGGGACAGCAGATCTTATAAGCTTGTACGCTAACCGGCTCATATTGTGTGCGCGCAAACAGTGCATATTCTCGTATTTCAGTTATGAACCGAGCGTTTGCAATATATTCAGCGACAGCAATGTTTGCGTGATTTAGACCATAGCGTTTTAAACTAAATAAAAAAAAAGGTTTCTGGTTGATGAAAAAAATGGTGGTTACTTTTATGGAAATCGTATTTGGGCTCTTTTTGTCATAGTGATTCCGTTTGAAACAGCTTGCTTATCATATCTGCGGAGAGTACAATAATGAACTTTATTTGTAGGTACGGAAGACCACCTGCGCGCGTTATTGGACGATATGCTGGGTCCCAGTCATTGCACGTCTACGCCTAAGAAGTGGCAGTCAACCATATTGGTAAGGATTAATTTTAATAAATTTAATTTTCCATAAAAAGCTTTTTTTGGAAATTAAGGGAAGTATCTTCGTAGAGCTTACTCTACAAACGCAGTTTCTACATATTTTAAATACCAAGTGCTCAAACTCGGTGAAAATGTGCTTGTCATGTCCTTGACCATAATATCTATGCTTCTATATTTCTAAATGTGTTTTTAAGGGATTGTGAGGGAACACGCACGAAGCCCACTCTATTTTAGAGGAACGATATATGAATAAAACAAATTAATTGATTTCGTAGGTATATAACGAAAAATTACGATAACTGCCTTTATCTGCTATTTCACCTGTCGGTAAGTCCACCTGGGCCCTTATCATTTAATTCCATGGTAATGAAAATGGTGTCATTTTGAAATTAGAACTACATAATAGGCATCGATTTCAAAGGAAAATGTCAAATTTATGTCAAATTAAATTCATTATATTACCATTCTAGTTACACAATAAGTCCCCTGTTCACACACGATAAGCGCCCCTCCATAATTATTATATATATATATCTTTTACTACTACTTCTGTAACCATAATCAAACTACCATCTCCTCCCCAGGGCATCAAAAAGCACGACATCCTAGAAGAAATGCTCTCCATCCTCGTCCGCCAGCTCCGGTGGCAGCGGATGTACTCTGAATACTCGGACCAGCTCAACGACGTCAGACAAGCTGCTTCCAGTCTCATGAACGGACACTGACGAAGGTAACCCTCGCGTGGAAGGTGCCTCTTCTGCTAGCCATAGACTCTTGGTCTTCCTCGGAGAAGTGGGAACTAGGATTGCTCAAGTCAAGAGTAAGGCATTTTTTAAAGCAAGCGTTCAATATATCTGATCAGACCTGACCATTTTTCGTCAAGTAACATTTTGTCATATTTGACGGTAAGAGCCTGGTTTGCAATAGAAAAACACTTGTAAATAAAAACAAAACATTTTAATAACAGAATTATTTTCCAGATATAGTATATACTCGCAAAAAGCTGCTTCACTCCCTTTCCTAGCTTTACTCAAATATTTCCTGACTGTACAATAAAATATTGGTTTCCCTGTAGTCCAATCCAACTGTTCGTACAATATGATTATTTTCCTCGTGGTTCAATGTACAGCTGGTTGTGACAAACGGATTTTCCCCGTCAATCAATTGAAGAGTTGGACAATGGAATTTGGCAGTTTTAATTTGCATACTTACAACTACTTCAGCTAGCATAAAACGGACAAACTTACTGAGATTAACTTTAATAAAATTATTGTTCCAATGTACTCATACCAATAAGACAGAGAGAGGAATAGTTACTGAGTAGTTGTTTATGCACTCTGCTGAGTACTTACTAAATTTTAAATAAAGTACCCTCATTTTGAAATTATGAGCAGCTCTAGAAGTTACAAAATTACAAATTTACTACAGGAAAAATTTAAGTCGTGTGCAGGATTTGTAATAAATTGTAATTTAGTAATGTGATCCGCAGAACATGCGTTCTTGCAATCATAAAAATGTTAAAGTTATGTGTCCTCTTCAGATTAAGATCACTTCGTAATATCATTCTGTTAATTTAATAGGAAAGGATGTGAAAAACCTAATGATAATGTCCTTTGTAAAAAAATATTGACAATCTCTTATGTATTTGTGAAAATAATACACACTACTTTTCGAAGAATTGGTCACTGGTCTAACGATGCCCTGTCTATATAAAAGACATTAGTGTAATTAATATTTTTGTGTTGAACAAACATTTTAATAGAATATATATATAGAGTCGTGTGCCCAATCTTACAAACGATTTCTTTTTTGACTTGTGTGAACTTTGACTTAGAGTGTAATTCTTTCCTTATATCTGTGTATATAATATATGGTGCCTTTATGTTGTTAGTCTAGGAGAAGGGGGGGCTATTATTAAAACCATATATTTAAGTATCGTACATAAATTTAGGTTAATCAATTATAAAAATCAATGAAAATACATCATTGTGATTGCAAAGAAATATCATCATCAAGCTAAGACATAACCGCAAACAAAAATTTCTATTGCTTATATTAATTATTACATTAAATCAAAATTATTTGCATTATAATTTAAATTAATAACATAAATTCTCTATTATATATATTAATTATTATAAGGTATATTATTATTGTTAAATATGCACTAATTCAAAACACGAGTTATCTGTTTAGGAAAAGGGTGCGTTACAAAATCAACAATTTAGATTGCAATTAATCAATTATAAAATATCAAAAATTAAAAAAAAATACTAATTGAAATTTAATTAATATTAATGTCATTGAGAAATATAATTATTGCTGGATAATATATTTATTCAAAAAACAATTTATCAAATTTAATCGAAAAAAATCACGAGCTTGAGTCTGATTTACAAAGAGTATTTTATTTTGTTACGGTTTGCAATAATGAGTGAAATCTTACATCAACCCATTTTGCTTGAAGAAGAAGAAACTTTAATCAATCAAAAAATCCAAATATTTTATACTTTATGTACGAGTTATATTTCAATTTTCTCTCATACACGCGCCATCCAGCCGAAGAGCTGTAACAGCCATATAGGAATGCGCATTAAAATGAAGCTTATACCAATGTACTTACGTTCGAAAGCTGTAGGTATACGCAATGACCTGCTTGCTGACATAAGGTTTAGCGCACTGCTTAGGTCAGTAGTGAATAGGTATCTAACAACTAAGCTCTTTTGTCTTCTTTAATTCATGATCCTTACTAGCAAGAAAGTAAATGGATAATAAAATTGACCATCGGTTATACCGCTCAAACAAGAGCCTGTATCAGCCGAATTGTCCACTGCTAAACACAGCCTCCCCCGATAATGATGGGTTTGCCTTAATCCCCAAACTTGGCAGGCGTCTTGGGGATCATCAGAAGGCGCTGCCACTCAACTTTCGTTGTATTACATTGAGTCGTCTCTTACTACACCCACGGGAGGAGATAGGGGGGTAACATTCTACCCGGCACTAAAAGGTCTAGAGCATTTCAGTGACAAAATTATATGTAAGGAATCGTTGGTAAGATCTGGCATCAGCATTTGCTTATGATTAGTATAGTTCCTGCACTCTAAATATATACTTAGGTGCTATAGGTCTAAAATAAATAGGTAACATTAAACAATCTAGATAGTATAAATGTTGCGGCACCTTAAATAGTAATCATTGTTGAAGAAGCAATATTAAGGCTAGAGTGCTCGTGGCGCTCTACATGTAAAAGTATTTTCGTGATACTTTTTAAATATTAAATGGTCAAACTGGATGAAACTTTGCATGAAGGTCCTTGAGCCTAATTTATATGCTTCTGGTTCTAATATGTATCCAGATTTCTGTAAAATTAAGCATTTTCAAAAATTATTCGATTAATCGTTTAGAACGGGAATTATTATTTTGACGTTTAGGGATAAAATAAATAATAAATCGAAAAACTGGCAAACCAGAGGCGTAGATATTGAAGTGCTCGTAGCGAAGTTTGCTTAGCCATTCTGAACCGATCAGCAAAGTTGAGCAACATCCGCCGCGGTCAGGAGTTGTATGGGTGACCGCTGGTGACATTACTACTGAGCGCTTCGGTGCTCCGGAGGGCACGTTAAACCGTCGGTCTCGGTTGTAGTCTTAGGATGGCAGTCGTTATAGCATGGTGGTAGGGGCGTGGGTTTTGCGAATGCCCGCCAGGCTAACTACCCTCAAGTATAAAATTTGTCGCCAAGCACCTAACAGTGTGTTCCGGAAGCTGTCCTTGAGACCAGTGATTCTAGCAACATATTCGACCACATCATCACGTACCATCAAGTGAGATAGTGGTCAAAGGCTAACCTATCAAGCATAAAAAAGGGCTCATCCACATGCATACAAAGTTTCACAGAGTTTGAACAGTTGGTATTTAAAATATGACAAAAGTATGTTTGTATGGAAAGCGCTGCGTGAACAATACTCTTAACCAACACTAATGTTCGTCATTTTATATGTATCTTAATAATAGTTTATATGAATTATATGAAATGTTTTTAAACTAAATGTATCCGCCTTGATAAGTATTGATTTAGGTATTAGATTTAACTGTTTAAAACGGGAGCTAGACTGCTTTATTCATGTTTTTTTATTATTATATGTATGTGTATGTATTCGTATATGTGTGTAAAAATTATTGCAGTGCAAGCTTTAATATATTAATTGGAAAAATATCTAAATATGGGAAACATTTTGTTTTAAAATCATTTAAAATGTACTACAATATGTTATGTATTTAATATCAGTCGAGAAAACAAAATCTGAGACTTTTTTATATTATCAAAATATGTGTTCCAGGACATATTTCATAATTATGTTAATTTTGTGATCATATGTGTATATTTTGTGCACCAGTGTCTGTGTTTGTGGTTAGTTGAAGAATCCAATACTGCCTATGTAATTTAAGCTTTCCAAAATTATAATTAATTATTTAAGTCTCGATCTCACTCTAATGAAAAATGACCTCGTTCAACAACCAAGAGTTTAAGGGTTGCCTTACGGTGAACGCACGTCCTAGATGCGCCGCAGGAGGCGCACTCGTCGCACTCATTGAATTCGTTTAGAAAAAGGTCCTTTCTAATTCCTAAAAAAACCTATCTGCGCCGGATCGTCCTGCATGTGTGAGATCGAGGCGCGTACCTCTGCGGTGCGTCTAGGGTTAATTAATACGTACACCTTTAAATACCATCATTTTTTTTTTGAATGTGTTTCTTATACATTTCCTTGTGTCATGACTTCCCAGAATTAGATTTTTGGTACTAATACTATCAATTTACAAAGTCAAATTATGTGAGCGCGATTAAGCGATTGCGGGTTGTTTTAACTTTGTAAAACTGAACAGATATTGAGCTTGTCTGCTGCTGGTTTCCGCCGATCGTTGATCACGCAATAAATAATAAGGTCTAATGTTTATATTATATGTTATTAATAGACGCAGGCGTTAGTTTGCGGAAATCCATATTTTATAATAACAAATATTTTAAGAAGAGATTAAATTAAATCGAAAAAAAATCTCAATAGATCGCTCGAAGAGTCAAGACCTCCTTATAATACTGTACTGTATCAGCTGCATTATCCACAGCTGAACACAGCCTCACCCATTAAGCGGGATTTGCCTTAATCCCCTCGCTTGGCAGGCGTCTTAAGGATCGTAGTTAGAGATAGCAGTCCCTGAGAAGGCGCTGCGCCCACCTTCTGGTATTTTGCCCGTAGTCGCCTCTTACGACACCCACATGTATTAATGGGGTTGCCATTTTAGCACAGCCATCGCACGGGGCTCCTTGCTTCGTGTAAAATTAAATCGCGTCGAATTTTTTTCCGGTTTGGCTATGTAGCGTTCATGACGTCACGTCGGCTTAGCAGCAAAATGAGGCGGAATTGTCACAATTACTTAATGTTTACCTAAAATATTTTTTGTTATTATAATGTTATTTAAGATTTTGTCCCAATAGTTTTGGATATAAGCATCGGCGCGTACTAGAGAAATATAATCTGAATTCTTAATTTTATTCAAAGCTAATGTCAAAAAACAATTAAGGCCAGGAACTTGATACCTAGCTAGGGTTTTGAAAGTCATTATTTTTCCAAGGAAATTATTATGTATCCCGTAATTACTGCTGATTAATTATTTTATAGTACGTAGTTTAAAATAATATAGATAGCTGTTCTTAAATAGGCATAAATAAATATTAAATAATCGTGTTCAACTCAATATCATAAATCATTATAGTTAAGTGAGTAGTTAGGTATATAAAATAATGAAAATTGTTGTGTATTACATATTATAATTATTTTAATTACTTTATACTATTTCCACTTTTATATGTGTGTTTTGTGGTGTTTTTATTATATATGCATTCGGAACTGGTTACCTATCTACAGATTAAAATGCATATTAATCAAATTACTTTAATTATCAGATTTATAACAGAATTAAAAATTATGAATTCCCCGAATGTTTATTGATAGACGAAAATTTGTTATATTTTAATCAATATTAATTATAAGTCATGTGCATGTCATTCGAACCCGCGTCCATCCAACCCTTTAGCCGGGGTATGCTCAGACCAATTGAGCTAACATGACAATGAGTCCTAACTAAAAATTTTCCTATCGTTCTTTAACCATCGTATTGGGATGGAGATTTCCTCTCGTAAATTTTTAATGTAATCCGCAAACATACATTACATAATGGATAGATTCAGGCGTTACTTTGCGGAAATCCATATTTAATAATAACAAATACTTCTAAAAGTATCCTAAAAAATATTAAATAATATTTAAATAAAACACTTAAAAAAGCATAAAATTATATATCTAGTGACAATTCCGCCTAATTTTCCTGTTATCTACGTGACGTCACAAACATCACGCAGCCTAACCGGAAGAATACCCGACTAGTTTCGCTTCTAAACGAAGCATCTTCAGGAGGTCTTGACTTACCGAGCGCACGATCGTGCGCTCGGTAAGATCACTCGGTAATATTTTTTAGGATACTTTTAAAAGTATTTGTTATTATTATACATTACATATTTGGAGTGGAAGAAGATTTTGCACTGATATAAATATCGGATATTTATACCTACTTTACAGACTTGTTTAAACATGCAACTAAATAAAATAACATCCCTCACAACAACACCACTGTCTCGGAAGTCACACTTTTGTCAAATCCTGTAAAAAAAACTATGAAAACCATGGTCTGTAAACTAGTAGAAACTAATGTGTGACAGATAATTGTATGAATCAAGTTAGCCTTGTAAGGTATGTTTCTATGTTTATATCGTGATATATATTCCAATATTACGTAATTATTGTTTAAAGTGTCTCTAAGTAACTAAAATTCCGGCGACGTATTACATCATCTTGTGCATTTATTGGAAAATTCTAGTCTTATGTCCTTTTCCATAATATCTGTATTTTTTTTATGTATATGATTTTCAGAAGCGTGGTTCTTTCAAAAATAATATACTATTTTGGAGTTGCAATAGAAAGTGTATTAACTCTGTAGAAAATACACTTTTTACATTTATATTTTTCCAATTCATCATAATTTATCTAGTTTATTTCTTAAGTTACCTTCCCGTTAATAAAAAAGATTTAATCTGTGGATCCAATGGCTTTTGTTTTTCTATTGTGAATATGATAGCAAGAAGTATGATAATTCTTAATATTTTTTATCATTTATGGCAATATTTTATTGCCATGATGCATGTAATAAGACAGAGTAAATTTTTATTGAAATGGACACACTGAATGCTTGAATCAACTTGTGATAGAATAGTGAGTTTTTAATGTATTCTCTTCTTTTAATTTTGCAGTAATATTATTTACTTTTAATTTTGCAGTAATATATTTGCGTTGTAAAACAAAATCTCTAAATTTAAAATTCTCTAAAACAGGTAGTTCTTATTCTCTTCACACTAAAATCCACGTTCGTGTAACAATTTAAAAGGCAATTCTAAAAATAGTATTCTATTATACCGTGGATAATTTTACATCAGTTAATACATGACGATTCAATCTGCGTAAAATGTACCCACAATTGAACACATAAATCAATTATAAGTATTGTCATTAGCAGCGTTATACGACTTTGAATTTTAGGGAGAATATAATAAAACCTACCATACTTTAGTAAGACAATTTTAAATTTAGAGAATTGACACAATTGGTGACTTTCACTAAACTGAAACCCTAATAAAGAATTAATGAGGTATTTTATGTTTACTTGTGTTCTTTTAATATTGATGTTTTTATGAATCCATGATGTTGATTTATACAGTATCCCATAAAATGTAGACTTAAAAGTATGTGGAGCGTTTATGGATTTTGTATAGTAGAACTTAACGTGCAAATAGAGGTGAGTTTAAAAGTGAACAGGTTGTAGAAATAAGTGCCAATATGACTTGTAATTGGCTATACTTGTACCTATAGCAGCACTTAAGACTGTTTCGTAGAAGATGAATTGAATTATACTGATTTCGTAATCTGCTGAGTTTCATTTATTTTTTACTAACTGGCGTATTTATAATAATTAATAGTCGTCGATTACCTTAATACACAGCTAAAAATATAACATAGTCTTAGAAAGTTCCGAATATAAGGTAAAAGGAGCACTTAAGTAGAAACGTGCCCTGCGCTGTTTTTCAGCAAATATCTACTCGGCCGGATATTTGCCAAATATTTAATGTTCGAGGCCTGGCCTTTCTGTTCTTTTCTGTCCGGAACGAAGGCTGAAGCGTTTTGACCTTTTTATTACTAATGCGTAAAACGTACCTAAATTCAAGATGACAATGGACCATACAATACTATGAAAATTCAAGTTTCATGTTAAAAACATTTTGATTAAGAAATCCTACAACAGTTTGTGATTACTTAAACGACAAAAATGCTTGGAAAATTCCGCCTCAGCCAAGCTGTCACCTGTCACCTACGTAATTTAAACAAATATTGTAATAATTGTATTACATTGTATATAACACATTGTTAAAAGACGTTTAACAGAATTGCCCCGAGTTTGTTGCCCGTTCTTCTCGCAGTGGCTCTATAATTTTTTTTTGCTGAACGTGGCAGTACAATGTAGAATATTACAATATTAAAATTTGTAATTTACCTACATAAGAGCGTCGTAGACGCCTAAATTGAATATATGATTTTGAATTTTTTTTTAAGAAAATATACTTCGACATGCGTTTGTTTATTTTTTGGCCTGTTAACAAATTTAAATTTTATTATAATTGTCGTGTTAAAAATGGAGAAACAACATACTGATACTTCGATGATAAGATTATTCGTATCTATACTACGAATGATAAAGTTCTTCTATGGATAGGTATCTCCACATCTACCCAGCTAACTAATCACGGACCTAGACCTGAAAGCGAAATCTGCCTAGAAATACTAAGAAAGAACTTAATTTGTGTTCGTTCATTAATTTTTCACTTCCAAAACATTTTTGTAACATGTGACTGATTTAGATGAAGTTTAGCATACAGGCAGCATTTATTTGTGTTATGTATAAGACGGCAAGTCGCCCGCCTGATGGTAAGCGATGACAGCTGTGCTTATATTTATAGACTACGATACCGCAGGTCTATGTTTCGTTCCCCACCGCCGGCTTGAGCTTCATCCCATGTTAGGAAAGCATTTTGCGGCAACATGTTGAAATACATGATTTGAGCTTAGCAGATATTTAGTGTATGAACTGGTGTAAATGTGTATGGTAGTTTTAAATTTGTGTGTCCAGCCATTCATAAGATACTCGCGAAAAACAGTTTCCGCTGGGGGAACGTTCTCCCAGCGGAACTTTTTCGTCAAAACGGTCGCACAAAGAAAATAAGTAGACCAATAATTAGAGTATACCGAGAGGTAAATGTGTGTCTTTAAATGAAATTTGTGTGTCGTAAGACTCTGAAGATATTCAAGATGCCGCTGGGGGAACGTTGGGCTGTTTGCTGGATATCCTAAACGGTTAAGCGCACAATTATGATTATTTTTACACAGATCTCTATGAATTTGTATGTAATGTTTGTGAAAACAGAATCCGAAAAAACATTATAATTAAGACAAAAAAAATTATACGAAAAATAAGGTTTTTAGGTTCTAGTGCTTCAAATAGATGTCTTTGAGACTAAATTTTCACGTCAATATGTGCCCTTTAGTAGCTTACAATATCTTGCCAAGTCTCATTTGTATAATATGAGTAGTTAATGAGTTTCGTTGACAAAACCATGCCTAAATCACGCCCGTTTTCGTATGCATTACCCTAGCAAGAAAATCACTCCTGGAATAAATTGAGTTCTACCAATAATTAGTGCGTTATACGCTGTAAATGTGCACCAAATAATAAATTTGTGCACTTTGCCGTTTTGTTAAAAAAAAGGAAAAACCAATTCTGCTGGAGTAACGTTGTTCCAGCAGGAAAATTTTGATCGAATGATCGGAAAGAAAAATTAAGTATATGGACAGATAGCTTATATTTGTGCATAAATGTGCGCCAAAAATTAAATTTGTGCGTCGTAAGGTTTTCGAGATATTTCGTTTCCTGCTGGAGTAACGTTTAGCAAAATCCATTTTCTCGAAAACCAATAATTGTGCGATCTTACAATAAAAGTATATTAGTAGCTCTTAATTTGTGCTTATTTGTGACACCATTAGATTTTCAAAAATCTGTACCATTTCTACGTAATTATGCATTTACGAAAATAAAAAAAATATGTCTAGCGCTAAAACGAACAAACGGTTGTACTCACTAAAAACGGTATTTGGTTCTTCTTGTAATTCCATTCATAAAAAGTAAACTTATTAGACAAAATATACACGCATTTATCAATAATATCAATATATATCGCAACCGACAGTGTCATAGTTAGACATCAAAATGCAAGAAATAGAATTAACTCAACATGTTTCGGTGTTAACCAAAAGTTAGTGCGTTTAATGAAATATTTATACTGAAAATTTCAGCTTCATATGTAAAGTATTAAAGAAGATATGAACAAAAACTGAAACAATAGCGAGATTACTGGTTACCCGAGCAAATTCGAAAGATAGCAAAAAAGCGGCGGTTTCATACATATTGATGGTCTTCTTTAATAAGTAGTATTAATGGAAGCTCATGTCCGTACAGTCACGCATAAAATACTTAAAGAGGAATTTGTGATATTTTTTTATAATAGCGGTACGGTATTGTTGAGATTTTTATTTTGTCGAAATATTTTTATTTATGTAGGTAATTCCTACGCTCAGGCAACTTATAAAATATCAAATGAAAATGCAGGTTTTGTGTAAAAGAAATATTTTTTTTTCTGTTAATATACAGAAGAACTATTATGAAATATTTATCAAGTAAGTATGGCATTCATCATATCAATCACTGATCAATTGCTATTTTTACAATTATTTTAAATTGCTTGATCTATGTCGTCGATTCTAAATTACAAATATAGTTTGTGAGCACCGAATAACACAACCACTAATCTTTGCAAAACATGTTTAGTTTTGTCTACCCAAAATCGAACATTAACATTAACGCTACACGCTTCAACAACGCGTAGAAATTGTTAAAATTTATTATATAATTCAGTACCCTATTCGCCTTACGTTCCGTGCATTGCGTCCAATCTATGGCTTTCATGGCCGTCCTGCAGAGTCAACAATCCGAAGATGATAACATTTTTTTGTTGTCCTAGGTTAAATGGTATGGATCTAACTAACATGTAGTTCCAACAGGACGGCGCGGCGCCACTTGCCATACAGCACGGGAAACATTAAATTTATTGGATGAGAAACTCGAATGCTTCCTCATCTCACGTAGTAGCGAGTGGCGACATCAACTGGCCACCAATATCGTGTGAATTCGTGTATCTTAACACCGCTCGACTGCTTTCTGTGGGGTTACGTGAAGAATCTAGTCTATGCAGACAAACTACAGTCAAATGCCGCCCTGTAGGCCAACGTAACTCGCGCTCTTCTTGAAGTTGAGCCCCATTTATTCGAAAATGTCATCCAAAATTGGTCCACCAAGATGCACCACCTACAGCGGAGACGCTGCGGCCATTTGGCTAAAATTATATTCCATAAATAATGTAAGCGAATATCCTTTAAAATAAAATAAAAATTTTGGCAATATCACTTCAACAGGTTTTTTTATTTTATTTTTAAGTTCGAGCGCTCTTAGAGAAAAACCTTTTAATTATACCAATATCAATCGATTAAGTTAGTACTGACTAAGTCAAAGCGACTCTGATAGTTGCAAAACCGGTCGATATTGAACTACTCGGCTGATTTAACGTAAGTGAATTTGGTTTCAACATTGTTTAAATACCTATGTGTACTACTTACGAAAATTTTTATCGAATTAATAAGAGTTAATTCTATTCTTTTCAACTGCTTTATCATATTAACATCGATTTGACAGTGGTTACATCTCTACGTCTCGCCATAGGAATTGCAAGTGCAACAGAGCACACTATATAAATCCCTTTCCCATGATTTAATAGCCGTACGAACTTCAGTCGACTTCTTCGCTGCAATCGTAGGTATTCTATAGGTAAGTTGAAGAGAAGCAATAACAACTATGTAGGTACTATTATTTATTCTGTGATATGGTTAACTAATTGCACCATCTAACAATCGTAAAGCTAATTTGTCCTTGTACTAGCAATTAATGAAAAACATCTCAATTAATATGCCTAAAATACTTTCATTTCATTAAAATGTTTGAGTTAGTAATGGAACCCGAATTTATTTTATTAGTCTTTTATTGTTGGGAAAGCTACAAACTAGATACATACCGTTACTTACCTACATAAAATACATTTTATATAAACTCAATATAAAAAGCAATTAAATATTTCCCTTAACAGTTTTATGCCCCAATGTACCCAGGCACAATATTTGTAAACCTGTTAGTTGAGCAAAGTTAAGAAGCTCATCAATATGTATGAAACCGCCGCTTTTTTGCTATCTTTCGAATTTGCTCGGGTAACCAGTAATCTCGCTATTGTTTCAGTTTTTGTTCATATCTTCTTTAATACTTTACATATGAAGCTGAAATTTTCAGTATAAATATTTCATTAAACGCACTAACTTTTGGTTAACACCGAAACATGTTGAGTTAATTCTATTTCTTGCATTTTGATGTCTAACTATGACACTGTCGGTTGCGACAAATATTGATATTATTGATAAATGCGTGTATATTTTGTCTAATAAGTTTACTTTTTATGAATGGAATTACAAGAAGAACCAAATACCGTTTTAAGTGAGTACAACCGTTTGTTCGTTTTAGCGCTAGACATATTTTTTTTATTTTCGTAATTGCATAATTACGTAGAAATGGTACAGATTTTTGAAAATCTAATGGTGTCACAAATAAGCACAAATTAAGAGCTACTAATATACTTTTATTGTAAGATCGCACAATTATTGGTTTTCGAGAAAATGGATTTTGCTAAACGTTACTCCAGCAGGAAACGAAATATCTCGAAAACCTTACGACGCACAAATTTAATTTTTGGCGCACATTTATGCACAAATATAAGCTATCTGTCCATATACTTAATTTTTCTTTCCGATCATTCGATCAAAATTTTCCTGCTGGAACAACGTTACTCCAGCAGAATTGGTTTTTCCTTTTTTTTAACAAAACGGCAAAGTGCACAAATATATTATTTGGTGCACATTTACAGCGTATAACGCACTAATTATTGGTAGAACTCAATTTATTCCAGGAGTGATTTTCTTGCTAGGGTAATGCATACCCCGTTTTCGCCATTGGGTTTGACGAGTTTTACAAAGTTTCGCAAATTAAAAGGTATCACAGCAATTAGTGCATTCATCCAATTATCTGCTCACAAAATTTTAGCTCAATACACTTAATAAATAAAGAGATAAAGTAAAAAACCCACAAGATACGAAATTAGTGATAAGCCGACCAAGTTTGAATGGTAATAAAAAAGCGGCCGCACAATATAAAGTGCTAGTCTTCCAAAATAAATAGAATTATACTGTTATGTGGCTGGTACATTTGCGTACACAATTATTCAACTAGTTTTTACTTATATTCCCGCTCAATAAATAAAAGGGTAGGTAATATATTCTATTTATAATATGTTATTTCTATTTGCGTGGGAATTAGCGTGACTATCTACAGAGGCCTTTATGAATACCAATACCACGGTAATGTTATCTATACAGTATTTTAACTCTGTATGTGTCTGCGTACCGAGCGCAGACCGAGATCGAGGAGCGTAGGTATAGCTCGCGATTCATCCGTTTATATGAAGTCGAAATACTGTATAGATAACATTACCGTGCCAATACACATAGGTACCTAATTAACATGTGTTTTTCAAATCATTACCAAAATTTGAATTATACACTGCCTTTCAGTTTATTTACCTAATGATTTAATAGTACTTAGGTAGTAGCAAACAGCGGCGAAGCGAGAACGAGCGGGAGCGCCCGCGCGGTTGTCCCGCGGAAATCGCCCGTAGTGTCTTTGGCCGTGATTTGATCTATTCAAATTAGGCATTTAGTATTCTTTCACTTTCGCTCCCATGATTCCGCGATGAAAGAATAAAAGAGACCGCAAATAGTCTTTTCCCGGAAACACAGAGTGCAGCACTGTGGTTTTTGTTTTGCACGGCCCTTGCATTTAGCTTTTGTTTTGGTTTATTAGTTATACCTAAGTGGTCAGCCATTAACAACACTGCTGTGAGCATTTTACGTACTGGGTGTGCGCTTTTATGTTCCCTTTCGATCCCTATCTCTTGATTAACAGGGACAATGATCTTACTTACTGTGCTACTAATATAGTAGTGTGGTGAAGAATATTTAACTTTTCCTACATACCTATATAAATAATGAGCTAATTTCTAAACTTATGTGCGTACCTTCACATTTTTATAAAATAACTACGCTTCGTGTCGTTTGTCGTAGACTGCATTAGTTGTTCAATGTTGATATTAGCGAATTTTCAAATACTTATACATAATTATGAACCTACGTACGTACATTAAGCTTAGAAATTCAATTAATACTTTTGACAACAAAAACTTAACTTCGATAGGTTGTTTCATAATTATTGTTTGCAATAAGTATTGTGTACGCAAGTGTTCCAAAGTATCTGTACAATGCTATTAAATTTGGAAGATCAGTAGTTAATATTGTGCGGCCGCTTTTTTGTTACCATTCAAACTTGGTCGGCTTATCACTAATTTCGTATCTTATGGGTTTTTTAACTTTATCTCTTTATTTATTAAGTGTATTGAGCTAAAATTTTGTGAGCAGATAATTGGATGAATGCACTAATTGTTGTGATACCTTTTGATTTGCAAAACTTTGTAAAACTCGTCAAACCCAATGGCGAAAACGGGCGTGATTTAGGCATGGTTTTTTCAACGAAACTCATTAACTACTCATATTATACAAATGAGACTTGGCAAGATATTGTAGGCTACTAAAGGGCAGATATTGACGTGGAAATTTAGTCTCAAAGACATCTATTTGAAGCACTAGAACCTAAAAACCTTATTTTTCGTATATTTTTTTTTGTCTTAATTATAATGTTTTTTCGGATTCTGTTTTCACAAACATTACACACAAATTCATAGAGACCTGTGTAAAAATAATCATAATTGTGCGCTTAACCGTTTAGGATATCCAGCAAACAGCCCAACGTTCCCCCAGCGGCATCTTGAATATCTTCAGAGTCTTACGACACACAAATTTCATTTAAAGACACACATTTACCTCTCGGTATACTCTAATTATTGGTCTACTTATTTTCTTCGTGCGGCCGTCTTGACGATAAAGTTCCGCTGGGAGAACGTTCCCCCAGCGGAAACTGTTTTTCGCGAGTATCTTATGAATGGCTGGACACACAAATTTAAAACTACCATACACATTTACACCAGTTCATACACTAAATATCTGCTAAGCTCAAATCATGTATTTCAACATGTTGCCGCTGGGAGTACGCACACGTTCCGGCAGCATTCCTTGTAAGCCAGTAAAATTTCAGGCACATGAGACTTAACAACTGTATGTCTCAATGTGACGGACGCAGTGCAACTCGTCACTAGTGATGAAATGCATCTGTTATTGGCTGAGGTTAATCCGCTAAACATCAGGTGGGCCTCGTGATTGTTCTGTCACAATCACAAAAAAAATCCTTTATCAAGGTACGGATTATGTTAGTGCTGATTCAGGTATCCTAGTTTTACAAATAAAATAACACACAATCGTATTTGTATCACAATAATTTATTTTTACAAATGAACTGATAATAAATCAAGTTTTCACAAGGCATGTGGTAAGTTAATGACATTCACATGAAAAGAAAATTACACAAATGGTAAAGATTTCTGTAGAAGTAAAACTAATGCTCTAAGGCACAATGATGACAATGCATCTAGACTTTACAAATGTCTCCGTTCTGTTGGGAAGCAGGCAGCTTCGGGTGAGGCATGCGGGGGGAGAAGTTACTGCTGAATTTGGAACATCAAACACGTCTACGGTTTAACATCAAACGTAAAGTTTGCTTCGCTTTCCCTGCCCTCCCGCTCTCCCCGCCTACCCCCAAATCACCCCTCACTTCCGAACACAACCGAGACTCAACATTTGAGCTTATCCATGAACATACGTTACTAACGTAAACAATTTATATCTATCTACAAACAATCGAAACGGTCACTCGAAGCGATAAATCTTTCAATATCAATTGAACAATAAGTTGACAAACATCGTTTAGATATATAATATAGTTTTGGTCCCTTTGTGTCGCAACACGCGGGCAGTAGGTATCCTACGGTCTCATGCAACGTACTTAACAGATACCTAAGTACTAATATATAACTTCACTCGATGTGATCGACACAATAACATTAGTTCGACGTCGCGGCGTCGGCGTCGGCGTCAGCGACCGGCACAATAAATAACTTCGCGTCAACGTCGATTCGCTACAATATTTACAAGTGGAAGGGACGAACGGCCCAGCTACGAGGTGAGCTTTGAACACATTTGCAGAATACGTCTGGGTATAATTATGCATTTTGTACCATCATTGTAGGAGCGCGATTAGCTACGAACCGAGCCGGTTCGCGTAATCGGGACCCTACCGCGTTAAAAATATACAACTCGCAATAACTAACTTAATCGCTAAATATTTACATCACATTGTACCGAAGCGGCGGCGGCGGCGATTCGAACGAACGGGAGCTCCCTACTCGCAAGCTGCGGAGTTAGCTCCGTTTGGAGACGCGACACGACACTAGCGGGCACGACACTGGAGTTCTGTCTCACGGAGCGTTGTTGGACCTGCGTCACCTGCGCGAGGAGCGCAGTGCAGGCAGCGCGAGGCAGCACGTTAGCTAGCAGAGCACGGCGCGGTCGGGCGGCGCACTGCGCAGCCGCAGGCATGCAGCGCCGCACTCCACGCACCCACACTCGTGTGTGTGGGTGTGTGTGTGCCCATGTGTGTGTGAGTGTGTGTGTCCGTGCGACAGCTTCGCGGGCTTCTCGTAGTCGGGCTGGAACTTCTTGCAGAGCGCCAGCACGGACGGCGGGTGTGGGTGCGATTTGCGCGATACCTACAACATTGTATACAATGAAACAGTGATCACAAATTAGTGTTTTTTTTTCAATACGAAAGGTGACAAAGAAGGAGACTGTCCACCTGATGGTAAGTGGTCACCGCAGCTTATGAAAATCAGTGATACCCGCAGTATTACTGGTGCGTGACGTAGATTCAGGCCTCTTTTGAAGCGGTTTAGATTGTAGGAAAAATTGAGGAAAAACCTCAGGAGGAGAAGCATTCCACAACTTACAGGTACGTAGTAGAAACAGACAAACAGAGTATGAGACTTCCACGTATGACGCGTCTATGTGCGGGTGGCCCTTCTGACGATGGCGGCCAGTTCGGTTATAGAAGTGTGAGGAGAAATCAAAATGGTTATGAACTGTCGCACATGAGATCTATAATTTAAATCCCGCTGAAAGCTTATTGTTTATTGCGAATACTCGCTTGTCTACCTGTAAGCATGTAATAGTATGTTCCGCAAATGTTCTTGAGAGCCAGCAATTCAAGGTAAAGCTTGTTAACCATCCTTATTATCACCGCTTGTCAACAGGTGCGATGTTGATCAAATATTATCAAGTTAAAAAAAAATACCAATCGAAACCTACATCAATATACCTACATATCACCAACAACAACTTAAAAGTTCACTCTACAACTTTCTCACACCGAAAACACTTGACTTCTGCCTACTACCATCTAATGACCGCTACCTAGACTTATTAGAATAAGAGAATTCTGTCTTGTCAATGGCGCTAGCCAAGCACTAAGCCTTTTATAGGTGCCATAAGCGTTTTAATTAGGATTAGGACGAATATTCGGCCCAATACCGAATACTTGATCACTGTCTAGCCAAATGCCAAATAACTCCCAACAATATCCACAATAAAATAAAAAGGAACTCAAGAACACCAGTAGGTGCTCATCTCATTTTGGAATTGAACCTAGGACACCAGCAATTCAGGCCAGTAAGAAGGTAGATTACATACTCTCACACTTTAATACTTTTCGGTTTCTGCTTTCTGTAGGTAGATTTATAATAATTCCAATGAGTGTAGACAGTGCGTGGCGTAACGATTAATAATAATAATCATTTATACATGTTAAATACAAAGTTGGTTTAACTTATGTGGCTAAAGAGTAATACAAAAAATATATTGTGCATCTGTTGCCGAACTAGGTTCAACACCTGTGTTTCAGCGTACAGCGCTCTCCCCATGGTTTCCATTATTTAAATAGCCTCATGCTTGTACACGAGTACAATTTTATATCTTTACTTTAATTATAAAACCTATGTTTTAGTTGACTTAAAAAATAAATAAATTATTTTCTGACTTAGAAATAAACAAATTATATCTATAGCGGAAACTGATAATTGTTCGTGTTGATGATTAGACTGTATTTTCCTATCACGCCCACATGTCTGTTACATCAGGTCGAATATTCGGCTAATGGCCGAATATACTATTCGCCGCAACACAATTGTCGGGTCAAACATCTCCACGTCCAAACTCGGTAGCTACTTCAGGATCGAATTATGTGGCGGGGCCAAAAATAAATATATCACTTTTTACAGCAAAATATTCTTTAAATAATCAGCAAGGTGTTTCAGTACCATGCAATTTGCTGAAAAAGTTTGCTGCACCATTCTTTACATTCTTTGCATGCGTCTGATAAGCTTATAAGACTTTACATCTCAAATTCTGCCATATGGCTTAAGTGGCCCCTTCCCAACCCACCGAACTACAACGCAAGCATGGTCGAAAAGCATGTTGTTTCATCTAACGCTTGGTCTGAATGCGAAGCACTGCGAAAAGAAAGAGACAGTGCCTGAGCCTTCGGCCGGAACTCGGGAATTTCCGCTGCTCACTCGCGGCTGCTTCGGTAGTTCGGGAGTCATTCATGATTTCGAGCACAGATATATGTTTATGTATACTATATGTATAGCGTAATGAACGCTCGCTAATGGTTCGCATCACTTCTGTCTAATGGACGCATGGACAACCATATTTACTTACATTTTATTCTATTATATATTTTGTGCCGCAGTAGTTACCTATATTTATTTATGCATAAGTAATAATTAGTTAGGTATGTACCGTACGTACTGGGATCAATGACATGCGTTTTTATAATTTTTTTTTACTAAGTGAGGTAGCGTTAGTAGGTCAAAATAGAATAATCTTATTTGGTCGACATGTATAGTAGATATATAGGTAAGTATAAAGACATTATAGCCAACATAATCAGATTTTATGACTTTATTTAGAACTAGCAGCTCGCCCATATTTCAATTTACAAAAATACCGATACGTTTCGGTATTTTGTAAATTGAAATATAAAACTGTGCGAGTGCAGGCGCACGCCGCGCCGCGCCCCCACGCCTCAGCCGCCGCCCGCGTTCGCCCTACGTGAATCACGTGATGATGCCGTGACAATGTTACGTACCTACTCGGCAGAATATTATTTCGATATTTGAATTCAAAGAGGCGGCACTAGTACAATTGTACAATCTAGTGCCGCCTCTCATCAGCCGACATTATTATTAAAAAGGAAGGCATACCTACTCTTGCAACTGACACGGTTATAATAATGAGTTACAGTTTTAGGATTTATCAAATTATCATACAGCTACTACTCACCTGTTGGTGATGATGTGGTCGAGATTGATGTCGATGCGGATTAGGCCTAAAATTTCTGGTTTCTCAAAAACTGCTGCCGTAACACACTGGTAGGTGCTTGGCGACGAATTTTTTTGAGGGTGGTAGCTTGATGGCAGTTAGCATGGTGGTCAGGCATAATGCCCGCCTAGCTAGCTACCACGCCCAAGACGAAAATCTGTCACCAAGCACTTAACGGTATGTTTCGCTGTGTCCTTGAGATCCATGTGGTTGAGGATTTTGCGAATGCGCGCCTGGCTAGCTACCACCCTAGAATACAAAATCTGTCGCCAAGCACTTATCGGTGTATTCTGCTATGTGTCCTCGAAGACCAGCAATTTTTCGTGGTGTTAGAGGATTTTGCAAATGCGTGCCTGGCTAGCTACCATCCTCAAATAGAAAATCTGTCGCCAAGCACTTACCGGTCTGTTCTGCTATGTGTCCTTGAGAAAAAGTAATTTTGCGTGGTAGTAGAGAATTTTGCGAATGCAAGCCTGGCTAGCTACCACCTTCAAGTAGAAAATCTGTCGCCAAGCACTTACCGGTCTTTTCTGCTATGTGTCCTTGAGAACCAGTTATTTTACGCGGTGGTAGAGGATTTTGCGAATGCAAGCCTGGCTAGCTACCATCCTCAAGTAGAAAATTGAACACAAAAAAGATTGAAAATTTTTTTTTAACGAAAGATGGAACCGACTTCAACACCCAAAAGTGTGAAATAACTTGTTGAAGTCGTTACCATGATGGTTCAAAAGTACCTATTATCACAATATTGTGCGCGTGGTACCGACTTCGACAAGTTATTTCACACTTTTGGGTGTTGAAGGCGGTTCCATTTTTCGTAAAAAAGTTTTTTGCAATATTTTTGGTGTAACTCAAAAACGGCTTGACCGATTTTGATGAAATTTAAAATGGGACCAAAAGACAAGCATCAGCTTTCAAACAAAAAAAAATTTTAAAATCGGTTAAACTTTACCCAGTCAAGAGATCTGAGGTAAGAAACATAAAAAAAAAACAAATTAAAAAAAAATACAGACGAATTGAGAACTTCCTCCTTTTTTGGAAGTCGGTTAAAAATGGAACTGACTTCAACATCTAAAAGTGTGAAATAACTTGTCGAAGTCGGTACCATATGCACAATATTGTGATAATAGGTACTTTTGAACCATCATGATACCGACTTCAACAAGTTATTTCACACTTTTGGGTGTTGAAGTCGGTTCCATTTTTTGTTAAACATTTTTTTTTATTAATGTATAGCCTATCTGACCTGAAGGTGAGTAATGATGTGGTCGAAGATGTTGTTCAGGCTAACCTATAATCACTGGCTCTCAAGGACAGCTGCCGGACCCCACCGTTAGGTGCTTGGCGACAGATTTTCTACTTGGGCGTGGTAGCTAGCCAGGCGTGCATTCGCAAAATTCTCTACAACCATGCAAAATTACTGGTTCTCGAGGACACATAGCAGAATACAACGACAAGTGCTTGGCGACAGATTTTCAATTTTCTACTTGAGGATGGTAGCTAGCCAGGCTTGCATTCGCAAAATCCTCTACCACCGCGTAAAATAACTGGTTCTCAAGGACACATAGCAGAAAAGACCGGTAAGTGCTTGGCGACAGATTTTCTACTTGAAGGTGGTAGCTAGCCAGGCTTGCATTCGCAAAATTCTCTACTACCACGCAAAATTACTTTTTCTCAAGGACACATAGCAGAACAGACCGGTAAGTGCTTGGCGACAGATTTTCTATTTGAGGATGGTAGCTAGCATGGTGGTCAGGCATAATGCCCACCTAGCTAGCTACCACGCCCAAGACAAAAATCTGTCACCAAGCACTTAACGGTATGTTTCGCTGTGTCCTTGAGATCCATGTGGTTGAGGATTTTGCGAATGCGCGCCTGGCTAGCTACCACCCTAGAATACAAAATCTGTCGCCAAGCACTTATCGGTGTATTCTGCTATGTGTCCTCGAAGACCAGCAATTTTTCGTGGTGTTAGAGGATTTTGCAAATGCGTGCCTGGCTAGCTACCATCCTCAAATAGAAAATCTGTCGCCAAGCACTTACCGGTCTGTTCTGCTATGTGTCCTTGAGAAAAAGTAATTTTGCGTGGTAGTAGAGAATTTTGCGAATGCAAGCCTGGCTAGCTACCACCTTCAAGTAGAAAATCTGTCGCCAAGCACTTACCGGTCTTTTCTGCTATGTGTCCTTGAGAACCAGTTATTTTACGCGGTGGTAGAGGATTTTGCGAATGCAAGCCTGGCTAGCTACCATCCTCAAGTAGAAAATTGAAAATCTGTCGCCAAGCACTTGTCGTTGTATTCTGCTATGTGTCCTCGAGAACCAGTAATTTTGCATGGTTGTAGAGAATTTTGCGAATGCACGCCTGGCTAGCTACCACGCCCAAGTAGAAAATCTGTCGCCAAGCACCTAACGGTGGGGTCCGGCAGCTGTCCTTGAGAGCCAGTGATTATAGGTTAGCCTGAACAACATCTTCGACCACATCATTACTCACCTTCAGGTCAGATAGGCTATACATTAATAAAAAAAAATGTTTAACAAAAAATGGAACCGACTTCAACACCCAAAAGTGTGAAATAACTTGTTGAAGTCGGTACCATGATGGTTCAAAAGTACCTATTATCACAATATTGTGCATATGGTACCGACTTCGACAAGTTATTTCACACTTTTAGATGTTGAAGTCGGTTCCATTTTTAACCGACTTCCAAAAAAGGAGGAAGTTCTCAATTCGTCTGTATTTTTTTATATTTTGTTTTTTTTTTTATGTTTGTTACCTCAGATCTCTTGACTGGGTAAAGTTTAAGCGATTTTAAAAAAAAATTTGTTTGAAAGCTGATGCTTGTCGTTTGGTCCCATTTTAAATTTCATCAAAATCGGTCAAGCCGTTTTTGAGTTACACTAAAAATATTGCAAAAAACTTTTTTACGAAAAATGGAACCGCCTTCAACACCCAAAAGTGTGAAATAACTTGTCGAAGTCGGTACCACGCGCTCAATATTGTGATAATAGGTACTTTTGAACCATCATGGTAACGACTTCAACAAGCTATTTCACACTTTTGGGTGTTGAAGTCGGTTCCATCTTTTGTTAAAAAAAAATTTTCAATCTTTTTTGTAGAAAATTTTTTCTCAATCTTTTTAGTGTAACTCATAAACAACTTGACCGATTTTGATGAAATTTAAAATGGGACCAAACGACAAGCATCAGTTTCAAACAAAAAAATAATTTTCAAAATCGGTTCACCCAGTCAAGAGATCTGAGGTAACAAATATAAAAAATAAAAATAACAGACCAATTGAGAACCTCATCCTTTTTTGGAAGTCGGTTAAAAATACTATATTATGTATTTTTACAAAAGGTCCGAAATAACTATGATGTATATCTTTTAATTATATATATTATCTGTACCTACAACTTGCCATACACAATACATCTACATAGGGACATGGATCACTTACTACTTACTAACTGAAAGTCATGTCACATTCATGACACGTGTCATATTTTAAACTAATAATGTTATTGTTCCCACTTCCCGTCATTCATATCAAATAATATAGGTACTTGCTAATGAACCTATTTATCTAAACAGCGCGAGCGGCGAGTCTCGAAGCAATGCACAAACGTGCCGGTCCGTCACACCACCACCGCACCCCCGCCCGCCCGCTACGCTCCGTTGACAATAAAAATACATATGTCCGGTATAAATAGCTAGGTCAAATAAAAATTAAATAGGTAAATACGCTAAACCACCGTGAGCGCTCGCAAGTCAAATTCCACAGTCCACACCGCAAACATAGAATAGACTGAAGCGAGTGTGCCTTTGCAGCGAAAATCATTCAATTCAATGAACGCCTCCGTCTCACCCCGCGTCCCACAACTACCCTGCACGATTCGTCACCCGCGTACCTCATACCGCTCGTTGACTCAAGTAAGGTGAGAACACGATACCATTGAACGAAAACAAGCACACGGAAATTTCAGAAAACTTACTTCAGGATATACGTCGTTTTGAATACGCCTTGCAAGTCAGTAAAAAAAAATTACAATATTTAGAATCTCTAATAAATTTTCGAGGATTCTGTTCAGATGGATTTTATAATATTACATTTAATGAGTACATAATAATGGGCCAAAGTTCAGGTAGAATTTGTGCAAAAAATGTGATTTTTAGAACATTATACTGAAATCAAGACAAACATTTTTGAAAATTTACTTGAATAGAAGCGTAAATATAATGTACTAGATACATATTAGTTCAAAATATCTGGGAAAAACTTTTTAACGAAACCATAATCACGAAAGAGCGTTTGTATGGAGAGTGTGGCGGGTTGAGTCACCTTAAGGTGTTTCTAAATAATAAAAGAAATGATTATAAAATTATAAAAGAAAAAAAATACATTACATAACAAAAATGTCTGTAATATTCGCCAGACCAAAGTAGAAATGCTAAAAGAATATAATATAAGCGCGTGCGCATGTTTCTCATGCTAAATCACAGCCAACTTCTACATACAACACAATGCTATCTCTTTCTCGCTCTCGCACGCTGTATTGCAAATAAAGCCACGCAGAACGCATGCCACTACGATTTCAAGCATCATCGCCACATCACATCAGTCGTGCATGTCATCTCTTTTACACTACCTGACATGTTCGTACTAAGTGAGGTGTATGTGTGTAGTGCCGTCTCCCTTCCGCACCCGCCTCACCTTAGGTGTAGAAGGAGCGTCGGGGAAGGGTGGAGAGATGTCACGCGCGTGCGCATGCTTCAAGGGTTTGTCGCGTTCTTCTTCCTCTGCGGTCTTGCCAGCCGTAGGCGAGGACGGTCGGGACTCTGTGGTTTCTGGGGAAATACAAGATATTGCTGTTGTAACATACGTAGATTTTTTATTTATTTATTTAAAGTAAGACCTATAGCTTTCGTTTACAATACAGTATCTTAAAAATAAGCAAGGTTAAAGGTCCTCTATGTGGTAGTTTATATAAACATAACGTGAGCATTCTTATTCGATGTAAATTAAATACAATACGGACAAAAGAAACAATAGGAACCTTCTTTGCTTCCTTCATACAAATACCAAATAGAAAAATAAAAATGAGAATAATTATTACTAATCCAGTTGCTGATCAAAGAATTGAGTGCTCAGCAGCTGCCTTACTCAATTTACGCTTGTGCAAAATAAATCTTAAGACTCTAAGCGCACGTAGCGAAGTTTGCTTAGCCATTCTGAATCGATCACCAAGGTTAACGTCCGCCGCGGTCAGTACTTGGATGGGTGAACACTGGTCACATTACTGCGCTTCCGTGCTTCTTTGGGCACGTTAAGCCGTCGGTCCGAGTTGTTGTCTTAGGATGGCAGTCGTTACAGCATGGTGGTAGGGCACTTTGCGAATGACTGGCTAGCGACCACCCTCAAGTTGAAAATCTGTCGCCAAGCACCTAACGGTGTGTTCCGGCAGCTGTCCTTGAGAGCCAGTAATTCTAGGTTAGCCTGAACAACATGTTCGACCACATCATCACTTACCATCAGGTGAGATAGTGGTCAAAGGCTAACCTATCAGGCATAAAAAAAAAATCTCACATCTTATACACTGAGAAAAATGACTGTCATGATTCATGATAATTGTAAAGGAATTTTGAAATAAATATCCGTATTCCCAATAAAAACGGACCAAGAGTATTTAATTATAATTTGCATGTAAATCACAAGAATTTACCATGAATTGATGTTACGATAAATAATCAGGCAACAGCACAAGATTTCTTAGTGCTGAATACTCATGTTTTGTCAGTACGCGTCATAACAAAATATCATGACGAACTCGGAATTATCCCTAACAGTAATGACAAAAAAGTCGTGAAGGGAATCGTACAAATTTAAGAATGAATGGTATAGTTTCATTAATGAAACGATAAATGATTGTGAAATTCACCAAAATAAGAATACATTTTCCTAACAACTTTACGGGAAAGTTTTGATATATTTTCGATATCATCAGCAGTCTTAAGAGCTTTCTCGTTTATTATCGCGAACCTGTAATAACTTTTAATGCGTAATTCCTGGTGATTCTGCTGCACTAGACTGCCGAGTGTTGCCGATTGCTGCCGATGTCAATTTTATCATATTTAGTATAATGTTAGCTGAATATCTTTCGAAACCGTCGGATTATTTCGTTTGCGCGATGCAGGATTTCATATATTCTGACGCATTTTGTATGGGAAAGAGCGTAAATAGCGATAGCGCCATCTAGGTAGTTCAAAAGGAACTACCAGTTCGAACTCTTTTACATGAATATGGCTGAACAGATGTATCTTAATAAAATCAGTTCAATTAATATAGAATTACTCTATACCACAAAGAAGATGAATCTCTGATGACGACTCATTGGTTGAACATTTTTGACCAACAGGCTAAAGCTAGAATGGGCAGAATTGATATTGGCTTCAACGTGACCTACATAACACAAAAGGAAATTAGGTTAGCTTAGAGACAAATTTTCTACTTGAAGGTGGTAGTCAGCCAGACGAGCATTCGCGTAATGCACTACAACATTTAGGGACGTCGTGCCGGTCACGAAAATTTTACACAACATTACTATCATTTATTTTTTCCCAACAGATAATTATTTCACAAATTATTTAGATCGTTACATCGTAGTAAATTATTGGTAAAAACCCGTTAACTACTCATGGTTCAATAACATTTTGTGGGTAGAAAATTATGTTTAATTGTCATGCTCGGTCTTGATATTTTATTTTCGGTTTCGCACTAATTCTTGATTAATTGTCGTGCAACATTTTATTCACGACAAACTTGAAAATTTATTATGAAATTCCTGTTAAAAAGCAAGTATATCGTAATAATTTAATATTTAGTTACTTTATTTTTAAATGAAAGGCTGTCATGACTCTTGGTTGTTATCTGAATCGAAATTTGTAGTGATGGAACCAAAAGTATATTTGCCTTCATGCTATTTCATCATACTCTTGATATTATTACAGGCATCAGCATTATTAATTATTCTGCACGTCAATAAGTAATGAAGGACGGAAATCATTTTTCTCAGTGTATCCATCTATTTTGCTCGCAACCTTATTCAATTAATTTTTCATTGCGTCCCTTCCAACAAACACTGGGCGGTTCTTATACTCATTGCTTCGCTTTTATCGCCATTCAATTACCTAACTACGTACTTTCAACGTCGGTACTATCGTCAAGGGAACAAATCAAATCTCCATTAAACGAGAGTTTATGAGTTAGTATATCACCCACCTTTGTCGTCATCGTGTGCACCATTGGTCCCGTTGCATCCATTGATGCCGTTGTGCCCACTGTGTCCATTGACACCACTGTGTCCGTTCACCCCATTGACGCCGTTCACCCCACTCACTCCATTCACCCCGTTGAACCCATCGTCTGTGTCATCGTCGTCGCTCACTTCGTTCACGTCGAACCCGACTCCGACGATGGTGCGTGGGAGGTCCGCCTCGTCTTTCAACCAGGGGTGCTCCAGGCACTCTTCCACTGTAAGACGACCCCTGGAAAGTAACGATGGAAACATTAGCATGTATCACACGCTATCATTATTTTATGTCATATCGATAATAAATGCGACAGTGTGTGCGTGTGTATGTTTTTTATTCCTTTACGCTGAAACGGCTGAACCGATTTCGATGAAACTTGATGTATAAATAACTTAGGTTCTGGATTTATGCATACGATACTTTTTATCATCATCAGCACTTTTAATCATTGTCTACGTTGGTGAAATCGCGGAGCGCAACTAGTTGTGTCCTAAATATAAATCTGTTACAGCACAGCTGTGGTAAATTTGGTGCACCATCAGTGTTGAAAGTTAGTGTAAGTTTGCTGCAGAATGTTTAGCTACAGACCTACATAGAACATGAATAAGAAGTGATGGTAAATTGACAGCTAGATAAGGTTGGAGAAAATATCAATGAGGTTGACACATCAACGCACAGCTTGGTACAAGCGAATTAAGTATTTGTGTAGTTTATGTTGGTGATAATGATAATAAAAAGTCAGTAAATATACAGTTAGTTGCATATTAATAAGAAACAATCCATAAAATTTTATAACTAATGATAAAGAGTTGTCTGGAAGAGATCGCTATCAGCGATAAGACCGCCCATTGTCACACCTACTCTCACTTTTGATGTTTTTTAGTATTGTGTCAATAAAGTGTTATCTATCTTCAGAAAATAAAATACAATAAGGATATGTACTCTATATAAATAATATTTGTCTTAAAAAAATCTTTGATTTGTTGACTGTCCAAATCGTATCTGTTGTTGCAGTGCTTGCTAACGAGACTTTCTTAGAAATATGTTTGGGTAATTCCTTTAATATATTGTTGTTACTAACTATAATAAACGCACAATTAACAGCCCTTCGAAGGCCGGATTTCCCACACAAACATATTATTATTACCAAAATCCTTTCTAACTCGAGCGTATTTATAGAATACTATTATTCCGGTTCGGACAGTATTTATCTAGATTCCAGGACATACATTTTTTATAAAATACTTATCTGAAATTAAATGAGAGCGAATTATCTTAAATACTACTGATGATTTCAATGCCTTCACAGAATACACCGCGAATTAAAAGAGTCCACAATTATTCATGTTTATTATTTTCCAACAAAGATTTCCTCTTGGACTCACACAGAAATCACGGCCAGCATTTGGACCGAGGGGCAATAAGTTGAAAAGTGCTTTTTGCAGACCTTATCAGTTTTTCTTATATTCGATATACAGAAGCACTTACTTCGGATCAACCACTAATGTGTCCTTGATAAACTGTATGGCGCGCTGCGACACCCCCCGGAACAGGTCCTTGGGGAAGGAGAGCTGGCACTGCGCAATGTTCAGGTACGTCTCCTGCTTCGTGTCGCCGGCGAACGGGGAGTACCCACTCAGGAGGACGTACGCCAGGACTCCCACCGACCAGATGTCGGCTGCTAGGGACAGCGGCTCATACGATAATATTTCAGGGGCTGGGGAAATACAATATTTAACAATTAATAAAACATCAGAAGAATAGAATCAAAAAACGGTCAGGTTTGTACATAGACTTTAATTTGTCACCAAAAATATTTGATGTATTAATTTATTACGTTTCATTTGCACCTTTTGACACAATTTAATATAAATAATATACGCACACATAGATATCAAATATCGAGGCATTCTCTTACACCTCAGACCAAATTAAACATGGAAAGAACTATGCGAACAGCGAAGTGAGCCTGGGTAAAACTATGCCCCGCCTTGTACACACACATACAACGAATCTCTACCTGAGTATACCTTCCCGGGGACCAAATCATAAATTTACTATTAAATTTATATTGAAAATGCGTGAGTGTCATTGTGAAAGGGTGTCAGAAACAATGTTCAGCAGGATGGAATAAAATTTCACACGTAAGCAACTTGATCGGTAACGTTGAACGTCGCACACATGTTAGGAAATCGGCTTCAGTTCGCTGTATCCAGAGTTTCGTCTAGTTTATTTGGTATGAGCCTTTTACGTATTTTTAGTTCACCTTGTTAAGCTAATAACATAAACATCAAGTCGAAGGTGATATGCAGAAATAAAGAAATCAATAAAAGTTTAAACACTAAATTTAAATTCACTCATCTAAACATGCTAATTGATTTCTACGTGTCTATACCAAATAAGCCTCTCACCTTCACAACTTTTGGCGCGTGTTTATAAAAACAAGACATTATATTTATTTAATTGTTTTTTCTTTCCTATTAAGGCCAATGCCAGCGTTATTTTTATAACCCTGGTAATTAATTGACGGTGAAACAATTTCCTTATACACGATGCCATATTTCCTTCCTTCGACACCCACTTAAAGTAATTATCAAATAGCAAATGTGTGACACACGAAGGAAATTAATTGATTTCTTGGTTGTTTGCATTCAAAGTTTAGTAAAGATATTTTTTTAACTATAATCGGGCCTGAATTTTTTTACCGGCGTGATGCCTTTTTAGCAAAATACTACTAACTATATTCATCACCACAGTACTACAATGAAAACATTTAGACAACCTACAAGTCATTGCAGACGCACAGGCAGTCTAAATGCTCCAGTATCCTGCATTGGATTTTGAAAAATTGAATATCGACGGTACTTACCAACATAGTCCCTTGTGCCCAATATCTCCCTAACATGCGCTCCCGGTTGTATGGCACGGCTGATTCCGAAGTCACAGATGAGCAGTTCCTCTCCACCTTCAGTGAGGAGGAGGTTCTGAGGCTTGAGGTCGAGATGTGCGACTCTGCGAGCGTGGAGGTGCACCAGACCTTCGAGCACGTGACGCAGGGCGCGGCGCGCGGCGCCTTCCGTCAGCCTTTCCTCCGCGTCCAGGAGATGCTGCAGCTCACCACCAGCGCACAGCTCCAGGACTATGGCCACTTCTGAACGGGTTTCGTACACCTGGAAATATCGGGTGAAATGGTCAAAAACATACTTTGGGCTACAGCTGCACTCTTTTTGCACTCATTTTCATCGTGGACTAAATATTTTTCTTGAAAATTCATATGAGTTTCTATATAACTGAAACCATAAAAATATGAGCGCAGCGATCATATAAGAGTCAGCGCCGCGATCAACCGGAATTCTTCTATGAAGAGCCTCGCCCGAAACCTAGTATCGAAAGTACCAACAAATTTTCATAAATAAATAGTAGTTCTACATCTGTTTGTTTCATTAATGTATACAGACTTTTAATTATTGTGCCAGTATCAGATATTCTGTGTTTTGGTGTAATGGGCACCTTCGCAAGTGAAATTACTAGGCAAACGTGACATACAACAAGAAGTAGCATCACAGAGTGAAGAGCAAAGTGCAGGGTCAAGCAGAACGAGGATAGTGACACTGGATCTGTAATGGACAGACGTCGCCGCTTAACATCAGATGTCCGTTTCATCACATAACATTAAGAAAAAAATCATTATTCACCTCATGTAAGCTGACGACTCTGGTGCAGTCGGAGCAAAGGGCCAGCACAGCTACTTCGTGCAGGATTTCGCGCGTGGTGTCCGCGGCGCGCCTCCTCTTCCTGATGAACTTGGCGGCGTACTCTTCTCCGGAGACCAGGTGGCGGATCTTGCGGACTGAGGCGAACTTGCCCCTGGAATCATGGAAATAAAAAAAAAGGTTAATTAAGTATTACTTCAGCTGGGGTCGCAAGCATATTATGGAACTTTATCGGGTCAATACACATGCTAGTGGCCAGAGTAAAAATTGCGCCCAGCGGCGCAAAAACTAGTAAATCAGAAAAAAAACAAGACCAAAAGTAGAACACAGGGTTTAGGCTCATTAGGGCTAATTCTCATTACGGCAACCGACTCGCTAATGGACTACTTCTCATTAGGGCTAATTATCTCTTGGGCTACTTCTCATTAGGGCTTCTTATCACTTGGGCTACTTCTCATTAGGGCTACTTATCACTTGGGCTACTTCAATGGGGCTACTTCAATGGGGCTACTTATCACTTGGGCTACTTCTCATTAGGGCTACTTCTCAAAATTTGGGAATGTTTATTTGCTGCGTGGCGTTTGTGCCATCACGTCGGCTTAACAGGAAAATGAGGCAAAATTGTCACTCGATATTTTTTTTATATTCTTAAAGTGATTTACTAAAATATTAATTAAATGTTATCATAAAATATTTTAAAAATATTTTATGACTTTTCGAGCGCATGATAGAAAAAAAAACGTTATAGTGCGCTCATTATTTGTTGCTTCCTGTTTGTGACGTCAACTCTGCTTAACAGGAAAATTTGTTAGAATTGACACTAGATATATTTAGTAAACATGTTTATATACATAAAGAGAGTACTTCTTTCAATAAACATTCCCAAATTTTGAGAAGTAGCCCTAATGAGAAGTAGCCCAAGTGATAAGTAGCCCCAATGAGAAGTAGCCCAAGTGATAAGTAGCCCTAATGAGAAGTACCCCAAGAGATAAGTAGCCTAATGAGAAGTAGTCCATTAGTTAGTCGGTTGCCATAATGAGAATTAGCCCTAATGCGCCTAAACCGAACACAGAAGCTACTCAAGAAATTGTGATTTGCAAAGCACACAAATCAGTAAGTATTTATTAAATACTAATATTTCATAAAAAAGGAAGACGTTGAGTTAAATCTACAGAGATCTAGAATTTTCCCACAAGCCTACTTAATTATTTTATTTTCTGACATTCTGGTGTGATCTTTATATCTGTTATTATTCGTATGAATAATAACCTTAGTTGGTATGTTCAAAACTTCAAATGAAAAGTTTACGGACCTAAAGGCTATCAAACGAAAGCGTCGAGCGACGCGACGACGCACGTAACGTTAGCTCGATAAATGTGCGCACGCGCAGCTAGGAGCTTTTATAGTAACTGACCTTATGTCTAATCTAAGTAGATGGTTAAAGACAGGTGCCATGAGTCTTCCTGTTTAAACATGGAATTTTAAGAGAAATGAAATAATTAAAACGATTAGAAAAATGTTTTAATTCGAGTCGGTTTTTGAGAAATCTTGTAAAATCTGAAATTACTGTCAGTTTTTTTTTCTTTGTATTATTTTTGTGATTGCTGTCGATTGTGTTGCCATTTTATATATGTATATTATCATTTTTAAGTTAAGCGCATTTTTTTGCTTTTATTTGTAATTTTATGGGTATGCAATAATGAGTTGTCGTATTGTATTAAAGCTTCGACCCGATGATGAGATGAACCCTTTAAAAGCATACGGTTAGAATATATTAATTAGTGATATAATATCGATAATGCTGCAGAACTAAGTAATCAACATTCATTTCAACATCATACATCAAACCGAACAATTTACTGATTCTTAAGATGTTCGATGTACAACGTTAAGTAAGCGAGCACTTTAATTTTTCTAAGAACTAAGTTCTCAGGTAGCTAATGGCGGCGCTAACTCATTCCCTCATTACACAAAAGATCCTGTTACACACTCGTACACTCGAAGCACATTCCCTTGTACAAGTGGCATCTAACTATAGCAAGAACAATGGTGTAGTTACATGCAACTCGAGGCGTGAATAATTTAGCTGTGGCGCACCGTTCTAATATTCTGAGAACTCTACTTTATGCGGGTAAAGGTTGGAATACATTGGTCTACTGCAGGTCAACTAATGATGAATGCATTTCATTTCATACTAGTATAGACATAGAGTAAATAATTTTGTCTATGTTATAGAATATACAAAACAGAATAAAAGACTGACACAAATCAGCACTTCGGTTCACTATCTAAAGACAGCTCGACGTAATCGTCCGAGGTCCTTCAAATCTGAAATTTATTGTAATAATTGTAGGCCTTTTTGTACTTATTATCTAAATAATATATTCCCTAGGCTCAAATATTTGTCAGTAATAATTTAATGGAAATTCATATGGCCAGAAAGTGCAATACAGTACCAGTTTCAATTTCTCACGTCACGTGTGAACCAGACCCAACTTATAAATCGCGTGCTTTCGTTGCGCACGCGCAATTAGCTAAGCTGTTGGAAGGTGGCGCATGGCGCCGGCGGCGGAGGTGGCGACTTGGCGGCGCCCGGCCCTTCGCAGTACCTTTTGGCATTGCTATGCTACGCATACGCGTTGCCAGGTGCGTAATACAATTCCATGGCAGTGCTAAGGATTTCATTTTATTAAAATAACAATTTTATACCAATTTCCCTTTCAATTGCCTAATGTAAATCTAGTCATGGTGTAACCTGGTTGAAGATTGACGATTTTTTTCTTATATATTATCTATTCCGTAGGCAGATGGCATAAGTAATATAACTGATGATGATGAATATAACTGAACTATAGGCCGTAGTCTAGTACTTGCGTTATCGTGAAATGTAGGTACAATAAAAGGTTGTCTAAACTCCGCTCCATTGTTTTACTTCTAGCCCATTCAAAAACCTTTTCTAAAAAATGCAAAAACAACCATGCTATATAAATCCAGTAAAACGTTACATTGTTCCACAATGGAATGGAATTCAGGCCAAGTTCAGGTGTTAGTAGGGCACCAGTCGACACGTGGCGATCGCTGTAGCGTAGGGCGCCTGCGCGGTAGCGTAGGGCGGGCGGGGCAGGTCACACCTCCGCCCTACTTAAACGATCCGGTCAATGAAGCTTAGCCGTTTTTATTTTTAGAATTAACAGCCGTTGACCACCATCTCACCTGTTGGTAACAAGAAGTATCATGCCAGGATTAGATCTGCCTCTCAAGATTCCTAAATATACACTAAATTAAAAGAAACACTAAATTAATTCACAATTACGAAATTTCTCACTATTGATTGTTTGCGTTGATTTCCGTTGATATTGTCTTGGGATAACTTTTTTAAATGTTATTGTGGCGCCGCAAGAAGGAGGCCCTACTAATGTTAACCGTTTTCCTATAACAGATGCATTTCGTCACTTGTGACGAACTGCAGAGCGCCTATCACCCTGAGACATACAGTTGTTAAGTCTCATTGTGTCTGTAATTTCACTGGCTCTCATAGACTGTTGTAGGAACACGCTGTTAGATGCTTGGCGAAAGAATTTATACTTGAGGGTGGTAGCTAGCCACGCGAACATTCGCTAAATACTCTTCCACGATGCGTTAAAACTCAAGCCGGCGCGGCGCGGCGTTAGGGAACATACCATGGAACTGCGACACGGCAGTCCACAGCTATAACAGCTTAGCCATCATTAGTTATAGTTGAGTCCAAAAAGCTACATATAATCGTATAAAAAGTCTGCATTAAAACGATAAACATCGATAAATAAATTAACAACAAAATTTTGCAACTACAAACAAGTTCAATACCAAACGATGTCCAAAATTCGCACAAAACACTAATTTCATCTGCAGCTAAGAACTGACAACCGACGAAATTCGGCGAAAGGTTTGCACCTGCTGCATACTACTACATTATTCTGTGGCAACAGCTGCAGAGCTGCTCGTTTTTAGGGTTGTCAAACTTGAGACAAGTCCAAACTGTACGCCATGCGGTGAACATGATTAGATGAGAAATGCGCCACCTGCTCCCAAGATTCTGCAGTATGCTTAATTGTCAGTAATTACGGCTGATGCAGTTTTGACAATTGCTACTTGTAATATTTTTTATGCGTTTTACGCGATCCTATTACGTAATTGTTTAGGTAAATACTGTGTATACACTTTGTAGACTTTTGATGCAAGTTGCAAATAGATGCTGCAAGAGGGATAAACAATTTGTCCAAGCATCTTTGCTTAAAAATCTCACGTCATCGTGATTGAAAGCGATTGTACCAACGCGATGATATTTCAGGTCAGAAGATTATCAGTTTGAGGCAACATCCGACGTTCCAGATTAAATAACTGTTATTAAGATGTCATAATCTCGAACGAGTCAGAAACAAAGAGGGTCGGAGTAATGGTGCAATTTATAGCCGCTATCGGCGAGACAAATCGCCTGGCACTTCGAGACATCAACAAACATTTACGAGGGGAGCGTCAACACGGCAGATATGAATGTGCGAGCTCGACGATAATAAGCTCATTTTTCCAAATGAGTGCTCGTCTGCAGCGGTGTGTATAAATCACAATCATGCTGCGATAAGTCCACATTCACTTTCCACCGGGTGCCATTTAATGAATGCAGTGGATGCACGACCGACGGGTGCGCACTTCTGACTCCATTTGTTCCGACTCACTTTCTGTATAATAAAGCGATTTGTGGGCGTCGCTGAATGTTGAGTAACGAGTCATTAGTCTGCACTCCACGGCGCGGCGCCACCGGCCTTCGTCGGTTGGTGATGCACTGGCGCAACGGGTCCGAGAGCGAAACCTTACAGTTGCGCAAGCACCCGATACAAACAACCGGCTAAAAGCGAAAAGGCGTCCTTGGCAGTGAACCGAGCGCGTCCGTCATTATCATTACATGTCTGTAATTATTCAACCGCTTGCACAACGATCGAGACGTCGATAGATCGTCCGGCAGCGACGCGGTGTAGATCACTATCTACTTACATCGTCGATCGATCGCCAACGTAACAGGATGAGCATCTCGCACCATCCGTCATCTTGGATTTCTTAATCTCGGACTCGGAAAAGGCAGTGCTGGAGCATGCTACCATCGCGGAATAAAGCGAGGACTTCGCGCGTGATTCACTCGTCTCGAATGTCATAGAACTTTAGGATTTACTTCGGTGTGTTTACTTCGTAAATAAGGATCGGCAGGTGCCCTACAAGCGCCGGCGTTTAGCCGCCTGACAAAAAAGGCGAGAACTGGAATCAACTTAGCTGTACACAAATCGCAGACCGCAGTGGCTGCTACTGGCCAGATTTGGTCGCGTCTATTAATAGTAGGTCGAATGACGAGCTGTTACGGCCTTGCGACCGGTTAATTGCTATAAAAAGCGCGATGCAGTCGATGCAGAGCCTTCAATGCTTAGTTTTATGATCGCGTCATCGGCAGAGTTGCGAAGTCGCGGAGACTACGCGTGAAAAAGCGAGCAAATGGCAACCGTGGTCGGCGACCCGCTCGCGGACGGAAGTCGTTAAATTTTACTGATGTTGTAGCATAAGGACCCTCGCTCGTTCGATTTATAGAAAGCTTTATTGCTCTTGATGCCGTCGTACATGCAAATGACGGGGTCACTCAACACAACTGCCCCGCGTCCCGCACTGTAGTCTGCAAGCCTGGTACCCTCTGATACTGCACAAAGCCAAAGCCCGAGGGTGCAAACGTGCGACTTAATCAACATTTTAAATTAGAATTGTGTACAGTCACATTGTATTCCATTCCAAGCGAATAACACCCCTGTTCGTCGAGTTAATTACATGTAAGAATCAGTGATTTTATTGTTTGGAGAACAATATATAATTTAAAATTGTGATTGCTGAATAAGAAATGCTTAGGGTCATTGAGGGAGATGTTTCAAAGTAATAATCATTAGTTTAATAAAGTTATTCGACTGTATAATTTGAAGCAATGGTGGCCTATGTCTAATCTTTGAAGAGTTTATCAAAAAGTCCGTTATCATCTATCAACATGTTCTGGTGCGCAATCATTGCCCAATATCAGATACGATCTGGACCGACGCGTTGCGTTGGCGCAACTCGGCGCAAACGGATGAGGAGCGCAAACAATGCATCTTTATCTTATCGCTAGGCAGCGCAACCCAGGTAGCGTTCTCGCGGTGAAATCCCTCACTAAATTTAATGATTACCATCAAAATTTGTGTCATTCCTTTTTGGTTCATTTCACAGCATGGACCAGCAAGTGTACCACACATTTATTATTCTGGATATATACAAACCAGTCTAGAACATGTCTTTAAAACGCTAATATGTACTAATCATTTATATCACGTTAAAAAAATATACAAATACAAATAAATCCGAAAGCCGCCGCTATATCCCTATATATTTCTTTCCTCTTAAGTTAAATAAGCAAATTACGAATGAGCGAATTAAAAAAGAAACTAAAACCAATTATCTACCTATTTATTTTATAGGAGTTTTAAAAAAACCACGGTTACTCACAAAGAAATCCGCAATTATGCAAATGGCAAGCAATAAAACAATCTTGATACTTGTAAAGAATTGCCAGCGTTGAATAATGTGTATTTGCCAATATAGATGTAATCTAAATGGTTTTATTGATGTAGTGTAGCTGTAGACTAACGTGAGGGGGCGGACTCCATTTAAAACTACATTTGAACACGACACCAATCTTTATTTGGTAACCAACCAATGTACCTATACAATAGTCTCTACCTATTTTAACCGACTACCTTTTACATTAGCTTAGTTTAAACACTTAAATTATTTTTGCAAGTTTCTTAGTAAGTACATAGTTTTTTTTTAAGAATATATGTCTGAGCCTGCTTGTAACAACCAATGTATACAATAGTCTCTACCTACACTCGAGAGCAATGAATCCGGGTCACTTAAAGAATGTTAAAAATCTCGGAAACTAAAAATGATAGGTTAATGCAATAAATTGTATTTAATAGACAATGTAATACTCCTTAAATGAAAGTAAAAAAAATATGAGTCACCATACATTTTATTAACACAAAATTACATAAAGAAAAAAACTGCTGATCTCTCCTTAAAACAAAAATAGGAAACATGAAATTTTTGAACTTTATTACGATTTTCTTGAATTTTAATACTTCGTATTGCCTCCTCGTGCTTCCATTACTGCGTTTACGCGGTTTGGCATGCTGTACACCAAGTTCCTTATACGATTTTGGGGAATATTCTCCCATTCCTCTGTGAGAGCAATTTTGAGCTCACGAAGCGTGATTGGGGGAGGGTTTCGTTGTTTTACGCATCTGCCTAGCTCGTCCCAAGCATGCTCGATCGGGTTGATATCCGGGCTGCGCGCTGGCCACTCCATACGAGTAATGTTCATCTCTTGAAGGTAGTCATTCACAATCCTACCTGTATGAGGTCGGGCATTGTCATGCATAAATATAGCATCCTCACCTAAATTGACCATAAATGGACCAACGTGATCATTGAGGATTTCTTCCACATATCTTACGCTAGTTAAAGAGCCGTTTTCTATGATCACCAGCTCTGTGCGACTTTCAGAAGAAATTCCGGCCCACACAAGTACAGACCCACCACCGTAGGCTACTTTTTCTTCGATGCATGCTTGCTTGAATCTTTCCCCTGGTCTTCGATACACTCTGTGTCTTCCATCGTGCTTGTAGAGCATAAATTTTGATTCGTCGGAGAACATAACTTTTGACCAATCTTCAATACTCCAATTTACGTGGCTCTGGGCATATCTTAGTCTCGAAATACGATGCCCACGCTCCAGTTTAGGGCCGTTTGCAGGTCTAAGGGGTTTTAAGTTAGATTCAGCAAGCCGACGTCTTACTGTCCATGCACTTGGGTTACTTCCTCCGAGGCGTCGAAACTGATTGGTGAGTTCAGTTCCTATGAGAAAGCGATTTCGAAGCATGGTGTTCACCAAGTATCGGTCTTCTCGTGCTGTGGTACACCTGGTTCTGCCCGTTCCTGGTCTGCGTAGGTTAGAACCAGTTTCTTCGTAACGTCGGAGAACTCTTTGTACTGTTGACAGCGACACACCGACAGTCCTGGCTGTATCGCGCTGACTCCGGCCGGTTTCCAGCATTGTAAGTATTCTGGTGCATTCTTCAGGCGTAAGCGACATAATTTCAGCTTGAATAATGAATATAGAGCACTATCAACATGGTTTATGTACCCACATAAATGACAGATTACAAACAAAAGCAAAACCAAATGCTGTAATTTCGTAGTTCCATCTTCGAAAGTACTTTTTCAAATTTGATTTTTTTATGATATAACTTTACAATAACTAAGAAGTTTTAATACCTTCATTTAAGGAGTATTACATTGTCTATTAAATACAATTTATTGCATTAACCTAGCATTTTTAGTTTCCGAGATTTTTAGGATTCTTTAAGTGACCCGGATTCATTGCTCTCGAGTGTATTTTAACCGACTACCTTTTACATTAGCTTAGTTTATACACTTAAATTATTTTTGCAAGTTTCTTAGTAAGTACATAGTTTTTTTTTAAGAATATATGTCTGAGCCTGCTTGTAACATGTAACAGACTGTTACATGAACGATAATAGATAACGGGAACAATAGAATTTCCGGTGCCCAAATTCGGGTGCATGTAATTTTAATGTGATTTCTATATTCTGCGCGTAAGTATTGCTGCTATCATTTTATTTTGAAAATTCATCAGTACTATAATATTATAAACGCGAAAGTAACTCTGTCTGTCTGCTTGTCTGTTACGCTTTCACGCCAAAACTACTGGACCGATTTGAATGAAATTTGGTATGGAAATAGTGTGAGACCCGGGAAAAAACATAGGATAGTTTTTATCCAACTGCGCAAAAAGAGGTTAATGTTTTTGCGCGATAACCGACATACGCGCGGGCGGAGCCGCGCCCGGAAAGCTAGTTATTCATATTGGTAACTTCTGCTCATCGATCAAATTAAAACTAAGTTTGAATTTTGAGCCCTACTTACAGTTTTTATTATAACTATAAACATCATACCTATTAGACTATTGTATACACAACGATGTGAACTTTCTAACATTACATTATAATTTTTTTTTCGTATGTTTGTCAAGCTTTTATGTTGTTTTTGTTTTGTTTTGTAATTTTATGTAAGGAACAAAAAAAAATATTTTCTTTTCATAATTTATTTTCCGGCTTATCCCACGTATGTGTTGTCAATGCAGTTTTCTCCAGAATAATATACTGTAGAAAGTTGTAGTTTCGAAGGCTTCGCTTTTATTACCTTGTTTTACCTACCTATACCTAGTGGTCAACCCTCCTCGACGCTCAAAAAGACACTTTTTATTAATATATCCTTATAACATTCGGGATTCGGGTCTTCGGAGTGTTAGATTTGTAAGAGTTGATAAGAGATTGTAAAGAGCTTTATTGTGCACTTAATGTGCAGCAACATCTTAATTAGGTAGATACGAGTAGTGGCATACTATGCATTTGATATATTCTTTCTCGCAACCTATTAGACATGTGACTAAGGGAAATAAGAAAAGAACAGGCATGTTCTAAGGTAAATAGCATATTTACGATTTAATATATAATCAGCAAATCCAATACATCCGCCAGCGTAAAGCAACGCAACCCTGCCAAGGGCTTTGCCAAGGGTGATCAAGGCACTACAAAATGTTAATGGTAATGTTCCGAATAAGTACATGCTAATTACATTCATTAGCATTCCGCATTGAGGCTGCTAATGCATAGTTACTACAATATCCTAATAGGGTTGTCACAACGTGAGTAGCGGAGTTTTTTAGCGACTGTGCTAATGCATCACATAAAACGTATTGCATATATTGCTTCAATTATCTGTGGTCTTCAATTATAGGTTCATTAACGAGAATGACCAAGAAAATGGTTGTGGACCTCGCGTTTTTTTACGTTTTAATCCCTCACCTCCTGTTTGAAAAATTTCCAAAATCTGATACGACAAAAAATATATCGAACGTGCTTACAAAAATTCATGAGATTCGGTTGAGAAATGAAAACTGTAAGCTTTGTCGCCAAAGCTAAAATGAGGTGCTTCGCGCTCCCGCGATCAATTATATGTTGTGGGAGTATTTGTGTTTGTTGCGGCGTATTTTGATGAAACTTGGTACAAAGTCAAAGTCAAAATCATTGATTCAATTTAGGCGTCTACGACGCTCTTATGAAGGTCAATTGCAAATTTTAATATTGAAATATACTACATTGTACTGCCACGTTCAGCAAACAAAAATTATAGAGCCACTGCGAGAAGAACGGGCAAGAAACTCGGGGCCATTCTTTTTTTTTAACGTTTTTTAACAATGTGTTAATACATATATAGTAAAATTATTACAATATGTGTTTACATTACGTAGGTAACAGGCGCTAGCTTGGCAGAGGCGAACCAGTCCAAGCATTTTTGTCGTTTAAGTAATCACAAACTGTGTAGTAAGATATCTTTATCAAAATGTTCTTCACGTGCAACTTGAATTTTCTTTCTGTGAGCGTTGTATTATGTTTGGGCACTTTATTATAAAACCGCACACAATTGCCTAAGAAGGACCTTTTATTTGTCTTTGCTAATCTAAAACCTGGCACCGCTATTTTATCTTTATTCCTAGTGTTATAATCGTGATTGTCACTGTTTGATTTAAATTTGCTCAATTTTTTACGAACATACATAATATTTTCAAAATTATACAGACTTGGTAAAGTTAAAATATCAATTTCTTTAAAAAGATCAATCAGGGATTCCCTAGGATCCATTTCATATATGGCTCGAATTGCACGCTTTTGTAAGGTAAAGATTGTCTCTATCTCAGCAGCAGCTCCCCACAGCAATATACCATAAGACATAATACTGTGGAAGTACGCGAAATAAACGAGCCTAGCAGTAGCTACGTCTGTTAGCTGTCTTATCTTACGAACTGCATATGCAGCAGAACTAAGTCTTCCAGATAGATCATGTATATGTGGATTCCACTGTAAAGTTGAATCCATTTTAATTCCCAAGAAGACTGTCGCATTGTCAAAAGAGAGTTTTTCTAGGCCAAGCTTAATGTTTGGTTCCACATAAGTAACATTTGGTAAAGAAAACCTTAAACATTTGGTCTTTTTTGAATTTAAGAGAAGATTATTAGTCGCGAACCAGTTAGAGATCATAGATAACACATTATTTACATGAATAAGTTCACTATCCCTCCTGTCTAATTTAAAAATTAGGGAGGTATCATCTGCGAATAAAACTATATCGCAGAAATTTTTAACCATGCAAGGCAGATCATTTATATATGCTAGAAACAGAAAAGGTCCTAAAATTGATCCTTGCGGTACTCCTATTCTTACCAAAGATCCGGAAGAAGTATTGCCATTTATTCTTACCTTCTGTAGCCTGTCTGACAGATACAAATGTATCATGGTCATCATATATGGTACAAATGTATTAGGTACAGTACAGGACATAGGATACTTGCTATCCTGAAATCCTGATGTACTTACCTAGTTCTCGAGGAAGGGCGATATAGCCGAATCCCACGCGGGTGGAACTGTGGGCCGAAGCTAGCATCATAATATAATATAATTATATATATACGGTTTTACTTCTCTTTGTTCTATGACACCTTATACTTACGTTCTCACTCAAGACCGATTTTGAGTCGAGACTTTTAGACAGGACATCATATACATTTTACTCACTAATAACTGATTTAGATTTTGACTGAGTATTGTTTAGATGTACTCAAATTGGTTCAATGGTGAATAAAATTTTTAATTACAAATTTTCAAATAAAAATGTATTGATCCTTTCGGATGGGTTGAATACCAGTTGAATCAATAGAAATATATTGTTATCCGGTGTGAATTCCCAGAGATTTGTGGAGAGATTGTGTTTTTAAAGACCGAAATTATGAATTTATTTTCAGAGACACCCCTAGTAAAGAAAAAGTAGAGGTAGGTGAGGGGGGTGGATAGCGAATTTAGACCAAAGGTGTACCTGTTACACTTACAACTGGTGTAGCGTCCAAGTACCATGTTTTACGAGTAAATATGGAAATTGAAGATTTATCGAGCCAATACAGATAACATAGTATGTACTTACAATTCAGATTCAGTACATAGATGCCACGTCTTTATTGAATTTTTTGCGTTGGTCAGGTGGTTACATACAACAGGTCAATTCAATATGAAAATAATTGATTATAATGATTTTCTATAATATTTTTTATTAAAATGTTCATCTTTGACAGATGTAATTACAGCAGATTGGAACTCACAGGTTGGTAACAGGGAATTAATGAATGGAAGCAGGTCAGTGGTGCTCACTACACAGCTAAAACCCCTGCGGAGAAGACACAGTAACCTCTAGTGACTATTTGAGTGATAATACCGGAACCTCCGCGACTTTCCGATATTACGAACTAAGTAAGGTAAATGGGGGAGTAGTTGACACATACTTAGGTCGCATCGTCAAATTTAGAGCAGTGTATATAGGGTGACCAATATGTTTAATGTAATAGTGAATTATATATTCTAAAAGAAAGGGTTATACACAGATTATTGCATGTTATTCAATTATCTCATAAGAGTAAGCAATAAAAAATGAAAAATACATGAATTCAAAGTATCGTATGCACCCATTGTTGACATGCTATTCATTTGTTTGCGTAGTTGACAAAATTGATTCAATAGTTGACATAAAATAAAGAAAACGTAATTTATTTATAAGTAATGAACAACAGTGATATGAGAAGTCATCATCCCCATCATAAGTTATTAACTGTGTTCGGAATTATTAAGCTGGTTATAGATCATCAAGATAACCTCCACCTGAACAAAAGTCTCCCCATTGGGGTGGTTTTCCATAATCCCCACGTGTGGCAGGCGTCTCTGGGATAGCAGTGCAGGATGGCAGTTCTTACGAAGGCGTTGCTGCGCACCTTCAAATGTTAATTCCCTTCGTTGCACATTACTACTCCAACAAGCAGATATAGAGGGGTTCAATTATAATTCCGTGAAGTTTCTTCCAACATTTTAACTAAAAATATAACTATGGACCAAAAGACACAAACAAATAAACTCGGTAAGTACTTATCACGCATACAAGAATGCAGAATTGTTTCCGTAGACGATATCATCCATGTCTACTATGCGATAGCCAAGAACAATGGCATATTTTACTTTATAGTGATACGGTATAAAATTTTACGATAACATTGTAATCAGTAAGTGAATGGTGGTCATATAAGACGAACAATTTCAATCAACATAATATTTTGTATTACTCAGACGTATTTGTCCCATGAACATATATAACAAACAAGGCAGTTGAGCTCAAGAAACTGTTTCAATTCAACCTTGGTTGGGTAACAGTCTCGTGGGTCGCGGTCGATATACATGACATGACTAAAACAAGAATAGTTTTCAAAGTTTCAGACAATTCAATGTCATCTGGCTTAAGATAACGAATAGATTCAGGCCTTACTTTGCGGAAATCCATATTTAATAATAAAAAATATTTTAAGAACACATTATTTTAATATTTAAAAAAATATAAAATATATCTAGTGACAATTCCGCCTAATTTACTTGTTGACGTCACAAACGCCACGCAGCCAAACCAGAAGAATGTTCGACGCGTTTCCCTTCTACACTCAGGAGGTATTGAATCTACGAGCGAACGATCGAGAAACTGTTATTACGTCATCTGGCTTGTTCTAAAGAAGATGAAAAACAAAATAAATCATGATCGCAGGATAAAATCACGTCTTATTCAATTAAATCACGTATCAGGATAATCACGCAAGCAAGAACTCAACAGCCTTCTGCATATTGCAGTGCCGATGCGCAGGCGCACGGAAGCGCATATGAACAATTATAATATAATCAATTGATCGCCCACACGGATCCGCCCATCGCTTTGATCCGCCGAGACCACCAGTCATCTCTAGTGCAGGGCTGATCCAGTTCAATTATAATAATTAATTATCTTATAACAATATTAGTATTTATTTTCACAATAATATCTAGAATTAAGCACTAGTTGAGCGTCTATTTCAGTTTTGAAGTGGGGTGTGAAATACTGACCGTAGCTCGGAGAAAACTAGGTTACATAATATACTGCCGAAACTGAATTATGGAATAGTGAGAAACCTCAGAGATCTCTTCAAAAAGTTTAAGATACTCGTACACTCTTTTTTATGGCTTTTACTCGCTTTCGATAAGTCGAAAATTTTGATCAGGCTAAAGTACTTCTACTACAGGGTGGTAGCTATCCAGGCGAGCATTTGCAAATTGCCCTATCACTAAGCTCTTTTCTATCTCGATTATGTGCCATATGGACCTTGTTTGATAGCCCTTAGCAATTTCAATAGGTATAGTAATAATTGCTTACAAAAATAATTCATTATTTTGTTAAAATATGTAATAAAGTAAGATAGCTAAACGCGAAGTCTGTAAATGCGACAGTGACGGGAAATGGTGCTTAACGTTAAACTAATAATGCTAGGGATGAAGATGTTTTGTTATATGGCTGAATTATAGCTTATAGCAGTACGTAAGGGCTTACTCCGGAACAGCCAAGGCTCTGACTGGATTCCTCTGGCACGTTTAAATATCAACGAAACGTTACAAACTTTACATATTCAGGTCTTCGCGACCCTGCAGAAACTCTATTGGTTTTTCGTGTCTATCACCCCTTATCCTATCCACACACAGTTTATGCGTCACCTTTATGTTCGCAGTGTTGTTTGCCAGCCCTGCAACATACAATTCATCGTTGGCTCAACAGTCTACTAGACCAGTGACTAGTCACTGGTGAATAATCGGTCGATATTGAATTTCAAGTTTAACATTACACAACTACTCGTTACTTGTACGTATTTGTGTCAAGTGCGGCTTGTGTTTGTTTTGTTTGTACTTCCGCTATTTTGAGGCGTGGTTTTATTTCATATACATACATGTGATGTGGTTTGAATTATGTATTGGGTGCTCGTCGAGGTCCAGTAGATTTAGGTTAATCAATCGTGTAGGTAGTACAATACAAGACTGTGGACCACATAAGGTTTAGTTATTGTTTTTGCATCTATGGTGGTTGCAACAAGACAGAACATAGAAATGATTCCCGCCACACAGGAGATAGCAGAAAAACCTGTCATTTCCCATATCTTAGGCGCTGACGATAAATCCCAATTGAAACTAAAACATCAAATTTACGTTTTGAACAACTACATGACTCTGTATGGTGTTCGGTCATACGAATTTTTAAAAGTTATATTACTCAACTTTCTGTCTGAGATTCCGCTGCAAACATTTTTTTAATATATTGCACTATGCCTAATACCCATCAATATCCTTATATAAATTTGAGGCTTGATATTCATAACAGTTTCAAAGGTGGGGCTAGGGAGTAGATGGTAGTTAGGAAAGGGGAGTGGTCCCTGATTATATTTATTACGTGAATGACTCTTAAAAAGTAAAACATCACAATGGGCATAAAGCTCTTCTTACTTTGAAAAAATAGACTTAGTGCCCATTTCAGAATGTCCTAATAAAGTTTCGGGTTGCTATGCAACACATAAAATAACTGAATGATAAAAATGACAGCGAATATGCAGCGCGTTTCAAGCTTTAACCGATGGATACGCTAAATCGATGACTGTGAAACACAGAGATAGTGTTTGGTTTAATAAATATGTTCCGGCTAGCAAAAACGGAACTTACTCGAACATTCTGAAACAGGCCCTAAATCCATGCGCATATTTGGAGGGGAAACTGATAAATTAGAAACCTCTTTATCGGCTATTAGTAAAAGCTCAAAAAGCAAATATCTCATTAGAAATAATGTTTGAGGAAGGGTTCTCTTTGAGCAATAATGACAACTATATAACCACATATACCTAGGCACGCTTTTGATGAATCCTCTTATGACGTACAGCACGCAAATCAAGCTGCAAGTGCTATAGAAGAATGCCACATACTGACTGCCTATAGTGCCCATGTTTTTAAATTATTCATAACACTTATATCGTTTTGGCAGTATTCAAGGACTTCTCATGTTGAATTAGAAAAAGTATTGGAGTTTCCACAGCACGTAACTGACATCAGCAAATCTGATATATCACAATTAACGCACTGCCTATGGTTTTGTACTGGAAATGTAATCAAAATCCATCCATCAACCTGACGACAACACTCCCACCTGACCCACAAACAGCCGGAAGCCACTGGAGAAAGATACCATACCACCAATTAAGCGAACAAGTGCACAGCTAATTACATTAGCAATGACCTCTGTTCTTTTAACGGAACATTGTCTTGTGACCTCATGTTCTTTGTACAATGTCAGCCTTTGTGGAAATCTGGGCAGATGAGTGATGTGGGAAAGCGTATGGCATTTTTGTATGCTTTACTGAAGTAGCTTGCACGGAAGTCTGTTCCAAATTATGCGATGTTAAACTAATTATGAGTTAGCACATTAAATTGAGATGTTTTTGATTGCCTTTGTAGATTGCTACTGCTTTTCTAACAAGAGTTAATAAACGGAAGCCTTTTTCGCTTGTTCATTATGTAGGAAAATAATTATTATTAAAGAAATACCTAATAAATGCCTAGCTCGTGACTTAGTTAAATATATATCTGCTTAACGGATAAAACTTATAAAATTTTAAACTTAGAAAGAAAAAATTCAAAGGGCGTGATTATAAATGTTTTTTTTTAAATAATATCTAAGTGAATTATGTACTGGTCAGTTTGACGTAGGAAGAAATCTTAGGTAAGAAAATACCGACTCAGAAGTGTAGCATGAGTACACAGCAGTGTAAAGGTAAACTTAGTAGGTTACCTACTAGTAAATACTATATTATCTTAAAAAACATACACTACTGAGATACAGTTCTCAGAAATTATTTCTTATTGACACGATTAGCTATTATAAATCTGTGCTGAATAGGTGTACAGGTACCGTGCTGTGGGTACCTAATTATAAAGTCAGCAAAAGGGTAAAGCTGTGTTCCGAGAACGAAAGCTCCCAAGGCCGTCGCCATTTCGTAGATAGCACATCTTCATGACGTGAAACGTGTATAGTTTCGGCCTTCGAACAATGGGAGTCGTGTCGTGCCGCCATGTTCCCACGATTGTTTGTTTACATTCGAGCTTACGTGAACTTTAGGCTCGATAAAAGATAAAGCTAGTTTCACGAGCTTTTAAACTGAATATTATCTGAACTAAATCAAACATTGTTCATTAAGCAACTTTGATGACACGTGAAACTTACACGAGATAATGGCTTGGAACAATAAATCCCAACACCATAAGATCTAAGTGTTGATAATTTTTGCATATTCACCTTTAAGATTTATTTGCAGTAAAGGCGGGTCTTCAGCCAATGTTTTTCAAAACATTGTATAGGAAAACATACAACTTTTGTCTGTTGTCGAAGCAAAATCTATGTTTACATGCTTTCCGTGGATTTCGGGAAAGCATCTAAACTCTAATGTTTAGATGCTTCCCGCGTGGATAGAGGACGGCGCTGGCATTCGAACCAATTACTGAGCAAGTTATACTACGTGAACCAATAAAATGTACAGTGTGTGTTTCTGAAACAAAGTTTTTGTGTAAGTATAGGCCCCTCTCTTGCGCGGATGACGCGAAACAAAGTTAAGTGTGCAAATTTATCTTCAATGTTTTGAAAATCAATGACAGGAGACCCGCCTTAGAGTATCATGATAACAAAAAGGAATATTTTTGTTATTAGTCCTGTCATAATATGTCAGTTGACGGACCCAGTCCTTAATTTATTCCTTAATAATAAAATTTGAGGGTGGTCCGTAATCAACTAACTAAAAGAGTACCTATGCAATTATATTAAACAAGCCCTGTTCGCTTGTTTAAGAGATGCGCATGCGCACGAGTTGCTGCCACTTTCTCTAGATAACCTTTAAAGTGTGACCCCTGTCTGGGGACCTCTAAAGACGATCCACTACTGTCCCGAGTAGAGCACTTTCACTACCATTTTTCATATGAAAATAATCAAAAGCAATTTGCAGTTGCTTTTAAGTGTTCCTGATGTTGGTCCGACTGTCCCTCCGGCATATTTTGAACCATAATCGATAGCCAGTTGAAGTAAGACGACTTTCCGAACAGTTTTATATAACAGAGAAAACGTTTTTTCTTTAACTATTGGGTACGACTTTCCAATGACGTCCGTCGAATTGAACGGGGGTGTTCGGAGGGCAGGAGGGGTACTAACCCTCCTCTACTCCCTTCAAAGGAAAAGTTGCGGAGCACCCCCTTTTCATCTTTTTAAGGGTTCCGTACCCAAAGGGTAAAAACAGGACCCTATTACTGAGACTATGCTGTCCGTCCGTCCGTCCGTCCGGCTGTATCTTTTTTTGTTTTTTTATTTATTGCTGATAGGTAAACCTTTGACCACAATCTCACCTGATGGTAAGTGATGATGTGGTCGAAGGTGTTACCAGGCTTAACCTAGAATGACTGGCTCTCAAGGACAGCTGCCGGAACACACCGCTAGGTGCTTGGCGATAGGTTTTCTACTTGAGGGTGGTCGCTAGCCAGGCGGGCATTCGCAAAAATGCCCTTTCTTTTTATTGTTTGCCTTTTGAAGCAGTGATAGCTCAGTGGCTTTGGGTATGGACTGCCGCGCAGCAGGTCCATGGTTCGAATCCCGCCGCGGGCATGAGCTTCACCGAATGGTATCTCAATAACGGTGATAGCTAGACAGTTGAAATTTTCACAGATGATGTATTTCTGTTGCCGCTATAACAACAAATACTTAAAAAGGTTAAAATATGAAGTCAAATTTTGTAAAGCTAATGGTACGGAACCCTTCGTGCGCGAGACCGACCCGCACTTGGCCAATTTTTAAATTTTTAATTCTATTTATAAATTAAAATCGGAAATGGATACAAACGCTCAACTTGGAACGATTATATAGTCCTGGAACTTGGCCAGTTTTATTATAACAAAAGGAGCAGTTGGCCTGCTTAATAGTAAGATGTTGCCCCAACGGTGATAAAATGTAAATTGCGTGTATTTCACTATCCCCTGTTTCTGTGCCACAACACAAAGATCTTAACACAGAATATAAAATGGGCCTTACTGAGAAAATGCACTAAAAATTAAGCTGCATTTAATGTACTGTGTCAGATGACGCTGTGGCGCTACTGATCGATCAGCAGATCAGTCGATCGATACCAGCGGAAAGAGCGCAAGGTCGGCTATTGTATGCGCAAGAGCACCCATTGTTCGCTACCGGTACACATTGAACACTGAGTCTTCAATACGTGAATACATAAATTAATTCCGGAAATTCAAAATTACAACACCAGGGGGTGTATTAATAAAAAAATAATTCTTATAATAACTGAACTGACTTCCAACACTGAAAACTATGAAATAACTTGAGTGAATAGGTATCTTCTGGGTAAGCGCGCTCCATCATCGATCGCATCATCACTTAACATCGGGTGAGATAGTGGTCAAGTGCTACCCAGTTCGGAGTAAAAAAAAAGTCGTCACCATGCTGATTCAAAGCACTAACCTCACAATATAATTTAAATAGCCTTTGACCACTATCTTACCTGATGGTAAGTGATGATGTGATCGAAGATGTTGTTCAGGCTAACCTAGAATTACTGGCTCTCAAGGACAGCTGTCCTCCGGTGTGTTCCTGCCGGAACACACCGTTAGGTGCTTGGCGACAGATTTTCTACTTGAAGGTTAGCTAGCCACGCGGGCATTCAAAAAAAGGCCCTACCACCATGCGAATAATATTTAATACTTTACAGTATTCTATTTCCGATTTTTTTTTAAGAAATATTTATTTTTTCGCTCTTTTTAGTTATGCATACAGGTTACAAGATCATTCACGCGTCTAAAATACAGTTTCATTATCACATTAATTAATTTTATATATGTTCCTTAGTAATTATAAGTAGATTGTTACCAAAAGTTCTGGCAAATAAACGATATATATATATATATATATATGAGTAACAATCTCCATTAAATCGTCCTGGTATGTTAAAAAAAATTTATGCCTGATAGGTTAGCCTTTGATCACTATCACACCTGATGGTAAGTGATGATGTGGACGAAGATGTTGTTCAAACTAACCTAGAATTACTTAATTGACTGTAACTTAAAAACTACTCAACCGGTTTTGATGTGAGTGCATCCGCATCAGGCTATTAATAGAAAGCTTTTGCCTTCACAAGACTTCAACTCTAAAGGCTCGCCTAAAGGATCAATTAGTCCGTCTGCCCCGAGCACACGACCACGCCCCGTGTCTACCCAGTCTAGACGCCTAAGCACCCCTGTCTCGACGCCGAGCCCACAAACATTTGCGGGAAAGTAAAGAAGCTAATACTCTGTTCATTTCCCGTATATAAACTTTGAGCATCTATAAAGAAAAGCTTGCATATTAGTTCTTACTTGAGAATAGAGAAAATTTTAGTACATATCAGTCCACACGGATAAACACGGTTGGAAATGTAATCTTTGTCATAGTGGAATTATTTGTACTATATTTTAAATCGTTCTCCCGCGGGACTCTCTCGACTTAGTAACTAGAGGCTAGAACGTAGAAGTATACTACTCATCGGTAAGCGTTATTCTAGAATCTAATGAATGTATATATGCACCAAGTTACATTACCCATTATGATATTAGTATCGATATGATACTAGTAGGATATTTCGTGAAGAGCGTACCTTGTTTAGTCGTTCTTGAACGATATGAATTAGGTGGATGATCGCTAGTGTTATTACTACTGAGCACTTCCGTGCTTCGGAGGCCACGTAAGGAACAGTAGTTACAGCATGGTGGTAGAGTCATTTGCAAATGCCCGCCTGGCTAGCTACCACCCTCAAGTAGAAACTGTGTCACCAAGGATCTAACGGTGTGCTCCGGCAGCTGTACTTGAAAGCCAGTAATTATATGTTAGTCTGAACCACATCTTTGACCGTATCATCACTTATCATCACATTTGATAGCGTTCAAAAACTAGCTTTTCAGCCACAAAAAAAATACACAAAGATTAACACAATAAATATCTTCTACAATTATAAAAAATATGAAGTATGAATCAAATAGTTAATTGAATTAGTCAATTCATAAATTCTTACAAAACTTTACCATTAACCACAATGATTTAATTTAAACTTGCACTTATAAATGGATAACCTTTAACAACTAATAACAGACAATTTACAGCTAATAACTAATATAATAAGCGGCTTCTGTTCAAATTTTAAGGTTACATATACCGTAACTCAAGGTCGTAGTAAATTGCCTTTTCAGTAGGTCGCGTCGCATCAATGCCGACATAATGATTAATGTACTCTCAGAACGACTTTATACTTACCTTAATAAATTATTATAATATGAGAAATAACGTGTTCATAAGATTCTTATAATTTTATTTATTTCAAAAAAATAATAAGTTATATATTAATGTCAAAAATAATATTAAATTCAATTACTGGAAGAGTAATGGTCAATCAAATAACCCACCCCTAACTGTACCTGGTGCAAAAGTGCCCATTACACTGGCGGCATTACCACGCTGGATAGCTATGGCCAACCTTTGCACCAGGTACGAGCTGGCGCGGGAGTCACCCGTTTTTTTCCTCAACCTTTGCCCATTTCGCTAACCAAACTTTTAGCCTCAGTGCCCCAGCAGCCCATTGTCTCCACGGCAATGGGCACAAAATAATATTGTGGCTCCAACGCCAGATTCTTATTAATAAATGGGTAGTACATGAAGTTTAAACCTATTTAATATATTAGAAGGTGAGCGCCAAATGTATCATCATCATTGATGTATGAATTTCACAGTTCTGAAGCCTATGGCGCGGCGGCCCTTATTGTCTTCTCTTTACCGCGGACAATACATATTCGTGGATAAATTAAGATTATCTCAATTTGCTTTAACTCGTATAAACTAATGTATGCTAAACCCGAATTCCGACTTTTCGGAAATTCAATTGCTATCATTATCTATGTCGCAAGGATTCCAAAAACGCTACAGTTTACGTGTTAGCCCCGGCGGAAAAATTAAAATATTTGGATGTGCATTCAGCAAATATTTAGTGCATGACGTTGTGGAAATGTAATGTATAATAGTTTTATATTTGTGTTTCCAGCCAATATTGAGGTAGTCGCGAAAAACACTTTGACATCGTTTTCGCAGCGGAACCTTTTATCCAAAATGGGTGTATGAAATTTAAATTAAAATAATTAGATTATAAAGAGAGAGGTAAATGTGGACTCTTGAATTAAGTTTGTGTATCGTAAGACTGAAGATATTCAAGATGCCGCGGGGGCAACGATTGCCTGGATATGCTAAACGTATAAGCGCAGTTATGATTATTTTTATCAATGTATTTATGTTTGTGTAATGTCTGTGAAAACAGAATATGAAAAAACATGGATAATAAAACTTATATGTGAAATAAGGTTTTTAGGCTCTAGTATTTCAACTTAGAGGTCCTAGAGAATAACCTCAATATAAGCATTATCTAATATCCTTCAATCATCTTTCCAAGTATCAATTGTATACTGTAAGTCGTAAATGATTAATGTAAAAATAAAACACGCGCTTTATTTGTCTTTGGATTTGACAAGTTTTTTATTTATATATTATATATTAATAAGATTAGCAAAATAAACGGTATTATTTTAAAGGTAATTAGTGCATTAATTCAACTATCGACCCCACAGGTTTTAGCTTAATACACACTTGTATTTACACTTCATTAAAGAAATATGGTAAAAAACACACACACAAGAAACGAAACTAGTGATAAGCCTATCAAATCTGAATGGCTATAAAGTATTGTTTTCTGTAAATATTTTAAAAATGATGCAGAAATTTAAAACTACCTTCCGCATTAACACAACATCTAGCACAAAATATCTCCTAAACTTACATAATCAAATTCGTTATTGTTCCGCTAGTGTTCCGCACATCAATTTAACATTCCATCTCGACAATACAAAAATACTAAGGTCCTGTTTCAGAATGTTCGAGTAACTTCCGGTTATACTACCCAGAACATATTTATGGAACAAAAGACTATCGTTGCGTTTTACAGTCATCGATTTAGCCTATCCACCGGTTAAAGCTTGAAACGCGCTGCATGTCAGGTGTCTTTTATCATTCAGTTACCTTGTTATGTTAGTTAGCAACCCGAAATTTTATTAGGACATTCTGAAACGTACCCTAAGTGTAGTGCCTATTAAAGGTAGTATAGAAATCATAAAATTTTCTAACTTTGTAAACGCCTTTAATACGTACATACATATAATTTTATTTATCGATTTTTATATTAACAAAGATATGGCAGTGTCAACCACAACATAAGATAGATACTGTAGATTATTTCACTAATCCACGGCAGTGCCAACGTCAGCTTGTAAAGGCTATCTGCTTCAATAGCTAGTCATTATAATAAAGATCTAACGTCATTCAAAACTTAATAACAAGTCGATGCAGTCTTCGAGAGATTATGACATAATGTCGATAAGTGACATTATGTAATGAGATGTTATTAATCATGTCGGCTGGATACATTCTGCAGATGCATAAATGCAGATAAATATTTTATTCGCAGACCGACACGGATTTTTTATTGCAATTAAAAAGAAATATGACGTGACGGTCAATTATTGTAACATTTCCGGTAAATTCACGCCTAGCCGGTTCCTGAATATTAATTTATTTTTCACCTCAAAAGCTCGGAAATGTGTTGTTTATCATTCGAAATCTGCGAGCTAAAGTTCTTTTATCCCCAAGCGTGGAAAATATTTTAAAATTTCGAACGCTTATAACTTAAAACAGTTCAAAAATCAATTAAACTTTCAATATTAACGATAATTGTTATTTTTAAAATAAATAGTTAAATATTTACATGGATTATATTTGAGATTTAAAATTTACTGAATATTTTATTTTTGGCAAGTATCCGGTTTTTATTAAGTTAAATAATTATTAACAGTTCTTCGCCCTTTTAGAACTGGTCCACACTATTTCAATTATAATAATATACTATAAAAACCTAACCGGGAGAGTAATTAGTATGGAGCATTATGAGTACATAAACCCGGAAAAAATACAGAAAAAAACAGTTTTTAGAATGTAGTTTCGATTTACTCGAGGATATATCGCTATAGTGACTATAGGGATATCTCCGCGAGTTATCATGGACTTATAGTTAGCCCATGAATTGCATTATTGGTGCAGTATGACACGGTCTCTTTGTTAATATAATTCATAGATGAAACATGACAATTATTTTAGACAAGACACACATCAAGCGAATACTCTATAGAATTACTTTTCCCAGTACTCATAAATACAAGTAGATAAGACAGGTAAGCTTTTAACTACCTCCCATGTCAGTAAGTGATGAATTGATCTCCAACATGGGGGCAGGCAAGAAGTAGAATAGATAATAGATCCCATAACTGTGCAACTATTGCACCCATCACACGTATCTAGTTATCTACCCACGCCATAACCTTCATCTTCGCTACACCACAATCAGTGCGCGTTGTGGCTGAGTCACCGGCATCATTACGAGGTGGCTCCACGATGCATCTTCAGCCGCGGCGCCGTTATCCTCCCAAGATAACCATGTAATTTATGAACCCTTTGATGCCAGCCGGCGCACGGTGGGAAGCTTACTGTCTACTGTCTTTCATCGGTTAGATTAATGAATTGTTAGGACGATTAGGTAACTTCTAGATTGTTTTACCGTCTTGAATAGTAAATGTCACAGCATAATAAGTAAAAAACCCGACTGCATTATTTATTTTCGTTAAGCTTTTTATCGTGCCATTGAAATGGAACCTGCAAGTTATATAACTATATATATGGAATCGTTTTTATAGCCCTTTATTTTGATACCCCGATAAGTTTGAAAAAAAAAAAAAATTTTTTACTCACAATACGGCGTTTAAATTCTGCCAGTTTGTACGAGTATATTCGTTGTGTCACTTTTTCTATCGACACGAATCTAATAATTCATTAAAATCGGTTTAGCCGTTTAGAAGTTATGGTGGAATAAAGAAACTTCCAAACATACATACATGAACCCTGAAAACATAACATCCTTTTTTGGGCAATCGTGTAATAATGGATTGATATGTGCTCTTATTTTAAAAACTGTACAATAAAATTAGAAAATTAAGGATAAGTTCCAGTACTAAAACCGTTTTTATTAAAGCAAGACATGATACGTGTAAGCAAATGAAGTATGTAAATTAGGAAATTTACATTACTTCATTCATATGTTAACCTATGGACCTGTGCCAATAGTTAATGTAGAACCACAGAATAAAAAGGGAAGAACATAAGTAGCATGCATGACCCACCTTAATCCCTGCGCTTAAAAGAATGCTCTCTCAAAAGGTTATTAATCAAATTATTGTCATTGAGACGCGTCAGTCCAATTTACAAACGCAAGCATTGAACAGTGAACACTACGACACGTCTAAGCACAATTCCAAGAGACACATAACAGGTCACAAAGGCACAACTTAACTGTTCACCGTAAATATGTTCAGAAGTAATAAGTCAAGCAGCATTGTTCATTGAACGGTAACGGTTTTTAGGAGTAGGCACAAAGGGCTGGTAATGCCTCCTTGTCGGGAAGCGGTACCGTTGCGACCTGGATACTGGAGTGATGGATGGATGGCGTCCATTTAGATGCATCAGCTGCTTATCTTAGGAAATAGGTATGCTTTGAATCTTTAATAGATCTGTGGCTGGTTCTAACAAGTAGTAGGAGACCATTGCTGTGACAAGGTACTACTGCGTAAACTGTAGAACTAAGTTACAAAATCACAAATTTACGAGAGACCCCTGGAAAAAAAAGAAGGGGTGGATGGACGCGGGTTCGAATCCCGCACATGACTATAATTTTTTCTCTCGTAAATTTGTGATTTTGTAGTGTAATTCGCTTAGCAGGCGTTATTGCAAACTTGACAATATTAAAAAAAATGTAGAACTAAGTTTTAAGGTCGCTGCAGCAACTGTAAATGCCCTGTCGAAACAGCTCCTCACAAACGTTTCAGAATACCATCAATCTCCAGCTTTATTTTTGAAGCAGTGATGTCTCAGTGGCATTGACTATGGACAGTCGCGCAGTAGGTTCGTGGTTCGAATCCCGCCAGGGGCTTGAGCTTCACCGCATGGTGGAAGGGCATTTTGCGAACGCTCGCCTGGCTAGCAACCACGCTCAAGTAGAAAATCTGTCGCCAAGCACGTAACGGTGTGTTTCGGCAGCAGTCCTTGAGAGCTTTACAACTAAGATTTAACAACTATGTCTCAAGGTGACGGGTGCAGTGCAATTCGTGACTTGTGACGAAATGCATCTATAGGCAGAGATTAGGCCGCTAATAACATCATGTGGACCTCGAGCTTGTTCCGTCACTATACTCGTAAGATAAAAAAAAAACATTGTATGGAGCGCGTTTATTAGCGAAGTATTGTTTGCTACGATTAAATATTTATTCGTAGAATGTTTGCCAAAAGTATATATAACAATACAAAACTACCAGTTCGTTGACTTAGCGTGAATGAATTACGCGTCTATTTCAGTCGACCCCCAACTATTAGCAGCGTATCCTCGCCCCTGACCCACCTCAATATTGGTCAATGCCAAACAACTGCTAGAATTTTACGATTATCGCCACCTAAACTACCATTGGCAAAATTTCAAGATATAACTAGCGTCTGTAGTAAGTCTACCGGTATTGCGCGGTCTTCGTGAGTCACGGGTGCATACGATGACTCCCGCTGAGCGATTTTTACAACGCATTCTTTCTATTTAAAACTTTAATACGTTTGTAGCTGGGTTTATTTCGAGCTGAGGTTTCAACATCCGTCTGGCTGGAGGTGTACGTAAATTTAGAATAACGGAAACAGCAACGCCGCCGTCGGCCCGTGGTGGCGCGTCAGCTCTCCTACTCTCATTTCTTCTTATTCGGTCGGCCTTCGCGTGAATGGCGTGCCTTGCGACCGGTCAACGTACCTCTAACGTCTTTTGATTCAGTATATGTGTTACCGGCTATCTGTATAATTCAGGTATTCTATACAATACCTAGGCAATGTATAGTCTGGGGAGTCCAGGCGATGTATGAAATATTATGAAAATTATTGTCCATTACATACTTTACCTAAGTAATGTATACAATTGTTAGGGATTGTATAGAATACCTGCTGTTGCACCGGCATTGTAAAAAAAAAATAGATCTTGGTCTATATTTATCAATGTTAACCAGCCTACAAAATGACGGGCAAATGAAACATGAACATAAAATCAACTTATTATATTAAGTAATAATAATAAGGGTGCTCCTTAAAAATAATCTTTATGAAAAGGGTACCTAAAAATATCTTTACTATAGTAAAATTACTATAAATTATAGTGAAACTTAAAAATCTAACCTAACCATTTGATTGCAGTTGCCTGCCGCCCGCACGTCCCCTCCTTCGTTGATCTCGTCTTATACATACATTACCGACTGCACATTCGGTATTGTATAGAATACCTAGGCAAAGAATAAAATAAATAATATTTCATACATTACCTACACGTTTTACGTATTCTATACATTACCTAGGTATTGTATAGAATACCGGATTATACAGATTACCGGTAACATAATATAATATATTCGTTGAATGAGGCATGTTACTGGTATGTTTCATTTCATTACGATTGCTATGTAATACAATTTCAATTGTTCAACACTAAGGGTCACAACGTTGTGTTTGAAAAGAATCGTTAATCATCTAGAATTTATAAAACAGTACAAGTTTCATAATCGCCGGATTAGTGAGTAATCACGAACGCTCTTCATAACCAATGTGATCGGTTTATAATGCACGAACGGTCATAAATGCAATAATTTATCGCTCATTATATATATTTGAGTTAATTTGAGGTGCACCGGTCGCATTCCTCTTTCGTCACAGCATAACTAACAGTCCACCTTCGTCACATCACGTCTCGTTGCGACACGGTTGTTAAATAAACACATATTAAGTTCGACGAACTAACATTGCCGGAATTAACGTGTCTAATATGGAAAGTGAAAGGTATTCCCTCCCTATTCCTTAATGGATTGAACAGACAAAGTGACGATCATTCTATCAATCAGATTTTGTACAGTGTATGTAATATAATGCGTGTACCTAAGGGATAATAATAATATATACTCGTATATATTGTACCTATACACGGGTGGATTGGAGCGTGTAATTGTAGTGATTTCTTACAAATTACACAAATTTTCGATGCCGTCAAATATTTTACAAGCAATGTTCAATGAAGAAACTGGAAGTCGGCCAGCGCTAGCTCAAAGTCTAATTTCTGAACGAATGCTATAGACTCAATAAATAAAGCCCTCGACGCTGCCCGTATTCCTTGAGAATGAGCATCTTTACTGCTCGAACACCGGTCGGAGATTTCGACTAAACACCGCGAGTGCTAGCTGGTATATTTAGTTAATCTTTATATATAAAAATTACGTGTCACGTTGTTTGTCCGCGATGGACTCCTAAACTACTGAACCAATTTTAAATTTGATTTGCACACCGTGTGCAATTTGATGGAAGTTGAAAGATTAGGATAGCTTACATCTCAATTTATAGTCGTAATTACCCGTGTGAAGCCGGGGCGGGCCGCTAATATAATATAAAACATCACCGTTATAAATTTCGAAGAGCTCAGGTCAAGTTTTTACAGCCCGTATTATTTTAGCGTTTCGTAAACCTAATTGTCGGGAAAGTGTTTACCCGTTTCACGTGAAATAGTTTCAATACCTGAATCACGTGGTAGCAACATAAGGAAGAAGGTAAGATGCCTCTGAAGAGACACTGATAGAATTTTGAATTTCTCGCAATAGATGTCAATTTCCATCTTAAGATGGAAAATTTACAAATAAAATTGGCATAACAGCGCTCTAATGAAAGTAGAAAAATATTGTTGACGCATATATCGTTAGTATATAAGTTACTTGCTACATTTTTGTAAATTAAACAAAAATACAAATTTATTATTATTAATAATAATAATAATTAATTATAGTTATTTATTTTATTATTGTTGATAAACCTATATTTCAAACAAAAAAGTATTTTTGTGAATTATTTTACTAGTGTTTAGTTACACAAGCATATACAAAGGCTATTGCTTATTTTTCCTTAAGTTGAGATTTTGTAAGAAAAGATTTCCTTTACTATTAACATTTGTTGGTTAAATAAAGTCCTATAATATACCCATAAAAATAAAATAAGTGGACATCAATTTGTCATTGAGCAGATAATTACAAACAGTTCGTATGCAATAAAATGTTTATGAACTGCATTCAGCGGACATTACTTAGGTGGTCGGTACAAACATTTTCAATTATTTCTCCACATTGAAATGGAGACCACTGGCGAAGCATGAACACAAGAACCATTTACTTAGGCGATACACATCGAATATTTACAACTAAACGCTGCCGTTGCAAAGCATTTAAATAATATATTTTATAGAGCACGACGCGTTAAGGACTTAGCGCGGATCGGCCATTAAGTACTAGGCTTTATTCTAATGTTCCCTTCTACTTTCCATTGCTTCGGGGTATTTTGTACGCTTTACGAATTTAAACTGCTTTGGAATGTTCTAGACCGTTTTGCTTTTGTTTTATTTAAACTACACATATAGAATAATTTAAATTAGGAACGATTACGTTGACCATATTTTATGAAAAAACATGTTCAAATTTTGCCTTTTTGAGACTCACCGGGTGCAGTTTCCATATACGCATAGCGCACAAGCCCACAAGTTACAATTACCTTAATTATATTATTTTTGTTCAACTTATTCATAATTTATGTCAACAACAATTTATTTACACGTTTTGACAGGTTTATTGACATAAATCAAGACAAATTCAACTCGATCTGCTTCCTGCAAGATAAAATCGAAGTTGTGTTTTCCAGAATTTGTGTTCACTTGTGAATGTCAGTGTAGAATGTCAATCCTTGGCATTCGTCGGCCGAATTTTATTGCATGTAACGTGATAGGTGAAACATATTCATATTTTGGATAATATTTACGTGGGCATTCGTGTAATTTGAGGTAATCATACTCGTTCGAATCAATTTTGGAATGTAATACATGACAATATAGTTCAAGAACATATTTTAACGACCAAGATACAATTATGTGCGTGCAAGTATGATATGAGATACCACCTAAGACATTGTTTTGCTCTACAGTGCTCAATGAGTTTATGTAATAACATCAGGTTGTCTATGTCCCAAGTTTTGATTTAGCCATTTCGACCGCCAAGCCAACATCGAACGAGCGATTTTTTTTATTTTTGACCCCGTGCGTGATATTCGTTACTTTTGCATTAGTTTTACCCGTGTGGTAACGCCGTGCTCGGCGACATAAGATAACAATAGGTCACGATTTCCTGCTGTGAAGCGGTGATAGCGCAGGTGGAGGCCGTGGAGCGGGTAAAGGAGAGAGATGCCTGAACTGACCCGCTCCGGCGCAGAAGAACAGGGATGACGAAGAGGCGGTTCGACCGCCTCCTCCTTTCTCCGTAGTGGTCACCGGTGGAGAGTAGAAGGAACTCTGCACCGGCTCGCACGGCTTCGCATGTCTTGGGAGTGGCCTTGATGAGGTGAAAATCTGGCCTATCCGTAGTATCAACCCTGACTCACTCAGCGCTTTAGGTACAAAGACACTAGTACATCGGCGTATCAGTCCAGACGGGATTATTGTACGGTGCGTGCCGCGTCAGAACAGATCAGAACTATGCGATAGAAAGTGAGACAGCTTGTAGGTGCTGTGTGCTTTGCGAGCTGAACTGCACTTTATTGCTTCGCAAGTATGATGTGTATAATAATGAGTATATATAATCGCTTATTTATTGGATTGGCTTTACGGGGTGTTCCATCTGGTGCTTTTTATTCTGTGGTAGTATTAAGAAAAGGGGTGGTATATTTGTGACTCCTTGACGCTAAAACGTCTGAAAACCGATTTGAACTAAACTTGAATATAGATTACCTTATTGAGGTCATATCATATACGATACTAATCATCATCATCATCGTTATTTACGCAAACGAAACCGCGGGGAACAGCTAGTATTAAATAAAATAAAAGTTCTTTCCTTACTTTGTTGGTCTCCTTACTCTTGCTGCCATTAGTGATATAAAAGTATGGACAGCTTACCCTTTACAATAGACTCTATACATACTTACGTACAGGCTCCAATAATAGTCTACTTCTTATATATGTCATATGACTCACCTGAAACAAACAAAACAACAAAATGTCAATAAAAGTAAATACAGTTAAATTTTAAAATATTCATTATAATATTATTTGTATGATGTACCAACTAATTTAGAATATAAGTGTTTCTCTTTACCGAAGTGATTTCGGACGTTATTTTGCGGAAACCCATAGTAAATACTAACAAATATACTTAAAAAGAGGGAAAATATGGAATAAATATTTTAATACGAAAGTAGGTATATCTAGAGCCGATTTATACCAACTTGACTCTTGACATCCGAAACGCTAATGTATAGGCCCAAATGTATAATAATTTATAAGAAGTGTACATTTAAAATTTCAGGATTATGTTTTTTTGATTATTCTTATTAAAAAATGTACCGATTAGTTCATAACAGGAAGCGTTTAAAACTAGATGTAGACGCCTGTGCTCATTAGAATAACATCAATGGAGTCCATTATTGGCATTGTGTATAGGGTTACCAGAGCTTTTCTTGTTTTCTTTACAGCTGGTTTTACTTTGACTACTGCTAAATATTTTGTTAGTTAATGGGCCAAATTATATATTAATTATACACTGGAGTAGCTCGCCGACCATTGGCTAAATCCTAAGCAAGCTCGTGCGCACGATGCGATAAAACTCAGACCAGTAGTAAAGGTAAAACCAAAAACATCTCACAAAATTTCTCCCGATATAAATTGCTAAAACTTCTAACATCCTTACCAAATGTAACAACAATGTTGAATACCAAATACTGCTAATAATATAGTGACACAGGTAGCAACTAGCAAGGATATTGATACTTGCGGATTTTAGTTGTAACCGTAGTTTTAACCGAGTTTAAAAAAAGGTGGAGGTTCCCAATTCATCTTTTTTTTTTTAATATTTTTGTTGCCTCAGAACTTTTGACTAGGCAAACCGATTTCGATAATTCTTTTTTATTTGAATTTGATGCTTGTCGTGTGGTCCCATTTAAATTACATCAAAATCGGTTAAGCCGTTTTTGAGTTACACTCCAATAACTGAAAAATATTTTCCTATCTGGATAATATAAGTAGTCGTTGACAGTGAATGAATTGACAATCGATCCCGTAAGTAGCAAGGGTCACTAAAAGAGTGAAAACATTTATTTTTACCTAAAAATGGAACCGACTTCAACACTCAAAAGTGTGAAATAACTTCTTGAAGTCGGTACCATGCGCACAATATTGTGATATTAGGTACTTTGGAATTATCATAGTAGGAAGTCGGCACTTCATTAAGTTATTCAGACTTTTTTGAGTATTGAAGTCGGTTCCATTTTTAGATCAACATTGTTTTCCATATGTAAATTCTATAAAGGACCTTGCCGGTAGTCAAAGGTGTTAGATCAACATTGTTTTCCATATGTAAATTCTATAAAGGACCTTGCCGGTAGTCAAAGGTGTTAGCCTCGTAACCATAAATCGAAAATGCATTATTTCAGTAGACGTTTTGTTTCAATAAAGTCGAAGATCAGGTAATTAGTACTAAAAGTATTAGAATATGTAACCCTAACAGATCCTAGACTAAGGAATTGCTAATACAACGCCTAGACCCAGACTAGAGTGGCGCCATGAAGTCGCTTGTCTACGTTCTGTATGAATATTGTCATTTATATGCACATACTTATAAAGATACCTACATCGATAATAAACGTTTTCATTCAACATTGCAATTTTATACCTATGCAAAATTTACGCGAAAAGCATGACAGATTATCAAGTAGGTACCTATACCAACATATTTATTGTCACAACACAAAAGATGAAGGAACTTTCTCGCAGTTTTTATTTATTGCTAGTGAGTGGTGGTAATTACCTACTTACTTTATTAGTAGGTACCTACTACTACACTTTTACACTACCCATAAATCATAATCACGGTAATGTTATCTATATCGTAGTGTAACTCGGCTCTGTCTTCGAAATAAGTACCTACAGCCGCGCTGTACGTAAACATGCGATAGGGCTGCCCGCCTCCAGCCAGCATTTTAATTACATTTACCTACTTTGTGTTTCTATTTAGTTTTGTGATTGTAAATTTACTTTTTTTATATAAACAAATAAAATACTCTGTGAATTGAACAGGAACTGTTCACTAAAAATGCGTGTTGTTTTCTGGACCAGTAGGTAGATTTAAACAAAAAACCATGTACCTATGTTTGAATAAAAATCGTTCTTAAAAATTGGCGACCGAAAAATATTTGTGAGACGTACGAAATGCTTTATTATTATATTTTAAGGTATTAAAAATCCACATTCTAATAACTACATGTAATATTAAGGTAATGAATAGATTCAGGCGTTACTTTGCGGAAATCCATATTTAATAATAACAAATACTTTTAAAAGTATCCTAAAAAACATTAAATAATATTTAAATAATACACTTAAAAAAGCATAAAATTATATATCTAGTGACAATTCCGCCTAATTTTCCTGTTATCTACGTGACGTCATAAACATCACGCAGCCTAACCGGAAGAATACCCGACTAGTTTCGCTTCTAAACGAAGCATCTTCAGGAGGTCTTGACTTACCGAGCGCACGATCGTCTCGATCGTGCGCTCGGTAAGTCAAGACGAAGTAAAAAAATTTTTTAGTCTCGCTCACGCAGCCTAACCGGAAGAATGGTTAGGCTGCGTGATGTTTATGACGTCACGTAGATAACAGGAAAATTAGGCGGAATTGTCACTAGATATATAATTTTATGCTTTTTTAAGTGTTTTATTTAAATATTATTTAATGTTTTTTAGGATACTTTTAAAAGTATTTGTTATTACTTGTAATATTATTATAACTTGCCTATAACTACTACCTATTTCACTCATGTCAATCACTTTCCTTCACTCTATTCACATATTTTTATTAATTGAGACATTTTTTTCGCGGGATAAAAGGAAATACGTGTCCATTAAAAAGACACACATGTACCGGCAACTATATGTAGACTATAAAAAATTTTTACTTACTAGTAAGTAAAATTGTTTTATAGCATTAAGTAAAATTATTTTACCTTTCAGTTTCCAGGTAATCAAAAAAGTTATCTCTGGATACGTTTTTGACGAATTCATGTAACTTAAAACATCACATAAATATATCTTACTCGTCATATTTTATATGTAAATATGTAAGTACTTGAAGTTATTTTTGGTGAAAAAATCGCGCGGTTAGGTATTGTTAAAAAACAACAAACCATTCGCTCGTCACTGCGGCGTAGTCACGACACTCGAGACTGTCTGCGGTACGAACGAGCGCAGGCCGAGATCGAGGCGCGTAGGTATAACTCGCGTTTCGTCCGTTTCTATGAAGTTAAAATACTGTATAGATAACATTACCGTGCCATAATGCTTTTATTTAATTAAGTTTTGTTTTTCTAAATATAACTCCAAAATTATTCATTATAATCAGTAGGTAGGTACATAATTGCTTTGTTATCCGTATATATATAAAAATTACGTGTCCCGTTGTTTGTCCGCGATGGACTCCTAAACTACTGAACCGATTTTGAATTTGAATTCACGTGTGCAAATCCAAATTGAAAGATAGGATAGCTTACATCTCAATTTATAGTCGCAATTACCCGTGCAAAGCCGGGGCGGGCCGCTAGTCTTACTACAAATTATAACGCGGCCTCATATTATATGACCTGAACTATAAAGATAGGTACTTACAGACGTATTTATTATAATTATTATGTTACCTATCTACTTACATTGATATCAACAAGCAGATACCGATATATATACCTACCTATATTGAATCATGTTTTTTTTTATTTTAACTACATATACCTACGAATGTTTTATGGCCAGCGGGTACCCTAACCTACCTGATAGCGGCGGCGGCGCGCGGCTATAAAAAATGGAATCCTTCGGAATAAAAAATGTTTACAATTTTATATTCCAAAGAATTAAATAGCCACGTGCTATTTAACAGCTGAGCATGAACGTGAATTGCGAGTGCGATAAATATGAAAGGGCGGCCGGGAGGAGGGTGCCCTCTTCCACCCCTTGCTACGTCGCCGACACCGCCGCGCGGTCGGTGATCTCGTTCGAAGCCAGGCCCGCCGCGCCGGACCACGCGTCTCTTCCACTGATCATAGAAAGTATCGTTATATTCTGTGTCCACATCGGCAGCCGTCCGCAGCGACAACGCGCCGCGCCTTCGCGCCGCCGTGCGCCGTTTATACTTATTTATATTCTCTGCCACCACTGCGTGAAGTTGCACTTGTGTGCGTGCGATAGACAGAGAAAGGGTCATGTCCGTAATTCGTCAGACAGAGACAGCGCACTTGTCGCTGTATGTGCGCTGTTCTCGATCCGTATCCTACCTACACGCGGCGGCGGCGATGGCGGCACGGCAACGCCGCGCATTTTATGCCAAGAGCACACAGTTTAGAGTTACGCGGCGCCGCGTCACCGCGCCGTGTTCATTATTTAGCTTGTGATTTTAAGAGTGTGTTCATTTTGTATTTATTATCTGTTCAGTATGGCGACTTTACCGAAACGAATGCGAGAAAATAGTACAAGCTCGGACGAAGCGGCAGATAATGGTTCGAATACTGTAAAACATAACGAGATAGAAAAACCTGGAAATTATTATTTTGTCGAGATCAATTCTAACCAGATTGTATTAAAACCAACCTATGTACGACACATAAGACCCGCACAACCAGAATCTATCCAAACCACATCAATCCAATCAAAACCAGAACAAGATTCGTCTGATGAAAACAGTATGCCTGAACAGCAGGATGAAAGTCACATTAAGGGCGAGCCAGGGACGTTAAATCAAATTGTTCACAAGGAAAAGTCAACTAGTACGAGAGAATTAGAAACCGAAACTAATATAAAAAGTACTAATCAGAGCCATGGGATAGAAATTAATAATCGACCAGATACCTCAAAACAAGTCCATTCAGATTATATACCACAAAGCAGTAAACAGCATCATGAATCAAGCGCAGAGGAACAGGATAGTGAATGCGAGTATAGTTCAGAGTCAAGTTCTGATGTTTCAGAAACTGAACTTGCACAAGATCCAAGCGTAGATGACGTTCCTTGGAGCACCGATTGTAACTCTAAGATAACTATACCATTTACCAAAAGCGGACAAATTAATGTGGCTTTGTCCACAGACCCTTACGACATTTTCCGATGTATAATTGACGATGATTTTATAGATGAGATTACGTTCGAAACCAACAAACGCGGCTTTTCAGTTTACTTCCATTATTGGAAAGATTTAGCGCGCGATGAATTTCTTATATTCATTGGATTACTTATTCATACTGGAACCTTTCATTTAAGTCGCATAAAAGACTATTGGAAACAGCACCGTCTGCTCCACATACCATGCTTCTCCAGTTTCATGTCACAGAACCGTTTCATGCAGATTTTAAAGTGCTTGAGCTTTTCAAACGAGCCTTCAGAAAGTAATTGCTTACTTAAAATCAAACCGATTATAGATAAATTTAATAATAAAATGAATTTGGTGTGCTATCCCGGACTTAATCTGAACGTGTACGAATCGATGGCATTGGTTAAAGGTAATTTACTGCTAGGAGAGTCTTTAACCAAAAAGAAACCCAAGAACAAGTGTAAAGGAATTCGCATGCATGTACTCGCAGATCCTGAAGGTATGGTTCTCAAAATAAACGTGACAGAAAAGTTGTCAGAATTTCAACGAGTCGCTTTATATTTGTTAAAGGAAAAGATGAATAGTGGACACGCAGTTTATATCAGCGAGGAATATAATTCTGTTAAGCTTGCTGAAACATTGCTCCATGGACTGACTTACTGCACTGGCCCTATCAGTAGTTCATTAGTACCCGAGATATTGAAAAATTCAGAAGACGATCGCCAACACGTATCCGTTTACCGTATGGGTGTCCATGTTTGTAAAACAAAGAAACAATTTTTCATCTCGACACAGCATGACGAGCAGTTAATAAATACGCTGACCACGAAACAACCGAAACTACCCATAGCCAGAAAACCTACGCCTGTTGTGATGTACAACAGATTCATGGAGAAGGATTTACAGGAGAAGTTAATGGAAAACTACCCTTGTAGGACGAACGCCTTGAAGTGGCATAAGAAGATATTCATTCACGTGCTTCACTTGGCTATGATAAACGCTTCACAATTGCATGCTAAACTTTTTAGAGAGCCTTTTAACCTCCCTGATTTCCGACTTCAAGTATTGGAGAAGTTAATTCTGAATAATGGCAGGGCTTTTGCCCATCATGGACAATCTACCGAAGTACATGTTCTGACGAAAATACAGTTAGTGAAATTGAGACCTAGGAAGGACCGAGGATCTGTGGTGTTAAGGAAAGAAGTGGTAAGGAAGTTATGCGAAGGATGCAAGGCAGCCAAGAAAAGAGTAAGTACGACGTTCGAATGCCGGCAGTGCGTAGGCGCACCAGGCTACTGTTTGTTGTGTTTTTCTGAAATGCATCGTACCACTCCCGTTGACATAAATTGGGCGGCAGTTAATCAAAAGAAATCGTAAGCTATCCTCACTGGAGACAGTGTCCACGAAGAGTCAACCGCAGCGTCGCTTTAACATCATTGTATTTGCTGGTGTATACGAATACCACTGATTCTATGAAGCCAGCCTCGATCTATGTTGGTCGTTAAAAATCGTGGCAAAGTGGATGTTTTGTATGAGTATTGCATGCATAACTATTGCAGCATCACATAGACACATTAAAAAAAAGGACAAGTAATTTAATAAAATATTATATAATTAACATTGCCAACTATTGAAAGTAGTATAAGCTAGTGTTGTACACTTTGAGTATACATACCTTATGAATGTATACTCTAAGAGTGTACATAGTTGATTAAGTAATCTCTCATTTAATTAAAAATATTAGGTGTAAAGATGTTTCTTTATCATTTCTTTTGCCTATAATCTACTTTATAATTATCCTACCACTTTGGCGCGGTCGTTTTCTATTAAAACACACATATTATACTACTTCTGATTTAACAAGTTTAAAGCTAATTGCAAAATTAGTATTGTTTGTAGTACAACGTAAGTTGCGTTATTGTAAAAATAAAAATAAAACAATGAAAAAGACTGTTTTTTATGTAGTGTTTTATTGTTTTATTGTAATGTGATCTAAACCAACAGTTTTAACGGTCTGTTAATGCGTTACCTTATAATGTGTGAAGACCGACTCGCACTTGGCCGGTGTTTTGTTCGTCCCATGGAAGGTCATTGAACTAACATAACACCGGCCGGAACACACCGTTAGGTGCTTGGCGACAGATTTTCTACTTGAGGGTGGTATTCGGCCAGGCTGGCATTCGCAAAATACTGACTACTAATAAGGCTCAACGTGCCCTCCGAAGCACGGAAGCGCTCAGTAGTAATGTCATCAGCGGTCACCCATCCAAGTCATGACCGCGGCGGACGTTGCTCAACATTGCTGATCGGTTGAGAATGGCTAAGCAAACTTCGCTACGAGCGCTTTAAATTTGCCACGCTGGGTATTCGTCTTGGGGATTGCAATGAATGACAGCAGTTCTTTAGTAGGCGCTGGTGCCCACTTCTGGTGTTTGTCGCAGCTTACGAATCTCACAGGAAGATATGGGGGCTATGTTTCACAAAACATGTTCCGGTCCCTTAATCGGGGCAATCCTAATGACACCACTTAATGGGGGGCAAGCATAATGAGATCAATTCAGCAGCTTCTTTGCCAGAATAATGCATTTAGGCACTGTCTAGCTCGAGCCAGGTATCGAACTAAGGGCTCGAGATTCAAGTACAATTTCGCCACTCGACCAAGAAAACAAAGTCACATCACAATTAAAGTCAAAATCATTTATTCAATTGAGGCGTCTATTACACTCTTATCAGGTGTTAAGGTCAATTACAAATTTTAATATTGAAATATTCTACATTAAACTGCCACGTTCAACAAAAACAATGTAAGCCACTGCGAGAAGAACGGGCAAGAAACTAGTAAGAAACATATAGCAGAAGAATATTCTGATTTCTCGAAACTTTAAAGTTGTAAATTTTAAGTTTCTCCTAACTTTATAGTTATTTAGAAAACTGGAATAAATAAAACGTACAAGCCTATTCAATTATATGTTCAATACATGAACACAAAAATCACCGAAATCGGGCAATATTAAGAGGTAGAAAAAAGCTTTTTCTTTTTGTATGGAGAAGTACGCGCTATATAATCCTATTATGTAATCGCAAACAATGTAGAAGATTTCTTTTTAAAATTTCCTTAGTCATTCTTAACGGATGAAGTCTGCCAATATCTAGTTATGTATACATAGATAATAGGTAAGTATAGTATGGCTTCAACTCAATTAAAGTGGGTGGTCGTTGCTAGACGGAACATGCCTTCGATAAGAACCAATGACATTCTCCTATGCCGATGAAGTCAGCACACAAAATGACAATTTATACGCGACTCCGACCCCACAGAGACGCGACTGCGTAATTTCAATACGACCTAATCGACTGGATAGGTACCCCCCTTAGTAAGTGTTATTAATGACATTGAAGAAAGTATGTATTCTATCTAGTCTATTGAATCGACTTTCCTCTATTTCAACCGACTTCAAGAAAAGGAGGAGGTTCTCAATTCGTTGTATTTTTGTTGTTGTGTGTTAGGTACCTTATAACTCTTTACAGGGTGAAGCGATTTTGATGATATCCATACTAATATAATAAATGTGAAAGTAACTATGTCTGCCTCGCTTACACGCCAAAACAACTGGACCGATTTGGATGAAATTTGGTATGGAAATAGTTTGAGACCCGGGGAAGGACATAGAATAGTTTTTATCCAACTGGGCAAAAAGAGGTTAATATTTTAAAAAAAACAGAAAGATGGTGCTGTTTGTCATGTGGTCCCATTTAAATTTTTAGCGAGATCTACCGAATAGTACCAATTTGAGTATTCCCAATAATGCGTATTTTATTTTTGAAGTCGGTATTATTTTGTTAAATTTTTTATCACTTCATATTGTTGTTCATACATATACGTAGTAATATGTTGCGTCTTATCTCTTTTCAGTACGTAGGCATTCTAGTTATCATGTGTCTATCTTCAGATAGGAGTTTTATAAGGGTATCATCGAGTACAGATCTTCACTCGCGAAGGCGCGCCACTCCTCAGGCAATTATAGATGTAAAATTAGTACAGGTACATTCGTTCGTTTCTACACGACATCTTATTGTGTGTGTAATTGATACATACAGCAACACAATAAAATCTAAAATCACCCGTGTAAGCAGTAAAATTCAAAGTATCTAAAGTCAAAGAATATAGAGATTCACCCCTTTGTGAGTGAAAATGTCTTTAGATGTAAGCTGTACCCGTGAGTATGATCGGTAATCTAACCTTTAAATTTTTATCATTCTCATCTTCATATCCTTAGCCCATGTTGTGGAGTCACTCACATGTTTCCCTAACAACATAAAAGACAATAACTACAAGAACATGTAGAAAGTTTTAGCTTTAGTATTAAGCTGTCTGCCCGTCTAAATTTCCGCGACCTTTAAAAGAAGACCTTTACGCGTTTTGTGTCAGGTATTTCAACGTTTTAAAGACGAGAAATCGAAACTTTGTGAAGACCTTCATCGTTTGCGTACTTGGCTGGATGGCTGAAGCTAGCTTCTAACCTCAAGACAATACCGAACTACAAAATCTGTACCTACGCACCTTACACTTTGAACCTGAACCTGTCCTTGAGAGCCAATCTAAATCGTATGCCTATAAGTGTGCTACATATACAAACACTCCATCATCTCACCAACATGTGAGGTTGGCCGTGGTCAAATGATCAGAGTTTATGAATATGATACAAGCAAAACAAAAATTCCAAAGTTCTATCGCAACAGTAACATTTCACTAGTTAGCACGTATTGCAAGATAATTGGAGCCATTCATCATAATAAGCATAAATTAGCGTATGAGTCTAAATACATCTCAATCAGGCGTATGTTTCGACATGGCACTTAGCATTAGCATGTACATAAGTAGAATGGACGTGGCGTGGGTGGTATTCAGACAGAAGCACTCGAAGGCATACATAACAACATACACGAATAAATTAAAAGGATTACTTCCAAATATGATTAAAAAGTAATCGCTGAGCTAAAATCACATTTTGCCCACCTGGTGCCTTAACAACTATGCTATCGGGCCTGCCTCGACTGAGGCGGAATGGGTCCAAGATGGCTATTAAAGATGTATCACTAATGGATGCAGACGAAACTATAACAAGAACGTCTAACTTGAGAACGTGAGTTCCTTCAAATTAGTTTTTAAAATATAGGAATAAATCTTAAGGGATTCGAGTCCGATTGAGTCAAATTAATCAAACTTTTTCATTATCATCAGCCGGAAGTCCACTGTTGAACAACGACCCTCATAGAACGTGCAGTGATCAGCTATTATTAATTTGTTTTCATCGGCTCCTTATGACTCTTAAGATGCCATCAGACCATCTAATCCTAGTCAAAGTCTAGACATATATTAATGGTGTGGTAGATACCTAATTAATACTAATAACAAAACTATGGAGACTGGGGTAAAGTAACGATCTAGCAAATTGAATGACAGGTAACAGCTGGATGGGAAAGGTTAGTGATTCTCTTTAGAAGTGCCATGCAATTAGAGAAACGAGTACAGAAGACTGATCATGATGATTTGCTAGAAATCCTAAAACATTATAGCTAAACAACCTATTAAAGGTGGAAAAGCCTTTGGTGTATTGAGGCCCGAAAAATAGCCTATCTATAATATAGTGTAAGAAATGTCTCTTGCTAGGGCAGTTGCCGGGATTCAACATACATAATGTTGAATTCCGGCAACTTAAGTAGAAAAGAGGACAAAGGTTGACGAGATTGATTAATTTACTTGTGAGAAGTTGCCCCTCAGGTAGTCAGGCAAACATTCGTAATGTGCCCTTCCACTTCTACCCAGCCAAATTTTCAGACCACCCGAACGCCTCCACATTATATATCGCCAAAGCACGAAGCACAAAGCACGGAAGCGCTCAGTAGTGAATGCCACCAGCGGTCATCCGTCCAATCATTGACAGCACAGAACATTGCTAGGTTATAATCGACAAGGCAGCTCCTACTAGCGAAGGTGGTAAACGATAAAGATCCTTGAAAAGTGTGTGGTTATATCAAAGCAACTATCAAATATAATATGTGACTGAACATTTTTAATTTCACCGTCACTTTTCCTTGACCTCACCAACGTACCAATTTACATATTTCGTAAGATCAAATTGCTAAAATCACGTTTAATTACGAGTGGAACACTTCTGCAATAGATATGCATAATTATTTGCAATCTATGCTATTGTTGATGACGTGAGTTTCCCTGACTGTCTGAACGTTGAAGTCGTGATGATTTATGACTCCAAAAAAATAGAAACTTTTCTATTTATTTATAGGTATATCTGTATCTAATCTTAACTAAATATACCGGCTAGAACTCAAGGTGTTTGGTCGAGCAGTAAAGAAGAGAAAAAATATGTAGGTATGTAAATGTATGATGGTAAACAGACCTAGAAAGTGCTATTAAAGACAGCTGCTGAAAACACACAGATAGGTGCTAGGTGGTAGCTAATCAGGCGAGAAACTCCCTAACTCGCAAATTACCCTACCACCATGTTCAAGTCGCACTGGGATAGAACCATGGAGCCCCACGCTATTGCCGCTGCAGGTGGTAGCCCCGCTTCAACTCCCATATCTTCAATATAATATGACTTTTATTTGAGGGTATCCGAAACTATGTATAACCAGGCCTGGCTCACTCCGCACTTTACATTTTTAGATACAAAGCTACAGATAAGCACATACATAGGCGTTTTCGTCCTGACGGGATTATTCTACGGTGCGTGCCGCGTCAGAAGGGATCAGAGATATGCGTGCCTTTAGGATAGAAAGAGAGACACCTTGTAAGGTCTTGTACATATTAGGCATACTTTGCGAACTAAAGTGCACTTTATTGCTTCCTAGCTAGAGTCGCTTATTTATTGGAATGGCTTTGCGGAGTCATCCCTTTGGTCCTTTTTATTCTGTGGTATACTAAAAAAATATAGGATCAAGAGCTGGCAAACAAAGTCTTTAGAAATAGCTAGTGTTACAACAGTCGCGTGTACTCTTGCAGATCAGCGCTGGTATTGTTCGCCTTCCGCGTCGATGTTGATATTTTCCCATGGCCTGCGGTGCTCCACTTTGTTCATATTGTTTTCTCGATCTAACTTCAAGATTAAGCTACTCCCATGAAATGACACTAAATAACAGATAATGTATTTACTATAAGTATCAAGACATTTAAGCGGGCGCTGACGGGTGCCTATGGCGGTTGTTATTTTTTTTGTTTCTAGATCGTCTAACTTTTAACAATATCTGATATTTTTTTAATTAATTGAATTGATTACATTTGTTTGTATGGTTAAACAAAATTTTTAATGTTTTGGGGGTAATTTATGGAATCGCGTGAATTTATGTTTAGTAACTATTCAAGTTAATAAGAACGTTATTGTTTCACTAACAAATATCAATGTCATGTAGAATGGTAACCAAACCTTTCAAGAAGCGTAATAAAACTGTTACTATTTTCAATTTCCCGCGATATGTATGAGTTTCCACCTTGAATTGGAAACTTTTTAAAGTACTAGGTAGCAATCATCAGGACGCAAAGAATCCTCACTGATGATGGATCTCGTATCCAAGTTTCCCTTTTGACGCGTCGCAGTAATAAATCGAACTTAAGTAACGGATGACAACTTTTCAGAAATTGTATAACCTTGTTAACATATATTTTAAGATGTTTCTGTGTATTAGAGATTACTTATATTATATGGACTCTACTTAAATATCTTTCTATCTCAAGAGGTGACGAAGTAAAAAAATATCAGAAGGTGAGCAGCAGCGCTTACACTGAGATCCCAAGACAACTACAAAGCATGGGGAGATGGGGGAATATGGCAAACCCCCCCTCAAGATTCGCTCGCCTCTCTACTTTTGCCCACATGTTTACCTACAATGTATGGACAAATATCTATTATGGTATAAGTGTGGACAAATACTGTAAATACAGTTATCGCATACGTGCCTCTGCCTATACAGTAGTAGTACTGCACAGGTGTGTCACATATAGGAATGTCTAAGGAAGCGGTATTTTTAGAAGGGTATGTGACAGGTCAGAGATCGCAGCGTGTGGGTCAGATGAATGGGCATGAATGGCGCGCTTTGACTTGCCACTACACGCTCTTGAATGGCGGCTGTCTGTTACTGTACATTACTGGTACCCGACGACACAATTTTATTTATGAGATAAAGATAACGTAGTCGTTGAGGAAATTAGTGAATGACCACAGTACAAAAATAGCTATCGTTATGTATTTTAGATTATACATTAGACTGAGGAGTATAATCGGCCAATATGTCTAGCATTTGTGGACTATGAAAAAGCCTTCGATTCAATCGAAACCCATGCGGTACTGCAGTCTCTTCAGCGATACTAAATCGACTGTAGGTACATCGAAGGGCTATGCTTTATGCTATGCTATGAAACGCTCCATGTCGATTCGCCTACAGGGCAAAAGCACGGAACGGAGCCAATCCAACTGCAACGAGGCGTGAGACAGGGAGACGTTATTCCTCCGAAACTGTTCACGAACGCATTGGAGGACGTTTCTAAGCTCTTGAACTGGTCAGAATTCGGCATCAATATCTATGGCGAATTCATCACTCACCTTCGTTTCGCCGATCACATAGTAATAATGGCAAAGTCGCTTGAGGAACTTAGTACAATGCTCAGCGACCTCAGTATTTTCCAAGCATGTGGATCTTATAATGAATATTGACAAGTCTAGACTTATGGCACTGAGACGTGGCCCTTACCAAGACGCCTGTCAAGCGTGGGGATTACGGCAAATTATCCCTAATGGGGAAGACCTTGTACAAAGGTGGACATTCCGGTTGAAGATAATGATGATAAATATTAATTTAGGCTATCCGTCATACTAAAACATATTCTCTGAAAATGTCAAACGATGGACAACAGTCTTACTAACAAGGTTCCATTTTCTAGTGAGGAACCTGAGACAGCACGTGTTTTTTTTAATCGACTACAAAAAAAAGAGGAGGTATTCAATTCGTCTGTATTTTTTTTATGTTTGTTATCTCAGAAATTTGGACTGGGTAAACAAGTCCAAAACTCTCAAACAAAAAAAAATACCTAAAGATGGAATAGACTTCAACACTCAGTGTGAAATAACTTGTCGAAGTCGGTACCATGCGTACAATATTGTGATAATAGGTAGTTTTGAACTATCACGGTACCGACTTCAACAAGTAATTTCACACTTTTGGGTGTAGAAAGCGGTTCCATTTTTGGATAAAATATTATTTTAAGAAAGTGTAAGTATTTGTACTAAAAACCTAACAGAGAGGTTGAATAAGAGTCACTTTACGAGCAACTGAGTTGAAAAATAATCGTATACTCTTAGTCATATTCAAATTATTGTTTATCGAATCTGTGTCACCGAACCGCATTAGCTGAAGTCACGTGTGGCAATACAGACTTAGTGCCTTAATTGGCAATCGCTATTAATACTTTTAATCGTCGACCGCTCCCGGTCATTTATACCCATACAACTACACCACAACCAAATAAGTAATAAAATAACTATACACTACAGTTAATTATTCAGAATGGGTGTTTCCACTTTATACAAACTTGTAATAATATGGACAACACGATCAGAAATCTGCCGATTGTAGTGTTGGCCCAGTGGCAATGACTATGAACTGCCGGATATGGGTCCAAAAGGTCAAGTACAAAATCTGTCGCCAATCACCTAACGGTGTGTGTGTCAGAATGTGAAGCTGTCAGAAGTAAGCAAATTCTCTTTCTAGGTTAAGGATGTTTACCATCTTCGACCACATCACTTTAATCAAAGAACTGTTTTAAGCTGTTTCATATCGTCCTTTTGGATGTCGTTAAAAGATACTGAAGAAAAATATACACCAAATGCAGGTCGGCACGAGTAGGGGTGTGTACTATACATTAGGCGAACGACGAGGCTCTTCATTTGGGTTCCGTACTAGAAAAGGGACCCTATTTCTAAGCCTCGGCTGTGTCCGTCTGTCTGTCTGTCCGTGCGTGTGTCCGATTCTAAATAACTATATATACCAACACTTACTGCAATAATGACCATAAATCCAAAACTACAATAATGTTATTGTGTCTTCCACTGTGCTGTTAGATAATGCATATTATATTTTCTACCAACCCCAACATTTGTGCGATAACTGTAGCAAGATGACCAATTGTTGAAGACTTTATTGTAAAAGAATACAAAGGCAACAATTTTACTATTTCAATGCAATTACTCATACTGTTTTTATAAAGACACCAAACAAATTTAGACGCCACTAAGCCAATATTACCATAACAGATAGAAAACACCTCTAAATATGGAGAAGCCGTTTATTTATCTTAAGACCTGTATTGCCTCCAAATATATTTGTATTGTAATCACATTTACATAAGCACCGGAAGGAATAGATCAGACGGATTTATGATATTTTTAGGTATTTGGGACGGTTTTGATTACCACTTTAACAAGTAAACGCCTACTGGGGTCTGATTGCGATTAGGGACATCCGATGAAAATGTGTCACTGTGTCATTTCTACTTTTGATAATTATCAACAAACATTTAATATAGTATCACCTCCCTAAGTTGCTTCACACTCAAGCCAAATTAAATACATTTTTTATTGTCTGCCTTTATTTGTTTGTATAATACAAATGTTAACTTGAAGATGACTCAGCTGAGGACCGATCGACAGAGTAATATTTTTAATGAATATAAATACATAATTTCACACACATAATAAAGTGGGCTAAATTATTATTATAAACTTAATTCTGATTCTTATTTATTTCTATTTAATTTAATTTTCGGCAGCTGCTGCGGAGGATGCTGCCTGTAAAAAGCGGCTGAAGTATGCGGCGTTGGAGCCACAATATTATTTTGTGCCCATTGCCGTGGAGACAATGGGCTGCTGGGGCACTGAGGCTAAAAGTTTGGTTAGCGAAATTGGGCAAAGGTTGAGGAAAAAAACGGGTGACTCCCGCTCCAGCTCGTACCTGGTGCAAAGGTTGGCCATAGCTATCCAGCGTGGTAATGCCGCCAGTGTAATGGGCACTTTTGCACCAGGTACAGTTAGGGGTGGGTTATTTGATTGACCATTACTCTTCCAGTAATTGAATTTAATATTATTTTTGACATTAATATATAAGCATAGGAATAGTTAGAGGCTAATATTTATATGATAATATTATATGTCTTGTTTTAAAATAAAATTAAATATTTATATATCGATTAAATCAATTGTAATTATTTAATTTGTAATTGTCTTCGAATGGATCTGTATTATCTGTAATAAATTAATATTATTATTAATAAGTAATAAAACCAAATTAAGTTGACCAATGGAATATTATTTTAATACATTTCTATGTAGGTAACCTTAAGTTAATTCGTTAGTTAGAATACCATTCATATTAACACGTGCTTTGTTTCAAGAATGCAAAAAATGATTCTAATATTGTAGATACTGATCTTATACTGAACAAATCTCACGAAGACCTTGATTTAAAATTACAAATTTACTATATATATGTATTTTTTGTGCATATCTGAAATAAAACTGTCACATTTAAATAATTTTATTCCAGCTGTTTGATAGTAACTAAAAACCTTCTTTACATATAATAAAAATTAACTAAAAACTTCTTTACAGAAACTAAAAGAAAGCGAAACAATTATTTTCTAATAATAATTAAGTTTAATTAAAATATTTGGAGGTTATATAATTTTTTGGCTGCATTTAATATATACTCTTTTATACATGTGAACCGGAAGCGCAAAAAAACTTATTTTTGGTACTTCTGAGACGCATCAAACCAGATATGTACAAGATGCAGAGTGAACAACATATTTACTTTTAGAAATCCTTACACACATCAATCAATAACTGATCACCAACCGTACATCATGAAAGTCAACAACAAGCCCTAATATTATGGTCAAACATAGGCCATCCATAACCCATAAGCTGTCGTCTGTCGACCACAGCGCAGCTGTGTGCAGTGGGTCAACAACCAGTAAGGGCCAATTCGCCATAACCTCGGACCCGTTAGGGGCCGTTTCTCACGCCTTCAAAACAATACATGGGCATATTTGCATTCACTTCAACTTATAAGATGGAGATGGAATCTTCAAAAGGAACCTTCAATCTGTGCCCATAAGGTTGGATATTGAAGTACGTTCAGAAACCAACTGTTAGTATTGGTATTGGGTATCGATGACGAATGGCAAAGAGCGGCAGAAGTTTGATGCCGGATTGTTTACACGACTAATTGATTTGGACGGTCAATGCTCGGACTATTCGACTGAGCTGCGCTGCGGCAGGAAGCGATGGCATTGAACGGGATCAGCGAGAAAAGTTTGTGCGAGTCTTTTGTTAGTATATGCAATTAAAGAAATTATGGTTAGATAGTCTTGAGGCAATCCAGCTCCTTGACAACAAAGACATAGTGAGAAGGCTAAAAAGGACAAACCCTTTTGAGTTAGTGTAGTTAAGTGACAGTGATAAGTAGTGAAGTGAGTGCTACATACAAAGAACACAAGAACACATAGTGTCTTCCCCTTAGAGACAATAATATAGGTGTTAATGGACACATTCTTAACTTTACTCGATTTAGCAGTTTAAGTCAAACTAAAATTACTCATTAGTCCATATTGTTGGCTAGATTGTAATATAATGACGTACTAAGTACATCATGAGAAAAAGTTAGCGAGAATGTGTGTTTAATGCATTTAGATATAAAGAAGAAGGAATTTAAAAATAATGAGAAAGTTATAATAAATCATCAATTCCAGAAGCATAAAAAAATCCCATATTTTCGGGTGGCTTTTTTGTGGGAGAGTAATGTTACTGGTGATTTGGGCCATAATAGGGCCAATTTTATTTTTTGCTGATCCTGGTTCAATTCTCACGTCCAAAAGTTACCTATAAGGTACTTACTGACATAGAATTTATCAGTAGTAATCCGGAGTCTGATAGGACCAAAAACTGTCTGGCGCAACGTGGGGATGTTCAGACCCTTCTGTCTATTGGATAACGGAACGGCATAACGGTAACAACAAATCTAAAACAGCGAAGGAATGGAACATCGTCCCAGCATCTGTGTTCTCTGAGAGCTACAATTTGGAAGTCTTCAAGTATATAGTGAACAGGTATCTTCTAGGCAAGCATGCTCCACCGTCGACCGCGTCGTCGATTACCATCAGGTGAGATTGTGGTAAATGCTTGCCTATTAAAAATATAAAAAAACTGTAACTAATTAATATGTGAGGGACGTTGAACATTGAACTAAAATTCTAATTAAATTATTTCTCAGGGGTCTTCCAATACATGAGAATGTAGACAAAAAATTAAATCTTTTGCACCCTGGCGTATCACCGTCGTCGTACCCTGGGGTGTCACCGTCCAAAACTCATTGAGAAGAGTATTATATTCATACTTTGTAGCTAAAATAATAAATAAATGAGGGGACGTCAATGTGGTAAATTCTTAACGTCAAAAAATATGTTTGAAATCTATCGTAATGTATACCATAATATCATCTACCTATTTAACCAACAGTATTATTATTAATTAGTTAACTGCCAGCATGCTGGGCACGCTGCCAACTGGGAGTGGGCTGGAACATTTGGACTGCCTATGAGTCTGCTATGACTTATAGGTTGTCTAAATGCTTTTATTGTAGTAGCTGTAGTGTTGTATATACCGGCACCGGAGGGTAAAAAAAAACAACAGTTTTACTGAAAACGCCGATTTATAAATTTACTTTATATATGCTGCCATCAAAACCATTTTTTTTTTCTCTCACGGTTTATTGCAATTCAGACCTGTAATAGATCAAAGTCCCTTACGCACTTAGTCGGTTTATACTATCCTAGTTACTAATCCACCGACAGAAACAAGACTTGTATCAATTCATCTTTCCAATGAACTTTTTTCAACTCTCTAATTCGCTGTTGGTGCCCTTATTAGGCGAGTTTGTGCCGTAATACTGCCATAACGTTAGAGAATGGTAGTGCCGTGACATTGCCCCCGGCTGTCAAACTTGTCAAGTTGAAGGGCGGTCGCGGAGCCGGAGCCAGGTCGACGGCATCCGCCGGTCATGCGTGACCGCCCCGCTAAGGGCTACCATTGGGCGCTCTACTCCCATCCTGTATGTTGTAACACTTTAACCACAGTGTGCGGTGGTGCTTAGGTAAGGTGATCGAATCGACATAACGACAAGTTGCGTAACTGATAGCTGGGTACTATCGACATTTCACTATCATAGATGTAAGATTCCGGGAGCATCCCGCTTTCGACACTTCACCATATTGAAATGTTGAGCTTGACATTAGTATAAGCTTATGCTATTGTTTTATGAGATAGGAGAGCAAACAACCATGCGTGAGAAGACACACCGGGACCTACGGGCATTCGCAATACCAAAGTATATTTGAAGAAGGAATATGTTCCCTTCTTGAAGTAAATTTCAGTAAAATAGTATGTACGTCGGGATTTGAAATGGATTAAAAAATCAAAACCTTTCACGAAGCCAATTATGTTTTGATCCCATGGGATAGGCGGCGAGGAGCGCATTGCCTAAGTTCCGGACTTCGGACTGCTACTGAGAATTTCTATGTCAAAATACCCAAATAACTAACGGATCCGAGGATCGAACCCAATACCTCCAGACTCCAAAGCGAGGGAGTCGATTTATGAAGTACAAATATATTTAATTATTGGAAACTAGCTGCATCTCGTGTATCACCCGCGTAGACAAACATAAAAAGTGATGAATGATGATGACGATGAAGAGTATCTTGTGTATCTTGAATTAACCAGATCTAAACGAATTACATTTCAAGTTTAAATTTCAAAGAAGCGATTCTATTGGAAGTCTTTCCTATTACACCGCTCATCTTCCTGGTGAACAGGATACATCTCTGCTAGACACGCACCCCAAAGACCCCTATTATACCTCTATATACATATAGTAATGAAATTAATGATGTGACTTCAACAAATAAAAGTTGGCCACTTAAAAATCCCCACCAAACAAAAATTTCATTCAACGATACCAGCTTAAACTATGATCCTGTATAATATAATATATAGGGTCCTAAATCCTACATAGTCTTATCATTCACAATCAAACGTGGAAAACAACTCATTCCATTCATGTGACAACTTTCTATCAAGGAAGGGAGCGTTAACTTTCGATTACGAAACCGAATCAAAGCTGAACCATCTTCCAAACACTTTCTTGTCCGCTGCTTGTTACGAAATATCACGGCTTGATTTGTTGAGGTCCATGGTGACATTTTCAAAAGCATGTCATCAAATGTCAGCTATGCTCTCAAGATGTCACGAGATTATGAAATGTATTATGAATTTACGACGTTCCTGGTTGATTGGGGACGATTCAACCGAGAGATTAAGTATTGAGGACGCTTGGGACTTTCTCCTGATCGAAAGTTTACGACGCAATCACCCATGAGCTGTAAATTACGAGTATGTACAGTGAATATGGCTAGTTGGTGCTTGGTCCAAACTGACGAAAACCCTATTGTGGTGACTCTCAATTATCTCTCATACCACCGCAGTGTCATTAATTCTCTCCCAAAGTCCTAGGTGAGCCTTCACGAAGGAATCTATTACTTCTATTGCAAGGGAAAAATTTAAAATCCCACTGAGCATTCCTCTGCAAGCAATTTGATTTCAAGAGCATTTGCCACACTGCCATCAAACCAAAGTCACGAACTTCGATCGTACGATATAAATTTAGCAGCAACTGCCGAAAATGTTAATATTTGAGAACTATATTTTTAATTTTCTGTTTGTATTTGAAATGAGCATCTGCCCACTTGGACACGGGGCTTGGATACGTATCCTCGGTAAATTAAAGATATATACCACGCTAAAATGAGTCATTACATACACACTTCTCTGCTAAAGAAGTCAAAAATGGTTATCTAACTTTCGCAATTATTTATCGACAATGTTATTTACAATTGCGTGTGCTGACCAAACATTGAACTACCATCCGTAATATTTCGGAGATATAATAGACCAAACAAGAAACACTATTATGATAGAAAAAATCTCCAATATAGTTTAAGGAAAAGCGTCCAAAGATCAAGTATTCTTTGGGTTGATAATAAATAATATTCCGAGACTAAAACTCAACCGAGCTCACAACTAACAGATACATATTAATTTTATTACATTGTTAAAAACCGCCTTCACATTCAACCGAACAAAGGCATAATGACACCGATTCAAAAACCATAAAAGATATATTAAAAACCGCATGACGCCGCATTTTCGCAGCAATTTTGATTAATGTCTTGAGACGACCTTCCTGGCGCCAGGTGACCCTCGAGATTGGTCCCAAGGCAACGAGGCAATTGTCCAAGAGCTGATGATGACTGACTTTTGCTCCAACTCTCAGAGTTTTGAGAAGTCATATGTCGTTTTGCCTTGGGACCACGTGGATCGGCCGTGAACTCTTGTTTTTACACACGCACGTTCTGAATTAAGTTTTATTACTTTATAATATTATGTATATACCTTTATTTAATAAATTTTATGGTGCCGGATAGTTAAGGGAAAGTCAGACAGTTTATATTCTAACGGATTACCATAACACAATGCAACTAAACGTGATAATCAAATATCCATAAAAGCTTGTACGTCGTAAGTCACACAGTAATTGCATAGCCTATATGAATGATGAACAACGTTGAATGGTCTCCTCAACGTTCGCATATAAATATTAATTTATACTACAAAAACACAAGAAACAGGTTGTAAGAAATACATAATATAATTGATTCAATAAGTATTGCTTGTAAAAGATACAAGTCCATTAAGATCGAAACCATCGTGTGTATAAAATAAATAAAATAAGGTATTCCCGTTTTAATTATTCTAGGAGCGCTCGTATTGGAGCTTGCCAAGTTGTTCTTAACTGATCAACTAGATTGTGCATATATTATGAGGAAGGGATAGCCGAGCGGTAATATATCGTTATGAAATAAATGAATATGAATAACTATGGCCTACCTGCCACAGGTCCAAGGTTCGATTTCCACCGCCGGATTGCGTCGCATGTTGGAAAGGCATTTTGAGAACGCTCGCTGGATCTCAAGGTAGAAAATCTGTCGCCACGCGCCTAACAGTGTGTTCCGGCAGTAGTCTTTGAGAGCCAATACGTAATTATGAAATTACATTTACAACTCAAGGCGATGCGCGCAGTGCAGTTCGTAACTTGAAACGAAAAAGAAAAAATCTTCAAAAGACTTCTACTACCAAAATTTTGTCACTTTTGAAGAAATTGGCCTTTTTTTTTGTTTTACAAAATTACGAATTTACGAGGGGAAAAATTTAAGTCATATGTTCCTCTCGTAAATTTGTAATGTAATCCGCAGAGCATGCGTTATTGCAAACATAAAATATTTTTTTTTTGTTTGGTGTAGATCCGGCTTTACAGTAATTGTCTTGTCTACAACACAAAAGTTGCCAACTTTTGTTCCTACATTATTATATGATAGTGTAATAGGTAAGTAAGAGCGCGATATAAGTAAATGACTTACGAGCGAAGTCAAGCGCGGAAGCTAGTGAATATAATTGAAACTTAAGGCGATCCTGGCCAAAAAACGCCATACAAGAATTAACTTTTCTCAAAGAAAAAACTCGGTTATTAAACTGAAAAAAATATATGTTATTTTTAAGCATATTCTTGAGGTAAATCATAAATCTGATACACATAATAAATAACTTCACTCGATAGAAAAAAATCTTAAAGTTACCTCTATTTCGAATTGAAAAACGATTTTTGACTCCCTTTTTACCAATCTTTAATTTTAAATTATTTTTTAATGCATTACTAAGCAATAAAAGTAATTAAATCATAAATAAAAATGTTAAAAAGTTATCATGTTAATTTTATATGATTTTTTAACATGAATTCATGGTATCAGAACTCGCTTACTTGACCACCAGTGCGCTCGCAGAGCTCGTCAACGTAGGACGTGTGTCAATTTTTTCGACCTACGCAGCGCCACACAGAACAAGATCAAAATGAATATCAAACACAACAAAATAAAACATGCGCTGGGCTAACTTTTAGAAAATCGACTCGTTACGCTTATCTTGATGACTTCCTGATTGACGGTGAATGACAATAGATTTCGTAAGTAGTGAAAGTTAGTATGGTGAAAGTTAGTATGTGTGTTAATATTAAGAAAAGGGCTGTTTTTTTTACAAATAAATGGAACCGAGTTCAACAATGAAAACTTTGAAATACCTTGTCGAACTCGGTACCGTGATAGTTCCAAAGTACCTATTATCACAATATTCTGCGCATGGTACCGACTTCGACAAGTTATTTTGTACTTTTGGGTGTTGAAGTTGGTTCCATTTTTTGGTAAAAAAAAACATATGTTTGAATCTTTTTAGTGACCCTTGCTACTTACGGGATCGATTGTCATTCATTGTCAACGACTATATCATCAAGATAGGTCAATATGTTTTAGTTATTGGAGTGTAACTCAAAAACGATTTGACCGATTTTGATAAAATTTCAATGAGACTAGACGACAAGCATCAGCTTTCAAACAAAAAAGAATTTTTGAAATCGGTTCCCCCAGTCAAGAGTTGCGGAGGTAACAAACGTAAAAAAAACAGACGAATTGAGAACCTCCTCCTTTTATGGAAGTCGGTTAAAAAAGGGGAGGTTCTCAATTTGTCCGTTTATTTTACCGAACCGATTTTGATGATTTATTTGATTTGAATGTTGATGCTTGTCGTGTGATTTTATTTAAATTTCATCAAAATCGATCTACCCGTTTTTTGAGTTACACTCTAATAACTGAAAGGATTTTTCCTATCTTGATGATATAGTCATTGCCAATGAATGACAATCGGTCCCGCAAGTAGCAACGGACACTGAAACGGGTGAGTATTTTTATTTATCAAACCTACTTCAACACCCAAAAGTGTGAAATAACTCTTCGAAGTCGGGATCATGCGCACAATATTGTGATAATAGGTACTTTTGAACTATCACAGTACCGACTTCAACATGTTATTTCGCACTTTTGAGTGTTGAAGTCAAGCACATTTTTCGGTAAAAAAAATATATGCGACATTACATTAGTATTGAATTTGTTAGTAAATTTGACTCGTCTTTTTTATGATTATAGAAATAATAAGTGACATTAAGCGATTTTTAAAACTGGATGGATATAAATTAAATTATAAGTAAGAACATAAATCTGGCTGTATGGAAGCTCATGTCACGTCACGACCATGATATGCGATGTCACACCCGTGATTTGAACTAGTTTTTTGATAAATTTCTAGGTTCAATAAGCTTGCTAAAATGCAATGAAATTATTGTTTTTATATCTAGTTTTAGCCGAATGCCTAGTATTTCGTACCCAGGGTCTAAGATAATGAAGTTAATAATCAAAGCCCAGTGTATGGGTATACACTGGGCTTTGAGTATTAACTTCATTACTGATAATCAAATCTGTACTTTATTATTTTTAGTATAGGTTTAATTATTATATGATAACAATAATATATATTATAAATTAAAAAGTTAGTATGTGTGTTAGCTTCTTAACCGACTTCAAAAAAGGAGGAGGTTTTCAATTCGTCTATTTATTTTAAATGTTTGTTACCTCAGAACTTTTTACTGATAAACCGATTTATATGATTCTTTTTATATTTTAATGTTTGTCGTATGGTCCTATTTAAATTTCATCAAAATTGCTCAAGCCTTTTTTAAGCCGTCGGCCCCGGTTGTTGTCTCACGATGGCAGTAGTATCAGCATGGTAGTAGGGCGTTTTACATTTTGAATGCCCGCCTGGCTAGCTACCACCCTTAAGAAGAAAATCTGTCGCCAAGCACCTAACGGTGTGTTCCGGCAGCTGTCCTTGAGAGTTCTATTAGTAATTCTAGGGTACCCTGAACAATATCCCAGACCACATCTTTAATAACCATCAAGTGAGATAGTGGCCCAAGGCTAGCCTATCAATAATTATAAAAAAAAACATGCATTTATTAATACTCGTAGTAGAATGATACACAAAGTTGTCAGTGACTATGATTAAATGAAATCATCAACATTCAATTTATCACCTTTGTGGCAAGCCCGTAGAAGCCACTTAATCGATCATTAATTATGTATTACTGATAATTAATCAACCTCAGTCACAAACGAGAGCCCTTAGTCTGCCATAATGAACACTGCATCTATTAGGATAGGACTAGTCATTACAAGCGCTCTAGGCGCACGCCTATTAGTAAGGTACATATCAGACGAACTCAAAAATTTTGCTCTATTTTAGCGAATACGTTTTAGGTGCCCACCCCGCCAACTTAAGCGTAGTGAGGGGTAACCAACTCCAACTTCTTTAACAAATATTTGTAGTTCACGACCGTGAAGAATTAGTTTCACTCGTCTGTGGAAACCGCGGTGTAGTTGTACTCTTATCTGTTTTTTAGTTACACTCCAATAACTGAAAGGTATTTTCCTATCTTGATAGTATAGTTATTGCCAATGAATGACAATCGATTCCGCAAGTAGCAAGGGACACTAAAATATGGCAATTTTTTTTTACCCCAAAAATTGAACCGACTTTAACACTCAAGGGTGTGAAATAACTTGTTGAAGTCGGGACCATGCGCACAATATTGTAATAATATGTACTTTTGAACTATCATGGTACCGACTTCAACAAGTTATTTCGCACCTTTGAGTGTTGAAGTCAAGCCCATTTTTCAACAAAAAAATTGTTTAACCTCTTACCTCCAACACCGCTGAATGGATTTAGATGATATAACGTATTCTACTCTTTATCTCGATTTTCCGAACGGTTCCTGAAGGATCAGGAAAACCAATTTTGATGAATGGAATCTAGATATGTTGTAATTGATTGTTTGAAACTATATCTAACTCGTGTAGTTTTTAACGCAATTTGCGAACCATGTACTATTAATATGTACACAATGGTTAAATTAAGGTTATTAAATTGTTATCACTATTGCTAGGTCCAATGCCCAAAAATATGAGTTCAATTTATTCTGTTGTATCTCTTTACGATACGATACGATACGATAACTCTTTATTGACACCAAAAAACAGGAAAATACACAGAAACAATGAAAAATAGTAAGGTACAATGGGCGGTCTTATCGCTAAAAGCGATCTCTTCCAGACAACCTTTGGATGGACAGAGAATATTTTTTTTTTTTGAGCAGGGAGGGTGGTGCAAGTCTCATACACTCAACAAAATAAAGAGAAAAAAAATAATTAAAAAAAGTAGAAACGTCAGAGAACAGTATTAATTAAGAGTGGAGAGGTAGAAATTGGTAACCTGTGATCTGAAAACATTGAGTGATTGGGCACGTCTGATTGTGACAGGGAGTGCGTTCCATAGGCGCACAGCCTGTGCGGAAAAAGACGATTTATAGAAGTCTGTATTATGAGCCGGTGAGTGAAGGAGAAGGTTATGTGATGACCTAAGAGAAAGAGAATGGGTAGAGTGCAGAAACTTAAAACAAGCCTTTAAATAAAGAGGGGTAGACGGATTAAATAATATGTTATACAGAAGAGTAAGTATACGAGTATTCCGACGAAGACGAATGGGCAGCCACTTGAGCTTAGATCGAAATTGGGAAACATGTTCATATTTTCGGAGGCCGAAAATAAAACGAATACAATAGTTTTGAAGTCGCTCAAGTCTGTTAAGCTGGTCCTCGGAGAGATCAGGATAGCTGGCGTCAGCATAGTCAAGTGTTGGAAGAAGGAGAGATTGTACAAGAGCAGTTTTGGTAGCAGTGGGCAGGAAGTTACGTATTCGATTAAGAGATGACCCTGAAGCAAATATTTTTTGCCTTAGCGATTGTAGCTGAGGTTCCCATGATAGACAACTATCTATTATGATTCCAAGGTTTTTTACTTGCGAGCTATATGGAATACAAACGTTCGCAAATACTAGTTTTGGCAAAGTTGAGAAATCTACTCGCGAAACCATTCTGGAACTGCCTACGACTATTGCCTGAGTCTTAGAAGGATTGATTTTGAGGCCAACTCTTTATACTTGTTATCTGGGTAATCCTCAACTCAACTGTAATAAAATATATATTTAGATTTTTTTATGTATATCATCATCACACATAAAAACTCTTTACATTTTCGCAAGGTGACATTGAGTACCATAGTCGTGACGTAACATGAGTTTCCATACAGCCAGATTTACGTTTTTACTTATAATTCAATTTATATCCATCCAGTATTAAAAATCACTTAATGTTACATATTACTTCTATAATAATAAAAAATACTACTTAAATTTACTAACAAATCCAATACTAATGCAATGTCTCAATATAAAAAAATGTTTACCGAAAAATGAAACCGACATCAACACTCAAAAGTGTGAAATAACTTGTTGAAGTCGGTGCCATAATAGTTCAAAAGTACCTAGTATAACAATATTTTGCGCATGAAACCGACGTCGACAAGTTATTTCACACTTTTAAGTGTTGAAGTTGGTTCCATTTTTTGTTAAAAAAAAAATTAAACTCTTTTTAGTGATTTTTGCTACTTACTGGATCGATTGTCATTCACTGTCAAAGACTATATCATCAAGATAGGAAAACATTTTTCAGTTATTGGAGTGTAATTCAAAAATGACTTGACTGTTTTTAAGAAATTGATACTTGTCGTTCAATTTCACTTAGAAATCAAACGACAAGTATCAGCTTTAAATAAAAAAAGAATTATCAAAATCGTTCACCCAGTCAAAAGCTCTGTAATAACACACGTAATAAAAAATATAGACGAATTGCGAACCTCCTACTTTTTGAAGTCGGTTCAGAAGCTAACACACATACTAACTAACTGAATTTATTAGAAATATGTTAAAAACCTTACCTTACAATTTTCATAAACTACTTTTATATAATAACTTAAAATTCATTTATCAATTTTTAATTCCAAATAACATTTTGATTTATAATAGTGCGCGTATAGACACATTATATCTAAATATCTGTTTTATGACTTAATTTTTTTTAGCTTTACGGGATATGGTTCTACTGTATCTTCAATAATAGACACTATCTGGCAAATTTTATTTTTATTTCTGGCCAATTTTGCTAGAAGGCACATATCTGCCTGAAGATGGTTGCCTTGATGAGCGATGATTATGAAGAAAGATTTGTACTCATTGACTTTGAACTGAGCACTCTGTAAAGGACAGCTTTATGAAATTTATTACAATGGGGCTCCTGTCATAACCAAGACAGTTGATACATATTTTTAGTTTCAAAAATGCTCTCTATAAGCGTTCAACTTAACAAGTATCGTTTTGGATAATATCTTTTATATTAAACTTGCAAAACAGTTAATAAAACTTAACTAAAACTAAACGATTCTATCTCGACCATGGGCCACTCGCCACAACCGTGGTTCTATGAAAACCACGGTTGTGACGTCCATGGATTTGAAATATTCGCACCATGCTATAACCACAAAGATTAAACAAAAGTAGCCATCTTTAAACAATCACTAGATTAATTGTTATTAAACACACCGTATTAATAAAAATCTGCGAAGACATATTCATAAATACATATTTTAAGAGCCACGGTCTTGACAACAAAAGGGTACTCGTTTTACAAAATAACTAATATCAAACTTATTTTTACGCAGCTATATCACTCGACGTCATTAGTTAATAGGACAACTGTGACAGACAGACGTGTTACTGAATTCCGGGAATCTCACATGACATGGTTGTGACATTTAATGTGTTCTTTTAATGAAGTTTATGTATATATATATTTATTTATTTAAAATATATTAATATTACCAAATTACCATTTATGAATAGGTACATTAAACGGCTTTCTCTATAATCAGTACTAATATTATAAATGCGAAAGTAACTCTGTCTGTCTGTCTGTCTATTAGGCTTTCACGCCAAAAATACTGGACTGATTTGAATGAAATTTGGTATGGAAATAGTTTGAGAGTATGTAGTGTATGTAGTTCTCACAAATAAAAATGTTTTTCTTAAGAATGATAATTTACCCATCTAAAATAACCGTAGGTACACAATGACCCTAACATCCTGTATAGATATATAAAAACTACTGTACTGACCGATCCCCTACAGGACCCGATTATTTTTCCGGCGTATGTGCCAATACACGACAAATGTTAATTCCATTCTAAAATGTCATACTGACGTGATCTCCGCTACGTAGGTAGCGTACTGTACCTTACCTGGAGAGCTAAAAGCGTGCGCGCGGCGCATCGCACACAACTCTGTGTCGCGTAAATGAATACGTCGCGCTCGCATAAAATACCTAAAGTCTGTGGAAAGCCTCGCCTTAACTAGTAATGAACTAAGTTTCTTATATAATAATGGAAAGTTATTAAAGTGAACTAAAAGCCTATTAAACAGATAGTTTCACGAAGAGATTTAAATTTCCTGTACAATGTGAAATGTTGGGATTCAATTACAAATACATACTTAACTTACGAACACATTGGACACTGGACTTCCCTCAATGAATTAAAGCCAATATTGGTAATGTACGAGTATTAGTATAGCAATTAGTAATTGAATTGAAGCGCTCGTAGCGAAGTTTTCTTAGCTGTTCTTAACCGATCAGCAAAGTTAAGCAACGTCCGCCGCGGTCATGACTTGGATGGGTGACCGCTAATGACATTACTACTGAGCACTTCCGTGCTTCGGAGGGCACGTTAAGCCGTCGGTCTTGGTTGTTGTCTTAGGATGGCAGTCGTTATAGCATGGTGGTAGGGCATTTCGCGAATGCCCGCCTGGCTACCACCCTAAAGTTGAAAATCTGTCGCCAAGCACTTAACGGTGTGTTGCGGCAGCTGTCCTTGAGAGCATGTAATTCTAGGTTAGCCTGAACAACATCTTGGACCACATCATCACTTACCATCAGGTGAGATAGTGGTCAAAGACTAAACTATCAAGCATAAAAAAAGCACTTGTACATAGTGGTGATGTTATATCACTATGAAATTTAGGTAAATAAAATGTTTAGTCAGTGATAGGAATACCTTGAACGTTTTAGTCTCACCTACTCACCTATTTTGAAAATTGATAATATTTGTCTTGGTGATTTTACCTAATCATAACTCAAGTATACCTTAAGGCGAAATCAGTCGTTAAAATGCAAATTTTGAACATGTTTTTAGCCGACTTTAAAAAAGGAGGAGGTTGTCAATTAGTCTGTATTTTTACCTCAGTAGGTACTTTTGTACTGGGTCGACTTTGATAATTATTTTTTAATTTGAAAGCTGATGCTTGTCGTTTGGTCCCAATTTAATTTCAATTACAATTTTTTTTTGCAATGACGCATGCTCCGCGGATTTCATTACAAAATTACCAATTTACGAGGATAAAAATTTTGCCGCATATGACTATTATTTTTCCTTTCGTTTAATTATGTCACGAATACAGCTCTAAAATTTCGCTTAATCATGGTGAGTCTATATATAAATCATATCCAACCAAGATTCTGTTCATTTGCACTTAATCACTATGATTTATTCTGGTAGGTACATATTATTTTTATAATGTTGATAGAATATGCCCTTTTTTCAATAAATTGAGTTGAAAATACTGATTTAGCTACTTCTAGTGCCTTAACAGCTTTAATCACTATCCCTATCTTATCCATTCCATGTAAGTACAGCCCACTATCAGTACCTACGCAGTAATCTTATCAGTGAACACTGAACAGTTATTGTCATTGTGGCGTCATTCTGACCGACCGTCAGCTCGCAGGCGGCGCCAGCGCCTCATTGATATCTTGGATTATTAATAAAAATGTGATGGACGTAGAAAGAAAATCAGTTTTTGCATTAGCGCCTGTTAGAGGCAACGAAAGAAAAAAAAGTAACTCGTCAATAAATCTCGAACGTGATAAAAACATTTTTGATTCGTTGTATTTTTGTAAATAAAAACTAATATATTATATAAATGTAGGTTACAAAATTACAAATTGACGAGGAAAAAATTTAGTCATGTGCGGGATAATTTTTCATCTTGTAAATTTGTAATGTTGTAATGTAATCCGCAGAGCATGGCGTTATTGCAAGCATAAAAATTTTAAAAAATAAATGTCGGTTATTTGTTTCATCTTTATGCATATATGTATTTATACTCGTATACCTCTATCTTATTGCGAATGTTTAGTTGGATAGTACATGTGTGTGTGACCAGGTGACCACTTCATTATCATCGTTCACGGCCTTCTCTGTGACATACTAAATCGGATCAAATAGTTACCATATAATAACATAATCCATGGTGTAAAAATCTTTCATCATGCCACATTATAGACGTTCTTTCTTTTTATTTAACATGGTCTAGCCTTTGACCACTATCTCATATTATGGTAAGTCATGATGCAGTCGATGATGTTGTTCAGACTAACCTAGCTCTGGCGGTCAAGCACAGCTGCCGGAATACACCGTCACGTCAGGTGTTTGGCGACTGATTTTCTGCTTATAAGTAGTTAACCAGGCGGCCATGCTATAACGACTACCATCCTAAAACAACGATAGGGCACAGAAGCACTCCATCAATAGTAAATACCACTGGCGGTCACACATCCAGAGTATTAAAGTTTATACATTGAGGAAATTATGATTTGCCATAATCCTCACTCTCGGTAGACGTCTCGTTCTACTGTGACCCCCAGTCACAGTAGAAGTTACCAGTTCTTCAGAAGGCGCTGTTTTTCTGTTATTTTTCCCTTAGTTGCCTCTTACGACACCCACGGAAAGAAATGGAGGGGTGACATTTTAACCTTAACTAACTAGCCTGCAAAGGTAAAATAAACTATGTACCTACAGTATAATCTCACTAATCCGGCACTTCAATAGACCGATACGTCCAATAATCCCGCAACCGCCACAAGCACCTCTCTCCTTTACTACGCCTATATTTGTTCATTGACAGATGAAGAGATTCAATACATGCATAAGAAACGAAGCATATCTGCCAAAGAAAAAAAAATAAAAATTATAATTCTTCGATACATGCAAGAAAATGCTTTTAAGCATGGACTACAAGAAGCATAAAGGCAGACCTCGTTTTAAAATAAAATTCAATTAAGGATTTTTGGACATGGTTTTATCCATGTAATTAAATGTTGATTTTGAGATATGTTACAGTTACAATAAAACCTGTCGAACAAGAACATAAATACTTATTATATAAACATACTTACATTATGTTCTCTTGATGAAATGCTTTCTTTTAGTTCTTATGATGTTTTCTCTATAATCCAGTAATCCGAACATTCCAATAATCCGGCACCCTCTGGCTTTTAATAGTGCCGCATTAGTTGTATTTTACTGTATTTATATCAAATCTACCTAAACACGAAAATGTGTCAGTACAAACATATTTCATTCGTAAATACAGTTAAACTTATCAATCTATTTCATCAAAAGCCTCGTCAGTAACCAAACCAAAGTCACTGATCATACAGTCGGTCAGTAACCAAAACGGCAGTTTTTTGCATCTGGCCCGCAATCATCTGGTTAATTTTTTTTTGCATAACATTACCCGTAACGGTCATGAACCCGGCCGGGGTTCAACGCAGGTCATTCACCTTTGTACCAGAACCGAAAAAAAAAACGGTATGAAATTTCATGCTGTAGAGATTTGATATGCAATGAGAGGCGGGAGGTAAGAGAACCGTTTGTTCGTAGTAACTACTCGTAGTACATAAGCACAGAGTAAAATAATAGTACCTACTACATAAGACTTGGGTATAATATAGTATTTGTTAGTATGTGATTAATGTGGCGTGTTATGAATGAATATAAAACCAAAAGCAGGTCTCCACGCAACAAAAAATGTTTTTTTTTATGTTTACAAGTTTGGCTATGGACTGCCGCGCAGCAGGTCCATGGTTCGAATCCTGCCGCGGGCTTGAGCTTCACTGCATGGTGGAAGGGCATTTTGCGAATGCCCGCCTGGCTAGCGAGGACTGCATCCGGTGTGTTCCGGATGCAGTCCTTGAGAGCCAGTGAAATTACATGCACATGAGACTTATCAACTATTTTTCAAGGTGACGCAGTGCTATTCGTGACTTGTAACGAAATGCATCTATTATAGGCAGAGGTTAGTCCGCTTAACAGCAGGTGGGCCTCGAGCTTGTTCCGTCACAATAAAATAAAAACAAATGTGTTGTAATAAAAATATGATCACTTTTGTTTGGTAGAGACGAGGCTTTACTCGTATATGACACTATGACTTATGAATTTATTCGTACTTATGACCTTCAAAATTACAAATTTACGAGAGGAAAGAATGTGTGTGATTCGAACCCGCGTCCATCCACCCCTTTAGCCGGGGTATGCTCTGACCAATTGAGCTAACAAGACAATGAGTCATAACTCATTTTTTTCCTATCGTTCTTTAACCATCGTATTGGGAAACATAACCATCGTACTATACCTATTTAATAAAAGAAAATATTGCTGTGTGAATTGTGTGATCCATTGTCGGGTTACCTGTAACAAGAGAACACATACATTAAAGACTAATCAAGTCATTCTCATCTTCCCACAAATCGACTTAAATACCTTTACTAGAGACTGTGACCTGAAGATCTTTTAAGACTAAAAAAGGGGGATTAACAGATTCCTTAAGGGACAGCTACGCATTCACAGTATACTAATCTATCACACTTCTCAGACTATTCTCCCAAACTCACAGGTTTTTTTTAAATGAATTCATATGTATTTATTACACACAGAAAAATAATATCTAACTACAACAACAATTATAATAAATATATATTTATAATGCAAAATATAGGAAAACCACAATGAATGTATTATTTCTATCATCATAAAACTACATTATACTCCAAAGAATGTGATATACGCAATTTAAATAGGTAAGGTTATATTAGCGACTTCGTATTATGTTAAATCATATGATAGACTGAATATGTTTTCTTTAACACAAAAGAACATAATATATTGAATAATAATATTATGTCTATAAAAGACATAATTATTATTAATTAATATTAATATTCTTCAATATGGTAATAGCTTCTTATGAGTAGAAGCTATTAAAATATTGCTCCATTGACTCTTGTAATTAGTAAGAAATTAAAATCTTGGTTGCTTTTTAAGAGGAAATTTGTTAGTAGGAATTTTGTTTATATAAATTAGCTACTCTGTGCTTTTCGAGCTGAAGTGCACTTTATTGCTTCGTTATTAGAGTCGCTTATTTATTGGAATGGTTTTGCGAAGTGATTCTTCTGGTCCATTTTATTCTGTGGTAGGATGTGGCCTTGCATAAAGTCCTAGTCTACCTATCCTAGTATGCCACTAACACTACGGATCTTAATCCACTAGCAGTGGCAGATTAGCAGCATCGCGCACGATACATAAACATTTTACGATCTCCACAATGGCACAGCTTTACGACCTCGTAACTGTATTAGCTGAATTGTTTTGTTCAGTAACACGATTAAAGCACTGTTTAGCATCGCTTCAGACAATTATACAGCTAGGTAGACAATTTAGAACAACGGAAATGTTTAAGTAGTCTTCAACTTGTACAAGACCAAAAGCACCAATCTTCAATCTTACGATCTCCGCAATGGCACGGCTTTACGACCTCGGAACTGTACTGGCTGAATTTACTTTTTGTGTAACACGATTAAAGCGCTGTTTAGCATTGCTTCAGACAATTATATAGCTAGGTAGACAATTTAGAACAACGGAAATGTTTTAGTAGTCTTCAACTTGTACAAGACCAAAAGGACCAATCTCCAATCTTACGATCTCCGCAATGGCACGGCTTTACGACCTCCTAACTGTACTAGCTGAATTGTTTTGTTCTGTAACACGATTAACGCACTGTTTAGCATTGCTTCAGACAATTATACAACTAGGTAGACAATTTAGAACAACGGAAATATTTTAGTAGTCTTCAACTTGTACAAGACCAAAAGGACCAATCTCCAATCTTACGATCTCCGCAATGGCACGGCTTTATGACCTCGTAACTGTACTAGCTGAATTGTTTTGTTCTGTAACACGATTAACGCACTGTTTAGCATTGCTTTAGACAATTATACAACTAGGTAGACAATTTAGAACAACAAAAATGATTCAGCAGTCTTCAACCTGCAGGAGACCAAAAATACCAACTATAAAAACACATCCTTACCCCTGTATTCCCTATTATAGGCAGAGGTCGCATCCATATTTTTAACCAGTTTCCAAAATACCAAATGAAGTTATGTATGACTACGCATAACTTTTTACCGGATCATCCAATCTTGATGACTCTTTTATTGTTGGGTAGAGTATGCCACCAAGTTGATCTTATTTAAATTTCATCTACATCGGCCAAGTAGTTTTTGAGTTGCACTCAATGAAGTAAAAAATATGATGACAATAAGCCTGAATGACACAGTAATTGCATCTCTTGTAGATAGTGGCCAGGGTAAAGTGGGCGATGGTATTCAATCTTGCAAGGAGTATTCAACACTGAAACAGGTCAACTGAACTGAAGTCAGTTTCACTTACTGTATAACTATGCAATACATGCATTACATGTCTAGGTACCATGTAACAGGTGAAGAGTCTATTGCCATCAACCGAGCACGGTTCAAATGACCAAGTACTTTCATTTGGTATCTCCAGTTACAACCAAAGAAATTTATACGCCCTATTTAAAATTTTCTATATTACAAAACTACACATACGACATAATTGAATCCAAGTTTCTCTTTATATATTGAGAAAGGAAACGAATGGCTCATTAAAACCACGCCATAAATATCAATGGTTGAACGTAAATACCATTGAGAAAAAACCTATGAATGGATGAAATATTGGATTAAATTGACCACCCGTCGGGATTCTCCGTATTGAAATATATTCGGGTATTGATCAAAATTTCTTTGATGCTAAAGCCGAAAGCAAATCAACGGTTCTATGGGATTTCGTAACCAAAACTAAGTTACAAAATCACAACTCGAGAAAAATTATAGCCATGTGCGGGATTCGAACCAGCGCCATCCACCCCTATACACCCGGGGTATGATCTTACCACTAAGCCTATACGACATTATGACGTATAACTCTGATTTGTCCTCTCTTTCTTAGCCATCCTGTGAGGATGCAAGATTTTTAAAAGAGAGTTGTACAAAAACCAAGCATCCTTGCGTCTACCACTCATATAAGTAACTACTAGATTTCCATCCCGATACGATGGTTGAAGAACGAGAGCACGAATTAAAGTTATGAGTCATAGTGTCATGTTAGCTCAATTGGTTAGAGCAACCCCGGCTAAAGGGGTGGATGGACGCGGGTTCAAATCCCGCACATGACTATAATTTTTCCCCCGTAAATTTGTAATTTTGTAATAGATTTCCATTGTTTAGAATTAGTTACTGATCTATACAGGGTGGAATTAACTGTTTTTTTAATATATCCTTTATTGCTGATGATCTTTGATTGCCTAGCATTTGACCACTATCTCACCTGATAGTAAGTGATGATGACTTCGAAGATTTAGTTCAGGCTGACCTAGCTGGCTCTCAAATACAGTTGCCGGATCACTTCGTTAGGTGCTTGGCGACATATTTTATTTTTGAGGGTGATAGCCAACCAGGCTGACATTGGTTAAACTGCCATCCTAAGACAACAAGTACATCAACGGTACCGACGGCTTAACCGGCCTTATGAAGCACATACACGGAAGCGCTCAGTAGGAAAGGCCACTAGCGGACACCCATCCAAGATAATGACCGCAACGAAAGTTGTTTTACTTAGTTCATCGATTAAGGACGACGTATGCATGTTACGAGCGCTTCAATGAACTATGTTAAACAGTTTTTTTATTTTAATTACATGTTGCTGCCACCAATAGAAATGACTATAATTCCGTTCCGACTTTGTCGCGTAAATATACCTAGGCTATTATTTAAATCATGTTAAAAATAACCAACTGCAGTAAACATTTAATCCTAACACAATAAGTTTCCGGATCTGCCATACAGATCTACGGATAGGCAAGTCGGGTGCCGTTGTCCACCAGTCGTAAACGCCGAGCCGATTGTTATCCACAACAATGCGGATATGTTAGTGCAAACAAACCAGACATTGGCGCTTAACATTCAACTAAGGCCAAGGACAACGAGAACCGTCTAGACTGGGGGACTAGAATGGACACTGAAATGAATTTGTGTCGGATTCCAAGCCGGCACAACTTACTGTGTGGTATAATAGCCTTGCTTGTATTTGTATGAGGATGTTTATATTTTGTAAACCATTTACATTTACACAAAATTCTTCTCCAAATCTTCATTCTTTAAAGCTTCCTTTGGCTACTATCTCTACTGGTGGTAAGTGATTATGTGGTCGAAGATTAAATATATAATGATAAAAAGATAAGCTACGATTGTAAACGACGCCTAAGTTTCATTTTCTTAATCCAATATTTTCCAGAATCAGCAGATAATCGTATAATCGCCCAAAAAATTTAGTTAAGTGACTTGAAAAACTTCATTAAGAAAAAATCAATTATTCTGACTAAATTATTAATAAATACGTATCTACTCTGTAAAATTATTACAGAGTAGATACGTATTTATTCAATTATATAGGGTCTTATACTCATAATGGTTTCATAACTTCATGGTGGGTTTATCAAAAGTCATCAGTACAACGTCATAGAGTTGAACCTTATTTTGCACCTTTGCTAAGTACTACGAATGAATATGTAAAGAAGTGTAACCAACAAACAAACTCAATTGGATTGGTTAATTGATTTGGCAAATTATAGCATCCGATTGGTCGCGACCAGGTAATGTTGGTGCGCTGCACGGTACACATTTTAAATCAGGCCCGCCGCGGTAAACTTTGCGTTCTGCTGTTTTTGAGCTTGACTTACATTTCTTTACATACTTATTCGTAGGCTATTATTATTGCTGACTAATGGCTTTTAATAAACCTATTTTACATTTATCAAACGATTATGAATAAGTAAGTAGATTTTTAATTTTGCTCTACCGAGAATATTGCTCGAATTGTTTGTATAAATACTTTAGCAGCTACCTTCATAGGTTCTCTAAGTAACTTCACATATCATTTCATTGACTTTCATCATTTATGTCTACATAGAATAAGTCATAGTTTATGGTAACATACAAAGACGAGTCAGAAATAGGTATACTCAATCCATAGATCGTTACCATAATGGTAGAGATAACCATCATTTAACTATAGGTGCGAAGAGAGAAAGTTTTGGAAGACATGAAGAATCGATTTAGGAAGGCAATGATAGAAATCATACCATTCGAATGTATAATAGTAAAGTTAGGTAAAGATATACCCGATTAGAAGCGCAGTATACAAGCATGCACATAATAAAAGGCCACACAGGAATACCTGTGTGAACCTTTACCGAGGTGCTTGGCGACTACTTTTCTACTTTAGGGGGTAGGTAACTACCAGGTCGTGCAAATAAAATAATAAAAGCTCTGTTGGATGGTGAATTGTAAAGTATAATAAAAGCATTTTTTTTCATTATAAATAAAATACATCATTGTCATGGGCAAGTGCAATTGTCATCATCAGCAGACATCGCCAGGGCACTACTGTACTATAACAACCGGATCGTCCACTTCTGAACACAGCAGTGGACATAATTAAGGGGGTATTTGCCATAACCCCCACGCTTGACAGGCGTCTTGGGGATCGCAGTGAGAGTTGGTAGTTCTTTAGAAGGCGCTGTTACCCACCTTCCAGTATTTTTCCCTTAGTCGACTCTTACGATACCCATGGGATGATATGGGGAGGTGCAATTGTAACCCGGCACCCCACGGGGTAGGGCACTACTACTAATCTCAAACTCCAAATTTTTTTTATACTTTTAAATATATTTTAAAAACAAACTCCAGTTTGCTTCTAGTAGTATAGTAAATAAACAATCACCAAGCCAACTACTAAATCTTGTTTTTATCGAAATTCATGTCTTCATCCATAACAAAGTAGTAAATATGCGCGTGTGGCGCGTACGCAGCCGTCTGGCCCATCCCTCGTCTTTTTGTCTCCACCACGTAGGCGTGGTTGGTTTTTTATATCCCTTGTAAATTAATACATTTGTATAAACAGTATGGGTAATGCGCAATTGAGGTACTCGATAGGTTACAACGTCGCGCCTTCCGTATTATAAGATACACAGAATCACTCAACACCTAGAGCCCTTTTAAATGCGTAGAACTATAGCTTCTCAAGCGTTTTTTATCGTTTGTTTCTTGGTGAATGTTCTGAAGTTATTTCTTCCTCAGCATCTGACCCCTAACAACTCGTTCCGGTCTGGTATATCATCCGTATACTGGTCAGGATCTCGTTCCACAAACCAAAAAGTGTGGCAGTTCCTACCTCTGTCGTTTAATTATTAAATTTTATTGTAGAGCACCCCTGCCAGCGTATGTTTTTCCTTGCAATCTTGAGTATTTCAAATGGGGCTTAAAACGATATCATTGGTATTCATGGGGATGGCGATTGCCATATAACTTACTGCTGCCTTTATTGTCATCGCTTCTTGATTCCATCTTCGCTTTCCTTGGATAGGTAAATCAGTTTGATAAACCAAAAGCCAAAGCATCTCCTTAAGTTAAAAGTCTTTCGCACAAGAACCTAAGATGATTTCCGGTATCTGTCCTTGACTTAAGAGCCAGATCCTGTCTAGGTCTGATCTTCTACCATCTTCAACAGCGCCACTTATCCGACTGGTGAGATATTGCTCAAAGGCTATCATCATAATAAAAATAAAAAGCAGTCTTCTTTTGTTTCAGTGATACCTTTAGTCTTGAGCCACTATCTAAAATTACGGCCAGTAATTCTCAAGGATTAGTGCGAATCGGACTCGCGTATGTAGGAGGATTTTGTAATATAAATAATTGCATTACCTACCAAAAAAAAATTCTCTTATGTCCTTACTCTTTCTATGCCCATTTGTCCAAGGAGCAGATAACAGTGACAGGCAAAGGGTCCTATTGTCTTATAAGTTTTATTTATCGTTTTCCGTAGCTTGTAATTTGAAAGTCAGATTAGTTTTTTGTGCGTCTGCCGGCGCTAACAAAGGGAAGAGTCGGTCCGTCCGTACTATGCGGAAAGCAATTTGATACTATTTACTAAGGTTTTAGGCTGACGTCAATGGCGAGTTATTCAAATTTCTTTATTATTTATATTACTTCTTCTATTTTTCATGATCAGGTAACACGTGACATTCGTTGAATATTATTTACGATGAATAATATATTGTTATAATAACTATTGAATAGATTATATTTGTTATGGGTAAACGTAATTTGTAATATTTTTGAGGTCTTCAAGGGTAAATTATGGAATCACAAGCAATGAGCATTTCTGGACGATAACTTTTCAATATCGAACGAGCAAATACCATAATAATGTAGAACAGTTGAGTACCAAACCTATCTACCTGTACTGTATCAGCCAGGTTATCCAAGGCGGACCATAGACTCCCTTATTAGAGGGAGGTTTGCCATTATCCCCACGCTTGGCAAGGGTCTTGGGGAACGTAGTGTAAGATAACAGTTCCTCAAAAGGCGCTGCTGCCAACAGTGTCAACCTCCCAGTATTTTTCCTTAGTCGCCTCTCAAGACACTCATAGGAAGAGTTGAGAATGACATTCTAGCCCGGCATCCCACGGAGATTTTCTAATAGCACGCAGGGCGCAGTATTGTCAACCAACATTTGATAACCTTTGATTACATTGGTGCCAATTATAAATCTCAATATAAACAACGAAAAGAAAAAACAAACAAAAAGATATCAAAAATGCGTAGTATACAAGTTTTATGTATGTTGAGCTTCTGTCTGACACTACCTAGGCAAGTCCCATTTATGCAAGTAAAGCACCTGCCTTATTAAACCAGTTTAATTCCTTCGCACGGCATACGACTTAAATCAAACGAACTTGTTACCATTCAAACACAAAAACATTGCATTCTCGAATCAAACATGACTTTCAGGTTTGTGAACATCATTTGCAGTGTCAATTAAACATGCATATCAACTATTTGCAACAAAGTCACGAGTGAATCTGACAGAGAGAATTCGTACATATTGTTAAAAGCATAGGATTCGAAATAGGATGTATTTTATGATAATTTTAATCACCTACAAATACAACCTTTCTCTGAAGTTGTTACCGACGTTACAAAGCCTCGCAAACAAATCGCATGCAAGGCTTTAAATGAGGACTGTATACGCAGTCATACGCGGATATTTGCAAGGACAAAGATTACGAGACAAAGAGTTCATGCGACTTATATAACTATGTTGCAAATATAAAAAGTGCAGTTTTGCGTAAGAGTTGTTGATATTGAATAATTCAATTGAGCCATACATCCTTAAAATATGAAGGTTCACCTTAAGTATAACTGGCTTAAACGTATGCTTTGCTTTCCTATAATACATACCTATTTAACACATACCTTTTTAACTTAATAAATCATCGTTCTGTATGAAACATTTGATTTTTAGATTTCATGCATTACGGACCGAGCGGTTACCGTTACCCCATGTTTCAGCCCGCCCTTATACGAAACTTATTACAACAGTACAAAATTGGATGCGTTTTCGCACTGGCTGGCAAGAAGCTTATATAGGTTTGGTAGGAATATATACATTCATGTACTACTTAAGAATAAATCTGTAGCCACTATCAAACACCAAGTTTACATTTACAATATAGTGACATCTAGCGGCTACTGCTGTAATAGCATCCGTCATGCCTGGTACGCGCGACCCTATATGTCAGCATATAAAATACCTTAAAATATTTATATTAAATATCGTTCATAAATAATTCAAAACAACGTCAAAATCTTAAATTTTGAAATTTCAAAGTAAGAGCCATCAATAACTTAGTTACATCATCATTATTGTGTGTTATTGGTGTTTTATGAGGTGAATCATTTAGATCAATTAATTTTTCATTTATTTTTCTTCTAATCATGACTTTTTAAACTCATGAGGCAGTGTCAATAAATACTTACATAGGAAGTATTTTATAAACTAGCATTATTATAGAGTTCAACACTAGCGTTAGTGATTTCCAGAAACACTATACCACTGTTAAGGGGTCGAAGAAGAGATCTAGATAGGTATCGCTTCTGGGAGAATTAGCTTTAAACCTAACCTGAAGAGCGGATTTATGTTTGTATACATATATGCTTATCTTAATATATTCGTACAAAATCATTTGGTTTAAGCAATTTTTTTGTTTTTACTAATGCTCTAACCCGAAACTTATTAATAAATTACTTATTTTTTAAGAGTACAGCGTGCAAGATTTGAAATTAAATTATAACAGGCTTGCGTGTTTTAAGGCACTTAATTAAAAGTATCACACAGAGAAGGGCTGTATTAAAATATCTTATATAGATACAACTATATACAAAAAAATTTGCTCCAAAAAAATTAAGAGTAGAGTTCACTGTACGAGTAATACATGCAATTCAAACAAATTTTAATCCTTGGTGGTTTGGAGTTGATTACTCTGGTTATATGCCGCTGTATCAACTGGTCATTGACTTTACTCATACAATTGTAATCAACAACACAATGCAAAAGAATAAACATAGTTGTTAGTACTTACGCGATAAAAACATGTACATTTCGATGAAGTCCCATTAAATACTTATAACTAGTTATATGTTGAGGTCGTGAATAAAGTTACAAAAATAAACAGACAAATAAAATAGTGAAATTAGTCGGCCAGAAGATAGCGAAGCAGTGGAACTCTCTCCCATCGTCAGTCTTGCCAGGTGCGTATGATCCTTGTGTTTTCAAAAAAAGAGTAAATAGGTTTCTTCTGGACAAGAGTGATTCATCTTCGACTTCATCGTCGCTTACCATCAGGTGAGATGGAGTCAAACGCAAACCCATCCAACGTAAATTGTAAAAAAAAATGTGTACTGTCTTACTAGCGTAGCTAGTAGTAATGGGTCACGAAAACATTACGTGATCCAAAGATTTCTAAATCCATAGCCAATATCTGACACCAAGTTTACATTTACAATATAGTGACATCTAGCGGCGCCTGCTGTGATAGTTTCCGCATGCCTGGCATACGCGACCCTTATGTCAGGACAGCATGTTATGGGCTATTGTGGACTGTCTCCTTTATTGTCACTACCGAGAAATTATGAGGAATGCAGTACTTCCCGCTATCCACGGTATTTGTGTGAAGACCTTGCAAGGTTGGAATTTTGCAATTTTCTATTTATTACCCCAGATCGAGGAAAGACTAGTTTCTGGGTTTATAGCTTTTTTTTATTACTAATAGCCTTTGACCACTATTTTGACTTTTGGTGAATGATAATTTGTTAGTACATCTTCGACCAAATTATCATTCACCAAAAGTCAAAATAGTGGTAATACGAGTAATTTAAATTTATATAACATGACTATAGCTGTGACCTTAGAGATGAAATAGTTGATTCTCAGATCATTTGTGATAATTTCAATGTCTTTTTTTTCTCGTATAAAACTATCTTTGTATATGTGGATCAACTGGGAATTGTTTTAATCTTAAGTGGATCTATAGAGGTTAAAATATATTCATTTCAAATATCGAAATATCGCTAATAAATGAGAAAATTCGAAGTAGAACCATCTACAAATTAGTTATATTGAAAAATGACCTTCCACCATGCCAATGTATTTCATATACCAGCACTATCATAGAGTTTACCACTAGGATTGGTAATTGGCTGCCGGTTTACATTTCTTGTATAGATGATGTACGCAATACATATAATATTTATTTTTGCTTATGTAACCACTGACCTATCACCGTATATATATATAAACCGTATTCAAAACCAGGCGCCAATAAAGCCTCATACGAGGTGTACTTACATCGATTAAAGAATAAAAAAAATAATAAATAAATAAAAAAAGAATAAAAAAATACAGGCGAAATGAGAACCTCCTCCTTTTTTTGAAGTCGGTTAAAAAGAGGTAGGTATATATTTTAATTGAAATGATGTTATATTACCCGTTACCGTTACATATTTTACCATTTATCGATTCCCCAACAGCGCACAAATCAGTCGTGGCATTCGGACGGTATGACAATGGCCAATTTGGTCGGCGCGAAAATGCACGACTCTTGAATTTAACTGAATAAGCTTTCTCAGAGAGCAACGGGACCTGCCAATGAGGAATTTTCCCACAATTTACTGGAAACGGTTTAATTTTATTTCAAAATCTTGCATATTGTTGTGGAAATTGCAGCGTATTATTGAAAACGTCAAGGAGTTTTAACGAATAACTGAAGTTAACAATTGAACAATTGTAGCTATGGACTGCCGTGCAGGACGAGGGTTCGATCCCCACGATCCCCACCTCCGCTGGCTTGAGCTTCAACGCAAAGGTGGTAGGGCATTTTGTGAATGCTCGATTGGCTGGCTTTCACCCTCAAGTAGAAAACCTGTCGCCAAAGTATCTATGAAAAAAAAGTATCTATGAAATTACCTGATGACGTCACAGGTGATGCGCGCAGTGCAGTTGGTCACTTGTGACAAAATGCATCTGTTATAGGCTGAGATTACAGCGATGGGCCTCATGCGTGTTCCGACACATTACCATATAATAACTGAAGATAAAAAACACGGGAGTCCCACGAAGTTAATTAGGCATTTTCGGAATAAAGCACAATGCAAATATGTCTTTATACGACTACAGATCATTTTACGATTGATTCCAAAGTCGACTAAATGAAAAGAAACAACAAGAGAAGCTATCCTAATCGCACATACATCTTCATACGAATAACTACATCATTATGAAGTCACTGAAGACTTGAAGGCCTCAATCATACAAACAGCCCACAACATCATGACTAACGTTAGTGCTCACATAACTAAAGTCTTTCTACTTCGTCGCTGACAAAAGCTCGGTGTGAATTCTCCACATGTTACTCACATCCACACAATGGAGCAACTCGAGTCTCGACGTCGAGTGGAAAGGGCAACAATGATTTAGTGCCCATATTCTAGTCTAGACCATAACAGGACTAGAGCGCCGTGTGAAAAATGTGTCTACTCGGACAAGTCCACAGATTGCCGAGAATGAACAGGATGTGATTTCAAATTTATGTTGAGCAATCAATTGGCGTGACAATGTGTTGTCGACATAAGTATGCCGACATGACTTTAGCTGGATAGCGTACTTTGTTATTAAGTACTAATTTGCTACTAGTTTACAGTATTGAAATACGATAGACTTGGCTTACATTTAGATAGTATTTTTAAAGTCCAAAATTATTCACCTTGACTGGGAATCGACGCGTCCCGTAGTTTTACGGACCGGAAGCCTAACCAGTGGGCTATCAAGACTGGCTCGAATAAGCCGAATTTCATGCTCTAATATTACTTACCGTCATTTGGGATTGATGCGGCCATCAGTCAAACTACTAGACTTCTCTAATCAAAAGCTGTACCTTTTCAAAAACACTTTACTCTCGTAATTATGTCAATATCCCCCTGTATATCTAAATATAGTTGCAAGCACTATCGCGTGCCAAGGAAAAATAACATTTCCGCGTATTTCTTTCACCTCTACCGTGCATAGAACCTGCGTAGTTTCGAGCACCGCGTGCAACAATTTTCGATTTCCATCGAGGTGAAACTCTTTGTGTTCTATAAATTTGTAAATGTGATTTTAGGTTTCCTTGCAATGGAGCTTGTGTGTAATCATATTTTTGTTAAAGGCTTACTTTGACCCCATTATGAGGATATATTTTAAGTAAAGTAAGTAGAAAGTTTCCTAGTAAATGATTCTCGATCAACTTTATGATCAGAGAGTACATAATATTTACTCTTTGATCGTTAAGGCTCTGGCCACGATATGTTTATAATAATAACATATAAACATATCGTGGTCAGAGCGTAACGAGTAGACGAAGCTGCGTCTCTAACGCCTATACTACTCAGCCACTAAGCCATCGTGTCTCTAATCATGAAAGTAACTTTACAATACAATGGCAAGAATTCAAATTTCAAACGCGGTGTTATAATTACAACTAGTATTGTCTCTAAATTGATATTTTTTTATTTAGTGTTCTAAGAATATGGCGGTACATTTAAAATCATATTAAAATAAGAATACCTATCACATATGTCATTTATATTACCACTTATGACTTTGACATTAACAACATAATAAAGATAAAAAAGACATTTCATGACATGATTCATAACCTTCTGACCGTGATAAAAAATGCCCACATAAATCGACAACAATGTACGTGGAAAGGAACTATTACAGAAACATAATTTCAAAAGAAACGAAAGCGAAATCTGGCACCGAACGTAATCCGTAAGTGGTGTAAGTTCGTTTCGAAAAAATCTGACAAATGACACATATATCAAGCGCACAAGCAATTGCCGAGATTACCAAATTTGCTAAAATTGAGTTAAATTGCTTCCTATTTCAAAAGTAGATGTGTGACCATGTATCTTCGTATGAAATGGAATAGTTTTTATTTACTGTATCAGCCAGATTGTCCACTGTGAACACACCTTCTCCATCAAGGTGGGTTTGCCATGATCCCCACGCTTGGCAGGCGTCTTGGGATATCAGTTCCTCGGAGGGCGCTGCTGTCCACATTCTGCTATTTTTCCTTTAGTCGCCCCTTACGAGAACCTCGGGTAACAATCGGGAGGGGGAGAGGTGGACATTCTAGACCGGCACCCCACGATGCATGTTATAGTACACTAGGTATAAGTAAATGAGCCCACATTGTAAAATTACTGTCCAAGTGCGAGTCGGACCTCGCTCTTTAAGGGTTTCGCATTGAATCTACCCCCCTTGGACGAAAAATAATTGTTTGTCTTGATCTCAGCTTTAAAACTACACAATAAATCGGCGTTTTCAGTATTTGTTACTTAATAAGAGGATATGGTACATAATATACCGATCGCAGATCATAGAAACATGGTCCCCGTTTCTATGATCTGAGATACCGATCGACCGATTCTCCGATTTGATATTTGGTTAATTGGAAATCTCAAAAATGTTTTCGTTAACGTTTTTTGATTTTTCTCCGAACTTTTCTTTCAACAGCACTTAATATAACCAGTCAACTTCGAGTCGGACTCATGAGCAGGATTCAGCTAGACCCAAATTTAAAAAAAAATCGGTATAAGTACAACAAATATTTGATTTTGCGCACAATATTGTGATAAATGAACCTCAATGTGCAAACATCTCCTGCTTTTAAATTTCGAAGCGTCGACGCTTTAAAAACGGCATAAAATTTTGTACTGTACTTTTGTTGTTTGTAACAGGCAAAGATTTCATACTGCCTAATAATGCCTAATTTTAGTATGAAAAAGAAAAAGAAGTATGTACTTTTACTAAACAAGGTGCAGTATTACTATTACTATACAGAAATGTGGACCGGCTCTACAAAACGACATGATAAATGACCGTCATAGATCTCTCAGGCAGTGAAGACAAGTTGACCACGCTTGATATGATAAGCGTTAATAAGATTATTATATAGCCCAATAATCATAAATCAACATCCATACTACGTCATAGCATAACTCTAAATCAGTAATATCTTGCGATACAGTCGGGGGAACAATAAAAACTGTCACTTTGCGACGTTACCACTTTACAAGCGACGCGGACGGACGTGTTTAACTTTCATCTCTCATCTATAATAACTGTCACATAATCTGTTGTCTGATTAATGAAGTGGGAGTAATTCATCTCCAGATTAAGCGTTAACAAGTGCTGGTTATATTAACCACGCTGTTTAATGGTAATGAATAATCGAGGGGAGCCAGCCTCGAGCCAAGAGACGGCAGATTACAAACTTTCTGTTGAAGTAGCGAGACTTGAGATTAATATGCATCAGTTAATAACAAATTCAAAATCAAAATCATTTATTCAATTTAGGCGTCTACGACGCTCTTATGAAGGTCAATTGCAAAAAAATTATGACATCGCTTTTATCATAAAAAAATCGACATATTAATTACTAGCTTTCCGGCCGCGGCTCTGCCTGCGCGTATGGCGGTTATCGCACAAAAACATAAACCTCTTTTTGCACAGTTGGATAAAAACTATCCTATGTCCTTCCCCGCATCTCAAACTATTTACATACCAAATTTCATCCAAATCAAATTTGGCATGAAGTCCAGTAGTTTTGGCGTTAAAGCGAGAGATAGACAGACAGAGTTACTTCGCATGTATAATATTAGTATGGATTGAATAAAAAAAGTATTATCTCCAGTTCCACTTGACTTTTTTTAGATTTCAACTATACAAAAGAGGAGGATGTCCTGACCGTGAGTCCGAAGAGCTTCAAGAACTCTCTGCATGCAGATAGTTGACAGTCTAGGCGTAATTTTGAGCTCTCTGCGGATTGACTCATTAGTACCTACATACTCATGTTTCAATATCGGTATTTTTTTCTATGTGGCGGAGGATATGTCTCCTACCTGATGGTAATCGTCACGCTTGGACATGTTAGCATCCTCGTTCTTGACACTGCACTGCGCTTGTCACTCTGAGACGTTAGTTATTCATTATTATGGGTCGATTGCCCAGTAATTCTATTGCAGTGCCCTTCAAGCGAGAACACAGTCTTTGCACACTAGGCACACGAGGAAGATTATCTGGCACTGTGGTTGCACCCACCAAGTGGACCCCAAGAGACCTACGTTGTACCTCTTGTAATTTTTTATAAAAATGTATAATGTTATATTGTTTTATAATATACAGAAATAAATAAAATAAACCGTCAAAAATAAAATATATAACGGCGAGTTATTACGTAGTACGTTGAAACTATGATCAAAACCGACAAACATTACAAATGTTTGTCGGTTCTTTTAACGTGCCATCGCAATGCGGAACCCTTAAAGGGCAAGATCCGGCTCGCACTTGGTCAATTTTATAAACTGTCGAAGCCATTTAAACCAAGCCATAAGAAACAGTTCGTCGGATCGCTAAAATAACTTCGTCATCCATCACTCTGCACAATTATGCATATTTAAGCCGTAAGTATACAAACCCTGTTACACAACAGTAAGTCAGTAATGGCTTGAACAAAACTTAATTAAAGTAAAGGTCGCCGGAGGCCGCGACCTTTGGCTGTTCAACGACTTTAATTTACAATTTAAAACAACTACAAAATCACAGTTGTTTACGTATTAAATAATATGTACGCGTATCACAAAAAACACACATAATATACAATTTCCGAGCGTGATTGATCTATCAAATTAAAATACCTGGATATGTAGCAGTGCGTATGATGATCAGCATATAACAAACCGACGAAAACCGACGTACAAGATCAACATACGAGAATGGTCAGACAGTATTACGTTGTGATTGTGAAGCAATGATTCGATATGCGAGCGATGGTAGCAATTGACTGCTGTGCCCCAGGACCGTGCTTCGATCCCCACAGCAAGCTTGAGATTCATCGGCATTTAGAAAATGCTCGCCTGGCTAGATACCACCTATAACTAGATACCTACTCCGGCGCCAAAACTCTTAAAACTATGTTCCGGCAGCAGTTAGTAAAATTACAGGTACATGAGACTTAAAAACTGTATGTCTCAGGGTTACGGTGCGCAGTGCAGTTCGTCTTGTGATGAAATTCATTTGATATAGGCTGAGATTACCGCTTAACATCTGCTGGGCTCGTACTTACGTCACAAACCCATAAAAAACGTTTCTTTTTATGCCTGGCAAGTTAGCCTTTGACCTGGTGGTAAGTGATGATGTGGTCGAAGATGTTGTTCAGACTAACCTAAAATTACTGGCTCTCAAGGACTGGTGCCGGAACACACCGTTAGGTGCTTTGCGACAGATTTTCTACTTGAGGATGGTAGCTAGCCCCAGGCGGGCATTCGCAAAATGCCCTACCACCATGCTATAACGACTGCCATCCAAACACAACAGCCGGGACCGACGGCTTAACGTGCCCTCCGAAGCACGGAAGCGCTCAGTAGTAATGACACCAGCGGTCACCCATCCAACTCACGACCGAGGCGGACGTTGCTTAACTTTGCTGATCGGTTCAGAACGGCTAAGCAAACATCGCTACGAGCGCTTCAAATGTTTATCAGAGAACTATGTAAGGATAACATAAAGCTTAAGAAAACATATTAAATTAAACAAAAAATAATCTTGTACAACTTGAAATGAGATCTGCAAATCCCTCACAGGTAAAATTCAAATGTAATTTAATGTATATGGAAATCAACATCATCTATGTAGATTATTGTACATACAATTAACACCTCTGGCAAGCTTCTTACACCGGAAGCGGTCCGTTACACGGAGCACCATCGATCAAGCCAACTCCCATTGTTTATGCACCGCGTCATGTGACCCTAATGAGTTACTGGACGACCACCTTAAACGAGATACAACGACAACTTTGACAACTTTCCCATCTACGAGTAAACCTACTTCGTTTGTCATATGTTCATGTACGTACTAAACTTCAGTGATTATGCTTGTTTGAATGACATAAATAGTCATAAAATGACCTTTAAGTTAATGGAAATATGTATACGAGATTGCCATCGTACTATGTAACACATAATATATTATTATAATAATGCTAATGATCGTGAGCTTTCAAACAAGCCTTTGTGTGTTTACTGACCACACAGAGTCATATATTATACGTAAGTAGGAAATTATAAGAAAACAAAGAGGCTAGTTTCTCACACTGGATAGTTTGACTCTTCTCATTCTAATGATGCAAATAAAGGAAATGCAAATGAAGGTAAATATGCGGCTGCATAGGCTTTTAGGGCTACCAAACGCCTTTAAAATATTGTAAGTATTCAGAAAATAATAGATTCTGTGAAATTACACGTATTTAAGTGCGCCAAATGAGCAGCATGCCACTTCTCACCTGCAAGTAGGGTTGTGTGCATTAGACGCACAACACGGCTGTATACCATCTTAGTGCCCTGCCAGGGTTTCATACAATATGTTCTTGTGTTCCTGTCTAACATGTCGTTATCGTTAACACGCTAACGACATGACATTATGTTATGTTATCCGTAATATTATGTTCTTGTGTTTCGTCCAGTGTGTTAGAGAAAACATTTTTATGACCCTGAAACTTTGCCCGGTGAATAGTAATAGGTTCGCCCACTATTACATGGGACTAAAACCCAATTGGCAAAATGTGGTTGTTCATACACCTCTCCCTACCCCTTCAGGGAATATGTACATCGTAATAAGCCAATCCATCAGTATGAACTTCCAATTAATTTTATTATGTTTAATAACACGAAATTGATATATGTAACAACATTAACCACTTCGTTATAAATGTTCTAATATAATACACGGTAATGTAATTTCGTCAATAAAATAGCAGTAATTAATGACGGACATAACAAAGCTAAAAATTTATTTTGCAAAAATTCGAACCGACTTCAACACCCAAAAGTGTGAAATAACTTGAAGTCGGTAACATGATAGTTTAAAAGGACTAATAAGCACATATTATCACAATACTGTGCGCATGGTACCGACTAGGTAAATATTTTTCAGGTATTTTAGTGTAACACAAAATCGGCTTGACCGATTTTGATGAAATTTTAAATGGGACCAAACGACAAGCATCCTATCAAACAAAAAAAGGATTTTCTAAATCGGTTCACCCAGTTCAGAGGACTGAGGTAACAAAAAAAAACAGACGAATTGAGAACCTTCTCCTTTTTTGGAAGTCGGTTAAAGAGTGCTTAGATGAAACGCTCGAAATATTGAAACTATAGAAAAGTAGCTACATGGAGTTTTGTATTTGGCCCTGAATTAATACTCAAAGCAGGAATCCTCTCAACTGAAGACTCAAGATGCGTGGGTGGCTTCAATTGGACTCTTCGCCGCAGCTCCGATGACGTATGCACACTATGCATCTCCCAACAAGCTGTCAGATTTGACAGTAGACAATAAAACCAAGGCGTAAGGAGTGCATTGCAAAATACCGGCAGAATAATCAGTAGGTTCGTAATGATAATATAAACAATATATGAGTACTTTGAGTCTGGTATTGTTTGCTTCTGAAGCTACAAAAGCTTTCGTTTTGTATGTAACTTAGACTTTAGAAAGTTCTCTGTGCAAACCGAAGGGTATAAAACTCATTATGCTCCAATTTAGTTAGGAACTACAGCAAGAGTGCATATTAAAACAATACATCTCGAAAGCTTGCATAACAATGTATCAAAACTTCGATCTAATTGATTTTAATAGCATATCGGACGTAAATTTAGATTCAGAACTTGCGCAATCGTTAATTACTTTCAAATTAAAACGTAATCGATACCATAAAATAAAAATGCTATCATTGAAAATGGTAAACGAACATAAAAACATTTTGACAACTATTTATATTATATATGAAATATATAATATATGCCAGAATTACACTGAATAAAAGTATTAAACTTCTACTCAAAATCTAAATTTAGTGTGAAATATACATGTGGTAAACAAAACATACTGCAAGCTAATTGTATGATGAGATGTTAAAAAGAAACTGAAGTCATAACTTTTTATTTACCAGCCATTTAGCCATACATAGTCACATCGGGTCACAGTTTTAAAAACTCAGGTATATGGAAAGCGTTGTATTAGTTATTTAGAATTACGTGAACCTGGCGTAAATAGAATCTACGACTATCTATAGTACAGATACACAGATTTTTCAAAATAATTTGTAGCTAACAAATATTTAAAAAAAACCTGAGTAACGCATTGATTTTAATTAATGAGAGCAGTCTTGTAAGAAGTCATCTAGAGTACTGTAGCTCGGTATGGAGACCACATTTTGCAACACACATGCTGCGACTTGAACGAGTGCAAAAGAGGTTTCTCTGGCATTTGGCGTATTGCACTGGAATAAAAAATAAGGTCAAATCTTATGATAAACGCTTGAAATATTTCAAAATGGTCTCACTGTCAACTCGTAGAGAGATACTAGATCTGGTATTTTCTTACAAACTCTTGAGAAATCATATAAGCTGTCCTGGACTATTGAGTAGGTTTAATTTTAAAATTCCCAGGAGTAACCCTCGTGGATGTATAAAACTTTTATGTCCACCCTTTCTAAATACTGTTTTAGGAGCAAATTCTGTGATTCCCAGACTGAGTAGGTCTTTTAATAATTGTGCCGCGATAGCCGACGCATTTGCGGAACCCTTAGGTCGGTTTCGCAAAAATATAACTGACTTCTTAATCAGTCAAAGTGCGTAGAAGCGCACCTTCTACTTATTGTTATTTTTCAAAACTAACAAATCAATGTCATTTATATTTTAATTACATGTAATTACTAATAGCATGTTGTGTTAGCCTTTAAGAGATTATACATTAAGCAATGTACTATAGTAGAAAATAATGTTGTGTATGTAAAAATGTAATAATTGTTGGCTGACCAGAAATAAATAAATAAATAAAATAAATAAATAAATCTTGAAAATTTTGTAGCTCCCATACTCACATCGGGTCACAATTTAAGATTTCAGGACAATAGGAAGCGTTTTAATAGAGTAATATGGAGCAACGTACACCTGGCGTAAACAGGAGAGACAAAAAATTACGATCGAATCGACAATAAAATCGATTTTAATCGCGAACTAATCGAACGACTTTCAACGAGGTTAGTGGATTTAAATTGGATTGGAAACAAGTTTTAAGGCAATGTTTATAAAAATATTTATTCGACACAAATAGCTGTTTATGCGAATGTAAATTCTCAACGATATTGAAACGATCACCGTTATCGATTGTCGGTATGTTATCGAGAAATCGATGCCGTTTAGTAAATGTGGTGTTTTTGTTACGAGCGTTCTTGTGAATGCTACGCTATGTGCGTCTATTGCTTTGGTTGAAAACACTTTGAATTTCATTGTGTATTTATGATAATTTTGTATCAATCAACCTTCATGCATCTGCACAAGAAAAGTCATGCTATTTCAACCACTACAAACGAAATTTTCTACTCGTTTGTTTCGAAATAAAATTAACGATTATGATTAAGTTTAGATAAGACAATTTACGGACTTAAAAAGGTTCCTACTTACATTAAATTCATAAAAGATATCAAAGAATTCACCAGCTAGTGTTAGAATATTACAAAACAATAATTCGATTATCATTAGATTATTTGTATTATTCTACACCATAAAATTTAAAGAGAAATCTCAGAAAATTAAAGTGCTTTCCATTATCTAACATCCATATTTAAAAATAATAAAAGTATAGCTTTCCAACCATTATTATAATATAACAGGATGCTTTTACGTAACAAAATAATGATTTCGTAGTTTCGCAAAATGTTTATCTACTCGTATGTAAATTGTTTTTCGTAATCAATGAGTCATTTTACTAAACAGAATTAAAGATGTTAAACCTAGAAACCTGAATACCAATGGAAGCGTTATAAATATATGTATGAAAATTTACATAAAAAGTAGTAAGTAGTGGAATGACAGCTTCCCCGGAAAAAAACTGCAAATATCACCAAACTTGGTCAAGTTACAAACCATTCATTCGATCATACTATGCACTTATTTATAAAGATTTTAGATTTGGACGAAACTAAATTTGAAAAGTCTTACTTTGAGTAATGCACGCATCAAAACAATTGAACATAAATTCTAATACAACACGACTCGTTAAAACATTGTTATCGATTACTCATACGGGGAAAATGTAAACGTTGGAAATGATAAGATCTCCCATACATTTACCGACACATGTAATATCACAGGTGCAATCCCAACAAAAACAACGCGCAGTTATCAATCCCAAGTTAACATTCCGGCCGTGTCTAAACGTATGTACCTACACATCTCACGTTACATCATTTAATAGCCACATTAAAAACAATTTCCAAATAGATTGTTGGTATTACATAAGTTATCATCAGAGAGGCAATACGTCAACGTCAATGTACTCTTAACTTTTAGGTGTTTTCAACATACATTTGCATTGAGAGAGCTATTTCCAACAGTCGAGCTGAAATTATGAGCGATTATAAGCAAATTGTAGCCTTCCGATGTTGCTGGTAATATCCTTGAACAGATTTATGACAGGGATAATGCGGAAGGGTATGATAACGGTGCATCTGCATATGATGAAGTATTCGAGAACGAAATGTACTGTTATGACACCCATTTTTCAGACAGCGTAATTAGGGACGTGGTGGTGAACCATAATATGCTACGATGTTTTGTTTCCGATTTTAAACGTGGCTTCATTGTATCAAACTGTCGAGGTTTAGTAGAATGAAACAATCTTAAGAGCTGCTTACGCCCCTGTTTAATACAGAGTTTGAAAACTAAAATTTCCATGCAAGAATTTGTAACATAAATAATAATAATATATATAATGCGACAATTGACGTACATTAAAAGGAAAAAGCCATTGCTATGACACATATTTTGAACGAAGCACTTAATTTGCCTTTTGCCCTGTTCATAAATACACAATCTGAAAATTAATTCTAAACGAAAACCACATTAAACTGCGTAGCTAATTTATTTATCTTATGTGTAACCCACGTAGTCGTATAACCCTTTGTTTGAAAACATAAATTTGTTACATCCAAAGGGTCAGCGAAAACTGGGTCATCCCAAGAAATCAGGACAAGACATGATGTGACACAAAATGATGAAGGGCCAAAAGGTCTGGGCCCGTATGGCTTTCTCCATGATTGGTCGCCAATTACCCTTTGAAACCTTGACGTTTGTGGATATATGGCCAGCGCAGTAACCAATTGTTATTGTAAGTGGTTTTCAGGAACCCAGGCCAGAAACAGCCATTATTGAGGCATAAATATCAGTCTGACCATTCTTAACTTATAGTCGTTTTCATGATTTTGACCTTATACTCATTATTATATTCAGATATTTTATGTTTCTTGTAGTTATTTTTGTTATATTACATAACAACGCAAGTGTTAGACTTTTACATAACTAGTTTCATATCTTTATTTCTATTTCGTCTTTCAGCCAAATATGTATCATCTTACTTGAAATCTATATTGAATGTGTGAAAATTTAAATTTGTAGGTAGCACAGATTTGCTGTCACGTTCTTTTATTTTGTTAGAGGCATCTCGTTTTTATTAAAGGCTATTATATGACATTCGAAGAACTACCATTCACCAAAAGAGAAAAATAAAACCTCACCCACACAAACTTAATTTTATTGGAGAACCTTGAGGTCTACATCTTCAAAAGTGTTCCGAACTAATTTTTACGAGCATACAGCATTGAGGTCAGCTTTCCAAATTTTATATCTATAATTGCTTGACTCATAACACCAACACAAATATTTCGATAATGTAAAAAAATATCGTCTACAATAACTGAAATTCCTATTAACTGACTATCGAAATCAGATTTTCTTACAATGATCTGCTAGAGATATAGAGTATTAATTTTAAAAATGTCAACACGACATTGAGTGCTGTAACCTAAAGGGATTTTGTCGATACGTTTTGAGCATCAATACGGAAAATTACTGAATGGTTTTTATGCAATTTTGGGAGTCTACACTTTCCTTACAAAGATAGCCCGAAAAAATAAAAAATGAATTAATACAATAGGAATGATCAGATCAGTGGTCTTGAAATCAGCGTCCATTGTTTGGTGCTACGTCGGCATTAGCGTCTATTGTTTCATGAAGGATGCGGCGGCAGGTGCTCCGGGTCAAGGATGCCTAAACAACTGACGGGTGTTAGAGTCTTTTGTAACTTCTAATGTCCAACTCTTGTTACTGTACGCAAGGCTGTGGTTAGAAATGAATCACTTCATCGCCTTGTATATTCTACACAATATTGTCTAGTAACTTTAAGGTTAAACTGGCCGGTCACTTCTCCATACAAACGTCGTAGGATCACTCCCTTATTTGAGATTTTAGGTAGAGAATTAAGCAAAATACCGATTGATCTCGTCATTATCTAGGCTGGTATTATACCGAAAAAAGATAATTAAGTTGAAAGTTATGAGCCTCGAAAATTTTATATCAAAATATTTCGAGGCTCACAACTCAAAGTTAATTAACTTATTAAAAAAACGTTACTATACAAGAATAGATAATCAAGAAACCAATCGATATCACTTGTTTTGGACCTACATCGTCAAATAAGGGAGTAATCACCCTCATGTTTGTATTGAAAACTGATCAGCCAGAACACCCTTAATCGTATTCGTTGATTAACTTCTATAATTTTCAAAATACAAATACATAAACCACACAAAACTAGTTAAGTACGACAGTGAAGTCGGCAGGCTGTTAAACCTACCACGAAATACTTTATTATCATTCTCTTTGATATAGTTAAACCAGGGACACACTCAACGCAGCGGGGTGTACACGATACTTGTAAACCGAGGGTTTTATTGACACCTTACCTTAGCACTTGACAGGTGTCGTGTGTGGTACGGCCCTTACCTGTAAAAAAAATAAAAGGAATATGTTTATGGTCAATTATTCAAGGACAAATTGGCGCTCTATAAAACTAAACCGGTCTATGCGCTTGTTGCTGCGGTTGTAAAGTTTGACTTGTTGAAGGAATGTGTCTATGCTTTTATAAATTATTATGTTTATGTTCTTATGTACATGTATACAGGGTTATTGGTAAAATACTAACAACCTCGTAGGGTTAACTTCTGCTAGTCCTAACAAACATTTTGAGTTTTTTTGTTTACTTTTTTTTTTTGCTTTTGACTGAATAAATACCAGGACCGAGGTTAAAAGTCTCTTGTGCCTGTAATGTATTATTTCATATTTTTTATTTCTTTGCCCGATGTAAATATTCAAAACTCTATTCAATGGCGCGGTTCACTGTTGCCGCGGCATTAAAACACAAAAAAAATTTACAAAAAAATAAAAACTTTTTTTGAAAAAACATCTCAAAATGTTTGTTAGTAGGACTAGCAGAAGTCAACCCTAAGAGGTTGTTAGCATTTTACCAATAACCCTGTATATTGTGTTCTACACAAACAAACTCTAATACTAAAAACATGCAACATTCAGATAGTTCATTGAGTTGTTTATCCTTATTTTCATAAGTGACTATTTTCCGTTTCAATGTTTTATGCAGCTGTGAATTACATATCTCATGTTATTGAATCAATATTTATAATTTCATGGTATATATTACTGTTTATTAATAATACAGTTCTAGTAGTGGATGTAACAAAGGAATTAAATATTCCGAAATGATATAGTTTTAGTATTATAAGCTTCCAAATAGATATCCTGATGCACAATAAAACCTATCCTTACAAAATTACGACAGGAAAAATTTAAGTAACGTGCGGGACCCCGGCTAATGAGGTGGATGGACGCGGGTTCGAATCCCGCACATGCCTTAAATTTTTCCTCTCGTAAATTTGTAATTTTGTAATGTAATCCGCAGAGCATGCGTTATTGCAAACATAAAAATATTTTTTAAAAAAACCTATCCTGTTTAATATGCAACAGGAATTGATGTTGTAACATGTTAGCATGTCGAGATAAATCATTCAGACTGATAATGATTACCCTCACCAATTGAACGTCTATTTTCACTCCCATCATCTATTTCCCTTTATTTATAGTTGTAGTTAACATAAAGAGGGATGTACACACATGTTGGGCAGTTCAAACACGGGGAGAACACGACGCCTACACTGTCAGGGACCACACAGGGAAGTCAAAGGATACGCGTATGTAAACAGGTGATGGGGATACAAAGGACTTCATAGAAAGTTTATGTGTGGTCTGGAAGGAAGGGGTGGCGTCTTGGTTGGATATGGTGGCGGACCTGAGTTAGATGTTACAGGTTTATAGCTTAGCAGAACTGGCTTAGATCAAGGATGGAAGGAGGATCAAAGAGGATAAGGTCATGTCCATATTCGTATTTTGATTCTTCCTCTAATTCTTAGGTCATTAAAATAGGAAACATTTGACACCTTATACATAAAGCCGGGTGTCCACCAAACAAAAGTTCTCCACCAAACGTGTTGAAAACACAAAAGTCTGAAAACTTTTGTGTTTTCAACACGTGTTGGTGACAATGCCAACTTTTTTGGTAGATACGTTTTTTTTATTTTTACCTGATAGGTAAGCCTTTGACCACTATTTCACCTGATGGTAAGTGATGTTGTGGTCGAAGATGTTATTCAGGCTAACCTAGAATTACTGGCTCTCAAGGACAGCTGCCGGAACACACCGTTAGGTGCTTGGCGACAGATTTTCTACTTGACGGTGGTAGCTAGCCAGGCGGGCATTCGCAAAATGCCCCAAACTTCGCTACGAGCGCTTCAAAACGTGGCTTTAGATATGTGAAAACATAAAATAATGTCATGCATTAAAAATATTTCCTACGACAAATAAAATATTTATGTATTATATTTAAGCATATTGTACTGACCGCACTGAGATTTGAGATGAACAGTTTTTTAAGAGATGTATGAATACCAGGATTCATTAAGCGCAAAGTAGATTTTGGATAATTTTGAAACAAACATCTACAACATATAACCATCCACATATACTTTCGCGTTGATAATGTTAAAAGATATCATACAAATGAGAAGCAAATGATTCTTAATATCTTACGAAATTACAATAAAAAAAAATATTACACTCATGTATGCGGGATTCGGACCGCTCTATTTTTTGCTCTCGTTCCTCAACCATCGCATCTTAAGGGGATGGAGCGACACCTATTTTTTTTTTTTTTTTGACACCTATAGTTCAACTTAACAGTTAAAAAATTAACAAACAAGACCAATTGCAGTTGGTTTTAAATTTATAAATGATGATATTGATGACGGAACCTTATAATAATTTTAATATTGTTAACGATAACTAATCTTTTCTCTCGTAAATTTGTAATTTTGTAATGTAATCCGCAGAGTAGGCGTTATTGTAAACATAACAATATTAAAATCATAATATCTTATTATATATATATATATATATATATTATTGTCACATTTGTATTCTTTATTCCATTTTTTTACCGCAGCAGGAGCATTAATCTTGGCTCAATAAATGAAGGGCCAGTCCAAACAGAGTTTCTATGTTTACACCAAAAGGACACCAACCGACTTGACGGCCATATGGCGGAAACTGTTCGCATTCCTTATACTACAACTTGTTTGTGGGATCACGAACCGAGACTAATTTTCTTAAAAAACTTTAATGGCCACTTGTAGATAATAGCTGAATTGAATACGCATGGTATGAATTTGATGAGGAGCCGTTGACTGTATTTTATATTTGATTGACCAAAAAACTGAATACCGATACGTTTAAGATAATAAAAAAACTAAATAGGTCGGTATATTACAGTTAGGTCTGGTTTATCAAACGTAATAAGAAGAAAAATTCAGACTGATTAAATGTTAACCAATTGAAATTTAAAACGAATTAAGTTTTTTTATACTGTACTGTATTGTTCTGTATCAGCCCGATTGTACACTGTTTGTTGCCATAAACCCCACGCTTGGCAAGCGTCAAGGGGATAGCAGTGTAAAATAGCGGTTCCTCTAAGGCGCTGCTGTTATGGCTTCCCGTATTTTACCATTAGTCGTCTCTTACGACACCTACGATAAGAGATATCGAGGTGTATTGTAAAAAAGAGAATAAAAAAAAGAGTTTTATAAGAACTATGAAGAAGACATAGGTTTATATCCGACGAAAGCGTCAGAATAAAGAACATGAACCACTAATCAGGTCAATTGTGACGCTTATAAAATTCCAGCAACCATTATTAACCTACCTAAATCTAATTTGAACAGAATTTTTATGTTCAGTGCTACAGCACTTGTCGCCAGACATATTTTGGCCACATGTAATAGGGGGAAGCCTATTACAGAATACTGATACAACCATTCTTTGAGAAATTATTTTTCAGTTAAACCCAATCAGTGTCCAATCCCTGGAACCAACCCAGGACCTCGTGATTTCAATGCGACACTTCATGCCACACGACCAACAAGGTAGAGTAGATTAGAAGGTAAACATTTCTTAGCCGTATATACAATCTTACATCTAACCTTGCAGCATTGATAATAGGAAGGAATTGATATCACGTATCACGTACCGGTACGAGTCAAATCGGATTACTTGCCAACAAAAGAAGTTCAAGCACGACGGTTCAAGGTCCTTCCAGTCGGAGCAATGCCAGACGAATTCGCAGCAATTATCAGATTATACCGCGTTCCTGGCTCCGAGACGAATTGCCTCGTCAGCCATCAGACGAAGATTATACGCCTAATTCAGAATTAGGAACCGGAACCACAATGGAGCAATGCAGTTGAAACAGTACCCAACTTCGTACATTGGACACGTAATATTAAATTTCGGAATCGGAACACCGAAGAAGGTTTGACAAACGAGCTAAAAACCTGTGAGTAGAGCAAAACATACATATTAAGATGATCCCAGTAAATGGAAGTGCAAGAAGTGTTTCAGAACCGCATTACATAACAAGGCGAAGACACAAAAACAATCTGAGTGGCCAGTTGGAGTTACGAATAAGATTTGCAATATGGACTGTGTAGCCGGTAGATAGTAATACTAACACAATGTTAAGCACACATCCAATAAAAGAGGCATCTCTGCCAAGGGTCTAATGTTTATTCAAATTGTGACAACACTAACTGCCGACAGATCTGTACAACGCGGAAGACCTTTGCAAATTGTAGATTACACGGTACGCAAAATGGCAATTCCTAATTACAGAACGCCGTTTATAGAATTGTAGTGGTTACACCCACGCGGGAGATTTGACATGGTCTTGCCTTGAGATTAGAAGATCTATCAAGTTCAATGTCAGTTTTTTTTAATTTATTAGGTAATCCAAAATAATAAAAACGAATTTTGTATCAGGTTTGCCTAAAGCGTTTAAAGATTGGGTGTTTGCAAGGTTCCATTTTTGGACCATTCCTTAATATCAATTATCGATCACCATTTTGGCTTTAACCATATAAAATATTATTGTCTTCATTTCCGTCAACAATTAACTAATCGATGGCATTAATTATTATAACTAGTGAGAACCGCGTTTTATATATGCGGGCAAAGACAATGTACCAATAAATTACCTCCATATTGTGGAATTGTGCACAAAAAGTCACATTAACATAATATTATACCATTACGGGTAATAAAGCACGACCTTGTACTTGCGACCGTCCCTTTTGAGTTCATTTGTCACGCTTCGGGGATCATTTTAAATGTAAATAATCCAGTAACTGAGGACGTAAAGCAAATGTTGTCATGAATTACCGGCTTAAAATTAATGGTCATCTTGCACAAAATATAATATTAACATTTTCGTCTCAAATTGTCGTCATCTTGTAACGTTGTCTCAACTTTGAGGTCAGGTCGGTAGCATAAATATATCTTCTGCTAACTCAAAATTTACATTGAAGCCCTCGTAGCGAAGTTTGCTTAGCCATTCTGAACCGATCAGCAAAGTTAAGCAACGTTTGCCTCGGTCATGACTTGGATGGGTGACCGCTGGTGACAATACTACTGAGCGCTTCCGTGCTTCAGAGGGCACGTTAAGCCGTCGGTACCGGTGGTTGTCTTAGGATGGCAGTCGTTATAACATGGTAGGGCATTTTGCGAATGCCCGCCTGGCTAGCTACTACCCTCAAGTTGAAAATCTGTCGCCAAGCACCTAACGGTGTTTTCCGGCAGCTGTCCTTGAGAGCCAGTAATTCTAGGTTAGCCTGAACAACATCTTCGACCACATCATCACTTACCATCAGGTGAGATAGTGGTCAAAGGCTAACCTATCAAGCATAAAAAAATGGGTTATGTTAGGTTTAGACCTCACTTTTATGGGCCGCGGCCCTCCTGAATCTAGAATGCTTTCGTCGGTAGTATGCTCGCTACTTTTTGGTTAGATATCCATAAGAGTGCGTGCGCCTAACGTGCGAAAATCTACTTGGTATACACACGTCAGCGTAAGTTAAGACATGCTGTATTTTTTTCTGTTAGTTGCTTTTTACGATCATCCTATGAGATAAATAAATTTGTGAGGAAGCAAAAATTGTGGGTGGCCGAAAACGTATCTTACTCCGTATGAAAAAGGTCCTTTTTGAGAAACATTAGAATGAAAATTATTTTTGACATTTACTATATTAAATAAGAAAGTTGACATTTAACAAGTACCTTATTTACATTATTAATATAACTATGCTTAATGCTTAACATCAGGCAGGGTGTAGTCAAACGAAAACCAATAAAGAATAAAAAAAAATTGCTTAAATTTGCATGTCAATAAAGGATATTATATGACTTTATTATTAAAGCCTATATTATATGCACAAAAACTCAAAGAAAATAAATGATTTCATTTGTTAAATGTAACAGTTCTGAGATTCGTCAATTAGGAGCTGTATTTCAATAATTTGCGATACATAAAGACTGAGCTTTGTTCAAATTAGTGTTACAAAATAATATGGAAGTGTGTCGTGGACATGAAAAAAATCAACTCAGATTTTGAAAGCATTTTCACAATGTTACTGACTCATTTTATATTATGTGTTAATGCACGACATCGACATATAATTGCATACACAATCCTTTTGATTATAATTGATCAATTTGCAAGTATTGCAATATATTATAATGAATTCTTCAATAAGTGATACGTCAGGATATTGTTGACACGACTAGTCGATATTTTCATTATTTTATTTAAGTGGTCTTTGGTCACATGACACATTACATCACATTTCACCATTTAGTAAATAATTACACTAGCTAAATTAGCTGCTCGTTGTCAGCGTGTACGAAAGTATAACAAAGTACCGTTGAAATAAGGGTAATTTCAGCGCACACCTCGAAGTGGCAATTACGTTAATATTTTAGTCTGAAATGCGCAAAAATCACACAAAACATATTATACATAAGAACTACGTGGTTAAAAAAAGTTGAAAGAAATATATTTTTGAATTCCGTATCTTTTGGTGTAAGAATTCGGTATCACGAGACTGCGGGCTATATAGACAACATATACGTTAGAAAACAATTTTTTAATCGTAATGTAGCAAATGTAAATAAATTTAGTTCAATTGAAATTAATCACGATGAATTATTCTTATACATACTATTTTTATAATGTTGATAAAATATGAACTTTTTTCAGTATAATGAGTTGAAAATACTCATTCGGCAACCCTTAGGCTTTTAAGACGAAACATCAAATCTTGTTAGAAACAACAAATATACATATATTAACTTGATGCACTTAGTCAATAGCGTGAATAATATTATAATATCTAATTATGCAAATGAATATGACTATAAATGTATGATTTACAAGATTCATAACAAGTCAATTTACACATGGCCGTATTAAACATATCATATTATGTCTCATTCACATAATCAATGTGCTCACTGATGGGTTTATTAGCTTGAGCTGATCATACAATGTTGATTACATTGAATATATTTGAGTGTTGAGTGTTTTGCTTATACTTAATTGGGATCATCATTGTAATGAAAACTTCTATTACTATTTTAATCTGTTAATTTTGCATGAAGAACTATATAATTTAGATATAGAAATAGTTCATTTCACTAAGAAAATAATATCAAACAATAACATCAAGTCGCTTCGTCCATAACAATAGTTTAGATTACGATTGTGAGGTATTATCACTATAGCTCAGATTTGAAGATCATGTCCCAGCCCAAGCAGCAGATTGATCGCGATTAAGAATCATTTTAATTTTATCTTTTTTTCGTACTCTTATGTAGTGATTTTGTAAGCTTAATTGCTTAGAATTTCTTCATTACAAAAACTGCTAATATTGTAATCATTTCAAGTCATTGCACGATGAGTTATAGAGACGTTTTTAAAGATAACGGAATAACATAAAACAGCATAAAGATTCCCACAGATTCACATAAACCTAGAAAATGTTCCCACAAAAGTATGTACCAAGAAACAATAAAATCACAACATAAATTAGACCGCCTGATCTCTATCGCAAATCTAAAGGGAGCGGCGCGACCCAAGGCCAAATCGGTGGTCACGATTAGAAAGACACAGAGCAGCGCCATAGGGCACAAAACTGAGACCCAGCAGCCAGAATCCAAGGTCTGTCGTGACCCGTTCGGATAGTATATGGCGCAAAGGTCAGGGGTCGAATTGAAAATCGAACGCCTTCTGACAGTTTGACGTATGCAGGAGACAAGGGGGCAAGAGATAAATGAGCTAGCTTTCGATTCCGCAACCGATTTCGAAATCGAAGGTGGGTGATAAAGCTGTCCAATATGTCAGATTGGACGCTGATTGAATGGGCGCGGTTCCCATTTTCCGAATGTGGGGGTTGGCCCCGATTTAGTGCGGTCTCTTTAGTAGGCTGTTATTGAAATTGGAAATGTTCCGGTATTGTTTGGACTTGCCCATTTACTTTGGTTCCATAAATTGCAGGTAGCGTGCTGGGACATCGTTGATCCCATTGTCTGTAATGTTTTCTTTTTGTTACATGAAAGGGCTTACAAATAGATAACTCGAGCAGCTCTCGAGATACATATTCATTTATTAACCGACTTCCAAAGAATGAGGTGGTCCTCATTCGACAGTTTTTTGTTGGTTACGCGATTACTACGCCAATTATTAATTTTATAATTTTCTCAACCGTTTTTAGGGTTCCGTACCCAAAGGTAAAAACGGGACCCTATTACAAGACGCCACTGTCCAATGTCTATCGGTCTGTCTGTATGTCTGTCGACAGTTGTATAGATGGTACGGAGTACTTCGTACGCGAGTCAGAGTCTCTCTCTCTCAAACTTCACCAGGCGCCCTTGTCTCACATCAGCGTGGCTCACCTAAACTCACCGCAGGTTTCATATGTCAGCGAGAGGTCCCCCAACTCGTTTAGTTAATATACAAACTTAAGAATTCTAATTATTTAAAGTTAATTTGAACCATCCTACCAAATTGAATTAAGATCAAATCAGGCGTCTGAAAATTATCGTCATACCAACATTCACACACAGTTAATGCACAGGCTCCCAACATCCCAAAGAGACTCCACTTCGCTCTATTAAAAAAATCGTTCGCAAGCAAACTCAAATGAACTCTTCAAACGTCGGTCAAGCATCGGAACACGAGCAAAAAGCCTGGCGACCGCTGTGAACCGAATCGATTAGCGTCGCTCGGGACGATTCAATCGATTAAATATCGATTACATCATAGCATAGCTCACGTGTTTCGGGCGCATAAACGTTGTTTACGCAATGATATAATGGTGCGCCCTTTGAACCCGTACCTTTACTGTACTAAGGCACAGAACTTTCTCTAATTGTACCAGTACTACCGGCAGCGGCATAAGGCAGTATGTACGACAATGGTGAAATGTAGTCGTAAAGTTGACAAGATTATCTCCTTCGAAGCCTTTGTAGAGACACCCGACGCACGGAGATGATCTTTTCTCTATGTTATGGAAAATTGTGTAACAATTCGCGGAGATACGAAAATAGGGTTGTCAAAACCTATGACTTTTATCAGTTTTACGTGTATTGTTAAATTATGATTCGATGTTGAATCTCTAACAAAACTAAAATACTAATCGCATCAAAGATTACAATAATCTACAATTTACAATACATAATAATACAGTGGCTTATGTTAATAGTTTTAACTTCAAAATAAGTGATTTCAAAAAATTCTAAATGTGATTACTCCGTGTGAGTAATCATTTTACACCAGGCATTATACAGTAACAAACGTATTCCATAGTGACTATAGAGAGTTGAGAAACCTTTGCACTAACTATTGTATAATCTGTTGGCACACAAAGGCACAGAGGGCAAGGCTCAACTTGTTGCTCTTCTATAGTAACTATCGCGTAATCTGTAATGTCGAAGCTCATTAGCGGCCGGATATAAGGGAACAGTCACGAGGCGAAAATAAATTTGTAAGTTCTTAATGAATGTTAACTGTGGTGCATTTTAGACGTTAAACGATGGCCTTGTTTATCGTGCTCGTTGTATTCCGCCTAAAAATAGTTCCAATTATTGTACAGCTGTTTCTTTGTTGGAAGGTAATATATATTTTTGATTTGTCCGTTTTTTAATATAATGTATAATACATCATTTAAATAGTTAAGTTATGCATCCTGCAGCTTTTTTTTTACGTAATTTGAAATACAATATATTTTGAGTGCTTGGGTCCAACTTGCTCTTCCTCTTAAAAACTATTATGAAAAACAACTATCATTATTTCAAGGCAAATCATTATATTAAAATATGAATATACTGAGATTCGTACCATGTCCGTCATAGAGCAATAATGTTCATATAACTTCAACGTGAGAGAGCTCACGTTGAAGTTATAATGTATGTTTACTTCAATGGTATTTGGTAGTGCAAAAAATATTAATCTTAGGTTAAAATATAACTGAATTAAGAGATGATAATTGGCCCCCAGGTGGTTTTCAGTAATATGTTTTAGTGTGTTGATGTTAAACGCAGTTTTAATTACATATAGAATTATCGATGTTTATTTTATAATAAAACATCATAACTGTGTCCGGTAGATGGTAATAGGACCGCCTATTACATAGCACTTAACTTGACTGACGAACCGTGGATAAAGAAGACCGCACCTAGATGCGACACAAAAGCCGCGCGCTCAACGTTGCGTTGATGAAATTCTATTACTCGCTGCTGTGGTCAACACCACGAGAAATACCAGCTACTCTTATCTACAATGTCGAGGCGCCCATTCCCATTCTTTGTTACCGGATCGTACATACCTACTGATAACGTAATCCGTTGAGGTCGAGGGGTTTAATTAAGTTTATCGCCGGTCCGTGCCGATATATCGGCGATCGTCAGTGTAGTGCCGATATCGGCGATAACATATCGCGTACCGCACGGCAAGGGAGCAAAACAATGGGAGTAACCGCGGCAGTATAGGGTCACAGATAATTGCTACTTGGCTACGGTATGGTCATGTTATCAAGTTACGACTATTTATTTATGCATAAATAAAACTGAAACTCTATCAAACAAAAGTTGGCAACTTTTGTCACCAGAACTTGTTGGATACAAAAGTTACAAACAATTTGTTTTATCAAGCATAAGACTTGGGACCACGCCAATAACCTTGAGACAATGATTCCATGACCAAGCGCATGCTGCTTTGGATCAGATTTTTCGAAGTTTTACTTTTTGAAGTCGTTTAATAATTGACTGATCCAGCCCGAAAGGCGAGCGAAACATCTTCGTTTCAGCTTGGGCAAAAATTATTTCGTATGTGTGTCCAGATTTCCGGTTGTTCTCAGGTTGCATTTCTCAACCAATCCTCATGAAATTTTGTGAACAGGTTCGATAATTATATGGATTTTTTTTATTCAGTTTTTGGAAATTATTCATAAATGTGGGTTGAAAACGTAAAAAACATATAGTATAAGTCGCGATGTTTTCTGCTCATAGAGCCACTAAGGTGGAAGGTAAATTAAAAGAAAAATAATTTAAAGAAACGAAATAAGGTAAAAATAGTAAAAAAAAAAACAAAAAAAAACTAAAAAAAGTTAAAAAATAACAAAAAGCAACGAAACAAAAAACCTAAATTAAAAAAGCATCGTAAACCACATCACTGGTATTCTAAGAGCATGGTAATTAGTTGGGTCACGAATGCGGTGCTCATCAGCGTCATCCCTACATGAGAGTCGGCAACGCTGCGCTGCGCAGAGCGCACACTGATTGTTGGCATGTTCGCACGCTCCACATTGCCGTGCGCGTGCGCATGCGAACCCATATTGGGCAAAACATATCCCGGTAAGATTATTAAGTGACTGATTATGGTAGATTACTATGACCCTCTTTTTATTCTCACTTTAGTGCACTGTAACCACAATTATTTGAATGGTTCTGCCATAAATAGGTAGATTAGTAAAGCTAATTCGTTAGCAACGAATTACAGATAAGTTTGGCTAAAATATTGCTAAAGACTTCAATAAGTTTGATTGACATAATTGCTATTTGTTTTGCTGTAAGACGATATGCAACTTTATCATTATTAAACGATCAGGGTAGGTCTTGAACTACCTATTAAAGGACCTATTATTTATCTAAGGTTTGCAGTTGATATTTTTATGCTTGCAATAACGCATGCTCTGCGGATTACATTAAAAAATTACAAATATACGACAGGAAAAATTTAAGTCATGTGCGGGATTCGAACCCGCATACGATGGTTAAAGAACGACAGGAAAAATTTGAGTTATGATTCATTGTCATATTAGCTCAATTGGATTAGAGCATACGTCGGCTAAAGGGGTGAATGGACGCGGGTTCGAATCCCGCACATGACTTAATTTTTCCTCTCGTAAATTTGTAATTTTGTAATGTTTGCATGTGAATTGAGAAGTACTGCATTTTGAGCGAATCCATGGGGTAGAAATGGGGAGCTATGTGCAATTGTATCCCGTCTAGAATAGCACCCCCACAGCTTCCTGTGGGAGATGTAAGAGGCGACGTAGATAAGAATACCAAAAGTAGCGCCTTCTGAAGAATTGGCCTTCTTACACTGCGTCTGCGATCCTCAACTCTAACTTAACAAAAAAGATCAGGTACTGTACAATAAAGTATTGGCTAAGAAATATAATAAGTAATAAACAATTTATTTCAGTAATTACCTGCTTTTAATAAAATTAAAACAAGGTGACCCGCTTATCACGCAATCATCACAGTATGAACGTACTCCAATCTCAACCCACTCCCAAAATCAGTATCTCAATAATTAACCTGGGCATATTTCATTCAAAATCCTGAAACTTGTATCTTTGAATTACAATGACACGGTACTTAAAATAACTGGCTCTTCAAAGTAGTCACGTTTCCAAGAGGAAGCGCTCCGGAGATGTCATTAGCGCCTATTAAGATGCTGAACAGCAATTACGAGCATACTGGAGCCGGCAATGCTGACTCTTCTGACAAGGTCACTAGACGCGAAGCCAGTCCAGTCTATTCTAAAGTGGTCATGAATAGCATGGTTCAGAAGGGGAAGTGATTTAGAACTATTGTTGTCGTGTCAAATAACCTCAGTCGAAATAGGTGCAATTTATGCTGAATGAACCTTTTAGTTATGACATTGAACCCTTTAGGTATGGTTTACTAAACATTATGTATAACACAAAACACAATAGAAAGCAATTGGACAACTGCAGGACTTAATACGATAGTCCGTATATAAAGGACAATGCAGACGTTTCGCCTAATGTCGATCGCTGCGTCGTCGTCGTCGACTCGAGTCTTACGATTACGCTTGTAGTATGGAGTTTCTTACAAAGAACATTGAACGGCTACAATGGACATATATATATGAAGAAATGTAGATGCGGTGCCGGATCGATCAGTGTGCACCAACCATAAGCTGGAACTTCCACTGCTAATTATATGGCTTTCCCAAAGGGGAAAACTACTTAAGTCGGAAAAAACACGGGTTCATAAGTATACTAATACTGTGAATACCCACTATTTAATCCGATATAAAAAAATAGTTCGTAGAAGTGAAAAATTATCTTACATCTAAAGCAACATTTCTTACAGCTGTTTCAAAAGTTCTCTGTAAATTATTTACGTGACGTTAAATGTTATTTCTCGTGGGGTGTCGGGCTAGAATGGCAATTATACCCTTACCTAAGTATACCCTACGTTCTTAAGAGCAGTTCAAAAGTTGTCTACCAAGTCCGAAAAAATTAGAGGATGTTACAAATAAATTTTAATAAAGTTAAAGTATGCAAATTTCTTGTGTATATACATCTTCAACCTAAAAGTAGTCTACGGAATCATATCACACATATTATACCTCTCACAATACGTTAGGTCAGTGAGCGCAACTTCATTCCCAACCGCACCTGTTACTGTACTTATTAATACCCTATTACCTATGGAAATACCACTTAACAGCACCTGTATTCACTAGACAAGAACCCTTTAAGGCATAAAAGGATTATCTTGATTGGTTTCTGAACGGCATAATCTTCTATGAATCTAAATGGCTCAATATTTTCCTTAAGCTGGTCTTAGAAACATTACTGCTCCTTTTATGTTCGGCCATCGAGGCTTATGAAGCAGAATGGGCATAAAGCGATATTGTTTACGACAGGTTTAAGGGATATAGCTTCTTGGATATGCGATGTCTGAAGGAGTATATCAACGAAATTAGAAAACAAAAAGTTTTCTTCTCTGCATTCCAAGGAAACGATAAACTAGAACTTTGAATCGTTACAGATCCTTAAGATACTTTTAATAAAGCTTCTTACTTATGTATTTTGTTGTAATACTATAGTATATTAATAATAAATATTCAACAAAATTCTACAAGATGTCATAGTCAAGAATATAATGTTCCAAACTTTCAACATCATTTTAAGACGACAGTAATATCACCAACGCAATTTTACCACAAAGCCCATAATGGGACCATTAATCTATACTAATATTATAAAGAGGAAAGATTTGTTTGTTTGTTTGTTTGTAATGAATAGGCTCCGAAACTACTGGACCGATTTCAAAAATTCTTTCACCTTTGGAAAGCTACATTATCCCCGAGTAACATAGGCTATATTATATTTAAAAAAAAATTAGGAATCCTTACTAAAACTCTAATAATGTAACATAAGGTGTAAAAAAATGACCTGAAAAATTCCTTACGTCGCGTGCGCTGCGAAAACTATTGATGATAGAACAAAATCAATTTCTACGACTTTGCAGAACTCATCATTATCTATAAAAAGTGTCGCGACAGCATATGTCTAAATATTATAGTTATGTCACAGTAAGCAGTTTTTTATTCTAAAATATTAATTTATATATGCCGCCTCTTGAAAAGGCTCTTCATTTGTACCTTGGTATTAATCCTCATCAAAATAAATTACTTCATATTCAAGACGGCTTTAATACCTTTTTATAACTTTTTGAATTATTTAATTCGGACATTTCATTCGGAAGATATCACGAGTTTAAAAATGCAAGTATTAGAAAAAAGTCGCGTGGTTGTCGCTCACCGCGCTCAGCTAGCCAGCATGCGATGTAGGCTCCATGTAAGCGTCACTGGGGTACGGGGGGGGGAGTCAATGTAATAAAATAAAGTGCCGCGCGGCCGACTCGCGCGGTCGGCTCCCTACGCAGCGGTCGTGTGCGTGATCGTATGATTTTAGCTTGAAAAAAATTTGAATTCGCTTTAAATTCGTTTCGTAGGTAAATAAGTATCTGATAATAAATATTATATTTTAATGTAACTATTCAAACTGCTTATAGTAGTAGTTTATGGGTATTCCTGTTCAAAAGTTAAGCAAAAATTTAGTGAAAGGTAGTTTTCTAAACCCATATTTTTAATTTTCTTTCAATAAGTACCTACTTACCTGATAATAAATATTATATTTTAATTATTCAAAAACCTTAGTACTTCATATAGTTCAATAAGCAAAAATTTTGTAAAAGCCTGTTTAATTATTTATTTTCTTTTATTTTTCATTTTATAATGCCCAAAAATGGCAAAAAGATCAAGATCCAGGCGAGGGCAATAAAAATACGGCGTAATGAGGAATCTTCATCAGAAACTGAAAATCGCCTTGCAAGTCGGAGAGAATACGCGTCGCAATCGCGTGCTAGAGAGTCAAGTATTGAGCGTTCGCAGCGGCTTGCTGAACAAAATTTGAGAACCTCTCAAGTACGCGCGCGAGAGTCGAGTATCGAGCGTTCGCAGCGGGTTGCTGAACAAAATTTGAGAACACCCCAAGTACGCGCGCGAGAGTCGAGTATCGAGCGTTTCCAACGCCTTGGAGATCAGCGAGAGAGACAACAGATGTCAACGACTAGAGTCCGTAATCGAGTTTTAGCTTACAGTAACAGATCGGCTTTCAGATACGATCCACAGATTGATTATGCTCAACAGTCTTCCGTCCAAATCGGAGCCATGAATAAGATCTGCTCTAAGTGCTCTGCTAAAAAATGGGCCGATGAACCTAATGGTTTGTGCTGTGCTTCTGGAAAAGTTAGTCTCCCCAACATTCAGGAGCCGCCACAGCCAATAAAAAGTCTTAACAAATGCTCATTCACTATCTGGACATTTTTTAAGAAACATACGTAGGTACAATAGCCTTTTTCAAATGACTTCGTTTGGCGCGAAAGAGATTCGAGAAGAAAATTTTATGCCGACTTTTAAAATAGAGGGACAAGTATATCACCTTATAGGTTTTATATTATTATTATTATTATTATCTTTTTATTATTATCTTTTTACCACCATCAGGTCAAAATCCACAATACCTGCAGATATATTTCATTTCAGACGCAGATCAGCTGTCGTTGCGGTCAAACATAGCTCCAACGCTAAAAATCGGTTTAATTAATGAACTACAGACCGCACTAAATAACTACAATGTATACATACGATGTTTTAAACAAAACTTAGAAAGTAACTCTTCGGATAATTTAAAGCTAATTATTCACTCCGACCATCCACCGCAGACATCACATCCGGGTAGATACAATGCTCCAGCTGTAAACGAGGTAGCCGTTCTCTTAGTTGACGAAGAAAAAGGCCCCAGAGATATAGTGCTGCATGGTAGAGATGGCCAACTTAAAAGGGTCTCTGAGCTACACCGATCGTATGATCCACTACAGTATCCCTTAATATTCGTAATGGGTGATGAAGGTTATTACTTGACCATTCCTCAACAAGGTACAGCGCGTAACAAGACTGTGACGTGCATGCAATTTTATGCATTTAGGTTGATGTTTAGAGCTAACTGTTTTAATCCACTACATTATTACAGGGACTTATTTAGTCAATATATTGTCGATATGATGGCGAAAATGATATCAGAAAGATTGAATTACATATGTCGTAATCAACAGAGAATGAGGGCTGAGGAATACATTCATCTCAGAGACGCTTTAAATCGAGACGCAAATGTTAACCCCTCAAATATCGGCCAACGCGTAATCCTGCCATCGTCATTCACAGGTTCTCCGCGTTATTTACACGAAAAAACCCAAGATGCGATGACTTATGTCCGAAACTATGGGAGACCAGACTTATTTGTCACTTTCACATGTAACCCCGAATGGCCTGAAATTAAAGCGGAACTATTATCTGGGCAACGATCTTTCGATCGTCATGACATAATTTCAAGGGTATTCCATTTAAAGATGAAGAAATTTATAAAATTATTTACCAAAGACGAAATATTCGGCAAAGTCAAATGTTACATGGCAAGTGTGGAGTGGCAGAAGCGTGGTTTACCACACTGTCATTTGCTGTTTTGGCTAGAACGAAAAATACAGCCAGAGGTAATTGATAATGTCATAGTTGCGGAACTGCCCAACAAACAAAATGATAAAATGTTGTACGATATAGTAAATGGTGCACGGGCCATGCGGAGAGCATAATTTAACAGCACCATGTATGAAAAACGGTATCTGTACAAAAAAGTACCCACGACGTTTCGTCAATGATACCCAAACCGGAGAGGACGGGTATCCGGTATATCGTCGTCGTGACGCCGAAAATGGAGGACAAAGCGCTACGCTAAATATCAGAGGAAGTACGTTCAATATAGATAATAGATAGATTGTTCCTTATTCTCCACTATTATGTAGGACGTTTAACGCTCACATAAACGTGGAGTACTACCACTCAGTTCAAGCCATCAAATATATTTGTAAATATATAAATAAAGGATCTGACCAAGCTACTTTTAGCGTCAGAAACCCAAATGATGAAGTGGAAAACTACGTGAATGGCCGGTACATAAGTACATCTGAGGCTGTGTGGTGAATATTTGAATTTCCGATCCATGAGCGGCATCCTACAGTCTTACAGTTAGCTGTCCACTTAGAAAACGGCCAAAGGGTGTATTTTACCCCAGAAACGGCTGAACAAGTGGCTCATAACCCACGTAAAACTACTTTGCTGGCGTTCTTTGAGCTCTGTAATGACGACGAATTCGCAAAGACACTTTTATACCACGAAGTCCCGCATTACTACACATGGGCCAGTAATAAATTCACAAGAAGGAGGCGTGGTGAGGACGTAGTTGGCCATCCAGGTATAAAAAAAGATGCCGCTTTAGGAAGAGTCTACGGTGTACATCCTTCTCAATTAGAGTGCTTTTATCTTAGGATGTTGCTACATCACGTACGTGGTCCAACCTCATTTGAGTACTTAAAAACCGTTGACGGAGTTCTCAAAGAAACCTATCAAGCAGCTTGCCGTGACAGAGGTTTGCTGGAAAATGATGACCACTGGGAAAATACTCTGAGAGAAGCATCGCTTTCGCAACGTCCAGTACAACTGAGAGACTTATTTGTGGTCATCCTTTTATTTTGTCAGCCATCGGAACCATTGAAATTATGGGACCGTTTCAAAGATGATTTATGTCAAGATATTATACATAGAATCAGACAGCAAAATCAAGACTTCGCCTTGCCATACAGTGAAGACGTTTATAATGAAGGATTGATTCAAATAGAAAATAAACTTTTGCAATTAAATGATAAAAGCTTAAGTAATTTTGGATTGCCTGTTTCAGTTCGTACAAACAACAATGCTACAGATACAATGGCACATCCCTATAATACAAATAATTTGAGCGCTTTTGTCAATGAAAACCTGCCAAAATTAGTCCCAGATCAAAAATATGCTTTTGACACAATAGTCGATAGCGTGAATAATAACAAAGGAAAAATATTATTTTTGGATGCGCCAGGTGGCACTGGCAAGACTTTTCTTGCAAATTTGATACTATCTAAGATAAGAGAATCGGGGAAGATAGCGATTGCAGTTGCTTCGTCAGGAATTGCCGCAACTCTCTTAAAGGATGGAAAAACGGCTCATTCTACTTTTAAACTTCCACTTTCCGTAAATCTTGAACAACAATTGTTATGTTCAATCCGTAAAAACGGCCCTCTTGGTAAATTATTCCAAGACGCTTATTCCAAGACGATTATGTGGGATGAATGCACTATGAGTCACAGAGCGCATATAGAGGCCGTGGACAGAACATTAAAAGATCTTAGAAACTCCTCTGCCCTCATGGGCGGGATTACTTTTGTATTTGCTGGAGATTTCCGACAGACTCTTCCTGTCATTAACAGAGGTACGCGAGCAGATATCATCAAATCATGCTTGATATCGTCTCCCTTATGGACTTCGATAGAAAATTTAAAATAACGGACGAATATGAGAGCTCATCTTCATGGAATCACAGATAGTAATTTCCCACAACAACTGCTAAAACTTGGAGAAGGAATTTTTCCCACTCCAAATTTAAGCAGTTGTGACATCCTGCTGGATGAGTCTATAGGCCAAATAGTCCATAATTTAGAAAATTTAATAGATGCTGTATACCCTGACATCGAGAATTTGCACGAAAAGGACTTTCATTGGTTGTATTCAAGGGCAATAGTGTCACCCAGGAATGATACTGTCAAAGAAATAAACAATCTCATTATTCAAAAAGTCTCCGGCCAAATAAAAAAATACAAATCGATCGATACCGTGACTAATATTGAAGACGCAGTCCATTATCCACAGGAATTTTTAAATTCACTAAACCCTTCTGGACTGCCACCACATGAATTGACGTTAAAAATTGGAATTCCAATAATGCTTTTAAGAAATGTAAGCCCTCCGAGCATGTGTAATGGGACGAGACTGCTTATTAAGGAATTGAAGGACAATTTAATTGTTGCGATCATTATCACTGGCCCAGCAGCTGGTCAACTAGCTCATATACCGAGGATACCGATGATCCCAACTGATCTGCCAATCCCTTTTAAACGACTTCAGTTTCCGGTGAAATCATCTTTCGCGTTAACTATTAACAAGCCCCAGGGCCAAACCTTCGAATTATTAGGGATCGACCTACGAAAAGAATGTTTCACTCATGGCCAACTGTATGTTGGCCTATCACGTGTCGGAGCTCCTGAAAATCAATTTATTTTGCTGCCACAAAATAAAACTACTTCAAATATCGTTTACAGGGAAGCTCTGACTCACTAAAACTAATGGCTTTTGTTTTGTAAATAATATGATATATCTATAAAATTTAAAAATAAAAAAATACAAAAAAACATTAATAAAAAATATGAATAAAAAAAATTCATAAATAAAACAAACTTCTTTTATAATTTTACTTTTTTTTTGAAACCCGATGCAAAAAAAAAGGGTGTATGTACCCGTGCGAAGCCGGGGCGGGCCGCTAGTGCTTTTATAATAACGTAACCATGAACAGCAAGCGGCCACGGCATGGGCAGCAGTCTCCCATTAAACACCATCAACAGAGACCAGGAACTACAAAACGTATTAACGCATAACTACCCACATTTAAGCTTTAATTGAAGAATATCCCGTGATCCGAATGCCGCCCGTTTAAACTCAATTACCGCTTAAATGCCATTAAAGATCAGCACATCAAAACATGCGCCCGAAGAAATCTTTATTTAATTAAACGATTAAATACATATGAATAAGGCTAGTAAATCATCGACGACCTTTCAAAATGAGCTGTTGATACCACTCCGGAATGTTAAGAGACATAAAATCATGTTAACATCTGTAAAGAACGCGGTAACAATGATCACTTAGGAATGTATCAATTTATGCTTCCATATATTAAATTGAAGTCAACAATTTGAAAGTAACTTCACATGCCCTTAATTAAATCTGGGCCACAACAAACCAGAAAGCGGTAATTAAGCTAATGATGCACTTAGAAGCAAGAATAGCCCCAACGTGTCCATGGTACTGTCGGACTGAATACTTCGCGCGTCCCACACATGGCCTCACACACTTACCTTCTTAACCACTAGGCCGCCGCATTACTTACGAGCTCAGCAAGGCTGGCGCTTTCGCGAGAACTTCACGAACTCATAAAACTGAGGGCAATAACGATTCCATTAATAATAACAGCGGGAGACGCTCTCGATGCTTTCAAATCCACTCAGGTCAAACCAGACTAGTACAAACTAAATAGCACGGCATTCTTGCGTTTTACAGCCACTTCGACTGCCTACTACTTGGGCGTCTTCTTTAGCAATGTTGTGGCGCAATTCATTCACTGGGTACATTGAGTACATTCATACATCTCCACACGTTCCGATGGCATTTAGACGGCGAACCGAGCGGCTCGTGACTATGAAATGACAAGTCGTGGCATTCTCAAAGTATTTTTCGCGTTTGCGAAATGAATCGTGATCGGTAACAATTGTCGTTTCCAGGCGAGCGATCTAATCGAAATGGGTCGTAAGGCGCCGCACGTTGCGAGCTTGCGCAATATGTGCACTATTCTAGTGCATTTGGAATCGAATCGGCTCTCTTGAAGTTCTGAAGAAAAAATCATCTATCTCACAGTTTCCGGTTCTCGTCGATGTCATCCATAATCCATCAGAATGCGATCCGACAGTCAGGTCAGTTCAGATCGCCGCGCCGCCGGCGTCTTCATTAACATCGAGGGACGATTATTTTTAGCTCGGCAGTTCACTATCATGGGTTTTTTTGCCGTGAGCCGAGTCGAGGACTGCATGCCTCTGCTGTAATTTTATAGTTCCGGAGAAACGGTTAAGGGAAGCGACACGACGACAGTCGCAATTAAACTTTGCTGTAATTGTTTGTTGAACACACACCTCGGCGCCATTACAAAATGCTTGTTGCTCGCCTTTGGGATTAATGACGTTAAATAACGGTAGATCCTGTCTAGAATAGAAACAACAAAACCCAGATCCTATTTTCTGACAGTTCTCATCACATAAAACTTCATTCAGAATACGTCTTGTGAATTGATTCTTTTGTAGATGAGTTAATCCGATGTAACACGTCAGAAAATTACCATTTCCACCTGTCAGATCTTAACAAATTCATCCGGGCGAGTGAGGCAGATGTGGCAATATGTTGCCACCGTATTGCTGTCGCTGGAGACACAACAAAGGGCCTGCAGACGGTCTCTAGTTGCACAATGTGGCGGCAACAATAACACGGCACCGAGACGGGAGCAACGGAGTTCGATTTATCGCCACTGAATTGCCGCCATTGTCCTACTATTCCACCGGTTGTCCGACACAAGCTACTGTTACACCAGTTCCAATCCTTCAAACGCTCCACAACGGAATCAGATTAGCGATATGTCGTAAAATGTCAACGGTTTCGAAACAATGCCTCTCGCATTCTCGCTGGCTGGCAGGTAAACGTTGGCAATATGCCACGGTTCAATCGACACCACTTATTCCCACGTATGCTTCATATATGGCACAAAAATGTATTTGATGTATGTTCGTCCGTGTATGGTTACTGTGAGTTGTTCCGAGGGTCTTTCGCGTGAGTCAGCCGCCACCTCTATAGTCTATATTAGTTACTAGTTTTAACTGGAACGTATATAAATCTAACCAGTGTAACTCTAAGTATACGTGAATTCTAAAAATAACTTTTAACAAAGAGCTCCTCGCAATTTACTGTTCTGCGACTTCAATGGACATTTCATGCATACGTAGCCGCGGCACAGTCTCATTCAGGGAGTCACGAAAAAGCATGAATTCCTCGCAATTCCCGAGTCGCGCAAAACACACGTAATGAGTAACTAATTGCGTATAAACGAGCCATACAAGCATTCCCACGAAATGCAAAAAGCTGAGCTAATGCGGTGAATGAAATGAGAAATAATTAGTCATAATCGCAAAGGTCTTGGGTTAAGTAAGATTACTTTGATCGGTGGATTGTTTTGCCTCAGTTTGTCGTGTTGTGTTAGGAATGTGATGATAACGTATTCTGTAGTTTTCCGGTTAGATTAATTGCTGCGTCTCGCGTTTTAAGTTTTTACTTACATAACCGTTTTTTTCATATAGTTACATTTATTCAGCATTTATTCATTTAAAATCTAGTGGCTCTGTGAGCTCAAGACCTCGGAACTGATGTTTTTTTCTTTTTCAATCCCCTACCTCCACGGCTTGAATAATATACAAAAATCAATCGACATAAAATGCTATATTATTATCAAACTTGCTCACTAAATTTCACGAGAATCACAAAATTTCTCAAAATGCATACTGCACTAATTTAAGAAAATAATATGGGAGTAACATTTCTTAAATATTTTTTAAAGCTAGATGACAGCATAGCATTGTGGTGACCAAGCTTTAATTTATATTTGTTTCTTGCCGATAACTTTTCATTTAATTTCTGATCATTGCGCAAACATAAGCTGTTATGAATATCTGTTAATTTTATTATAAAAAGTTAACTATTATTGACCGTATGTAAGTAATTAAATAGTCTGAAGGGGATTCAGACTGACAGCGAAAAATCAGCTATCGTGTCTTAAACTATTAAATTAGTAAGTGAGTAGCTTATGCGTTAGTAGCATTACAATAATATATATATATATTAGTGCTGTTTCATTTTTATATTGCTGTCTTCTTGAAGCGTACTACTCGTAATAAAAAACTGCACTACTTTTGACGATTATTTTAATGCTACTAACATCTTAGCAACTTCCTTACTGATTATAAATTTGATCGAATAAACGCACTTGCGCAAACAGTAGGTACCAGTGTTTTCGTAAAATATGTACAATATCTATTATAGATAATATTTTCAAGTCCATATCCACAAAGAAATAATCACCTGCCTGTGTCACCACGACTTCCTCATTGATAACAATCAAAAAGATCTCGGGTGTTCGCCGGCGCAGCTGTCGTGCGAGATAGCGCACGTATGTTGAACGTCACTTGACACGTCATTATTCCTGGTTTAAGATAAAAGGCGACAAAAATATAGACCGTTAGTCACGAAATACAAATCTATAGCAAGGTGTTGTGTTTAACGAAAATCGTTTTCTAAATCTAGGTAAAGCAGCATACAATATATGTTACGCTACGCATAGTATGTACAGCCTTCATGGTCGTAAATATCGCAATGTAAAATACACACATATAACACAATCGTATCAAGTATGATAATATTGATAATAAATGATAAAAGGATTACACGCACCTATACGGAATTTAATAGCACGTTTTTTCAAACTATGCAAACAAAAACAAAACAGGAAAAATCAGGGAAACTTTACTTAGACACTTAACAGACATAACTTTCCTGTTCACCCTAAAACGTACTACGATCCAGACCAATCTCTTACCCAAAACCATAACTCCCAGTCACGACCCCGGAAAGCTTTTGCAAACGCTCAAAATTCAAAAAGACATTTGAAACATTGCAATGCGCATCCGACATGCACTCTCCCTCCCTGAGGGTTATGAGCTCCACCCTCGCATTAATCACCCCCGCAGACAGACTGATGAGATTTTATGTGGTGAGGGGCGGAAGTGTATGTTTCCCTGGGGGATAACGGCATTTTGATATTGGTTTGTGACGATTTGTTTAATGTGCTGGCTAGACATGCAGCAGACGTACTGTTTAAATGTATATATGGCGGAATGGCATGCCTCGTATTTGAACATTATATGAATAGATATATTTATTGGATTGTTTTAACTAAAATTTAGATAAAAAGCAGCGCTTATGTAGCGAAAAAAATGTAATATACTCAAAACAAACAAAGGATTTAAACAAGGAAGCGATGAAGTTAAAAAAAAGCAGCAAGGCGTTAATGTACTCGAGGACAAAAAGTGACAAACGCATTTACATACCAAAATAGGTTATTACCGGCTAAAAGGTGAGGTAAAAGGAGCACCCAGACAAGAATGTAAATACAAACATCATTATTTCTCGCTTCCAGTCACATAAATCGCAAAAATCTTCCTAGCTCATACATCATTGCGCGCATGCACGCAAAACTAAGTAGATTTACGATCACAAAAAAATCAAGAGTTGAGATGAGGCGCCGTCGCAACAAAACAAGGGGCCGTCATCACATCATGCGCTTAAAAGCTGTTAATCAGCACAAAAAACATACTAGAGACCTTTTAATTAATGTCTTCCTTGATTCCAGCCGCGAATGCTTGTTTAAGGCGATTTATTTGCGTCAGTGAAACGGCAAATATATTAGTTTTGTACTCACCAACGGTTTGCATACCGGTACCGTGGTTGTAGCCTTATTTATTGCCGCGAAGGCTATGTCCGCTTAAATATTGTACGATCTAGTGCAACACGGATAATATCTATATTTATTGATGGCTGGCAAAAATATATCCCGATAGCGCAAAATCATATATAGGATGACGTAACAATTTTATTATAGGTGTAGTTGTGGTAATCCACATTTAATTAATATATAACATAAATTGTGTTGAAATAAATAGTCGTAGTAGAAAAGAGCAATAATTATAATACGTTTAGGATTAGAAATATCATCGCCAATATATAATCATTAACATTACAGAATTTACAGACAAAGACGTTAGGCAAGTTACACAAACAGCAAGCAGTACAGAATTACGAGACTTTTATGTCCGGTCGAAGATAGAACGAGCTAATAATGATGATGATGATTATAACGATAAAAGGATGTAGCAAACGACATCATTAAACCAAAGAAAGTTGACATCTGACCCAAAACACAACAACAGATTACATAATTCGTGTAGCTCGCAAAAATATGACTCAAATTCACGACCGGACCGCTTGTATAACACAAAATCTGACTTTGATTAAGCGCCGATCCGAGACGAGAAGATGACGGCACGCTCCCAAGACAAAGTACGGACAAACAGAGACACGGAGCAAAAAACCCTCGTTGAATCGCAAGATAAATGATTACCCGGTGAAAAATGACTAACGTGACTGTGAGATTAAATTTCAATAAGTTTGGTGTCGTTAGTGACAACACATACAGTGACAGACGTGGGCGACGCTTCACCGAACCTAGTCTCGTTCTTTTAAACCATTGGACATGTATATATGTTTATCTTTACTAGTGTTTGGATTGACTTTCCTTGGAAATGGATCGAGTTCCGTTTTAGTCTTGTTTGTTTCTACTTATAGACGGAGGTTGAGGTTGATCATTTTCTATTAGTTGTATTTCTTTAATGGATGAGACGAAATCATTGAGTCCTATTATCAGGGTCGCAATGACTGTTGAGTCAGCACCTGAATTTTCATTTAAATCGTAAAATGCTAGTTAATGTTAAATTCTGGTCACAAAACGATAATGAACTTCAAAATTATGGCAATCCGCCATCGCGCTCGCTTCGAATGCACAAGTAAAATTCAAAAGATGCGGCGCCAACATTAACTTGATCTTTACGCAATCCGACACCGTTTTTTTCCATAAAAACGACGCGTAGACTAGGTGAATTGAATTTTTATTATCAGTTTTACTCCAGTATCTATGTCGAGGCAGTAAACTGTGCGGCGGTACAGTTAGGAATCTCATACGAGTGCGTCCGTCGCCTACGCCTGGATATATCCACTTTTTGTGGACGGAGAAAAACTTAATAGCGCATTAAGTCAAGCAATAATCTACGCAGCACGGAGGCTGCTAAAATTAATAATGGGATCTTGTTGTAACGCTTAATTAAGCAAATAAGTCGGCATTGTTCACCTCGTTCGCGGCCGCTTCCGACAGGAGGCGACCATTGAGCGTCCCACGCGAAATTAAACGCCGATCGGTTTGCATTAGAATTAGCATTATTGTCGCGGCGATATTCAATTACGAGGAGGCAATAAACAACGTATGCGACGGTATCGAGTGAAGGCAATATAATAATTGCGCAATATGATTTATGCGCTTTGTCGCTAAGCCATCGATGATCGCACGTGGCGACAACGATGATCAAACGATGCGATCAATTCTATCATTCAAGAGGTGTGGGTGACACGATGCCGTATCCGACATTCTTGTAAATTATACGGTTCGTTTGAACCATATCGGGGCGGTCTCATTATGTTAAATGACAAAGACCGTTACGCATAATATTAGAATTATGGAATTTGTAGTGTTTAGGGGACCGTTAGCGGTGAATTCTGTAAACAATGGCGTGACACGGATTGACCTCGCATAAACTGCGGTTGGTGAATGCGTCCTAAATAAACGCAGATGAGACGCGTGTTGGAACAAAGTATGTTTACTTTTTAAAGTCTTTACTCGAGGGGTAAATTCTGTGCAAACGAATCGACATTTCGCGGGCGCGCATTAGCGCTAAGTGTTGTTTAAACAGCCCCACGTTGGGCGCCAGCGGGACGCCGGGTATTAATCATCGATTGTCACGTGCCGGACTTATCCCCCTTTATTTACACTATAGTCAATACTGTTTCCATGTTTATATTTCACGTCTCGCCAATCATAAGCCCGCCTAATACATTTTCACACAAGGCACCCCTATTATTTGCAATGCCCATTAGAAATAATTTCGAAATGCGCGTTGTACGTGTGAGAGTCACGTGTTCAGCATGTGTCCATAACTCTTAGTTACTGTATTTCGTATTGAGAAACTTAATAAGTATTTGACTCAATACAATGTCGACTTAATACCAATTACAGTTGTGTTATTTCTCCATAGCATTGTAACCGTTACAGATAAAATTTATGAAGAAACTAATTTAATCATGTTTATTGGAGTCATTCAAAATGAATTAGCGGAAAATTGGCAAACATTTCAAGTTAACAAATGTGGAAATCGACTGAAATGGAAACCTGAGCTTGTGAAATGTTAGTGGTAATGTCGCACCCACTAGTGGCAGCACCGTTATAGTGGTTTAACCCACTTCCAAGAGAATAGAACATTACAATTTGCATATGTTCCGTCTGCTACACACTTTATCTGTCTGAATTCAATGGGGCACCATACACAGGAAATGGGACCGCACCAGATTTAACCTACGATTTAATTTAACTATGTCCAATTTGAACAACCGTTACAAACGATTTCAAATCGGGTTTTTGAAATAAGTATCCGATCAGAACGGGGACAATGTGCGAAGAAATTGACGTATAAGGTCATATCGAGCCCGTGAAACGATTAATTGGCATGTGGTGCGCGTGCGCACGTGTATGCGTCGTATTATTGATGCGCGAACTGTATCTCTACTGGTATACTAATGGGCCACGTGTTCCGATTATCCAGTATCAAGAACAGCTTTGTAATCCTGAAACAAACCTTAAGCGGTTGATATTAGAGTACGTTATTCCACGCAGTTTTTTATCGCTATTATGATAAAACTTATAACTTTAACAGTAAGAATGGTAAGTAACACTAATGCGTTTTTGTATGCGCCGGCTATAAATATGACATATACGGAGATATCACTATAAATTTACATACATACAATTGAGATGAGAGCTTTAAGAAATACATATTATGTGGAGTGAGTTCTATAAGAAAACAAAGTAGAGCGAATAATGATATAGTGAAGTTAGTGGAGAAGGAGATTGGCGAAGTAAGTATACAAGGCAAATATAAATGAAACCGTTACCTCAGCGAATTATTGGAAAAACTAAAGGATTTTTCAACAAGAACTTAGTTTTCTAAAACAAAACAAAACAAAGAATTTAGATGAAGATGATTGTATTACGAAGAGAAAAGTTTGGCAATTATGAATGAAAAATTATATCTGGCAAATGTCTACCACGAGCACATCAATGTTTTTAATCTTTTTTTGCAAGTCAATAATCCCTGCCTTCAGAGAATCGGCGTGATGTTACTACATCTAACACACAGATATACTTATCTGTGTATAATGTATATATGTACGGATATATGAACAGCGATTTCATCTTTATGCTGCTGTTTAATATTGACGCATCTTGGAAAGTTTTCAAGTGCGTACAAGTGTCTTTGAGTAGTTTGTGGGAACCGTGTATTCACGCACTCGGATAACTTGAAAGCTAGAATTATTTAACAGCGCAATTTTATATAATCGCAAACAACTGTAATTCCTGAACTTGAATATTTATGAGATTGGATCCCGTATTTGAAATTGGATACGCGCAACGTAATCAAGAACAGTGAAGCATACATATACCAATTAGTACACGGGTTATTCCCGAAGGCATTTGCGGAACTGAATGCCGAAACAAGTAAAATGTTATTTTTAACGCGTTCTAAAGGCCAGATCGGTCAATAAATCCTGTTTGGTTGAAGCCGGCCGGAGCCTCAAGGGCGTAGCGCTATTTATAGCAAGCTCGGGACTAACGCCGGAGCTTGCGAAGGACGCGGCGTCCGGACGATGCGTCGACTTTGTCCCACGAATTTTAATGCCTCTTTCCCCGAACCCAATAGCACAGCAAAGGCAGGCCGCCTATTGAGAAAATGATGTGGGGTCTGTCGAAGCGTCGAATAAACTAAACCTTTATCAAAATGGCTTAAAAATGCGCGCCGAACTCGAGCAGGTAACATTTCGCGGGACCGAAACCAATTCGGGACACGATACGAATGACGTGAATTATTTGGACGATTTCAACGTCAGGTACTAATAGAATTTAGATGGGATATTAATCGACCCTTTAAAACTTTATCGGCGTTACAGGCGATAGGAGGGTTATATGGCACCATGCCTGCCAGTTGATTCCTCAGATCAGAGCAACAAGGTTACCCATGAAACCATTGATTCAGTTCAACAAGTAGTATATTGAAAACAGTTGTTCCAGTTTTGCTATCAATATTCATCAAGAGCTATATAACGGTTTGATTATAGGGTTAGTTAACCTTTAATTTAGATCTGATTCTATATAATCGAATGAGAGTTGACATAGAGCAATCTTGTTACGAAACACAATGGAAAGTTTCGTTTAATTTCAATACTGAATATACCACAGCAAAGCCATTACTGTTATTATTGTAGTATCCAATAAACACAATGATGTAACGAGGAAAAACTTCTGTTACGCGGAATACAGAAATACCTATACTTACCTAATGGATAACATTCAGGTCAATGCCACGCTTCATGCGATTGTTATTATTTATAATCATCTTCTTATCACAAGATGACAACTAAACATAGCCGGCAAAGGGATTTAATATGAGAGGTTTTGTCATGATTCACATATGGAATGTGGAGGAATCTGCAAATTTTGCTTCTTTCTAATGGTTCAGCTTAGCTGGAGGAGTAACGTTATTCTCTAAGTCGATGTTCTAAATGTTGTGAGACCACCATATTAAATATAATGCCAAGAGTAAATTTCTCATCCTCATTTAGGTAAAACCCTTTTCACCCTGAGGGAAACAGTTAAATACCCAAATTAAAAGATTTGAACAACTTTAATATTATACTTCGTTCAACAGGCCGACGATTAAAAGTAACTTTAGCACTAGTATTCGACGACTTGATTAGACGATAACTTAAATATTTTAAACGTGTTTTTGACTCATGTTTAGCGATGGCCTTCTAAAATTAATGTTCAGCCTGATATAAGATTTTTAATACATATTGCAGTAGTATCAACTATTTTGAAGACGTCCAAATTGACACCAGAATCAGTCACTGACACACATGTCTGAACAAACAAGTCCTGACCCGATATCAGCTTTCAAATTTAATTACAATCTGGTCAGATGCGTCTGAACAGGCAGCCTCATTACTCCTGATGAGGTCACGAGGCGCCAGGATCGTTGACGACTGGTCGTCGGAAAGACGTCTGAAGGGCAACAGACGGTTTGAGGTCGATGAGACGCAGCACGGCCACACTAATAACCACTTTCCTTGACCCATATAGTGGGAAACTTGACAGGTTAATTGAATTTTGATGAGAAATTATGTTACCTTCAAACAATCTGTTTTGTTAAAGGATACGATAGGTAAGTTTTACGAAATTAAAAAATAAGATGATATATAATTAAGGGTCGAGAACTGAATCAATTGCCGGAATTGTTTGCCGCAGCCGTTTAGAAATACATATAATTATTGTCATAATAACATAATACATGTTATTTACACAGTTTAGTCAAAGTCGTAAGTCTTTCATAACAGTAATGCTAAACTTAACTGCCTAGAAATGCTCCTCCGTAGAGAAACATAATATACAATCTAAAAGAACTACGAGTACAATCAAAAAAGTTCTCTGGCTTCTTCCCATGACGGTGAAGTCAGAAGAAGACGTAAGTTACATTTTATTGGCTACTTCTATGTGTTCTTTACAATTATCTATCAAATGGCTTTATCCAAAAAAAATCTGTGAACTGCAAAATCGTCAACATTTTAACAAGGAATGTAAAAATTATGAATATGTTCGTCACAAAAATGAAAGCAGCACTAAACAAGATCATAATTAAATACATAGTCAACTCATATTATGTCATAGTATAAAACTCGGCATATAATGTGGGTGCATTGTGACTGGTTCAACAATGTGAGACAAAGGAATTTGGCACGCTATTTAGGTACATTGTTCTAATTTTACGCGTGCCAAAGTGATTGTGTAATTAGTGTGATATGAAAATAACTACAAATATCCATAATTAGACTGGCAGGGTATATATACGTTGATACTCGTAAGGGATATACCTAAACTGAGTTCGGTAACAAAAACATCTTGTTAGATTTTTTATTTTAATTCCATTTATTATTTAAACGCTAAGAATCGATGGTTGTATTGGTTGTCTCATGTAAGTTTAGTTTATAACAAGTTTTATTCAATATGCAAGCATAGCAAGGTCTATATTATGGCCATCTGCAGTAATGTTATTTTTTTCCTTCTGAGGTTAATTTATAAGTTCCTTAGCTGAACAGTCATTAATGCAAGGTAAGTAATACATACAGTATAAGAATTGATCTTTACTTTTACATAAAAACTAGAGATAATCACGTATATTCCTTCCTTCAGCTCTAACACAGCAACAATATAGCTACATGAAATCTTACGGCAATTTTTGGGAGACTGGATTATCATGTTTTTCTTGTATTAGATAAAAATCAGACAGACCACACGCACAAGTCCTAAAAGAACCGTTCGCGAAACCAGCAAAAAAGTTGAAAGAGCCCGCATTTGTCAGCACATTGAAAAAAGACATGACACAAACCGGTCAGTAAATGTATTTTTTTGTACACTTGCGTGTGCATAGCATGAATCAGTGTTAAACCACGTTGAACTGCTAATATGTTTCAGAACGGTGAGCCAGGAAAAACGTATTACGGTAATGTACATGTTTTTACAGTTAAAAACTGTTGAATGTTTAATGCTCTTGTAATACGAGACGAGGTTCAGCAAATATTGACAAAACCCCTTCGAGAGTTGTGTTGTTTTAGAACTCTTCACACCTCGAAAGGTTTCTAGGTAAAAAACATTTTAATGTTTGCTATTTTAAAGGATCATTTAGTTTCGACACCATGAAAGTGTGAACCTTAGGTAAAGGATAGTTTTTAATATTTTATAAAGGGTTTATTCCTCTGTTGTTTTTCGAGTACGGAACTGGTAAATGTCCTTAATCAACTAATCAAGAATATGTTTACTCTTTATTCCAATCTGATACGGGTATAACCAAGGAAATCTTGACTTAACTTCCCACAAGATTCAACTTAGAAACATAAGGCCTAACATAGACGAACGCCATGTTTAAGCAGTCTTATCAGGGAACTGCGGAGGACTAAGTCCATGTCTGACCCAGCCGTATCGGGGGTTTCGTTGTCCGAATGAATCTGGAAGTAATTTATGGTCTCGAGACGCGATGCGAGTATGCATGTTCACATTCTGGACAAAAAATACAAAATGTTGCGAGAAGGGAATGTTTAATTCATCAGGAAGATTAGGAGAAATACGTTAATTTCGTAAGATACGTTAAGATTCGATGAATATGGGGCTTCGGGTGTTATCATAAATTAGATTTGTATTGAATAAAATACATAATGAGTTAGTGACGCAGATTGAAATATAGATAATCAAGGTTTTTATTTATTCCAGCTTTTTTGACCAAATTCGTTCCAATTCGTGGAAATGGACGTGAACCCTTGTCCACAATTAACACTTGCAGTGTTTAAGTGTTAAACAAAGTTCTCCATCATTCATTACCTAATGTTCTCCATCACCTTAAACACACATAGAAAAGCAGCAGAGACATTTCTTTAATTTCATATCAAGTACTGTGTGTAGAGTTATTCTAGTGCCCCTCGCCAGTATTTCCTCGCAACATCCATCACCTAAAAGCACGAATAGAGAATTCCGTCGGCAGGCGTAAGTACGCCTATTTTATCGATGCACATAACTCGTCTGGACAGGTTTCGTAGGCGGGTTCGCAATAAAAACCTGAGGTCACAGAGTATCTTGTAGACAGTACCTCAAGTCAGCTCGTATCAAGATATCTCGATATTCACTTTAGCTAGGGTGCACAAAGCTTCTTATATAAACTAAACCACCACGCCGTTGTTTTGAAACCTACCATATTGTTCCGTGATGTAGGGGAGTAGAGCTTTCCGCCGCTTGCATAGCTGTCCCAGATGCGTGTGTAATGACAATACACTTGCGTACGAAATTATGGGATCTGGTGTTTGGTTATTTTGCTTGAGCTGAATTTGTAGATCATAGGTACAATTGTCATCATAAGGCGCAATATGAAAAGTAATTTAGATACATGAAAGTAGGTTCCCCAAACGCGTCATTATGGCATGCGTGAGTAACAATGTGATCAAATTTCATGTGGTTACCTTCCGCACTGACTCCTCGATGCGGGGTGGTTAGTTACCGAAGGCGGGTCGTCGGACCGGCGACGGCCCTGCTCGGCCTTCGCCCCCCGCGCCCGCACCCCTCCGGCGCCAAGGACGTCGCCCGCGGTTGCATAATCGCCTGCACGCACGCTATGCCAGATACCGTTCAGACGAGATCGACCACGACACAGCAACACAAGCTACGAGTCGAAGATACTTAATCATTTAGACGTAATCGAACTGCACTTTCAAGATTTGGGAAAGAAAGGTTGCTGACATATTCTTGAACATCGTTGATCATTGTGAAGATCTTGCATCCTTCATCAGCCGTTATATGTCAACTGCTGATCACCCATGCGTCCGCCATCCCATTAAACTTCACAATTAACGGTATTAGTCTTTTGCATCGATCGGCTCCAAATTGTGTGGCTCCACAAACCCTAACAGTATCCATAATGTACTGGTGCTTATGCATCTGCGTTTACCAGAGGCACTTATAGGGTTTTTTATCCGAAATAGAAAAGCATTTGACCACGATCTCAACGAATTAATTTGCTGCATATATTGTAGTATGTCTATTATGTACTTTATCATAATGGATGTTTCCTTAGCACTCCAAAAATAGCTGGAAATATATATACTGCATGATCAGACGATGGCGATCTTGCCACTTAGATTATGGGGGAGTTGAAAATCTTCAAATCTAGCTAGAACCAACTATATCAAAGATAACGATCCCTCAAACAAAGGGTCCTTAAACAGCGCAAGTGTAGAATTCCATGTAAATTCCTTTAACGGCCATAAAATGCGAACTGCTGGTTACACCAGCAACCCTAATAAAATCGATGCACTATTTATTATTAAGTGCCACAAGTCAGCCGGCATGAAAATAAAAGCGCAAGCAAGCATCGGTATTCATATAATCGGCAATTAAATCATTTTACATCATGCCTCTAGCTCGACTTAATCTATTGTGATTGGAGGATTTTCACTTTCAGTGCGTCTGTTTGTCATGGATTCGTCAGTTTTTGAATGTTATTGTGATAAACATAAGTGAATTGTAATGCTGTTATTCATCACATATTTATACGTTTCCTCAATCTAAGTAGCTCTTACCATTTAAGAGGTTGTGACGCTCCTTGATTATGCAATGAAACTGCAGTCTTATTAGCTCTGCATCTACCTTTGAGCATTAGTTGAATTACTACACAATTTCTAAATGTGTACGTGTTTGTGAAGGGTGAGACTGTCTAACTTTTTTAGAGTGTTTTGGTGTTGCCTTTTTCAATATTTTGAAGGTCTGACTTCGTGCTTCAATAATTTATTTTTCTGACTGGTTGGCAAGAAGACTTTACTGTGCTCCTCTATTTTCTAGTTACAAACATGCTTTTGCGCTTGTAATATCATTAACAATAAATTAAACTATGGCTTGCTTGAAAACTGTGGCTCACAATAATTATAGACGCAATATCCACAATATCTTCTTTAGGTAATTTATTTACAGTTAAATATGTTATTATTACTTTATAATCAACAAATGACATTACGAATTCTCGTGGCAAATATAGTATAATTATGTAATTTGAAATTGTTTTGCAATACCATTGCGAACAGCCATTTGGCCTTTGAGTTTCCTCATTACGCAAGTATGGAGAATTTCCTTAGCCCGGTTTTCTTGAACATTCCCAAGGATCTAATTAGTACGCAGTCACAGTGTAAATAAAAATATATTAATATATTTCTTAATAGAAGAATAGTAAGCATGCTGAAACATGCCTGCCTAGATATATTTGATTTGACCTTTTTTTTTATACGTGCGGTCGGTAATATTGCTATGGGTATTGATAATTATTTGTACAAAATACAATATTTATTAGCATCTTCGTTTACGCTACTCGTTGTATAGGCGATAAATTGACCTGGTCTATTAATATTGTTTATTGTTTAGTTCTTTGACTATCACATTCACGGGAGTGTAGAGTTGATTTTAAGGGATAATCTACTTCCATTTTATTTCCATGTAATAAAGCAATTTGTCTCAAAATGCCTTCGGAGTAGATTGAGCTGAGGGTTCTTTTCCTTTTAAGGCCGTGGTTGCAATTTTACCCAAGGTCTCGTGATGTTGTAATTTAATTCTGGGGTTTCAGTCCTCCTCTATATTAAACGCGCTTGATTGTAGGAACAAGTACAGGCGAAAGGAGCCTGGGGCACAAATTATACAGGCTGTCAGGACAGCCAATGCTTATTACGGGGTGTTGATACATGTCAAAATAGAACTAGTGTACAGTTATTTGCAGAGAAAGCACTGCGTATTATGACTTGAAAAGTTGCTTGAAACGTGTGTTCACAACTTGAAAAGTTGTGAACACACGTTTCTCTTCTATCACAGAAAAACCATCTGGGCAGATCTTCAGAGGACACTAACGAAATTGGCGTCCGGGTGTATGTTACACCTGCATTACAGTATACTAGCAGCCTGCCCCGGCTTTCCACGGGTAAAAACGACTATAAATTGAGATGTAAGCTATCCTATCTTTCAATTTGGACACGGTGTACAAATCAAATTTAAAGTTGGTGCAGTAGTTTAGGAGTCCATCGCGGACAAACAACGTGACACGTAATTTTTATATATAAAGATTTATTTATTGGAATTTATATCGCTTTTCCACTAAGCATTAGGTATATGGAGTTGGAACAGACATATCTGTCTGGTAGAAAATGCTGTAGCATTAAGTCCTCCATTTGTACTGTAGTGCAATATAGAATTAAACAAATATCTCAGACCAGTACTTTCATGGCGTCAAAGAGTCAATAGTTCAGCTTAATCAGAAGCATCACCTGAGCGGAAAATACCGATAGTGCAGAAAAAATCCAATACTCATTTTAAAGTATAAAAGAAAAAAGTTTTATGTATCTATGTTCATGAATTATATGATTTTGAATTTGAAAGTTTGACAACCCGTGCCTACAATAAAGAGGTCAATCATAGCATAGGTTCGCAAGTGCAGGTGCCTATTAACGCTACGATATCTATCTAGGTGACTTACTTGCATACAACCTGCATAGATAGTACTCGCATATTCAATATAGCCTGTGGATAATTATATATTTTCTATTTCAAGCGAGGCCACGACGCCTTGTTAGGCCATTTTGAAACGGTGTTGCATATAATTTCTTTGTTGTTAATTCTAGGGTATAAGTGTTTTTTACATAGTGACTATAGTTTTGATCGGTAACGCAGATTGGAAACGTGACCTGAAGTTTAGGCCGTTCTAAAATATATAGCTAATTATTTACAAGGTAATTCAGACATGGTAGAGATTTATGAACGTAGTGTTTTAATCGGAGTTCTTTGGGTGCGGTCTAATTGTCGCTAGATTGTCTTGTCGCGCTGGAGGTTGAATTATTCAGTGTAGAAGCAAAGCCCTCAAGGATTTTTTATGGGATTGAAACATAACAGTCACGGAACCAACCTGATGTTAAGAGTAGAGTGCACAGAGCGCTTTCCATACAAACGTAGTTTCATCAAATTTTAAACACCAAATGTTCAAACTCAGTGAAATTTTGTATGTATATTGCTGAGCCTAATATATGCTTCTGGATTTAGTTTTTCGACTAATTATTTATTTTATCCCTAAATGTTAAAATAACAATTCCCTTACAAAAATATTTTTCGATTTACTTTCGAAAATACTTAATTAAGAGCCAGTAAGTTATTATGAAATTATAATTACTTAATGTCTCTTAAGGATTGCTGCCGGAACACACCGCATTAAGTGCTTGGTTTCAGATTTTTTACTTAATACAGGTGGTAGCTAGCCAGGCGAGCATAGTGAAATTCAAACATTGTAGTAATTAAACAACTTAAAACGGTTTAAATCGCGTGTCATTATTTTTTACCGAGTAATAGTGGATTAACGCCTGCTAAGCGAAAAAACATACAAAATTACAAGGAAAGGTTTTTTTTTTTACAAAGAATAGGCTGAGATTCACAATCAAGTACAATACGTACATTGCTTGCCCTTGTGTATTTTTTTTACTCCAAGGGGCTTTGGGCTAGTGAAGGCCGTCTATAACCCTGGAGGGTGCCGAAAGTCTTCGGCGGGCGGCTAAAACGCACCGCTACAAAGAGAGGAGTTAAGAACGGGTGTAGCTTCCTTGGATATCACGGTCAATTATATCGGGGTTCTAGCTACTATAACCTGACATTGATAATGTAGCTTAAGTTATCAGTAAGTTACTTCAGGAGAATCGAGGTTTTATTTCAAGTGTAAGCCGTTACAGTAGAAACACTATAAACAACAGGATAAATCCCTACTTTACAATATTCATACCGCGTTTAACTATTGACATAGTTATACAATCCATCATACTGAGCTCACGTTGTGAAGCAGGGATCAGTATTTCTCAGTAAAGCTGCTTTTGTGTGACATTTACCTGAAACAAAAGAATATAAGGTTATGGTGCGCAGCTTACGTTACGATCGGGTGGGGCTATGGAATATGAAGTTGATGACTAGCGAAGAAAAGCAATATTATTAAGATAATACATAATCACTGTTCTTTGTTGATAGCGTCTTTCAAATAATGTACCCGTGCTTCTGAAAGCTTACTTTAGAAGGCATACAAGTAACATCCTTGTGGGGGCGACCTGAACAGTATGAAATAACTTATCGAAGTCTGACCATGAAAATGTGATCTCAGAGTATTTTGAATCAACATGGGCCCGACTTTAACAAGTTATTTCATACTTTTCAGTGTTAGAAAACGGTTCCATTTTATGCTAATCACTTTTCTGAAAAGAGATTCTCATCTGGTAACCTTATTGTGGAATGTAGATTAATTAATTTAGTCATTATAATTTGAAAGCGATGCCCATAATGATATTCGAATTTCGAAAAGAAGATCTTTATCTACATTTTTTTTATTATTACCATTGGAATTAGACCATAAGGAGCCTGATTAGAAACGAACGAATAATAGGTTATAAGGGTAAACGCATTACAATTTAATTAATATATATGCATAACAGCAAAATGCTGGACTCCGGTACTGCTTAAGAATTTGTTTTGGTAATACCCAATAATTATCCGACACGAAGATCGAGCCCAGGATCTCGAGATTCCAAAGCATCGCTATGAAACTGGACTAATGTGGACTATATCATAGAATAAAAAGGACATATGAATATACAAATTAGTCACTAAAGATCTTTCTCCGTATTGAGAATGATTTAGTTGAACATAATACTATAGATTGGTCATTCAGGGGAGTAGTTTATGGATCTGCTAACTGATCTGCTATTGCACATTTATTAGCTGACCTGATTTCCTCAAACGCCACATCAATTGGCATTGCCATATCAATATCAGGCTCTTAAGGGCAAAACTGTCCTATAGATTCAAGTCAGAATTATCGATCTAGAGCTATAAGGTCTAACGGCACACAGAACAGATTTGTTGCCCCTTCATCAGCAGTTTGTAGGTCTTCTCTTAATAGTCTACAAATGCATTAAATATCAGATAAACATATACGTGAATTGGATGGTTAAATTTTAACTGTGGTAACTGTACACGGTTGGATGCAGTTATTTTAATTTACGTTGTATACTTTAGCTTACTTTATGGTATCTTAATAAGTACTAAAACCTTTTCGACCGCAATTTAACGCTATGGGATTTATCTTTCGTGGGATTTGAGTTATATCTGTGCTACGGTTCCTAAGTATCAGTTCGGTGGTTTAGTTTACTAAAGTAACTACGAGTTTTATTTAAAAAAAGATTTAGTAGTCTGTGAGCTGTTCGTGCGTCATCAATTTTAAGCATCAAACAAGTGAATGTAATTTGGCTATTATAATCTATATATATATATTTTAAGATACAGACAATATTAGATTATTTTTGGACCACTGTTGTCAAGCGATGGTTGTGTCGAGGATGGTAAACAGGCTCAAGATCCAATTACTGGCTCTCAAGGACTTCAGCGGGGCGCTTGGCGAAAATTGTCTACGATACGAGACGATAGCCGGGAGAGCTTCCGCAAAATGCTTTACTACATATTGTATAAATAAAATATGGAGTAGGTACAACATACACAACCTTATCACATATAATAAAATTTCTAAGATTTTCAGAAATCTACAAATCTGGAGTCATACGCTAGTTATACAGCCACACCATTGTTTTGCACCAACAGCTCAGGGCTACGAACAAAGGATCCTTTCACCCTTCATATTGCAAACCAACAAAGCTAGCGGCGGCGTCGAGGCTTTCGCAAGAAATAGTCTCAAAATATCTTCTATTAATATCCGTTCCTGAATTCACGGATCGTGTGAAATGAACCTAAGCAGTTTAGCAGAATGTCATCCGTTCACTGTGCAAGGTTTGACATTCAATCAAATATCAGAATATCGATATTGCGATCAAATTTGAAATCGATTGGGAATTGAAATGTCGAGGTGATGTAGGAATGAGAACTATATTGATGCAAACACCTGCGCAAATTCATTCTTTCCATCGTAATGTGAAATAAATTATGACCACCTACAAAGTGGACAGTAAGGGTTTTAATTGAACGAGGATATGAATGAATTGTGCTGAAAAGGGGAACCGTTTCATGCAGCTGATTGGAACTGGGACATGAGAGGCTGTATCTTAATTATATGTACAAACTATATCAAATGCATTGTGCAAATTTCTAGTACAAATATCGCATATTCGTTATCAACTGACCCGTTCCCAATCTCGCAACTCTTAACCGGACCACGGCATTATGCGCGTGCGCATTAATTGTGATAACAACGTAGTCCCAGTTCCCTAGTTACTATGATTTAATCTGGAGGATATATTAATAATAAGATTTTAAGGGATTATTATGAAGCTTGTAATGGTCAATAAATCAAAACATGGAATAAATAGACTTCAATCTCAATGCGCGTTACACGTGGTGATTACGACCTTCTGTTAGTCCGAAATGCGCGAAAGCTAGATAAAATAATACTTTTCACGTGGATGTGATTGTTAAATTTTATATATATTCAACACAGATTTGTTAAGGACAATTTATGTTTTAGTAATGTGGGCGTTTTGGACATCATAGACTGTGTTAGCCACATTGTTTTTTGAATAAATAAATCAATAAGGACACATTATAGAAACACTTATTAGTAGATGTGAAAATTCAGCACATTCAATTAATTTTTTACCCATTAGTATAAAAAAGCAGTTATGTGAAAACCTTGTGCTCGGATTTGTTACCAAAATAACCTTATTATTGATATATTTTGTTCTGAATCCAAATAATGATCCTCTGAAAAGGAGTTCACCTTAAAAGTAAACTAGAACAAGGAGTCGCCTCCTAAAGCTAAGATGAGGTAAAAAACAATTTCCTTAAATGTTAAAATTTAATTCAACATTCATACTTCTCTGCTTTGTAGGACTTCTTATAGACAAATTTTAATTTTTAATTATATTTTTTTGCCTAAAGTAGGCAGACAGGATTGCAGCCCACCTGATGGATAGTGCGGCAATGCCAACCCGCTGCCGACCTCTTACACACACACACCCTTTCTAATATAGGTATTTAAGTAGTATAATTTCATTAAGTAGATTATATATATAATATTTGTTATTACATGGTAGAAGTTGACCTTATACATATTATATTCTTTAACGCACACTTTATAACTGTCTGACATCACCACTCCAACTCTGAGCTTACAACCCATCTTGTTTCTGAAACACAATCAAGAAGCTATTCTAGAGCAATCATTACGGAACAGCCAGACATGACAGATTGACAGAAACATTCAAACGGGTATCCATGACAAGTTCAGGGCAAAAAATAGCAACGGGAAACGGTTTAGATTGATTTGCGATTTAAATACAAGGCAAACTTGGGCTGTGTGTTACTTAGTATTCTTAGCACTGATAAATTGTACTAAGATGTAGCAGGGTGCAATGAGATGCGATTTCCTAGCCTCAAGTACTTCTTGAAGAAGAACTATGAATACATTTAAACCCAGGTCGCAGGATTTCGTAATTGAGGCAATATTTTTTGACTATATGCATATTAATTTGGTTTTGAGAAAAAAATCATTGCGGGCACTCTTTATAACATCAGTAGTTTTCCGCAAACAAAGTCCTTGCGCTGTACGGTAATTGGACTTGATGAAAAAACAAACAACTTGGATTACCTATTTTTGATACTTGAAAGGTTCAACTATCTTTTAAGACAATCTGAACCACTGATTTGAGTTATATTAAAAAATCTATTTATATAAAGCTACCAGTGAAAAGTATTATAAATCAGGGGTTTCATAGTTAACGTTGGACTAATATAAAAATCCACAAGCTCCCAACTTGTTCCTAAAATCTAAGTTAACTTGGCGAATTCAATTATACTTTACATAATATTACAAATAAAAGATGGACTGGAGATTCTGTGAGAAGTGCCGCGAGTGGCGCGATGACTTTAATACCTTCCATTTTCTAGAACTACTTAAAATACTGTGTCCCAAAGCTTTGCAGAAATTGCACATGCCTTTAGAAGAACACTTTGTGGCAACATCCGGCTCGAAGGACCACGTGCATGCGAACATGCCGTTAGTCACCATATTTATATTTTAAATAGATGTTGTATCACCGTATCCTCGAAGATTTATTGCCTTACACATAAATACTTTTGCAGTAACTGTACACCCTTATGATTAAGGTAGTCGAGGGAATGGGCAAGAAAGTTATCTAATGTGATTTTGTTTTTAAGAAATCGAAAGTCAGTATATTGCATCCAGCAACTGTCCGAGCTGGAACTAACTGAACATCCCGTAAATGCATTCGAAATTATGATCAAAAAGGATATGTCCATCATAAATCAAAACAACCTTTTTTAGGGTTCAACCATCACCCAAAGGGTAAAAACGGGACCCTATTACTGAGACTTCGCTGTCCGTACGTCTGTCCGTCTGTCACCAGGCTGTATCTCAAGAACGGTGATAGCTAGACAGTTGAAATTTTCACAGATGATGTATTTCTGTTGCCGCAATAACAACAAATACAAAAAGTTGGCCAAGTACGAGTTGGACTCGCGCACGAAACGTTAAAACAAAAAAAGATTAAAATATGAAGTCTAATGTTGTATTTAGCTAATGGTACGGAACCCTTCGTGCGCGAGTCCGACTCGCACTTCTTTCTTAAATTTCTTTAATCTTAGATTTTTTCTTAAAAATCAGAGTAACGGTAAATAACATTGAAATATGTAGGTAATATAACTCAGACAAATATTTAGGTTGAGGTTTTTGCTAACATAACTCATTTGAATATTCTAATGCAGCACAACCAACCAATATACCTACAACATGAATGGTATAACAAACCACCTGACAGTTGCAACAAAGTGGACGGATTGTAATACAATCACCTAATGAAAACCGACCGACCTACTGTTACCGTAGCCGCAGCAATTCAACCGTTAATATCCTTATAAAGAGTAGGAAAGATATTGATGCATGAGTAAACAGCATTTTTTAGAACGATGACCTTATATGATGACGGCCACACACGAACCGAGTACATGCAGTGATGGTTAGACCACAAGTTTTTCATGGAAGATTTATAGCACATAAGCCTATGTTCTGCTAGAGCTTACATGCTGTACAAGGGAGTATGTTTTGTTTATGGTCTGCATGGACTGGCTACATAGATGTGCAAGTGTTAACACGCCTCATTGTATCTTGCTAAGGATTGCAGGAAGGTGTGCAATGATGAAAATATTCACGAGTTAGAGAGTCAGGAAATGTATACACGAATCTTCCTTGTAACCTAACGTCCACATAATTCGATCTGTATCATTTACTTTTGGCGACTGACCAGTTAAAACTGTTACTTTGGTACGGTTCGATCGTTTAGACATTCTACAGAAGGATTCAGTGTGCATGTGTATATTGATTTGGTACTTTACTATTGTCATTGTCGTAGCTGCCAAATAAGTTTTATGGAATTTGGTAGATAGGTGTATTCATCAGGTACATACCAGAATCATACATATTTTAAATCCCACTACCTATCAAATTAGTTTCTGTAACCTTTTCATACCCAAAATCGAAATCCAAGCAGGCAAAAGCTGCAACAGAAAATATATAGAACCATACATATGAAATTCATTCTGCCAAATTAAAATAAAAAGATATATATATACAAAATTTTGAAGCGCTCGTAGCCAAGTTTGCTTAACCATTCTGATTCGATCAGCAAAGTTAAGCAACGTCCGCCGCGGTCATGACTAGGATGGGTGACCGCTGGTGACATTACTACTGAGCGCTTCCGTGCTTCGGAGGGCACGTTAAGCCGTCGGTCCCGGTTGTTGTCTTAGGATAGCAGTCGTTACAGCATGGTGGTAGGGCACTTTGCAAATGCCCGCCTGGCTAGCTACCACCCTCAAGTTGAAAATCTGTCGCCAAGCACTTAACCGTGTGTTCCGGCAGCTGTCCTTGAGAGCCAGTAACTCTAGGTTAGTCTGAACAACATCCCCGACCACATCATCACTTACCATCAGGTGAGATAGTGGTCAAAGGCTAACCTATCGGGCATAAAAAAAAAAAAAAAACAAAAACACATACTTGTGTAATCATTTGTACATCTACTCTCAATGGCTACAATAGGCAAATTAAAGACGTCCAAATATGACAAGATTGACAATCTATCAGTATGATCATATTTTTTGTATCAAAGGCAAAACAAATTCTATTGTTAGAAGTTCAACCTTTTGATTGATTCATACAAACCAGTCCAGATAAGGCAAAAAGACATGACAGGTGTGAGATTGTCATGGTTTTTGCTTAGATCTCGAGTGATACGAGTAACTGTCAGAGCCGACACGTCTGTTTGTATATTGTATATATTATATCACATATTACTTTTTGAGAATACTTAGCCGATTTACTATCTAATAATAATCAATATAAGTAGATAATTAATGTTTAATTCGCAAATACATTTACGGTTATTAAAAACTATAAAAAGTAATGATCACAGTTATTCTATGATTATCTTGAAGGATAACTGTTAAAATTACTTTTTACTGACTGTATTTATTGCCTTCATTCACTAGTCCTCAATAACAATGTTTCCCGACTAAATTTCCAGCTAGCTCGATATAATTTTGAAGAAGAAAATACTTTTTAGGTTCGATATATTTCATGTAAAGATCCTATGGAGGGATTGCGATATGATATAAGAAAAAATATTTAACCAAATAGCGAGCAGTATAAAATTTAATATATATATTTTTTTTTTTTTTTTTTTATGCCTGATAGGTTAGCCTTTGACCACTATCTCACCTATGAATATGTACATACAATCACAAATACGTATAAGTCATAACCCAATTAATAAAGGAAACCGGCGATACTTATTGCTAACTCTATACTTGCACAGGACAGCAACAGTGTGCAAGTAAGAGGTAATGGTTGAGTTATTTTAAATTCGATTCATTATTACACATTACAATTGAGTTATATCAATGTTAAAAAAATGCCACAAACATGTTAAAATATCGTCTAAAAAATGACATTGAACACAGAACAACAAGATGTAATGATAATTATAACATTATAACTAAGATAAAAATTGCAGCAGGACTGCCAGAGAATGCTGGCAAAGAAGAGACATTTCATCAGAGCGGGTGGCCCAATAACACATATGATTCGACAGCCAAACACAAAACAGCTCAAGGTAAAGGTTGAGTTTACGAAATTCAAACGGTAAAATGGCCGAGAGGAGATAAAGTGTCGCTAGGCGATCACCTGCCAGGTGGGCAAGCGACATCGGCCGCATTCTGGTATAGACTTGGAAGAGAACTCAGCGCAGGGCTATAACAAATGGCGAGATAAAAAAAGGCATACTTACAGGATATAAACTTGATGATTAGACGAGGACGCGGATGGGTTAGCTAGTTTTGCTTTTCACTAAAAAAACTGGCATAATGAATACTGTACTACAGCACAGTAAATATAATAAAACTATTTAAAAATGTAATCAGCAACCCTGAACTCGCAAAAGAAAAGATACACCGCGAGGATTTCGTGTAACAGAAACATGACAAATTGTGTTTTCATAAAGGCTTGCATCATAAGAATCGTTGTCCAATGATAGTTTCCTGCAGAAATTTGGACAGACACTTCTCAGATTTTCGGCAGAACTACGTGAGCTATCACGTGTGAAATGCACGACGTGATTGAATTTCGCGATTCATTATTATGAATGCGCAACCCGCAGCGGCGCGGCGCGGTTTGTTTGCGTACAGAGTTGCGCAAGAGCAACCGCGACAGTAGACAATTTATCAACCAAATACCTGCAACTATTCTCTGTATTTACGTTCCGTGTAACCTTGGATTGTCTTTCCCGTGTGAATTGTTTCTATTAATTTAAAATGCTGTTTTATAATCATATACTTATTTTGAAATTAGTACAAAACACGTAGGACTATAATTATTAAAATGTAAGTATATTATTTTATACCTATTATATACGTTAATGCTTCTATTTAACATTGAAATCATTGAATATACCTATTTTATATCTGCACTTCGTCCCTTCTATTGTTCAACATTGAACATACGAATTCTTTGGAGAAACATTTAAGATATAAAGTAAATTTGGATGTATTGGTCTTCCAGGCTATTTTATGTCCCTGGTCCCTTATACTATAAGATACATGCGAAAAATCTTGTTTCTTGTGTATATTTTGTAAGTATTGGTCTCTTTTATAACATCGTCACCTAATATGAATGCCAAGTTATTGTAACAAAGTATAAACACTCTATCGTGTTTGAACAGATATATGAATCGGGTCAAGTATACCGGAAACTACGATGCCCTGCGCACGCGCACTTCGCGCTATGCGCTATTCAATCTCTATCATGAGTGCTTCTCTAGGGTTGTCGTGTCAATAATATCTAAAAAGGAACTGTGCAGTTGATTCTATTTCTATCCTTATCCCACCGAAGTTGGGTTCGGAACAATATAATTGCATTCGTGAGAAGAAAGTTCTGTAGGTACCAATATCGATAAAATGTGATACGCAAGGAAACCGATTTGACAAGTAGTTTCCAACAAAGCGCCACTTTGGTTGTAACCAATTTCTAGGACGAAATCGCGAACATGGTCAACAGGAGTACAATACGATCACAACACAATACTTCCGTTCCGACCAAGATACAAAAATGATACAAAAGATGGATTTCCCCGCTAAGAAGTGTCAGGGAAGAGAACTCTCTATCACTATATATTCGTTAATTTATGTTACGTGGACTATAATAATGTTGAGAACCCTAACTGCAGCCGTCAACACAATGGTGGACGCAGTTGTGTCTATTATGTTCACCGCTCGTCACGCCAATCACGTTTCGCATAAACAATCGAGTTAAACCGACAAATCGGATATTCAGTGACGTCACAATTATTCCCTACACACACGACACTGATTGAATACAAACTTCTTTAAGTATCAAATCTTTTGACGCAAAGGTTGCACGGCGTCCGGGGTTTTGCATGCTCATCTAGCCTAGCCACGAAGCAGCCAGTAAAGAGATAGTTTCCACTAATCTTAGTTGAGGTCTGACGTCTTCGACAATCCCACAAATATTATAAATGAGAAATTTTGTGAGTGTGTGTTTGTTACTCCTTCACGTTGAAACGGCTGCTCCTATTTGGATAAAAATTGGAATGTAGATAGTTAAGGTCCTCGATTAACCCATAGGATACTTTCATGATCATCATCACTCTCGATCATTGTCTACGCGGGGCGGAGCTAGTACTATTATATGTGCAATAAATTAACCTATATGATAATAGCATCCCTTACCAACATAGGAGATAGACCTTGTTCTTTCCTCATTGGCCGAGGGGCGTAAAGTGCGGTTTGTAATCTCGAGGTTCGATGCCTGGACTCAGAGTTTTATTGGGTTTTCTTAACAAAACCCTGTGACTAGTCTAGATGACAGTAGGCACGCTCCATGCATCACAACACGATAGAACTCTAGCCCTTCTGCCTGGCCTACCCCTCCAAAAACAATGACGAGCGACACTGCATTTGAAGTGGACAGGCTTGACGCTAATCATCAGGAGGGCGAAATACCCGTTGTATTAGTTAATTAAAAAAAAACAATAAATTGACTGAAACAAGCGCAGCCAACGCCACGGGGTCTCTATGTTAAATCAAAAATGACAGGAAGACAATTCATAAACAGAAATTCATTCGCAACAAATATAACCTTGGCTACGTACGTCCCTATAACTTCTATGTTTAGTTAGCTGAATCGTCCAAGGCCTTTAAGGACGCATATCGCAAGGCAAATACGTCAGATTATTACAGCAACGGGTGTCGATAAAAACTGCATACTTACCACATTCCATAAATTTGCATTTGCCGGTGGAAAACGCCGACACAGGGCCACTCTCTCGCCGAGGGTTGACAAACTGTGTCGAGTGCCAGCGCACAGATTACATCACACTTATAGAGGGGCCCTTTGCTGAAAGCTGTCGATCATTCGTACGTTTTTAAGGTTCCGTAGCCAAAATCAAGGGCTCTATCGGCCTACCACGGGTATTTCTCCTGGATTCTCAATTACAGATTAATAATGTGGGGAAATTCAGTAAATATGGAATTAATTTAAAAAACCAGAATGTAGGTATTCGCTTTTTAATCAAGGCCTGGTTTTGGGACAGCTGCACACCAATTTTTAAAGCCTACTAAATTCTTCCGCTGCCTTGCATGTACATCTACTATATTTGTTTGTTTATCAACGCCCATCCAGATTTTTTTATCAAACGTATCGACGTCTGTACTAGATAAAATAGATAGAAGTATGAAAACTAACCTCCGTGCCACAATGTGATTCATAAGAAAAATGTTGACGATATGTGTATGTATATCAATTTATAATAATATACACGTAATAAAGCCATTTCTTTCTAACATCAAAATGTTAGAAAGAAATGGCTTTAAAAAAAAATTATGTAACTGACTCTTTATAACCAAATGTTTTTATAGTATAAAGGAGTATTCAAATTATAACCACCAATGATTTTATATTCTGCAATTCGTTGAGTAGATGCATCACCGCGATCGTCGCATTGAAAATATATTCCTTCTACTGCTACTCAAGTCAAACGCGGAAAATGTGTATTTTACATACCAACAAGTTAATTCTTAGTATAGTTATTCTTATATCTTAGTAATATTATATATTGGGAATTGTACAAATAAACAATCGTGACAAATATAGGTCGCCCGACTCCACTCAGTAGCAGCTTAGCACGTTGAAATGTCTATGTAAACTGACATAAAAATACGTTTGATAATAAACATACGAATTTGTATGGATATGTCTATACAACACGCAGAAGAACAAACATCTTTACATATAAAAATTACGTGTCACGTTGTTTGTCCGCGATGCACTCCTAAACTACTGAACCAATTCATAAATTGATTTGCACACCGTGTGCAATTTGATCCAAATTGAAGGATAGCTACATCTTCAATCTTACATCTCAATTTATAGATTTTATAGTCGTAATTACCCGTGTGAAGCCAGGGCCGGCCGCTAGTTTATTATATATAAAAGACAATTGAGTGAACGTAGTTTTTCATTTAAATTGCTATTTGTTTTATTGAGATAATATTATAAAACCTTTTATTATAGAAAGTATTACAACCCTATATCGTAAGAGGTGGTAGCTGGTAGGGCGTAATAAATATGTTCTGACCAACTATACTTTACCTAATAGCAATCATTCTTTAATGTTCTAAACGTTAGCAGCGCTAGAATGTCACCTGCTTTTTACTAGATACCTTTTATATTAATGGTATAGGAGGACAAGCGAGCCGCTCGCGCTGACGTCAGCACTCAGCGCAGAGGCTACACTAGGGACTAGGGGTCCCTAGTGTAGTGTCCCTATTGGTAAGTGACGTACCTCCGCAACACCAGAGGTTTCAAGGATAAGTTGCCGGCCTTTTATGATGGAATATGCTCTTATCCTGTAAAATTAGGGTAATTTACGTTGTGACACGAATTTTTATTTTAATGTTTTAGTTAACTACGTTCCTAATGATGACCATAAGTCCATGACTCATGACATAACTTACTATCACGGGGCTTTATATACATCAAGGAATAGCCCTAAGTGTCAAAGCGTTTCGCCAGATACGTTTGGTTTTCACTTCGACGTTATAGGGGGCGAGCCATATTCAGAGGTTTGTATATGTTACATAATACTTATTACATTACCTACATACATTTTACACTTCGAAAATATGAGATCGAATATTTACCCCCAAAACAAAGTCAACATTATAATTTTGCTATTGTAAAAACTCACATTAATTTTAATGACCTACTGAAAAATCCTTACTATATCTTTGAGTACGTTGAAAAGAAAGAAAAAAAGAACAAAATTTAAGTGCGGAGCGAGCTAGGCCTCATGTCAAATTAGAACTATCAGGATTTTTTAAGTCCACGAGCGTTCTACATATACCTACTTTATCATTATTTCTTTTTTATTTCATAGTAATTCTAATTACAAAGCATAGCAAATTACTGAGCCAGAGTATGTACAAGTATGTGCCTACACTACATAACTTTGCCTGTGTCACGGTATTAACTAGTACATAATCTGTGTCGCTCCAATCATGCGCAGCCTTCGACATAATAAGGTCACGCTAATAATATCCGCACAATAGCTAAGATATTACAGTAACAATGATAATTATTACCGCATAGAAAAAAAAACACTACAATTATGCATATGCTTGAGCATGCGACGGTATAAGCTTCGCACCAACCACCATTTATCAATGTAACATATTTTGATGCAATGTTGGACCAGTGAGGATAAATCAGATTTACATTTTTTTTTTTTTTTTTATGCCTGATAGGTTAGCCTTTGACCACTATCTCACCTGATGGTAAGTGATGATGTAGTCGAGGATGTTGTTCAGACTAACCTAGAGTTACTGGCTCTCAAGGACAGCTGCCGGAACACACCGTTAGGTGCTTGGCGACAGATTTTTCAACTTGAGGGTGGTAGCTAGCCAGGCGGGCATATGCAAAGTGCCCTACCACCATGCTGTAACGACTGCTATCCTAAGACAACAACCGGGACCGACGGCTTAACGTGCCCTCCGAAGCACGGAAGCGCTCAGTAGTAATGCCCAACCAGCGGTCACCCATCCAACTCCTGACCGAGGCGGACGTTGCTTAACTTTGCTGATCGATTCAGAATGGCTAAGCAAACTTGGCTACGAGCTCTTCATAACCATTAAAAAAAAACAACTCTGAAAAGTATGAAATAACTTATTGAAGTTGGCACCATGCTTATTGAAATCACTCTCACAATAGGTTTTTTTTTCAATCCTCACATTACCGTGGTCCGAATTCCACAAGCTGCGATGAAATATAGTACTTAGATATATTTGATTGGAGTCCACAAGTTATTCCATACTTTTTAGTGTAGGCAGTCCGTTCTTTACAAAAATATTTTGAGTTCTTTTCAATGACGCAAACTTTAGATTATGGACGCGTCTAGAATAGTGTATATCATCGACAACAGAGCATCCAGGTTTGTAAAATATATGTTTCAGTATTATGTCTGTTCTAAGAGGTTCTCAATTCGATTGCATATTTTGTGTGTGTTACGCGATTAGTGTGCCAATTGTGAACCAGTTTTGATGATTATTTCTTTGTTGTAGGTAGTCCCATAATTGTAGGTGATATATTAATAATATATATTAAAGTATTAAAGAAAATAAGATAAAAGTATTCTAGGTGAGACACTATTCAAGACGCGTCAATAATCTTGTAAGCAGTTTGCGTCAATAAAAAGAACGAAAATTAAATTATTTTGAAAAAACCGGATCGGACCTTCAGCTTTCTCTAGTGACTAGAGATATGTGAGTTCGACTAAGTACGGAATCAAGTACCTGGGCATAAATTAGACCACACAATAAGAAAGCCATTGTAATTTATTCCCGGATCTTAAGGGCTTGAATTACTATTTAATAGCCATTATAAATCATAACTAACCATTTCAATGGCCCAACTCTACAACACTGCAGATCGAGCTCTCGAGCGACAAGGGGGCGCCACTGTCGGATCGCGGATGCCAAGATTTATGCGTTTGCGCATTGCCACAGACCGCACAGTAGTTTCTACGTAACGCCAAGCTAATACCCGACGTCCGGCATGCACTTTCCAAACAGGCCGCGTTTGAAAACACCGCCTCTCCTGTTCCATAGTACAGGATTGCATAAGGAACTGGTCATGTTAGGATGTAACGTATAAGCACAGGTATGAGCATATAAACTAAGACCCCTCAGTTGTCTTGCACGCATTGTTCGATGCCTTTCAAAGTAGTGTTCTAAATGTAATAAATACGAGATGGCAATGCTGTATAGCTATAATATAAACAAACGAATTAATAAAAATTCGAAGCGCTCGTAGCGAAGTTTGCTTAGCCGTTCTGAACCGATTAGCAAAGTTTAGCAACGTCTGCCTCGGTCATGAGTTGGATGGTGACGTTACTTCTGAGCGCTTGCGTGCTTCGGAGGGCACGTTAAGCCGTCGGTCCCGGTGGTTGTCTTAGGATGGCAGTCGTTATAGCATGGTGGTAGGGCATTTTGCGAATGACCGCCTGTCTAGCTACCACCCTCAAGTAGAAAATCTGTCGCCAAGCACCTAACGGTGTGTTCCGGCAGCAGCCCTTGAAAGCCTGTAATTCTAGGTTAGTCAGAACAACATCTTCGACCACATCATCACTTACCATCAGGTGAGATAGTGGTCAAAGGCTAACCTATCAAGCATAAAAAAAAAATAGTTAAATAAAGCTATTAGGTGATAGGTTCGTGGGGTACAGAGGCCAAAAAGTTAGTTTGTGAGATTTGAGAGAAAAACTGATGACTCCCGCTCCAGCTCGTTCCTGGTGCAGAGGATGACCATTGCCATTCAGCGCGGAAACGCCGCAAGTTTTATAGGCACCTTTGCACCGGGACCGGGAGAGATGAGGGGTGGCTTGTTTGATGAGGTTAGTTTTAAGTTTGACATAATTATTTATTATATTTTTATTTGTAATTACAATACTAAATAAACATAATACAACACGTTTATCTGGTTATATAAAATATTATACAATAAAAACAAAATTCGCCCAAGTGCGAGTCGGAGCACGAAGAGTTCCGTACCATTAGCTATACAACATTAGACTTCATATTTTAACCTTAATTTGTTTAACGTGCGTGAGTCCGACTCGCACTTGGGCAATTTTTTGTATTTGTTGTTATAGCGGAAACAGAAATACATCATCTGTGAAAATTTCAACTGTCTAGTTATCACCGTTCTTGAGATACAGCCTGGCGACGGACGGACGGACGGACGGGTGGACAGCGAAGTCTCAGTAATAGGGTCCCGTTTTTACCCTTTGGGTACGGAACCCTAAAAAAGAAGAAATTAAATAAAGTTCGGTGTCATGTTTTAGGAAATCGTACAGGTTTCGTAGAATCACGCCGAAGACCAAACAAACGTGCAAAATCCGGTCCATTTCTAAATCGCGGCGTGCGCCCAATAAAATCAAACAATGTTATACGCGAAGGCTTCCCAGAAACGCGCATTTGAGAGGTTGAGACAAATTGTGCGGTCAAATTGCAAGCTTGGGAGACTGGGGGCACGAGCAGCCCACTGCTCGCGGCAGGTTCAAAGGGCTAGCCTCTGCCCTGACGAGATGGGGACACGATAGCTCTGCTCTCTGGAGCTTATACATATATAGTAATACCATACTAAGATTCTAAATAGGTTAGATATACAATTGTCTGAAAATACCAAGTATTCTGCATAACATTTATATTTATAGTAAAGGAGTATTTTTATAGAAATTGATGAATGTGGAATGCTGTGAAACTTCGACAAGACACTTTAATATCCATTTTTTTTATGATGTCGTGACAAAACAAGCTCGAGGCCCACCTGATGTTCAGCGAACTATCCTCTGCCTATAACAGATGCATTTCGTCACAAGTCACAAATTGCACTGCGCCCGTCACCTTTAGACATAGTTGTTAAGTCTCATGTGCCTGTAATTTAACTGTTAATTATAAATTTTAATTAATTTTATTTCATCTGGCAGCAGCGTCATATTTGACAGATTATATTAACTTCACTTTGCAAACTAGCGCGAGTATTATTCATATTTACTCAATAGGAACAGGCTAGGACTCGCGTTATTTCCCGAAAAGTTTCTTTTCGGTAATAGAGTTAAAGTTAATATTACGTTTAAAATACTTAAATATAATGTAGTTAAAGGGATATTTTAGACGAACGCCCCCATACAAAACGCAGCTCCAATCTCATTTTAATAATAGCGAATAAAACTCAATGATTTTTTAACTACGTAATCACTACCCTAATATCTAGGTTTGTGGTGCATCAGATTTTCATTAAATTATACAGTTTTGAAATTACACTAGCTCAAAAACTCGTAATTTTAGATAAAAGAAAGACCCAACTTTAAGCATCTCTTTCAAGAAAAATAAGCATGTTTTTAAATATTTCTATTGCACTACAAACATGGGGAATATAATGAACTTTCTATAATGGGAAGTTATTTATACATGTGTACTATACTTTTTAAATAAATCTGGAGCTACGAATAACTGGCTCAAACTCCTAAAAACGAGTGCTATATACTAAACGCTATATAATAAAAAAAAATTATTAGTCCAAAAGAAAAAGGATTTAAGCCAGAAACGATAGGTCTAATAATACACTATATTTACATGCGAGTTTTTTTTCATAACAAGTTGAGTTTATATAAAAGTTCACGCTTTGGCTGGCGGGTATATGTCCTTAAGTCCTTCTACTGATAAATAATAATATGTATTAAAATGATTCGACGGATTTCCACATCCAGTATCGAATGCGGTATAGTTACTTTTTTGAACTCTTAAATAAACCTATACGAAATATCTGACCAACCTATAAACACACGATACAACCTACATATTCTTAAATTCTTAATAAAGTTCAAATTCCATTTGTACCAAACATCCAACTGGACCAGTCCCACCATCAGTAGTAGAACATACCAGCAAATCAAGTCAAAGAGCAAAGGTACTGGTCACTAAAAAGGGCATAACCATTACTTTCGATTTAGAAAGGTAACAATAGTTTTATGGGAGAAATCTATTGCGCAGTAGGAAGTTATTGGATTGGACTAATTTGTTTTGCCTTTTGCAGATAGGTAAGTTGGGTTTGCAAAAGACTTTTATGGGCAACGAAACGTGTGTGGTAATGCTGTGAGTGGATAGGTCTACTCAAATGAGTACCATTACGAACGGGAATATAGATTCGCAATGTTTACCCTATTCTTATGTACGAGTACGTAGGTATATGCCGTACGCATTGCTACCTTTCTCGGTAAACAATATGATTTCAAAGTCTTGCATTAATAAATGTTAATTAATTTAAAAATAAAAAACCCGACTACAAATCATAGATTTTTGTTGTGTTTTATCATTCAATTGAAAATAAAACCGCATGTTATATATATTTATGGAATCTTTTTTTAATGCTCTCCATTTTGATACACCACGCGATAAGTTTGGAGGGAAAAAAATCATTTTTCTCATATATATTTTCTATTTTTTATATATACTTAGTGTCACTTGCGCTATCAAGACGAATCTGATACCTCATGCATTAAAATCAGTTAAGCCATTAAGAAGTTACGGTAGAACAAAGAAACTCACAAACATACATAAATTCTGAAACAAAACACACCTTTTTTGGGCAGCCTTGTAAAAATATGCTGTTGATCATTGTAGATTTGAATATGATCCAAGTTAAACAATTAGGTATGCAGATGGTACAATTCAAGACGCTGAAATTTATCAATAACATCACGTTAAAGATCTTGTTTTGAGTATGGCTAAGCCCTCGCGCTCCAGTGTTCACACTTCAATATTAAAATAAATATCATAACGGAAAGCTGACAAACCCGAAGCATAGAAATTAAGCTCAAGAACATGCATGCAAATAAGCTTCCAAAAATGAGGAAGTTCTCAATTAGACTGAATTGCTTTTCTATGTTTGTTATGCTGTTAGGCCCAAATTATGAACTGATTTTGATGATTCTTTGTTTGATAGGTAGAGGACATATATGTATACCAATTTAAATTTCAAGAATATCAGTCGAGAGAAGTTTTTAAAGTCCAGTCAATTAACTGATAAGTGCATACCTGGTATTTTAGCCGAGTATCTGAATGAAGAATGATCTTGTAAATTAGCATCACTTAAAAGAATGGAAATAAAAAAATACGGAACCAACTTCTAACACCGAAAAGTATGAAATAACTTGTGGAAGTTGAACCATAATAATGTGAGGTCAGTGTTCAAAATCAGCGCGGTACCGACTTCAACAAGTTATTTTATACTCTTGAGAGTCGAAAGTCCGTTCTTTTTAAATTTTTTTCGTTATTTGAAATATATTTCTAAATTCTAATTATTCTAGGTGAGGCTTGAAGTCGGTCATTAAGCCACAATCATTAGTTACCATGAGATGAAGTTATGGTCCAATGTGGAACCATCGGCAACAAAAAAATACTGTTATTATGCATTTCTAGGTTTTCAAAATAGCAAAGTAGGTGAGGTAGCCTTTGTGAGTCAATACAAACATTCAAGTATTTACTTGACTCGAGGACATTTAAGCTGACTCAATCATGCATGCTTGAAACGATGCGCGCGCGCTACCACGCAGATCAATTGATATCGCGAAATGGTAAATGGCGTGGGTGCCAGCAAGAACTGCGCTATTTCGTTACTCTAATTAATGGTATTCTAACCAAAGTGAGACGCCTACGCCTGCTTGTTACTAGTTGTTACGATAATTGCAAGATTTTGTTTATAGATTCTCATACAAAAGTTCGTCTAAAGGTATAGAAACAAAAATTGAACTATTGCCAGAAAAGTACCAGGGCTTTTTTCTACCTGATAAACTAGCCTTTGACCACTATCTCAGCAGATGGTAAGTGATAATGTGGTCGAAGATGTGGTTCAGGCTAATCTAGAACGACTGAATGGACAAGGACAGCTGCCGGATAGATTTTCTACGTCTTGAGGGTGGTAGCTACCATTATCTAAGAGCATTATGATATAACGACTGCCATCCTAAGACTACAATCGGGAGCGACAGTTTAACGTGCCCCTGAAGTTCGGAAAACGGCTTCGGTTCGGGTAGAACTCTTCAATATCACGCCTTTGTACAAGTCGTACTAACTTTAACCGATTGGTTAAAGTTAGTACGACTTGTAATATAGCATCAAACTTTCATCAACAAGATAATAGTAGTAGAATAAAAACTCAGCACTAATGCATAGACAAAAAAATAATTATACATTAAATGACACCATTACTGCTCCAAATGAGATGAACTACCACTTGATAATGTCAAAACCGGATTAAGGAAAACAGTTAGTGAAAGGTGTTGACAGAAACAAGAACGAAATTCCCGAGAAGCGAACGAAATAGTCTTATCTCAATTAAGAAGATTTGGGGATCAAGTGAAACTCGTTCTTCGAGATGTGGATGTACCTACGCAGAGACAGCTAAGTAGGTTTTATTCTTTAATTTACGAAGAAACTAGCTTACCGGGCCGCAACTTTGGCCTTTTGGAATAAGTTGTATCGCTATTAAATGATTCGTGCCCGTTGGATGACGGTCTAGATTGTCATCCACATCTCCCGTGGGCATCGTAAGGGGCGACTAGGGGGTAAAATACCGGAAGCTGGGCAGCAGCGTCTTCTCAGGAACTGCTATCTTACCCTGCAATCCACAAGGCAACTGCCAAGCGTGGACAATATGGCAAACCCTTTTATTAAATATTATTACAAAAGACCGATTGTAACGCATTTCAACCAAAACCCTTCTACCGTTACGGTGATGCTATTATTTAATTATCTAGCTGATAGGTTTGATTTACACTTCTAATATCGCAACTGTTCGTAAGTGATGACGTGATTTTGATGTTATATCAGGCTAAACCTAGGGAGGCAAAGGTTCTTTTAAGGATAATGCTTGGTGCTGACGGAATACTATACTAACTTTTTGGTTACAGATTTTCTACTTGAGCTACCTAGGTGAACATTCGCACCATATCCACCAAAACAATATTTTGTGTGTCTATTCGACACACCTCATAAACAGATAACCATGAAAAACCTTGAGAGTAATGAGGAAGCGGTATTCAGATAAATATTATACAGAATCTTTATCATCTTAATTTACAAAAAGACAAGAGATTTACAGCCTAATCTTCCTAAAGATAACAGAACGAGCATTAAGGAACTTTCCCAGAAGGGACAACTTGCGACAATGAAAGGTAGATTAGAGATAAACAACACAAAGAATGACATTGATAGTGTTCGACGCCTGGTTTGTCTATGATCCTTATCTCCCTTCATCTATATTCACGCCCAACTTCTTTTGTGATGGATTTATTACATCAAAGTAACCTTGCGTGGAATTTTTCTTCACAGCAATGATAAAATATAGTCGTGTGACGCTGTTTGCTTACAATCTCTACATTTATCTACCTAGACCAAGCAGCTTTGTTTTCCACACCCGTATATTTTGTAGTGAGCATATTCGTCACAGATATTGATATAAAAATTTGCTTGTTGGCGGAAATTTGTATTGATACCATACAGCCAAAAAATGGTGTAGGTACATTGTAAGCTTGCGTTATTCACAAAACGACAGTGTTTTTTTTAATATATTTAACTATACCTAACATTAGTAGCTTGTCAGTGATGTCAAACGGTTTTCAACGGAAGACCAGCGCTGATTGAGCGACCTGTAGTTGAAGTTTTATAACTAAGTATGACATCCACAATTTTGCAACGATACAAGCCTATATAATAAGAGATAAATCGATATCATGCTCAGTTCTGGACTTGAGACCTCAAATTGAAAGAGTGAAGACAAGAGTGATCACCACTCAGCGTTTATATGGAGAAGTGTCAGGGCAATTCACCCTTCCCCCTAACATAAGTAACACAAAAATCAGGCTGCATAAATACCCATTACGATCCCAACATCTCCAAGTAACTGAACAGCGATGGCAAAGTTTTATTTTCACATAATTTCACCAGACGGACCTCTAAGGCTCTTAATTAAGTAATGGCAATATAGGACCATTTCAAAACTTGATATTTTAATTTTTTAAAGAGTTGAAAAATCACGTTTGCACTGTAATGAAGTTATTGCTCAGTTTGGGAAAATAGTTTTTTTGAATGCTGCTATGTATTTAATCCGAAATGTTCTTGAATTATTTATAAATTAATTAATTACTATACGACAAGAATAGTCATAGCTTTGTAGGTACAGGTTTTCAAAATGTATCATTATTGAATCCAAAATCTTAAATAAAATAGGTAATCTAGTTCTGAGGCGATTGTTTGGATTGACAATGAAAAAAAGAAAACAGTGGATATTAGATTCACATTAGTTAGCAGTGAAATGTTATTTTTTAATGGGTCTAAATAGTCAAAGCGCGATATGAGATTTCTACAAGTGTCAAAAAAACAGTTTGCCTTAAAAGATAAGGAAATTAAAACTGACTTACTTCATAAATGTCAATCCCAAGACAAATTTAAAACACTGCCACATCATCATTCTACGTCTATGGTGACAAAGGTCTATCATATTTAGTTGTTACAGAGATCACAGATACATTTACCTTAGCTTCGTGAAATTTGTCCATTTAACAAATAACCTTCTGGATTATAAATGCTTTGTTCAAAAACTGTATTTTTTAAATTGGAAATGCTATTTCGAAGTTGAATTAACTACTTTTGACTTTGAAATCATGCGTTTTTTCTGGAGGATCAAGTTTTCGCAAACTATTGCTTTAGCTGTATTTGAATTTCAGTGTAAAAAGCAAAAAAAAAAACCTGTGAAATAGTTTAGTTTTGAAAAGAAATTTCTCGATTACGATAAATTCCACAAACATCTCCATCAGCAATTCATGATCTTCAACCTTATTTCTGATAGTAATGGAGCTACGAGTTGAGACGGTACGATAATTGAAAGGTCTATTACCATTTCAATTCACTGATCCGTCAGAATTGTATCTCGAAAACGTGTGAGCGCCATAATCCGGCGAGCGGAGACTGTGACCCGCTACCACAGTTACTGATACTCGGAAACGTATACTGCATTCTTCTGTAATTGCATCATTTTCATTGATTGGCCGCTCGGTGTTAATCAGAAGACGTTTCCGTAAGGCCTTGACACCGAAACAAGTGATGCTTTTGAAATGGCATTCGGCCTAAAAAGTGAGTATGAGATCATCGCATCGGACTAAAATTGGCAATTGAACACTCCAGTGCTAAAATTCAGAGGTGTTATTTGAAATAAGGATAGTCCTCAAATTGACTAAATTGCTGGAGATTTTTTAGCTTCCTTTTAATTACTTATATTGGTTTGTAATTTTGTGATTATATGTTTTATTTGAACTTCAACTGACATAGATAAAAAACTTATTCAACGGATGTCAAATATACTAGAATGGATATAAAAACATTCATATTCTATGGATGTCAGAACATACATGTCATCATAAATTCTCCGCATGAACTTGGACGAGTCCATAAAGCAGCACTTTCACCGCTATCTAGGACTTGGATTCCACCCCTGTTAGCAGAAAGTTGCCAACAGTAAAAAGCCATCAAAAACGCCGCAAAATGCCAAACAATTAGCGCCTTGGAGTTCCAAGACCCCTCGACTCCGAGAAGGTGTAAAAACATCGGCTTAATGCGTAAAGGATAACTTTGTAGAAGGTTCTGTGAAGAATTGCGGTGAGAATAGTTTAATAACGGAGGTATTAGATATAGTAAGATGAATGAATAAGTTACTAATATGTACGATACGAGAGAATAAATGGGGAAGACTGATCAACCGGAGTACGACAATTCAGGTACAATGTTAGACAAATAGCTTAGGCATATTTAAAAGAAGAACTACACAGAAGAAGGAAATCATTTAGAAAAATGCCGTAACTCCATATTTTTTTCATAAATCAGTTTTAATCAGACTCGTCAAGTTTCATTGCATTTCTTGAGGAACCCTAAAAAGAGTTGGTTGGAGAGTCGGACGCTTATCGTCCGTGACACGGTCACGTTCCGGATCCGTCGCCGTGCCGGGAGACTTGTTTAGCGTCACATAGAACTCTGCGACTCCTTATACGAAAGAGTTGTAATTGCAAGCTTTCGTTTTATAACTATGCATTAGAAGAAGCATCTTAAAGATCGATACCTGCTATTTTAATTTATTCGGGTTAAAATTTTTCTTACATTGTACCCTCAAGGGAACAGCCAAGGGTATACAGGAAACGCCCGGAATATGTATGGTATGAGGGTTGTAAAAAGGAAATGATTTTTTCCGAGTAAGCATTGCAATCCAACAGGGCATAGCTGACAGCATGCTGGGCCAACTGGTAGAGGGGTAGACCATAGCTTCAAATTTTGTTTAGCTATTTCTTGAACCCTACCCTGTTTAACATTAAGCCCCTATTCGTTCTTGGAAAATGAGGCATTACTATGTTCCAATATTTACAGCTGCATTAGTAGAACACAATTCACAAAAACGTGAGAAACAAAGGAAAAGGTTCATAAAAGCGTCACTGAGACTGCAGTAAAATTGCAAAACAATTAGCAGTGAGGCAGGTTTCATGAATGACAAGTAAGAAACATACAAGTTCTACAAGTAATGTTTCAATTAAAGTAATAGCAAGCCGAATACGTACTACCCCTAAATAATAAAGTCATAACATAATATAAGCAAAAAAGTTTTCAATAGTACACAACAAAGGAGTCCAACGGTCTGGCTAGTTACTGAGCTATTGTCATAGATACAGCTGAAGGTCGCGCTCGGTAACTGGAAGAGACTCACAAAATGTATTGTCATGTGCCAAAATAAAAAAAATATGTGAAAAAATTTAAAAGGCTGCGATCGTAAAACCACACCCGGTATCTGACAATACAAACGTACTGCAACTTTGAATGACATCCGGTACACGGCTGTTAAAAAAATGTTCACTGCAGTACTCTTTGGACATTGTAACTTTACCTTCAACACATTATAGTCACAATGACTTACGATTTTATATATATTTGAAGAAACACTGAAAAGTGTGTACATATTTTGATAACTTTTTTTGACATTCGAAAGCTGGTGCTTGTCATGTATGCCCATAAGCATATCTATATAGTATTAGAGTTATACATAATAATGCGTACTTTATGTCTTTAGTCGGTTTTTTTGTACTTTTTTTGTCATGATGTGTTAAGCCTTCACCTTCACACTGAGACATAGGTACAGTTGTTAAGTCTCATGTGTCTGTTATTTTAGGCTTTCAAGGACTCGGCACCGAAGCTTAGTTTAGTCACCCTGACTTCGAAGCACGAAGTAAATTTTACTTGCCGGGGCAAATATTTGCGCAAACATCAGTTCTTCAATCTTGGATGTGTGGTGTATACTTACATGCCTCCGAGAAACCAAGAACCCTTTTAGAGGCCAAAAGTTTTTATTTATTTATTAATCCATTTGTTGACTCATTTAGTGGGACTCATAATTTCGGACCACAGCCTGTAGTTATTTTGCGTTCCTATAAACAATATTGACTAGCCTATATTGGACTTTACGAAGATTGGATGGCAAAAGAACAATAGCTCGTAGTTCCAAATGATGGTCCATTCAGGTCTGAATGGGATGGAGACCTGACGTGACTTCATTCAGTGCCATTGATCGCAATAATGACGCCAAACAAGAATAGCTCCCTCGAGATTATCAATACGTATTGTAGCATTTGTAGCACAGTTCATGGCAATATTTAATTTTGATGCAATTATAAGGGGGTTATCTATAAATAGCTATAGACTGCCGTCCAGTAGGTCCGTTGTGTGATCCTCACGGCCGCTGGCTTGAGCTTCACCGCATGGTAGAAGGGCATTTTGAGGATGCTCGCCTTGATAGCTATCATCGTCAAGTAGAAAATAGAAAAAGCAGTCCTTGAGAGCCAGTACAGTGAAATTAGAAGCACCCGGACTTTTTTGCTTAGGGTGATGGGCGCATTTCAGTTCGTCGTTTGTGACGAAATAGATGCAGTTCAGTATAGGCAGCGGATGGGCAACGTACAAGTTCTGTCACAATCCGATAAAACAAATTAAATTTGATGAATGCGTTGGTAATATGTCTCATTTATTTACACTCCTCGCAAGGCAATGATGTGTACGGTGAACTCATACAAAGACGCGCCGTAGGAGCCGAACTCGCCGTAGTCATCGAATTCATTCTGAAATGCCGGATAGGAGTTATCCGCGTCGAACGACCCGCATTTATGAATGAATTCGATGTCCACGGGGCGGTCTCCAGCGGCGCGTCTAGGTACAGGTTCACCATTAGACTGATTTACGTATTTACCCATTGAAAATATTTTATGAACAATTTGTTTTAGTGGTCGTTTCCATAACTTGCATGTCTCTCCAATAACACTGTCAATCATGCAAGATAGAACTTATCGTAGAATTCTTAGTACCTTGTCCAACATTTTAATGCCTACTAAAATAATAATTATTATGATAACTTGCAACCTTTTGTTTAGTTATGCCACAAAGTTAAGCGAGTGAACGTAAGGTCAACTTGGACGCTATATGACAGTTCATTTATTATACCCTCGGGGAATTCGCACCACAGATCATACATAAGTCACCATTATTATTGTCAGATAATACGATTACGTCTAACAAAAATAATCGAGATACTAATCTATGGAAACCTATTGTTTATTTGTCACACTTGACTTTGACATTTGTAATTAGTGAATATTGAATGTTAAATGTGTCTTTGTTCGCCTATTTAGTGTTTTAGTATCCTTGACCTGTCGGTTATGGCATTCTGGCAGCTAGAAGCGTGCTAAGCGATAGCAATTATATCCATTAGGCTGCCTACGCACTGCCGAGCGCCAGCGCCTGTATTTTGCGTTGCGACGTGTGCACCGCAACTCTCGTTTACGTGGGTTTGACGATGGGAATAATTACAGATTTTAATATAAATTAATAATATATTATCGGAGAGTCTAGAGTGCTAAATTACACGAGGGCTTGACAGAAATATTCAACGTCTCACGCTTGTTAGCTAACACCTGCGTTTATGTGGAAATATCGCCGTCGCGTCGACCGTCTTTTGAATAACAGGGTGTTGTAAAGTCGAGGTGTAACTTCCAGGAAATGAACCCTGAGGAGCGCTAACAGCTTGTTTACATTTAATACGTGGCCTCTGAGACTCCGGTCGGCGACATTCAAGGTTTAGGAGCGATGGCGGCAGGTAATTGGCTCTGTACGTGCGCACGCGACTCCTCGCATTCAAAACACCCCGGGGTTTATCACGCGACACGCGACGGAGCATTTTCGTGAAAATCTCGACTATTTAAAAGCTCACCATAATGCATCATCGTGCGCCACTTTGGCGCCGTTTAATTGATTGTAAACAACGAATGCATCGACTTCCTTTTTGAGTTCATTAACCGAAATAAACGAGATATGCTCCAAGCTGGCGCGAGCATAATGCAATGGTATATTGGTCGTGTGATGCAGCAGGTGGGCCGTGCAACTGCACAGCGGTTGTGTTGCGTGTCCATGTTCGCGCATCGCGTAGGTTCCCGCGGTCACTGCCTCGTTTTGTTGCACAACCACAACGCCAAGGCGCGGTGTTCACGAGCTGTTTACAAAGGTAATTAAGCTGTCGGCCCGCACCCGCCTACGGTGAAGCCGTGGACGTTTCAATTAGCCGTGCCTAATCCCGGCGCCTGAAACTGTGTCGCAACGCAAGCATTAACTGACAACGTTATCGTGCTGATAAGCAAAGCGTCTCCCATGAGAGCCACGCAAATATTGCGCCACGGTTAACTAGGGCACGCGTTACGGTGACAAGGCAGCTCAGAGATGTCGGTATCCGTGTCCTTTCAATCAAACACGATTACGGTAACGAAGCGGTAAGGCGCCGGTGTTTAATAGGTCGGGATTCCAATGTCCTTATGCGATTCGCTCGAGTTTGCGCAAGAGTCGGCGGTAGGTAGGCGTTAGCGTGTATCGCGAATCGTCACAGCCGCTCTAGATAAGATGCGCGGAGACAATGCGCTTGCGCCAGCGCAGCGCACTCCGCACGACGACTTGCGCAAGAGCACGCCTCGGGACGGGAACGTCGTGAAACTGTCGTCTATTTCGATTTACGAATCGTGGAAATCTGCGGGGTGTATTCAACACAATGTTAAGCCTACCCGGCAACGATTAAACGGTTCTAGGAATGCTCTACTAAATTTAAATGCTGTAATAAATTGACCCGAGTGTTGTCCGTTTAAATTTGATTTAGACACAATACATTCGTACTACTTGGGGAGTCGTAAGAAGCGTGTAAAGGATACATATCAGGAAGTAGGCAATCGGCATCTTTTGAATAACTGACATCTACTTTTCAATCCTTAAAACGCCTGCCAAGTCTCGGGATTATGGTATACTCCCCTTAATGGAGGAGGCCATTGTTCTACGGTAGACGTGTATTGGCTGTTGTAGTGAAGATAAAAGAGACTTTATTTCTTGATCATGACATGTAATATAAAGTACGCCGCGCCGTACTTCTTGACCCTAATCGAACCCTGGTGTTCTAAACAACAAAATGTTAGGCGTATTTTGCATCAATGAGAAGCGATAATGGCAGTCGCCAGGTCCATTTGATTGTCCATTCGCCCACTCATTGTTCTCACGACGACGTTGCGTTGGCTTGCTTCAAATTAATAATATTCTGCGTTACAATTACGGCAACGCGACCACATCTATCAGTACTTGCAACTCAATGCAATATCCTATTAGTGAGAGTATTGCGTATTATGTATTGGGAACGAATCGAATTGGTTCTTTTATCAAGCTCGCCAATCGTATAGAGATAGCTAGTGAAGTGCCATCGATCACACGAACATGAAGCTGTTATCTGTCTAAGCACGATAATGCCTTACAAAATATTTGAAAATATTTCAATGCAAATCAATACGGTATACTGACATCGGTTTTTCTTTGTGGTTATTCGAACTTGTTCTGGTCACAATCCAAACACAATGGTCTCGGAAGTGCGATCGAGAACCGAATGGCAAGTTGACCGCACCGTGGGAACGATGGACGACAAAATATGCGGCTCTTTTGCGACAATGCCAATACTAAACTATTGGGGCGAGCGAGAATGCCTTAAAAATTCCAAGAATTATTAATGAAGACATTCCGAAAGTACCGAGTCTCCGATAGGTCTGACATTTGCCAGACCCATGTAGACATGTTAATAAATATCTATGGAAATAACTGACAAGTTTCACAATGAGCCACGAGAAAACTTACTGGCTGCAGTTATCACATCTCACACTAGCCTTTCTATCAATCTATACCTTTTCTGAGAAGGTCAAACAGCATCGATTATCAATAACTTAGACACCGTAAGTATCAAGCTGCTCATTCCTAGAAAGTGATTGTGAAGACCGGAGCGCGATCAAAAGTGACTAACACTTTGGAATTGTCAACTTATCTATTGTTCCTAGCGAGGAATTTGTTGTCGATAGCCGAGGAAACAATGAAACGTTAACAGCTGTATAAACAGTCGCGGCCGTTTCCATGAGTGTGAAGCGACTGAATTCCACACGAAGACAAGTAACTTCTAGTTGGGACTATGTGGTACAAATGCCAAATATATTGTAAAATGTGATCGGAACACACCCGTGCACTAACCTCGGATGAGTCACGCGGAACCCAATCGGCGAAACCGTTGAAAAGTATCGAATTCAAACACAAACGAGTCGTAACGACCTCGAAACGTATTTTGTATTCAAAACAACGCGTGACTCTGACTCAAACAAATAAAAATTCGCGTAGAACAAAATGTTATCGCTTAGATACCAATAGCGTTGAAGCAAATGCCCCACAAAGAAGGATAAGTGATTCTTCGAAATGTCGCAGTCTGCGCAATATACGTTTTAAAACGGCTTTTACCAGTACAATCGCAGTGTGAAGGTCCATAGATGCAAATTCATAATGTAGAAACTAGAAACGACAACGAGAGGAGACAAAACGTTTTGTAGTATATTCTAGAACCTATTTTCTAGTACAGATTTACATTTTTCGAGATAATCATTTAAGATAACAATTATAATAGCGATGGTATTAGTTACAATCTCTAGTAAGTTTACAAATAATAAGATAGGTATGTTGGACAGAATTAACGACGTTTATTAAGAATATAACTTCTTTGCCAGTAACTAACACGTTACAACTCCGTAAATTTTATTGAACCGACCTATAAAGGTTTCATACAATGTAAGCCAATAAACTTATCTTGATAAGTACCTCAGATGGACAATGGCAACCGGAGCGCCGCAGGGTCCCGTTCTAGGACCGTTTCTTAAGTAGGTCAATTCAAACAATATCAGAAACAGTTGAACAATATTCCAAAAGGCAGTAAAATCTAGATAGCCCTAAACATTGAGCATTTCCTTATTGAGTGGAAATAGTCTTAGATCTTCAGTTATATGCTATGAGCCGAAGAGATATCATCTATAGGGGTATCTGAGAAATGGAAGTAGTTATTGCTACTGACAACTATAAAGAGTAATTTATTAGTGTTTGTGCGCCTTGAACGTGTGATGAATCTGTTTGATTTCAATCGAACGATGATTTGTTTGTGCTTCGATCAGACTGCTATGCCACGTTCTATAAGTCACGTCATGATTATTTCTCGAAACGTCTGGAATATTTTTATGAGTGGATTATTATAATGTGATGTCATTTTGACGTTGACATAGTAAATTCCTTTTTACAGATTTTACAGAAGATACACTATACAAATTACAGACGATATTGGTTTTTATGCACATAAAGGTAAGGTGAACGTGTATAAAAACATTGATGTTAATGGTATGTAGACAAACCTATCTACATAATTGCTCCTTCCTTACATTAGAAATAAACCAGATAATGTAAAAGCTAAATCTATTGTTTCACATAAAAAAAACCAGTAGCTAAAAGTGGACATCGAATTTTTTCGGGTGCGCAAGCGCTATGCGATCTTGACATAGTAACACTAAAGTTAGATGCAGAGATCGATGTCAGTGGGCCGATGGGCGACCGACGTGATGTGATGTGCTTATTCACATTTACGACACCGTTGTGCAAAGCCCATGCAACAGTTGCAAGCGTGTTTGGGTGGTCTTAAGTGGAGATAGTTGCTGTTTGATTAACATACGGGTGGGAATACTCAAGTATAGCAGTGACACATGAATATGTGAAGCGTGAATACGGTTGAAGGCAATAAGATTTTACAGAATTAAATTAAAAACAGTTTGAGTATGCGTCCGAAAACCTACAACGCAAAGTATTTAAGTGAATATATTTTAGAGGTAACACGCTTCTTTACATAAGACTAGAAATAGTACTAAACAAAAATGTAATCCACGAAATTGTTTCCATTACCTGTAGTATAAAATATTTAGACTCCCAAGTCTCTTAACAACATTTTAAACATATCAGCGTACAAGTCATCAAACAATCGGGCATAACGAAAAACTAATACTTACAACATTTTTTTTTGTAAAAAATAACAATGTTTGTTGAAATGCGAAGGTCACAGACCCTTTTAAAATTAGAGACGATCTCAACATCCATTTATGTCTAGATCAAAATAAACCACAATACCGATCACAACCAATTAGTGTACGTACTGAAAACAAAAACAGAGTCATTAGAACCACTAAACTGTCTTATAGAAGCCCACACAATCGGCAGTTGACATTGAGTCTCCTAATTATTGACATGCGCAAATCGGCGGAGTGACTGCACTCATTCAAATGTCAATCGTGTCGAATGGATATAGACTGTTGATCTAATAGGGCGGTGACGTTAAATCGGCATAAACCTAGATTGACATCATTGGACTTGAATGACGGTACTAGGCATAGAAATGTAGTTAAACTCAGGTATTGGTTACTTACTGCCCTATTCTCTCCCATTGCCTGAAATATTTACAAACGATTGATTTTTGCGAGAGCAATTTTATTATGTCAAGCACCGTCCTTCAAATACATGCCAATCGGTGTAAATGCCAAGTTAAAGTTAACAGAATTTATTAGAACAGCTTATTATATTATTCATTCTTCACTACTATGTCTTTTTTGTATTGGTGGATAATTTTCAAAAATTACTCACGTCAAAATTATTTCAAGTGATTCAGGGGTTATTCTTTCAGAAGTGATTAAGGAGATATCAGGCACATTCATGAAGGGTGTGAAAATAATATTAAATAAAACAAAATTTCTCTCCCAATTGTAAGCTTCCTTTTTTGAAGTAGAACGTGTTCAATAGAGTTGCAACACATTTTTAATGTTTGTGTTGTTCGAGGCATGTATAATGAATCGCTGTGTATCGTCGCACACATTAAAATACTATTACACAAAATAAAGCATCTTTCATTACAATATTTCCTGTTATTCGCCAAATTTGTAAAGCTAATCCAGGAAGCAATTATCGACAGTTCTATCGAGACATGAGATTCGATATGGCAAATGAACAATCTTTAAAGAGCAAGAATATGTTTGAGGAAGTAATGCCAACGTATTTGTGTATGGGACAAAGATTTTGTTCTGTTTAGTTTGCGATTAGAGTGGCGATTTGTTTCGGTAGCGTTGCAAGTACGTCGAATTGGTTTACTGCGACCTTGTTATTGTATTCTAATGCGGGCGAAATATTCTAAACTTATTCTATTGTGCTACCTGCGCACGCGCACCTTCACTGAGCTAAAGAGGCCGTAGCGCACAGCCGCGATCTTGTCACATTTTGTAAAATCTTATGAATTTTGTTATTATTTACATTATGTATTTAAGATTTTCCTATAAAAGAGTCCTAGTGGTTCATATAGAAAGAAAGAAGAAAAGAAAATATGACATTCTTAATTCAAATCTAATAATTGAACATAAGAGTATTGACTTTGATTTCTTATTTTCTTCTATTCAATTAATCAGGAATGGTGTCGACTCTATACAAATTCTTTAAAATTCTCGAAGTTATGGCAGTTCTTATTCTGTTCACGCTAAAATCCAAATCGATTGTACCATATACACTTCGGCAGCGGCCGCTGAAGATACCGCTGGAAAAAACGGAAATTGCGTTTGCCAACGCGGCAATGCAGCGAATATATATATGGACATCATTGCCTGGAATACTGGGGGCGGGTTATTTGTTTTTTTTAAACTTATATTTGTAAAAAAATATGTAACCATGTATTTTATTAAAATAAAAAGGAACTCTATTGGGTTACAAATGTAAATTTCAATATTGTTAGTAATATTATTTCTAACACAGAATTTATATCACCCATAACTAATGAACCGTTTAGGCGACGCTATCTGATCTATCATCGCATCACTGTAATTATGTTAATATCCTGCGCGCGCATTGTGTTGGGAGATGCGCTGGCGCCGCTGTCGGTGCACAGGATGCGCCTCATTAGCGGATTCGAACGCCGATCTATAAGCGCCATAACATATGCGCATGCGGCGCTAGTGTTCGAAAGATTCGATTGAAGAAGAGTTACATAGTTAAAAAAATATTTATCATCTAGCTATAAAATTACGTTACATGGGCCGTTAAATTGTTAATTGTTGCTTGGAATTTAGAAGCCAGAACATTATTATTATATCGGTGCAAAAATTCATTCACCAAACATTACTACATATCTTCGAAAAGGCACTCCATTAAGTAGATATATAACTACTGTATAAATCATAGGTATACTCATATACTATTCACGAAGCAACCTACTTCGTTATCAATAACAAATTGGCAATATTTACCAGCTCCCCGTCGCGGGGTAATGCCCCATAAATCGTGATATCTAGGAGCTGGAATGGATGCCCATTCGTCAGAGTCGAAGCAGCCACTTAGTGGAACTGTGCAAGTGGGGCGGATGAGGGCACGATATGCCTTTCACCTGTTGGTGGTTGGTGATGGGCGCACTGAGGGCGATATGCGGATGAACTGGGTGTGTATATGATAAGAATATATTCTGATGATACACTTTATAGAGTACCAACGCTAGAATTAGGAAATGCAAAAAGAACAAAAATAATTTTCATACGTTTTGAAGGATATTAAACATATATTATGCATGATCTGAGATCAAATTAGCAAAATCAGCTTAAAACATTAGTTTGATAATATTAATCTTTAGCAAAACAAAATTTAAAATGTTTTTAAAAGCACATGGCAACACAGGTTTTGGAACGGAGGCCATTGTGTATTTTAGCACAAATGTTCTATTGCTGGATAGTTTGGTTGCAAAATAATATAAATAGTGCGTATTGAAAACTGTAATCTAAGTCTGTTTATTCTATTGCGACATGTTTTTAACTGAGCGATGGTAAAATTCGTATATATAATATAGAACAGCAAACCACATTCCTTATAAGTTAATTAAGAACATCAATCACTCAATACTCAACTTTACTAATACAAATTCAGAGACTTGGTGCAATGCCAAAACTTCAATAGAAACATTACCACGCCATTCGCAAGATCCGGCTCGATTGAAGATCCAATATATCACCCGAGGTCATGTACGCCACTAAATAGTCATTAGTGCACGAACATTATTTATTGTACTCACGAGTACTGCTTAGTTCAGGAGAAAAAGCGGAATAATGAGTAATAAAAGGTTAATGACCTTTGTTTGTAATAATTAAGTATAAAAATAAAAATATATTTCAATAGGTCTATAAGAGGGAGAGAGTACTAAAGAAGAAACATCATAGGCCAATAACTTTCGAGTATAATGTGTTAAGTATTTTCATTTTTACCAAAACTACGAGATGTCCAATCAGAAGTTACAAATGGCTAACATCAACATAACTTATGATTCTGCTTCTTAGCCGGAGGGTGATATTAAGTCAAACTGCGAAGTCCATAAAACAATTTTCTTTTACTATGACATGAAAGGTAATAACAAGCTACCGGTATTTACAATTACATCAAACAAATTGACAGAAGCTTTTAGGGCTAAGGTCATAAAAAGATAAGTTGAAGACACGAGCGATTTTGTTCGGGAAGTAAAGAGTGATGTAGGGATCGGAGCTTGGATCAAAGGCGTGCGTGCGCGCAGACATCACGATGCCATTGCTGCAATAGAATAATTAATGGGCGCTGGACCGAAGCGAGGGTCACTGACAGCAACCCTTTGCTGTAAGAGTAATACACACAAGTACAAGATGCAGCTGTGTCGATGTAGCTTTTGTCAGGACGACTAATGACACAAATAAAGGACGCGTAAAATCTATCATAGTGAAAGACGGCGCAGTCAGAGTGATGTACCCGTGACTACATCAGAATATTTACATGCTTAAAAGCTTTATTGTGAAGAACAAAATACAATTTGATTACGATAAATGTAGCACCACTTAGGCAATATTCTTGTAGAAACCCCAAGCCACAATCGCACCACAGATCATTTTAATCCGCTCTCACTACAAGCCTGACCCAAAAACGACAGAATACTGTAACGGAGGCAACAACCAAAAACCGTAAATATCTACCGCAGTTTCTAAACCCCGTTCCACTTGCGAAAGCCTTCAGATATAACAGCCCGTTCGTTATTAGCCATTCAAATCGTGGAAAACAATGGCATCGGTTAGGGGGTCGCGGACACTCAGACCCATGCAACTATACGGGCACTTGGAGTAATCAGCGGTTACTTCGCTATTGTTTTCGGTGAAATGATTAGTGATGCAAAATGGCCGACCGACATAATTCGACAACGGCTCATTCCTACGAAGTTTAAAAACAGTTTTTTATAAATGCTGGAGACAAACTTATTTCGCGCTAAGCCACAAATATAAATAGAACGGTTGGTGTATCTATGAAGACGTGATTACGTACAAATGACTAACGTCAGTCACGCATATCGGGCATTTAAAAGCCGAGAGTGCCGATAAACGGGTATGGAGTATTCGCAGCCTGTGCAATGATCGTGCTTTGGAAGTCATAAGCTGTCGGGTGGTCGTCTAATGTAATGCAGGTGGGCTCGAGGCGCTCCCGACTTGAAATATCACGGAATATTGCGTCAAGTCATCTGAGCGAAATGCAAATCTGCGGAGCTTTAATGTCGATTTCCTAGAGAATATCTAACGTTTTTCAGCAGCTCGTTGGCTCTGGTGATTCATGGAGACCCTTTAAGAGCTGCTCGTCTTCTGACTAACCAAAATTTGCAAAAACAAACGCAAATCTACGACCTCCACTGGATATGGCGAAGATCTTAATCATGACCTCCAACGTGACATCCGTTGTTTCAACGAAACTTGCTGAGATGCTCACCCACGACAGAGACGTGGCTCGTTACGACAACTTTATTGCAGTCCAGTCCATACAAGGGGAGGGACCAACCAACATCGTAAACAATTTAATGACTCCTCACTAACCAAAATATAAGGCGAACAGTCAAAGCGGGTTTGGCCAAAAACTTCGATGTTTCGGCAAATCTTACGTGAAAATTGCGTCACTGCAAATAATACTTCTCACGAGGAATTCAGGAATGTGCACTTTATGTGGGTTAAGTACCAGCCTACGTATACCAGCAGTCTCGAATGAGAAAACCTTTTTATAGCCTCTCATTATTATTAAATTGACTCATTTCATATTTTAAAGCGCTATAAATAAAACAATCCAGTCGTTGTTTGCAATCACAATCATTACCTTGAGAAAAGCTAAGACTGGCGATACAAAATGAAATCATTTATTTTGTCATAAATGTCATAACACCGCTCGAGCAATTTCGTCAGATGAAATGTCGGTAAAGTTAGTTGGGATATTAGTGCCATTAGTCAAGCGAAGTGCATCATTATTTCGAACGGGTGAGAGTGCATGCACGTCGGAAGTCTCATATGAACGCGTTAGAGGTCCGAGATTGATAGCGATCTGCGGGAGCACGCTCTCTCCTCCATTGTGAGGAAGCGACGCGACGTCCGCCCTCTTGACTGAAACTATACACAATTGTAACAATACTCCGAATGAGAGTGTTCCGCAGGAGTTCACTAGGAAACGTTCCGCTCTGCATTTACATCTGTGCGGTAAGAGGAGAGAGTAGCTCGTCACTCGGAACAGTGTCCGGTTACCGGTGTCTGTTTCCAGTGAGCGACAACTACGGATACGTAACTTGAAATCGTCTGAGAAAAGAGACGTGCAACTGCCAGCGGCATTGCGATCACCGTACCGCGCGGCTTTGTCGACAGCTAATAACTTTGAGGAAACTGCAATCGAGTCAGCCTACTTACTCGAGCCCTGCGGTCGGACCGCTACTTCTCATTCCGCGGCAGTTCTCGCGGGCCGTTTTCAGTGATGTTAGTGATGTGTTCGATGCTCGAGCTAGATAAGGAAGGTTTGCTCTCATAATGATGGAAACAGGTCTAAAACGGTGCCGTATCTGTGAAACAATCAAACCAGTGTACGGTATCGATCGATACCAGGCTATAGCCCGAAGCTAAACCCAAGATTATTGCATTCCGTACCGGATATAGCATAATCGCTCACAACCCGCGCGTTAACTTCACCTGCTCCAGATGATAGTGTACTAGTGCGACACAATGGTAGCCGTAAAAGATGTCAGAGACTCTCTTGGCTCTTGGCTCTTAACGAAGTTTGAGTGAATGGCCATAAAGCAGTTGCGCGGACTCGGGCGGTCGTCTCGTTCCGGCCAGATTGAACCCACCGCACATGATGGACGTCGAATGTCACTACATTTAGTTTATTATCTCCCATATGCCGTATTTAATGTATAGGCCTCGTGGGGAATAGACATAGGCCAATATATTAGATTGTGTTCAATATATTCCATGGAATAATACACGTGAGCGACCACAAATCGTACGAGCCTTTGTGAAGCCAGAGTAACGACCCACCCCGACTAGGTTTCTAGCAACAATGTATGTAAGGCTCTAAATATAGCGAAGAATGTGGATGATGTAAGGGAGCACGACTCAAGCTCACGAATGAATCAAGACGAGCACGTACGTTGTTACTGGTAATGTACAAAACACGAGGAATGCTCGGCAGCTGTCACAACACTATTAAAAGAGGGTTTCCCCATAACCGTTGATTTAGACTTATCATGTCGCAACATGGAATCCACGATCTTCTGTCCTCATAGGCATCGTTTCAATAACAAAAGTATCGAATTTAGACTGGTTACTTATGCAAGCGGAAATGTTAATGTGATTAGCATAATTTTAGGTTTGATTGCGCGCGTGCGACATCATAGTCGTGACGTCACGTGTTCAGGTCGGGTGGTACGAAGAAATGGGAGTGATTCATGCGTGGGTCGTGCGGTGGAGGTGCGCGGGCGCATACAGATTGGGGCACGGACACCCGCGTGCCCCTGAGCATGCATAACAAACCTGTCTCACTGACACATAACCATCTGTCAGACTTGACCATGGAAAACGATAGACCTCATTCTGTAAAGTCTGAACGATAGTTTTGCGAAGAAAACGGAACCATTTTAGCAGTGTACTTCTGATATTCATATATATCAGAACTTTACCTCGTTATCATCAGGGAGAACTTCAATAATACTTACCTTTATTCGTAGTATATAAATCTACTCCATCGACGAAGACGATTGCTCAAATCCTCTTTTCCAAAGCTCTCAAACTTACCTGAGAATAACAAACAAGTACGTGAGATCATGTTGTAAACCAAGAAACACATTTTGATCCAATCAGTAATGATAAATGTCTAGATGCGATCAAAAGCGGTTACGGCGTTAACTAATCTAAAACACTCACAATGTCGTTTTAGATTCGCCATTTCTTACGTCAAAGTGTAAAACTGATAATTAAATATGCAATGGTTGCATAGCACGAAGTACATATTCACAATACAAGTGCACCATTGCGTTGCGAATCAATCTGTGACAATGCGCAGATAGTAAAATACTGATCTGGTAAAACTGGACGACGAGGACCGAACAACCTAAGACATTTAAATTAAATATGAGTTTTTTTTTAATTATATGTATAGCCGTAATAGGTATATTAGTATGTTACGTTGGATTTTGTGTAGTCTAGGATTTAGAAAACTGAGTGGTTATTTTTTGTTTATGAGTGAAATCAGTCCTTTTATCTTATACCAATATTGCTATTTTATTAGTTTTTGTAATATATAAATTTTTATACCGGTTAACAAGTTGCTTTCAATCTTTTTGGATTGGTTGGGATATATCTTGCGCAAGTCAGAACAGTGCGGGCGCTGTTTCATTACCGCCATTGACATTTACATGTGTTTTCATAATTGAATTAGGAATGAAACGAATCAGTAGCAGCTTAATAAAACAGTCGATTGTGAAATCAGACTCGAAACGCCAAAAACTGTTCAAGGCAAACCGTACTGGGCACTAGTTTACTATTCTAGGACAATAATCCGGTCTGTATATACATAGATTAGAAGAAATGGACACAATCGATTCCATACGTCGCCAATGTTGCAACCATTGAACGTTTGTTTTTAAACTCATGTCACGTTTTCTGATTAGATAAGCGAACGGTGTTGATTTTAATTGAAAAATACCTCAGCCACCTTAGCTCAATAGTTAATTTAATGCAACAGATACGTAACGTTCCGATAGCAAAAAGATTTCTAAATAAACATATAAGATTGTATTTCTCGCAACTGGAAACAATAATGACAATTGATGCATACTTTCAAAAGCTACTTTAAATAAAAACGATGTAATGTTTTATAAATTAAGAATGCTAAATGGTTTTATGTAGGTATATAAATATAAACAATTTAGCCGTCTCATTGAGCTTTTTCATGACAATAAGTGAGAATTAGTGTTGGTATTCGTGATGGTGTGGCATTCAATAGGGCGCTAACGAAGGCTTTAACAGAGTGTCGATTCAGACACTATTATAGTTGATGTGTTAAACGTGAAGGTGTCTGGAATTTTGCTACGTGCTTTACAATAGAAGTGTCCGCTGACGATACTTAGGAACAAATCTCAAGGGCTCATAAGAAAGGACGTGCACAGCTCTTTAAAAAGGTACGATAGGAGTATAACTTAGGAAACATCAAGCGACATGTTGATCGATGAGCTATAAGAATACATCTGTGTGTACAATGTGAACATACATATTTAGGTGTATAAACATGAGCTTATGCAGGTACATATGCATATTTAATTACTACATATATTTATACTGTGATTAGAGAAACTATTTTGTCCAAAGTGGCATTCTTTTCCAAATTCCAACTTCAGAACCGAAAAGTACTTAAGTGACGATCAATCTGTCACTTGGACATCTAAATATAATATTCTATTTAAGCTTAAACAATGACTAAATGCACAAAATTATATTTAAGATCTGTTACATTACATATAAGGTATACTGAAATGAATAATTAAAAAAAGATCCTTTTGGACCACAATGTTGAATTTGCAAAATGTTGAATCCCAAAATGTTGAAGACGTAAAAAGCAATTATATATGTTAAACAATGAGTAATTGGATCACATCGATAAAATAAAAATACGTCAACAATGGTGATAGAGACACTGTTGTAAGTTTGTGTCACTGAAAGTGTCAAAATAATACATTGAAGATGCTGCCATACTAAACGTTATACTGGTCGTGATATGAGCGGGAAGGCATAAGCCGCAAAGCAACGCAACAAAACCGTTGCATAACTGCGGGAAAACATCAGATCACGACGAGACCGCCCCGACGCCATTATCTGAATAGCTAATACCGATAGTGCACATAAACACGCAATTAACTCTGTGGGGCTAAGAATAATTCAGTGTAACGTCGCCGCAGCGAAAGCAACAACGAAGCTTATAGGCAGTCGAGAGTCTCGGGGCGGTATATCGCCTCACCTGATCAATAATTTCCAGAGCAATGCATTAATTAAAAACTGTTCAGTCATTAATCAGGCGCCGGCTCGATCGCGATCGGCGGTACCGATTTATTACTCTCCAGATAAGAGCTGGTTGTCGCTGATCTGAGACCGATATTCAATGATCAACTGAGAGTTTCCATAACACAACGCGACGTTTAAAAGCACCAGGTGACAAGGTCATATATGTTTCAGCATTATCTCAGGAAGCAAACATAACAATAATTACAAGCTATATGAAACTAACAGAGAAGGCAGTGGAAACTGGATCCGGAGGGAGTAACGAATTGCACTAGTCTTGTCGCGAGCCCTAGAAAACCGTCCGTGTGGCTATCCTGTCCTGCGCAATAATTTGCATAGTTAAGAGGCACGCAGCCATTAGACGAGGTGTCGCCGACGATGGTAACGACTTCATGGAACTCGCGATGGTCGAACCTCATCTGATTATGCGAAGACAAGATTCTTGCTGGCTATTGCGCACTAAGTGCCATCTTTCAAAGAGAGAGGTATTTTAATGCATTGGACGGCATGATATCAGTGAACCACTTTGCCAGGAAGTTTAAAGCATCCACTCTGAATCGGTGAAGTTGTTCTATAAAATTGTTGTTGAAATATTGCAAGTGGCAGCGGGTGGTCTTGTCGCGATAACGCACTACGCTGGCGGCAGGTCCCAGCGGGAGCATCGCCTACATATACTCTATCGACAAGATGTTAGTAATTAAGTCATACGTATGGCAACTTTGTACTCCACTTCTATAAAGATAGTCTTTGGTTCGTCCTCTTTTATGTTGTGTTTTACGGAGTTAAGCAAGACTTGTAACTATATAAAAATAAAAGGATTCCTAAGAAGTCGAAGCTGTTTTTCTTATAAGAAACATCAAGTAGAAGATCCACCGTAAGGTAGAACCCATTACCAATAAAAGGTTATGGGCCCAGGACATGCTTAGAAGAAATTGATTTCTACAGAAAGAAACGTGTGCTTGAACCAAAAAAAAACAAAATGGAAGATGACAAGAAAAATAAATTCGGTATTGTTCCGTTTGCGGGAAATGACTTTGGAAACTGGTTGTACCGTATAAAAATTGTATTAGAAGAACATGATTTACTAGAAGAAATCGAGAAAACAGAACCAGGGAAAGACTCAAAATCGAGAAAATGTAAAAGCATCATTGTTCAAAGTATGGCCGACAGCCATCTTGAATTAATAAAAGATTTGGAAACTCCGCAACAAATAGTAAAGAAATTAAAAGAAACTTACCTGGCTACAGGAATAGCGTCGCAGCTTCTAGCCAGAAAGAAATTGTTAACAATTAAATACAGCGAAAAAGTTACTCTTAGCGAATTTTTTCTCGAATTTGACAGAGCTGCACGCCAGCTTAGAGAATCGGGAGCAGACCCATCCAAGGACGAACTAATTTGTTACTTATTGCTTTCAATGCCTGCTTCATATGGAAATATCGTTTCTGCTATTGAAACAATAAACAACCAAACTTTAACCATGGAGTTTGTGAGAAGAAGATTGCTTGATGAAGAAACTAAGAAGAAAGGCCTGACAGAAAGTTATGAAGAAAACGAAGCGTTCCTAATTAGAAAAGAAAGAAGTACTATAGGATCCAGACCTGAGAGGAAATATATTAAAGATCAGAAGAAACCATTTCCATTTGAATGCTACAACTGCGGCAGAAAAGGTCACATGAAATCAGAATGTAAGTTCAAGAAGCAGGAAAACAAATTTTATAATAGAAACACCATGAATACAGAAACAGAAGAAGAAGAGCAGTCAAGTCTTTCTTTCTTCGCTACTAACAAAGAAATATTGATGTCATACTCAAAAAATACCATAGAATTTATTTGTGATTCAGGAGCGACCGACCATCTAGTGAACAGTGAAGAATTTTTGCAAGACATAGAAACACTACAAAATCCAATAGTTATTAATACTGCAAAACAAGGAGATAAAATACTTGCCACTAAGAAAGGAAAAATAAAAGAGCAGAACATAACAGTAAAGGATGTGTTATATGTTCCAAACAGCCGTTGTAACTTGTTATCAGTAAGTAAGATAGAAAGCTCTGGATGCAAAATAGAATTTGATAGCAAAACGGTAAAAATTTATTATAAAGGACAACTAGTTAAGGAAGGAAAGCGTGAGAAAAACTTATACAAAATACTATTTAAGGTAGAAATTGAGAAACAAGTACAAAAAGCTTACAGTGTTGGAAATGAAGAATTTGATTGGCACAGAAAATTAGGACATGCATCTCAAGAAAAGTTGCAAAAGTTGAAACAACGGAAGTTGATCTCATTCGAGAATAGTAACTATGAAGAACTTTGTGAGCCATGCCTAAAAGGCAGACAGACAAGACTTCCTTTCCAAGTAAAAGCAAGAAAGAATAGTAATCAAATACTGGAGTTGATTCACACGGATTTATGTGGCGGAATAAATCCCATGACACATGACAATAAGAAATACATTCTAACTTTCATTGATGACTACAGTCATTTTGCATACATATATTTGCTAGAAAGCAAAGCGGAAGTGTTCAAATACTTCAAACAATATATCAACATAGTAGAAGCCCAATTTGGAACAAAAGTATCAAGACTAAGAAGTGATAATGGAACGGAATTTAAGAACAAAGAATTTAATGAGTACTGCAATGAGAATGGAATAAGAAGGGAATTCACTATGTACTATACACCCCAGCAAAACGGAGTCTCAGAACGCTTTAACAGAACCCTAATAGAAAAGGCAAGAACTTTATTGGCAGACTCCAAATTAGACAAAAACCTCTGGGGTGAGGCGGCTTACTCAGCAGCATACATAATAAATCGATTGCCTACTAGAAATGGAATTATCCCAGCAGAATTATGGTTTGGAAAGTCACCTGACTACAGTAAACTACAATGTTTTGGTTGTGAAGCATATGTATATCTTCATCCACAGAATAGAGAAAAAGGAAAATTTGAAGAAAAATCCAAGAAGTACTACATGGTTGGCTATTGCAATAATGGGTATAGACTATGGGACTTACAAGAGCAGAAAATAATAAGAGCCAGAGATGTGATATTTAAACAAGATCAGAAAAACATTCAACTAGAAAGTTTTTCCCAACCCTATATTGAAGAACTGTCAAATATTGAACAGGAACAATCAGAACAACCAGAACACACAGAAACAGGTAAAACGGCACAGCAAAGTCCTGAAAAGTTAGAAAATGAAAAAAGGTTAAGAAAGTTACCATCATATCTCAGTGATTATGAAGTATATCACTGTGCATTATCTTGTATTGGAGCACCGAGAACTTTAGAAGAAGCTTTGGAAAGTGAGGACAAACAACAGTGGACATTAGCTATGAAAAGTGAACTAGAATCACATGAGAAGCACCAGACATGGACAAGAGTTGATAGACCTATTGACAAGAAAGTCATAGACAGTAGATGGGTATTCAGGAAGAAAGAAAACAACATTTACAAAGCAAGGTTAGTTGCTAAGGGTTTCCAAAATTATGACTATGAAGAAACTTACTCACCTGTGGGGCGATTGACCACACTCAGATGTTTACTAGCACTTGCAAATGAAGAAAGCCTATATGTGGAACAAATGGATGTGAAGACAGCGTTTCTCCATGGACATCTTCAGGAGGAGATATACATGAACCTGCCAGGAGAAAAGGGCCCCCAAGTTTGCAAACTTAACCGCTCTATCTATGGTTTGAAGCAGAGCCCTCGTTGTTGGAATGAGATCTTCCATTCATTCTTGCTGAAGACTAACTTCAAAGAATCCGAACGTGACACTTGCCTATATGTGCAACATGAAGAGAACAGTGCTAAAGTGTATTTATTTCTATATGTGGACGATATTCTTCTGATAAGTGAATGTGAACTAAAAATCAGTGAAATAAAGAGTGCGCTTTTAAAAGAATTTGACATTGTTAATCTAGGACCTGTGAAAAAGTTTCTAGGTATTGAAATAGAGAGAGACTTTAAGAATAAAAAATTAGTGTTACATCAGAAAACCTACACCCAAGGTGTACTAAATAAGTTTGGCATGATGGACTGTAAAAGTGTATCTACCCCATGTGAAGTGGGATTGAAATTAGAAAAACCTGAAGAATTTTCATGTAAGTTTCCCTATCGTGAGCTAATTGGTTGTCTAATATATCTAGTTATTTGTACTAGGCCTGATTTGTCATTTACAGTAAACTATTTCAGCCAATTTCAGAATAATGCAAGTAATGAACATTATAACTATTTGAAAAGAGTGTTAAAATACCTAAAGTCAACAGCTGATTTTGGTTTGGTATATGAATGCAATACAAGTACTGATAACATTGCTTTAGCCTTCTGTGACTCAGACTGGGGTACAAATTATGATAGGAAATCTATATCAGGATATTGTTTCTTTTTATACAATAACATTGTTTCTTGGTGTACTCAAAAGCAAAAAACAGTATCTTTGTCATCTGCAGAGGCTGAGTATATGGCTCTCAGCCTCACTTGTTGTGAAGCAGTGTGGTTTAAAGGCATTTTATCTGACCTTGGAATTGAATGTAAAACTTTAACCATTTGTGAAGATAATCAATCGTGTATACATATTGCTAAGAATAGAGAAAATAGTAGGAGAGTAAAACACATTGATATTAAACACCATTTTATTAGAAATTTAATTGATGATAGGCTGATTACATTAAAATATGTACAATCTTCAAAGCAGCTTGCAGACCTATTTACTAAAGCATTATGCAAACCTACATTTGAAAATCTAAGGCATCTTATAAAGGTAAAGAAATGTTAATTTTAGAAATGTGAGTAATCTATGCACATAGGTTAATATCTAGTACTTAAGTTATATAGCTTATACCTACTAAGTTTTATGAAAGATTTATATTTGCCTGCCTATACATAAATATATATATATATAAAAATATATATATATAATTATATTATAAGAACGTCCAGAAGGGCAACTTAGTCTAGAATGTAGAACTTATATCATATGTGTGTTGTACCCATTATGTATAAAAGTATCTATTAGTATATTATATTAGAATTGTAATGGAATACAAAGTTGAGGAGGAGTGTTAGTAATTAAGTCATACGTATGGCAACTTTGTACTCCACTTCTATAAAGATAGTCTTTGGTTCGTCCTCTTTTATGTTGTGTTTTACGGAGTTAAGCAAGACTTGTAACTATATAAAAATAAAAGGATTCCTAAGAAGTCGAAGCTGTTTTTCTTATAAGAAACATCAAGTAGAAGATCCACCGTAAGGTAGAACCCATTACCAATAAAACAAGATAATTAACCACCATACCCTTATCACCCTTCCTCACTTAAAGCAACTATATAACACAAAACGAATCGCTAACAAATAATGTCAGGTTGTGTATCGTTATTTTCTTATGCAACAAACAATAATGGCTTTTCCATTTCATCGCACATGATAAAAGTGAAAATTAACTGTTAGTGTGACGTGTCGACTACTTCCGGTGGTGATAGAGTTCCTGGCTTCAAGTGGGACACTTCGCTTTCTAGGAAGAGCCTGGCGAAATGACGGACCACGATACACCGCCAGAATACTAACTACGAACACAACCGCAGGACCATTAAAGTATATCCTCGATTAATCATCGTTGTATCCAATGCAGTTCAATTCACTCGCATCGCACAACACCAGTTTGTCATACACATAAAAAGTTATAACTTTAAACGGGAGTCATAAACGAACCCACAGTCATATAAAAGATGCATAAAGTGCAATTGCGTCGTAACGATTGTAGCCTGGAGTAAGCGTATAGTGTCAAGGTGAACACTTTCAAAGTGCGCCAGTTCTCGCAAAGAAACTTGTCCTCAAATGTGTAATGTTGTAATAGAACCTGACTACGATTACTTTCGAGGATTTTGACTTTTACGGATCGAGGAGTGTCTCGCACTAGTGCCGGCCGATGTAAACGACCTCAGCGTTTGTAGATAGTCAGCGGCAGGCACACCTGGGCTAATGGAATTCATCTCACACCACGCGCCGTGCACTCAAGCCCGTTACAAACAATGACCCCCGTGCAATTACACGCCGATTCGGTTGCGCAACCTCGTATTACCTACACATCAAAACAAAATAATCGAAAAACGGTACGTATTACGGGCTCACTTCTTGTGTTCGAATCGCAAGAAGTAACGGGATTGCTAAATCTGAAGCGAAACGAGAGCAGAGTTTTGTCACATGCATTATCCAATAGCGTAGGAGACGTTCTAATTGGCAAGTGAAGCGTCGTCGTTTGGAGACATGACGCCGGGCTTGCGACTCCAACTCCCACGCTGCTGGGGCCGCTCCCGAAGTGGGTCACTGCCAAAGTGTCGATTCGCGAATCAAAGAATATTATGTGTAATAAATATCATTTCGATGGGTGGCGCCTGACTTCGGAGTGACAGCTCCATTGCTAAGGTCAACTGTCAAAGCAACATTGTTAAGGCTCGGAAATTACGAAATAGTGCCAACATGATATGGAAAATCTCATAAACCAGGTACCGGATGGTACTGCAATTTAAATACACGATACTCAAGGATATAAGTAATACTTTCATCGATTTCAAAACATGTTTCCTAATAATTGGCTCGATAGAAAAAAATCTCAAAAACACCTCTGAAAATAGAGGATTCCTACTTTTTCCGCCAGATTTTAGTGTATTAAAAATTGGATTTTTTTTCTAAAATATTGATTTTTTAAGTACAATAAATTTCATTGATTATTTTCATCCAAAAAAAGCACAGTTAATGCGTACTGAGCCTGTTTACAAAATGTCACATACGCCCTTTCATTCCGAGAAGCGTTAACATCATGTCGCACTATTTACTCCAGCGATCTACGTATATTGCTATCATCCTCGCTCATATCGCGGTCAGCCGCGTCATGCGTCGGACCTGTGTCACTTTTCTCGGCGATCTCAATTAAAATAAAACATGGGTAAAATTATAAATAAACGCTTTGGGAATGCAAAAAATCGTCAAAAACGCATGATGGACATAATAAGGTAAGCATCTATGGCTTCCTTTCTCCATGTACCTATGTATATATCTCTTATATTAATGAAATTATGATATGATTGTGAACCCTAACGCAATATAAAAAACACTTCAAACATTTTACAAGACATAGGTACAACTTTAGCTACCTAAAAAATTTACCTTAAACCTTATTATAAGCAATATTCAGAATTTTTCGTAATGAATGTGTTGTAATTATTTTAGATGGATCATGATTAATTTATACAGTTTCTGACAATAAGGCACACAGGTTATGTACATAATTTTCGACAAATCAATCGTCGTTCAAATAGCGCATAGTAAGTGACATCGCTTCGCAATTGAGAGGCACGTGGATCGAATCCAGCGTAAAGAGATTCTTTTTGGTCTAATTTTAATTTTACGACATAATTCTTAATAATACAATAATAATTTTACGTATGTACGTGGACCAATATAATGTGTCTGACAGTAAGGCATAAACGATATGTGTGTAATTTTCGACACCTTGGTCAATGATTGTATAGTGTGTAACTACTGAAGTCGAATCAGAAGATCGAGTACCGTGGATTGAATCTCACATACCTAGATTCTTTTTGGTGACTTTTTTATTTGTATTACTTTTTATTTGATACGTATTATATTTACGTATAATTAAGTTTTCTGACGCGTATTCAATTTACGATTACAATGCTTGCAAATTTATTAGGTATCTCGAGTTTCCATGTTTTCATATAATTAGAGAGTTTAGTATATCTAATGAACGTGAACATTAAATAGGTACTACCTAATCTAGCTACCTGAACACGTTTTTTCATAGATCTCGAAAAAGTATGTCTTGGATGGACACGAGTTGCCACAGCGTAATAGTTACAGTAGAACAACATTTTCAATTTACTACAAAGCTATGTTGAGTAAACACCGTCCTTCTGTCCACTACTATAGAAAACACAAACTTTCATACATGGAAAGTTATTGAAATATTCATGGTATTATCGAGTACGTAATATATTAGTACATATAAATTAGTAGTAAAAAGATGGCCGTAAACGTTTGATGCGATAGAGATAATGAAATTCTGAAATGAAAACTTAATACAAAAAGATGAAGCCTAAGCTTCTGCTTTAGAATGAGACTTTCCATGGTTTTCTTGAATAGCATAAGAATTAAGAACTGACTAAAAGAAAATGAAATAATTAGCACCATACCAATACTTACGTAAGAACATCGAGTAAGGTGCATTATAGAGGACTTAACTATAACGCCCTTAATAACCAAAGTGTAGCGGATATACTACCAAAGAGAGTATTCCCCAGGACGTTTTGGTGTTAAGGGGCGGCCGGTAATTCAACAAAAGTTAAAATTATACACATTATAGCCATTATGTTTTTAAATGTTACATCTTCTGTGTTGTATAAACAACATATGGTAGCCATATAAACAACCCCATATATTGGATAGGAGGATGCTTCTTGGTTATTGATACTATCCCATAACTTACTTACCAATAAAATTCTTACCCCCGGTTTCTGAAACGCAAATCAGCGACAAATTATTTTAAATACTTGTTAATCCATTGTCATACGCAGATTGGGTTTCTAAAAACTTCATGTGACTGTTTGTCAACACTAATGTCAAATCTCCAATTAATCGACAATTATTTCAATTTTGGGTTTCTGAAAAGCTTTTCGGTACGTTAACGGTTTGTTAAACTGACTAATTCTAATTGCCCAAAATCGACCAATTATTCTAAGATTAACGTGTTGATATCGTAAAAATATATAAAAATAGTATAGCATTCCTACCTACAACGTTTACTCTAATAACTGATAAGATAGAACAAGAACAGAATTATATCAAGTATGATTACTCTAAAAACATATATTGCTATTTTTCATACCGAAGGTACTGGGTAGCACTTCACCACTATCTCGCCTGATGTTAAGTGACGATGCCATCGATGATGCAGCTCGCTTACCCTGAAGATACCTATTCACTCCTGTTTAGAAAACCCCCCCGTAATTAACCAGAAACACAGACTCAGGCAGAGTGTTCCATTCCCTAGCGGTGTGTATGATGAGCGAGTATAGAACAAGAGTCCGATTATAGAACTACGTAAATATATTACTAAAGACTACGTGATTATAGTGTTGCTGCTCATTTGTTACTCAATAGGGTGCTATAACATAACCATAGCAGCCATTAAACAAACCGCAGCTGGGTAGATTGTAATACCAACAAAAGCATTTCCAAGATAAGTAGGTTATGGACCTTCCAAACCCCAACCCTCTTTGAGAAAACACCTTTCGGCTGAGGGCGTTAAGATATGGTTTAAAGCTCTGTTTAGCGCCTGATGTGCGGCTACAACATATTCACGTTGATGTTAGAAGTGGTATTATTTTGTATTGATGCGCAGGAGGTCCATAGTTAGAATCTCGCCGCGGTCTTCCACTTCACCGCATGATGCGAGGGCGGGAGTTTTTAGAATCATTGATAGGCTTGATAGTTGTTGGCCTTCAAGTAGAAAATATATTACCAAGGATCTAATGGTATGTTACGACGGCTGTTCTTGCCTATTCTTCTCTACTGACTTCATCATCATCAGACGTCAATCACTTACCATCAGGTGAGATTATAGTCAAAGCGTAGCCTAGCAGCAATAAAAAATGCCACTCATGATTTTTTTATTTTAATCGATTTTTACGATATAAAGCAACAAGTAAGGGGAGACAAACACGCACATTTTCACGTACGCTAGTGACTTTCACTATCAATAAACTATTACTGACATAATAACTATAAAATTAAAGAGTATTTATAATCATCATGATGGTATTGAGGATAAAGGGATTTTTTTTAATTTAATTTTTTATAGCTGATAGGTAAGCCTTTGACCACAATCTCACGTGATGGTAAGTGATGATGTGGTCGAAGGTGTTAACAGGCTTAACCTAGAATTACTCTGGCTATCAAGGACAGCTGCCGGAACACACCGTTAGGTGCTTGGCGACAGATTTTCTACTTGAGGGTGGTCGCTAGCCAGGCGGGCATTCACAAAATGCCCTTCCACCATGCGGTGAAGCTCAAGCCCGCGGCGGGATTCGAACCATGGACCTGCTGCGCGGCAGTCCATAGCCAAAGCCACTGAGCTATCACTGCTGGATTCATAAAAATTAATGAAATTTGATAATTCCACTAGCGATAACCCATCAATGTTGACATTTTAGGTATTAGAGCGTACACTCGCACGACTGGACTCTGTCAGTTAGAAATCCGAGCGCAAATAGTATTGTTGGATGTGAATGCCCAAATCTGCTTGTATTTTGACAAATAGGAACGCTTCGAACTCCTCTCTCTTGTTGTTTTACGTTTACGATCATCCGTCATATTTAATTGGTAACCATAGTAACGGTGGTGATGCCAAAAATGATTTGGGATTAATTTCATGTCAAAACAGAAGAGACAACGCTATGTGTTAAAAAAAGACAGAAACCTAGAGAATGAATGAATTTGAACGACATTTTCAAATTTCACGTTATCATAGATAAACAAGCATTTTAATCAGGTGTTCTGTAATTTTTCATTAATATGCGTTCCAGAAACCCGTTGAAAGTTAGCGGATTGTTAATTGTGATGGCTTGTTAGATGAATTGAATTTTGACACGCGTACCGAAAACCGGCGATTAATATCGGACACCAAAAATATTATTTGAAAATCAATAAAAGTTTGTTATTTTTCTAGTATAGAAAATGGAGGAGAAGAACGACGCATTGTTGATATACACTATTACACAAAGAGTATATTAAGACAAATCTCGAAACATTCACCTTTCGATTATTTTTTTATTAATATGCAGGGTTATTGGTAAAATGCTAAATCCAGGGAAACCCGGACGGATGGCAGCCCTACTCTCATAGAATGTCCGATTTTATGTCGCACTCCGGTGCATCTTCGCAACATAATCTACCTATACAAGTACATACATCAAGTGACGGCACGGGTGTCGTTTACAAACATAAACGTATCTTTCGTAATCTTTGACAAATACAGTTAATAACAGTAATACCACGGTTTTATAATCGATATGTAATATTGTGGTATTACGTATGAATAGTAATACAAAGTAATACATTTTCAAACAAAATACTTATCTTTCTCCTTGGGTGATTTCAATAATGGTATTATTTTGTTAGAAGTTTTGTTGTTCCACTCATCTACACAATAGCATCCACAAGATGTATTTATTATTATTAACAAATTGAAACAATAACTGTACCTACCTACTACATTCTCCATGTGATTTTTTGTTAGTGAAATCTTAATATGACTTGTAGTAATGACACGAGCAGGTACCCTTGATTGTTAGCGGAAACAAAGCCAGGATCTGAATGAACTACGCTACTTGATAAAAAAAAACAAAAATTGGAACCGACTCCAACACCCAAAAGTGTGAAATAACTTGTTCAAGTCGGTACCAGTATAGTTCAAAAGTACCTATTATCACAATATTGTGCACGTGGTACTAGTGTTGGACTTCGACAAGTTAATTCACACTTTTTGGTAATGAAGTCATTTCCATTTTTATTTAAAAAAAAAACACTTCTTTTTATGACCCTTGCTACTTACGGGATCGATCTTCATTCATTGTCAACGACTATATCATCAAGATAAGTAAATATTTTTCAGTTATTGGAGTGTATGTCAAAAACGGCTTGACCGATTTTGATGAAATTTAACTGGAACCAAACAACAAGTATCAGCTTTCAAACAATAAAAGATTTTTTTAAATCGATTCACCCAGTCAAATGTTCTGAGGTAACAAACATATAAGAAAAAACAGACGAATTAAGAACCTCCTCCTTTTTTTGAAGTCAGTTAAAAATACCCAATAGTATAACCCGCTATTTGTATTTTGATCAGGGGTAAAAAAGTTTTTTTATGATTTTCTGTGTAAATTTTACACAATATACTTGTTTTTGTAATAAATAAACCATCTATTGTGTAACAGCTTACGCCTTGCATCAAAGTAGATACATAGTTCATGTTCATCAAAACCATAGTTCATGTTCATTAAAAATGAACATACACAAAAACTGCAAAATCAAACAAGTTGGTAATAATCAAGACTAAACTTGTTCTACTGTAGGTATGGTAAATTTAGGCTCGCGGGAACTATGATCGCAAAGGGTTAACTGTGTCACACTATGATATTTACAGCATACAATCAACTAATGGTTGGTATCATGTATGCATACTAGATGGCGCTTCAGCACACATCACATTCGTGTGTGACAAGATAGTTTCTACTAGTTCTACTAGAGAGCGCTCTAAATTTTTAACCAAATAAAATATTACCATTGACTTGCGGACGTGGCGCCATGTACACCGCGAAGTAAACACGCGAGGAGAAGTGGGGACAAAATCTAACATCTGGTTTTAGAATTCTGTCCCTTAACTGAATCTGAACTTGAAAGCCACGCTCTCCTTGTCATGCAATACGGAACAAAATTGTGAAACGTAGTATTTGTATGCCCTGAGTCTGTTATTTTCATCAGACAGTCGAATGAACTTTCATCCCTTCTTATTATTTTAGATAAGAGCGTCATGTTTACTTACTAAGTAGCCAGAGGCAATATACGATCGTGAGGTGATGTCGATGGGCCAATCTAAGAGTAAATAACTTCATCGAGCAGCGTCGCATAAAAGATTATTACCCGTGTACTAGAGAAGCGTGGTCGTATCAGATAGGTCGCGATAGTCGAACCATAAGATGGGAGATTACATGCGCCTGCGCTATCCACACGGCGCTCGATGGGAACTTCAGAATAACCACTCATAAATACGTCTCCTTCGCCGATATGAGGCGTGTATCCGTTCAGATAATCTCGCTGCTAATACCCATAATTTTATTGGTTCTTGGGTTTAGGAAGTTGTAAATATCAAATTAAATATTGAGATAGTTTCATATCACCCATCGCCCAAGGAAACTGAGCTTAGGAAAGGACATACGTTCTCCATGCGGTGACGAAATTTTTTGTACCATTTTATTATGTGTCTTATGCTTGAGATCTCTTATTTCTATTACTTATTTAATTATAATTATAACGTAGGTGTGGTCAGAAACCATAGGCTCACCATATAATTACTACAACCATTATTACTATGTATTAAAAAGTATTTAGTAAAAAATAATCGTGCGTTTCTGAGATTGCACTTATGTGCGTACCGAACAATTACGTCGTCAATGCACGCAGCATATTATTTTAAACGACTTTAAAATAGCCCGGAACAGTAAGTGTTCAAGGGCGCACTACAATAATATATCAAGTGGAATACCAACATTTTGGCTAACACCTTAATGAACTGGAAATAAGAATGAAAATAGTTTAACGTGGAGGTGAAGTCGAAAGGCATAATCCGTGCGTTGAACTTAAAAGGTTGTGACAGGGGTATTACGGTAATTACCTTAATTTGTAAACACAAAAACGGCCGTCGACTTGACGTGCGTTAACCGAGTGAAAAATTGAATAACTGAGGACAAGGCGACAAGTGAGCTTGCGCAGCCGTTGATTCGCATTGCACACCAATCAACGCAAGCTTCTGAAAACATTATCAATATTCCCAAAAAATATATAATTGCTTAATATTTTATGGAAATAATTGTTGTTTTGGGCCACTATGAAACCTTTTATAGTTAAGAGATTAGGTTAGAATAGACACATTTCACTCATGCACAAAAAGGCATAAGTTACAAGCGAAGGGGAGCTTTTAAGAACCTACATAATCCAAGCTTGATCGTATTATATTCACGATCTCTTCTGATTCTGACGTACACTTGTTTGGAATGCTTCTGAAAACCGCGGAGTCGGTCATTGACTGATCGCCCAAACAATACTACATATGGGCACATCTATTGTGACTCAAAAACAGAACACAAATACTATTATGATTCACGGTGCAGCACCTTTTGCAGAATGTCATTGGGTATGGATAACCAGTAAATGGATGGCGACGGTGCGTAAATCAAATTTCATAACGAGGAAACCAACCGAAACGATGCCTCCAAGTGCTGCCCAGCGCGAGCTAGGTTTAATTAACTCTCCTTAAAAGGCTGACCTTCAGGTTGACGGGTTAAGATTAATTTGCAAACGCGTAAATGATACATCGGTTAGTTTAGTACCACGTACCAGTATTAATAAAACGATTGCCAAACATCCGATAATAGCTTGGTTATAGACTAAATGTTGCGTAAATTTATAGAGAAGGCCTACTATACGGTTCACTTTACACACACGCATTTTTACAAGGCTCACGTAAGTCATGTACGGATTTTGGTCGTCAATCGTTATATAGAAATATTATTAAGTGAATTCGTAGAAGAGTCTTGATTGAAATTTCATTGATTTAAATACATCGAAATGCATTAGTCTTTAATATAAGGTGTTTATTCAAGATATTATTATGCCACCCGACCAGTCTAGTGTCCCTGTCAAACAAGACGAAATCGGTTATAGATAAATCGTTGATGACTACAGTTTTGGATCGTTATATTATATCCAGCTACTGCGTGAAGATCACACAAGTTTAATAAGATGTCGCCTAAATGTTTCGCTGGTGTTTCATTGCGTTTCATCGTAAAGTTTACGATGTAAACAGAGCGATATCGGTCCGAGCGATCGGCTGTAACTTTCCGATCAGTGCGCCGGCTGACGTCCGAATAGGGTATGAGACTGCGGGTGGACGTTGAAAGTGTCGTTAGTTCTTCTGTAATTGGACCTCACATCGTCTTGCGACGGTAAAGGACTTACGGTAACGGACGGTAACTTAGGTAAGCGCGTTACCGTCCACGTGACAGCTTGGTAACTTAGTACTTTGACATCATTACCTGCGAAATAATACTATCACGAATGGCAAGTATAAAACTTTGATGTGTAAGGATAGTCAACCAAATCAAGATATTTCATCTTTCTATATTTATTCATTTGAATTGTACGTACTGAAGAATAAGATAAAAAGGAAAGATTCCATATACAAAATATGTTGTACGCTACTATGACATTAACCTCTTCATTATCTAGGCTTGTATTACAAATTTGTAAAAAAGTAAATAACTTGAAAGACGAAATGCATCGTTATAAGCTGAGGTTACCGCTTAACATCAAGTGGGCGTCGTGCTTGTTCCGGCACCATATAAAAAAAAAAGTAAGTGATCATGCACCCATCGTATTCAAAAGTAACCGGCTAGTTAAACATTAATGAATGTTAAGCTACATTTTTGAAATTATTTTGTGTCTAATATGGACCTTAAATCATATCTTCAGAATTATATTTATCCTCCATATAAAAACTTTTACTAATATTTTCTTCATTATTTTGGTACAAAAGTAGATAAGTAAATGATTTTGGTGATGGGAGCATAAGACCTGCTCTACGTTGGCATTGGCAGTCCAGCAAAACTATTGCTACTTGGCCATGCATGACTGCTCTTTACTGAAGTAAGGAAAAGTACTGAAACGAAGTTGTTTTGCCTTCCGCAATGGAATTAATAAAATACTGATAAATACCTGTCATCATAATTAATAAAAATACTCATAACGTAATCACAACAGTGTATGTTTATATTACTACAAAGATAACACCCAGAGTAGTAATCAGCTGAAGCAGTCAGGTCACCAATAACAACATTAACATATAACCCTTATAACCTCATATCCATAACCATGAACGACAACATCCTACCAGTTTACTAAACCCAACGAATCTATGTTTTACTATTTTAAACCCTAATCCTAAATCATAAGGCCTACATCCGTTTAGATATTACCATACTTGAATCCTCCAAGTTTTTACCAGCGCAGTTCCTTGCCATTCTAAGCCGTAACACTTGAAAATACAGCATGTTTCTGGTTGTTTTTATCGTACGTATCCCGTTGGAAAACCCCAGATCCAGTGACGGAAAGGGCCTTCCGGCAAGGGTCCCGTACTGTGAATATTCTTGGCTAATTAACGTAATGCCTGGAGCTTAACATTGGCCTTGTTAATGTACTTAGAAAGTCGTTACTCAGTATTCTAAGGAGGAGAGGAACAGAAGGAAATAAGAAATATACCGTTATTTGGTGGCAAACCAAACAATTATCATAATTGTATATGAGAATTTCAATAGGTACAATAGGAAAAACTATTGTAATTTTTAAGCAAAACACAGTTATTCACTGTCGGAAGTAAAATTTTGTACAAACCAAGTGTAGATTAGTGCAGGTAGTAGCGCAGTCGGAGATGCAATCTTTGATATATCACACGCTATTGTGCAATATGGTTTTTAGTCTGTCAATTTCCGAATTTATCAGGAGTGGTATCCCTAATATTTGAGTATGTAATATGTAGTATTTTGATGTATATGATGTAGGTATATCATTAATGCCATTCGATCGTTGTATCTCATTGCATGAGCCGCAATCGATCCAGAAGGACTAAGAGTCGGGACAAGACACAAACACCTAAGATAAAAATTAAATAATATATCTGTTATCAACCTTTGTTCGCCCGTGCCGCAGCCAAAGGTGAATGCAATAATAGCTATTACATGTATTAAACAAACCTATAAATCATCAACAGAGACAAAGAGGTAAATAAACGAAGGTTTACTTAGTGCATACTTGAGCTCGTTTACAATTGAAGAGAATTTCTAGTCGGTGACGTCATTGCTTTCAGTCGAGACTACAGTGCATCTGCATTATAAACAAAAGGCAGACGAAAGACAAAGTGTTACCTAAGTCAGAGATAGCTTTCATCTCATTAAAGTTAAAAGTGATTTAACTTTGAACTCGTTTATTTATCTATTACGTTTTAGTTATTCTCGGAATAAGAAAGTCTTAGGGCCAATTTTACCAAACTAGGATTAAACTATATGAGGGTAACTTTAATCTCTGTCCCCATCACAATATGATGGACTTTTGTTACCATTTTACTCATAACCAACATTATATTAAGAAAACTTTAAACATTTCGTGTTTTTCGCATTTAAGTAAGATTAGTAGTAAGTTATTAGCGGAGAACCATTTAGAGATAACTCATTATTTACTTCAACCAATTCACTGTATATCCTTTATACTTTAAAAATCAGAGATGTATCGTCTACAAATAAAACAATATCGCCAGAGACCTTCGACCATTTAAGGCAAATCCTTGATATACGCTACAAACAGAAATGGTCCTAATATTGATCCTTGTGGTACTCCCATTTTTATTGAACACCCGGAAGATGTAACGCCATTTATTCCAACCTTTTGTAGGTCTTTCCCTTCGTCCCCTATTACGTCATTCAACAGTACGATCAAGGGCAATTGTTATATTCTTTAATCGGGTTTTGTACGGGTTTTAATGGTGCACGTGTAATTGTAAATCGTGTACACGCAACTCAAACAAACACATGGAGATGTGATAAACATAACAAATATGTCTACGATATTTATGAATATATTAATAATTATAGCGTTGAGTTACGATTATTAGATAACGGTACACCAATAAAATCACACATTACATTGCACCCGTTGCAAATATAGGTTACAAAGTTACGAATGACCCTATCTTTGTAACTTGACAATTCCTGGTAATTTGAAACGTTTGAGTGTAATTCAGTGCCACAGGAAATTACTTTACACAGCATTACATACTTTTATGTGCAATAAAGCTAAGATTAAATCATAGTTAGTCGGTAAACTGAAGTCATAATACGAGTGGAGAGAGTACGCGCAGAACGTAACAGTCGATTCTTCACTGTCAAGTTTAGAGTTAATTTAAACCGAGCTTACTTTTCGTTTAGAATTTAAGTACAGGTACATCGGACTAAAATGACTGCCAGACTACTTTGTTGACAGAGTGGCGAAAAGACGGTTTGTGATCCGAGGTGGCCCAGGTCTGCGATCTCGGGTAGGAAAGTCGTTGGGTTTATCTGACAAATAATTTATCTGTAGCAACACGGGGTCTGGAACTATGCCCGGTGGATGATGGTAATCTCGCTCGCTATTACAAGTCTGGGGCAAAGTGGGTGTTAAGATTTAATAATGCCAATCTGTGAACAAGGAATATCCAAATATCAAATTTCAGACCCGCGACATACGGACGGACAGACAGACAGAGGAGTTTCGTGAAAAAATCATAAATAGGAAAGTGGCCTATACGATACAAGAAATTTTTGCAACTAAAGCAATATATCATTCTTATAACAAAGTTCTCACGGAGCCCACGCCTGTTATGGTCGGGTGCTCCTCCACGGTCCCTGGGCGCCCTAATAGCGCCACAAGTTCTACGAAAGGAATCAAAAGAACATTGCCCTTGCAACTTGAGGATATATGAACTCTCTATGTCGTTCAAACAAAGAAATTTAAAACGTGTCACAGTAATCGTGCAGCTGAGCTGTAGATTAGTTATTGTTTTTACATTAATTAGGTTGGTCTTCCATCAGTATCTTACCATTCAGTATGATGAAATTTTTTTCGTTGTATATTACTGGTAATTTTTTACTGGTTACTTGTAAAAATGTACCAATAATGGTACATTTCGGTAAAAATGTACCAGTAATTATTTTTTTGTAATTGTATGGCTGTCATGTAATTTCTTTAGTAGAACTTATGATTATAAGCGTCATTATTACGACGCTGTCATTCTGAAAACCGAGAACCTTGAACTCGTGCAATGGACATGGTTAGAGCCCGAAAATATAGGTCAGACCATCGTCCGGGAAATAAACTTAACATTAAAATCACCTTACTTAGACTTACGAACTGATGGAGCGTAACTAGTTCCATATACACTTAATATATCCTTAAGCAAGCCTTCAGGAATAATAATAATTTAACAATGGCAAGTCCAGCGTACCAGGAATAATAGAGGTCAGTAAACCAACATTTTAAAACGAATTTCAAAAGTTTAAGTACATAATTGCCGTGCTGGTAATATAGGACTGTGGTCGGAGATGATCACAGAGGCTCTCAAGGACTGTTACCGTTAGCTGCATTGCTTTTTCTACTTCAGAGTCGTAGCTCTCGCAAAATACCCTCAGTCTAACACTTACGCGGTGGGATTTGGAATATAGGATATAGGATCTCATACGTGAGATTCACTTTCCTACTGACCCATCACGGCTTAAATGATTTTGAGCTGATGCTCATTTTCAACTACGTGCTAAAAGTTTCCGAAGATGTATATTTGGGTTTCAAGATAGTTCTCACATGTTTTGATAAAACTTTGTCCTGAAATGGGATAATTTTACTCCCGATTTAACACTTAGGTACGAAGCTGTGCGCCTTACACCACATAACTATATTTAAGGTAAGGTTTCTGAGAAACGCAGAGGTCATTTGGCCGGTTCGAGAAGATTCTAGAGATGACGATGATTCAAGTTAAGCGGAAAGATTTTGTTAAGTCCGTTTGAGGATCCTGCTACGTGACCTATCTTATTATCAGCAGTTAGTGAACGTTGCCCATAACTCTCTCAGTTTCTTATATGAACGACAGTTTCTTGGTATTCATTGATAGCAGAAACAAAGCAGACCTTCGTACTAATAAACTTGTTATTTTTGTGTATTGCTTTAGGACTTCGGCCGCAATCTCATGATAAGAGATGATGTGGTCATAGAATTACTGGCTCTGCTGCCGGAACACACCGTTGCTTGGCGATAGATTTTCTACCTGAGAGTGGTAGCTAATAAAACGGGCATTCGCAAAATACCATACAAACATGCGCTACAAAAAATAAAACATTATATACCTGCGTGAGCTTACCGGTTATGGACGTGCGCGAAACGTGTGCCGAATTAAGGTCAATAATATCGACGAGTTTTCCGCGAGTGCCAGCATGAAAAAAAAGACGGCAATTGCTTCAAAATAAGAAATAATGACGACAGAGTAAAGATCACAGCTGCTGTTTTTATTATGATTAGAATATTATGATAATGCAAGCATCAGAATGAAAAAGGAAAGTGCGGCAGGTGCGCGGGCGACCCTCGCCTGGGCAGGAATGGTATGCGCTATTAATAGCCGGCGCCTGTGCTCGCCTTCCGACCTGTGGTTACGGACGATCAAACTTATGTAAGGGAGCAGTGCCCTTGGAGGGGAACAGTATGCAAAGAGGAAATCAAACGGTTAGGGAAGTAAGCCGATGGCAGAGGTAAATTCCCAGACAGGGCCAATGTCGCGGCGTTAATATAAAAATGAAAATGTCTAATATACGAATCCACTGTTGCCCCGTTGGGTGCCGGGTTATATTTGCTATCTATCTATGCGAGTCGTAAGAAACGAAGATGGGGAAAATCCAAAAGGTGGGCAGAGCCGTTTGAAGAACTGGTCGCCTGCCAAACGTGGGGATTATGGCACCCCTACTGATGGTGGAGGCAATTTATGTTCCTCTGGAATGGTGTTCATTTGACTATAAGAACATCAAATTTACTCACAAATGCTGGTGAAGATACTTTCGTGTCCTTATCATACGACCATCCTAAATCAGATATTAAGAGACTCATCGAGATCATTAGACTAATTTCGATGATACTCATAAACTTTTTGATATATTAGACAAGAGAAATCGTTACAAACAACATAGCTACTTAATAAAACAGCTATATACAATTTTTAATAAAGTAAATAAGATTAATTATTTGTACCGTTACGTATAACTTAATTTCTACAACCGGTCACTGCATATATTTTATTTTTCCAGCAGCTCGCAGAGCCACGACAAATTCCAAAAGATGTTCGAAATTCTAATCGCCTTTCTTCACGTTCACAGAAAAAAAAAACAGCGAGTTTCAACACCAAAACGGCCTATTTCGGGCTGGGTACATGAAAACGTAAGTACTTGCTATATTCTAACTAGATACTGTGGGGTTTCAATGACCTTTCAAAGAAAGAACAAATAAAAATAGAACAAAATGCAGGGTTGTTAGTACATTGTGTGCCAACCAAGAGTACTCGTCAGATACTCTTGAGACTACGTTATCAGAGCAGGGCTCCGTCTCGAAACATGCCTTGCTCGGCGCCGGCGCCGGCGCAGTGCACCGTCTCGCCATTGTTACAATGTTCCATGCCAACTGCCTCGCAACTCCCAATTCACGGACGTGAAAAATAGAACCATAAGTTATATCATTGTTGTGTGAAACTAGTTAATCATCATTTAAATTCGTAAGCAATTCATTACTTGACATGACTAGTTTAACCACCCTTAAGTAGAAAGTCTGTCACCAAGCTCCTTACGGCGTGATCCCGCAGCTGTCCTTGGGAGGCAGTTCTGAGTAATAGCACCTCCTAAATATTTCTTAAACTGTGGTAACAGGGTACCGTTTTCTTACGAGGAATCCGAAAAACTACGTAGAAGTAGCAAGTATACATTACCTACTTATTTTAATCAAGTCTATTTGTCTGAAGAACTTTATTTGAAGTTTTCTTAGTGCTGTTTTTGTCACAGATGAAGCAAAACCAATCCTAATTTGGCAAGATAACGAAATAAGTCTTAATTCGTGATATTTCTTCTCGCTTGGCTGAGTCAGGTTTCAAATTTAATTTGAGTTGAATTAAAATTGGAATGCATCCAATATCTCATGCAATAAGTGTCTTAATAACGTTTTATAACATCGAAATGAGTCAAGTTAACGACCCTCGAGTCAGTTTATTGGCATATCACTGTACTGTAACAGACAATAGTCCTCACGACGTAATGTGCCAGCATTGCCAGCCTCCGCTTCAGACACGCTCGTCGAATGCCCGATGGCTGCCAAGATATACTCTGCTTTGAAACTAAGTGTTATTTCTATTTCAGTACTAATAACATCTTTATTTCAGCAGCATTTTACACAATTTAAGAGTGCAAAAATGTGTCTGCATGTTTACTTTGACTTAGATTCTAGAAGGATCCATTTTAGAGGGTTAACTAGATAATCAATTATTTATCAGGGGAGCAACACGAGACGGTGGTGAAAATATTATGGAGTGTGTGCCGCCCGCCGAGGTCTACATGTGGTCACCACTCGAGAACGTTTCTTCCCCTACTTGCCCCGCCGTTCCCTGGACCAGGAATGAAAGAGCTGCCGGGGATTGGGGGCCGAGTTATTTATGTGTCATTAGGAGGGTTTTGATATAATCCCCACGCTTGACAGGCGTCTTGGGGATCGCAGTTATAGGTACTAATTTATCAGAATGCGCTGCTGTCCACTTTCCGGTATTTTTCCCTTAGTCACCTATTATGACACCCACCGGAAGAGGTGGGGGGTTGATATTCTAGACCGGCAACTCACGGGGAAAAGCAATAGATCCGTAATTAATAGAATATCGGTATTGAAGTTTGGTCAAATATTTTTATTCTCTCTCCATGATGTCTTTGTTCTCTGCTATTGAGGGAAGGACTTAGTGTTTGTATAATACTCAATTTCATTTATTCGATTTGCTTATTGCAGAATATTATTTATTACTTTCAGATAAATTCGAATTGATGAATCATAAAAAATAATTGATATGCATAAACTTACGATACAGCTACCGAATTGGTTTATCCTTGGATTAAGACAACTAAATATTGATTGCTTGTTTCGAAATCGTCTTCTTCAAATAACAATTGGTAAGATTTAAGATGTTTAAAAGTGAAATCGATGTTAATGTGCCTTTCAACTTTAATGATTGTTTCAATTCAATTCGTGTTATCGTAATAGTCAAAATAATAATGGTAATGTTTTAACAATTATACATTTTCTACCCATCTAAATGTTGTCTGGATCCTTTCAAGAGATTAATCTTTGTGTTTTATTTTATTTTAAATTTATTGCTTATAGGCTCGCCTTTGACCACTATCTCACCTGATGCTAAGTGATGATGTGGTCTAAGATGTTATTTTGGCTAATCTAGATTTACTAGCTTTCAAGGACAGCAGCTGGAACATACAGTTAGGTGCTTGGCAAAATATTTTCTACTTGATGGTGGCGGCATTCGCAAAATGCCCTACCACCACTCACCTGAGATGCAATTCTAGACCACGGATAACAAAAGTTTTGTTATGCGTTTTGTTACAAAACGACACGCCGATGTACCTGCAGCTTTATTCCTCAAGTGTGGAGTGAGCCATGCCTGACCAGATATGCAATTCTAACCCAGCAGATAACAGTAAAAAACGTGGCAGAACAACAAAATTTATCCATAGATTTTATTTACACCTACCCATGGGGCGCCGGATAAGAACGTCATTAGGGTCGTCGTTAGGGTGTTGTGCGCATTAGACGCACAATAGGGCTGTATACCATCTAAGTGCCTGACAGGGTTTCATAAATTATGTTCTTGTGTTCCTGTATATTATTCGTAAAATATGTTCTTATGTTTCGTCCAGTGTGTTAGAAACTTAGAGTAAACATTATGTATGACCCTGAAACTGTGCCAGATGAATGGCAATAGGCTATTACATGGGACCAAAACCCATTTGGAGTAACGTGGGTGCTTACACACTTCTGCCTACCCCTTCGAGTAATACAGGGGTGATTATATGTATGTACTGTACTTATTAGATTATCGTTTCACTGGTTATTTGATGCGGCATTCCCACTTTCATATTCCTACGATTACAGTGTAATTTTTCAACATACCGGCAGATCTCCATTCACCTTCAAACCTTAATTAATTCTTATATACCAAACTGGTATCATTATTTACTGGTATTATTATTTACCAATAAATAGCTGGTGTACCAGTTTGATCACCCTGACACATTTGCTGGCCCGCTCTCCGCACCGCACTCTATTAATGCATTAGATTATGATGGATTGATTTGCTTAATTGGTACTCGAGCTAGTGACTTGTGATGAATGAATATTAAATATCTATCTGTTGGAGGACGAACTCACGCACGACGGAACTTCAGTGTTAAGGGGGCGATGTAGATATCAATTAGGAACTTGCAACGGAAAATAAAGCAAAATAAGAATTTAACAAAGTTCAATGTCAATGTGCTCTGCACGCGGCGATTACGACCTTTCACTTGTCCAAAATCCGTGAAAATTTGAGAAAATAATACATTATTAAAAATAATAAATACACCGTTTTGATAGAAAGCAGTAACAATGGTGTAGATTATAAGATGACATAATGTTAAGTTAAAGAGGAAAATACTTATTACATTTCTGAATAAGACCAAGTGGTCTTTGAAAAATGTCAGACTGAGGGTGTAGGATAAAGAGACCTCTTTTCGCAGCCGAGTGAGCAAAACTTACCTACTGAATGAGGAAGACTATATGGACACAAAACTTGATTACACGAAACTTTAGAGCTGTATATGATTTTTTCTAAAGAGAGAAATATATATCCTGTAAAATAATTAATATTTTATTAATTATTACACCTGGATCCCCGCTCATTGCCCGTGGGGAGCCGGGCTAGAATGTCACCCTCCCATTTCTGTGGGTTTCGTAAGAGGCGACAGGTAAAATACCGGAAGGTGGGCAGCAATGCCTTTTGAGGAACTGATATCTCAAACTGCGATCCCCAAGACGCCTGCCAAGCGTGGGGATTATGGCCAATCCCCCCTTAATGGCGGCTCTGTTCAGCAGTAGAAAATCCAGCTGATACAGTACACTCTTTATAAGAAACATGTTCCAAATTGCCTTTTTGTGACTCACTTGACCTAAACGCTGACTATATGACATGGTGTTTATAGAAAACCTAATACGTGCATTACTTAAACCTAAATACACACATTCCCAGATAAATCACACCGTAGTATTCCTCTCACCCCATTACAATACATGAATACCAAATAGACAGCGGTATGGAAAACCAGCCACTCAAGAAATACCACGCGTCTCCATTATTTACCACCTGCGATGATGTCTATTTAAACTGGACGTATAACTTACATAATGTTACAGGTATATGTATTCTGCGGTAATGCCAACAAAGCCTCATGAGAAGCGAGACCTTTGCCATTATTCACTGTACCAAGAAAAAGTGTAACTAATCTCGTCAAATACATTTACCAAGTTAACTGTACAGTTGAACGTGGCGCTGTTGGTAAAGAAAAACCAATGAGCAATTCTGGTAACGTAGGGGCATTGTTAGTACCTTTTTCTTTCACCTGCAGAGATAAGTTTGCGAGTAGTATTTCGTGGAAAGCGGAGACCGGACCCGCTCCGTAGGCAGTTTTGACGACCTTTGTTCGAAATGTTATGGAATTTGCATCATGTACTGGTAGTTTCACTATTACTTAGTGCTTAGTTCTGTTATTCTTAACAGGTAACTTTAGGTATTGTTCGTTTTACTAATTGGCTGACTATTGCTATTTAGTCATTACTTCTATTTTTCACCTTTTTGTACAATTCTATATACATACATTGGATTTAACTCTTTGCAGAAAATGTATTATTGATATATGTACATACGTAGGTGTTGAATTGATACACCTACTTATCTAATGTTACCATCATTATCATACATAACGCCACGCCTGTTTCCCGCCTGTTGCTCCTTTTACACTCACCACATTCTTCATACAAGCACGTATGTTAAGACAAAACTGAACCTGCCTGTTTCCATATCATCTCCAATCTGGTTAAAATAAATTATGCGCCAAGGGTTTGAAAAAACCATATTAGTGTAATAGACAAATAACCAAATGATATTACATTTATATTCATCGACAGAACGAGAGGACAATTTAGAGATTTTTGAAGCGCTCGTAGCCAAGTTTGCTTAGCCATTCTGATTCGATCAGCAAAGTTAAGCAACGTCCGCCGCGGTGATGACTTGGATGGGTGACCGCTGGTGACATTACTACTGAGCGCTTCCGTGCTTCGGAGGGCACGGTAAGCCGTCGGTCCCGGTTGTTGTCTTAGGATGGCAGTCGTTACAGCATGGTGGTAGGGCACTTTGCAAATGCCCGCCTGGCTAGCTACCACACTCAAGTTGAAAATCTGTCGCCAAGCACCTAACGGTGTGTTCCGGCAGCTGTCCTTGAGAGCCAGTAACTCTAGGTTAGTCTGAACAACATCCTCGACCACATCATCACTTACCATCAGGTGAGATAGTGGTCAAAGGCTAAACTATAAAGCAAAAAAAATAAAAATTATCAGTCATATGTCATGTTAGCTTAGCGGTCAGAGCATACCCCGGCTATAGGGATGGACGGTGTGGTGATTCTAATCGCGCACATCGTTATTACAAAAATTTTTGGATTCTAAAAATTTTGTACTCACATTATACCTGTATATACAAATACAAATATTCTTTATTGTTTACCAAAGTAGAAGTAAATAACACTTATTAAGACTAATTTTCTATGGTAGTACAATGGGCGGTCTTATCGCTATGTAGCGATTTCTTCCAGACAACCTTTGGATGGACAGAAACTAAGGAAGAGGTGGACGGTGGTGAACAATAAATTATGTTTAGATAATTAAATTCAGATACATAAATCTAATATATGATAAATATATAATATATATGTATATATATATCAAATATACTTACTTATTAATGCTATACATACATATATAACATAAACAAATAATTACAATGTTATATACTGGATAAGTAGTGATTTTTTAACATTACTTTAAAAATTTCAAGAGATTTAGCACGTCTAATCTCGAGTGGCAAAGCATTCCACAGTCGTGTATATTATAGATAAGACTACGAAAAACCTGTATATATATACAACCTGTATAGTGAAGTCCAATATAAACTTAGCTCTTAGGTACTTGAACTTTAGACTAAGCAGGTATTCTATTCCTTTTGTCAATGTACTCACTAAAAGTGACGAAGTACCTGGGAGGCCAAGACTCAAGCTGAAACTGGCACGAAGTCATCCGAAGGTATCCGTCACTAAGCCGTATAATGCGGATTAGGCAAGCTTGTTTACAGTTCACACCTAGCCAAGACAGGGCTAGAAGTACCTACCCATATACAGCTACTCCGTTAAATTATGAGAAAATATATAATTTAATCATTACTTGCTACAGTTAAATACTGTGATGATGTTGCTTGTATGTATATGTGGACAACATCATCATCATCATCAGCCATAACGTCCACTGATGAACGAACGCCTCCCCCGATGAAGAGGGGATCTGGGGGGTTGACATGTCGAAAATATAGGGAAAATTCATCAAAATTGTGTTCTGTTCCAATCGTTTGAAAGTCAAAATAGTTTTAGTGATTTATCGAAAGTGTAAAACTACTTTTTTGGCGATTTCTATCGAAAATTGGCTTTTCTTGTGCCTTTACAGTTCCCTAGACTACGGAGCCAATATACACATGTTTATATCAAATCTCTCATATACATAAGTCCTTAAATGAGGTATAATGTACTGAGCTGAGGTACGCATGGATCAGTGTTCCCGCAACGTTGATCCAAGAAGCCCACCTCGATTCGGTAGACGCTGCGGTTGAACGTAAAAGTTCTGTCACCATCTCTGACCTCTCTCCATTTCCCCCCAGACCTTTCACTGAGGTTACGAGACACACGGTTATCAAGGGCATCCGCCAAGCAGAAAAAACAAGATTTATTTCAAACTTGCCCTTACGAGAAATACAATTAAGCGCCGCGGGTAGATAAGTACCACTTAAAAGTTGAAAATCTGTCGCCAAGCACTTAGCGGTGCGTTCCGACAGCTGTCCTTGAGAGCCAGTAGTTCTAGGTTAGTCTGAACAACATCTTCGACCACATAATCACTTACCATCAGGTGAGATGGTGGTCAAAGGCTAACCTATCGGGAATAAAGAAAAAAAGTTCTGGGCAGTCTAAGTTCTGTTCGCTCTACGCCCTGATAGGACCGTCCATTTCCCCACTGTTCAAGCATAAAGTTCTAAAACACATCATAAATATGAAACATTCGATCCTACAAATATCACATTACCTGTCTAACACATTACAAAGGTCGTTAGCGTTGTCGTAAACAGATGTATCATAACCATAATACAACCAGTACAATGGCTCCACGCTGCATACCTTTATTTTTACGACATGGCCATTAAAAGACTTGATAAACTAAGTTTTGCATGTCCCATTTCTTCGAAAATATAATGACCTCGGGTGCTAAGTAATGGGCACTACAATTTAACCAGTATTTCTTATTTTAGGTAAATGTAGATATTAAATAAAGCTGATAGAACCGTCCTTACATATAACAAATCGTTTAGACACCGACCGTCAGGTGCTTGATGGTCGATTTTTATTCTGAAGATGCTTTCACCCCATAGCCAATTGAAATTGCAAAATCCTCTACCACCAATATCACCATGCTGGTGGACAGCTTATGTTCTTTGTTTCGAAATTACGTTTTAAATTACTTGACAGACTGCCTAATAGACAGTGTTTATTGACAAAGCAACACTTTATCAAAGGATCTAGGTCAAAAATATACGTATGAATTGGCAAAAAACAACAAAACATTGTCCGGAGTCTAGTACTGTATAAACTGTATGTCTACCCCATTACCACATTAGAGGGGAGGTTGCCACAATCCCCACGATTCACAGGTGGTTTGGGGCTCGCAGTGGCAGTTCTCCAGAAGGCGCTGCCGACAGGAAGATATAGGGGCTGGAATTCAAGCTCACCCCCTTTTGTATATGAAATAGGAGGCATCGTTGGAGACTCCATAAAATAGCTGGCAAAACCAGGGATTTTAGACGAGAATACAAATAACTTCATGCTACGAAATAATATTCACTGTTTTTCCATAAGACACGTTCATACGACATCAAGACAAGAAAAGCAATTCTTTATAATAATGCCACACTTCGCGAAGACCCTAGCAAAATTTTCCGTGCATCTTCCGATTTGAACTGGCCTTCACCATGTAAGTTGCGTGAATTGAAGACGTGAGCAGTTTTTCTGCTCGTTAATCGGATTACTTTATCACACCTAAAATTCTTTCTATCAAAAAGCTATGCGTTGGCAATTAAGACTGCACATAAATTGAGCGGATTCGTGGCACGCGAGCATAACCGTTCCAGTTCTAAAACGAAAGACAAGAATGCCTAGACTCCACGCGGCGTTGACTCCAAGGAATGCTAACTGCGGAGCAGTAAACAGTCCTTAATGTTGTTTATATCGATCCAGTAACTGTATGCTCTACTGGATTGACATTCATGTTTACCAGCTGGATTAACGTCAGTAGTGGGTGACTCATCGTTACGTTTTCATCCAGGGCAGCATTCAGCGTTGAATATATCTTTATATTGATATTTTGATCCTCCTTCTAACATAATAGCTTTCCATGCGAAAACCTCAATTAGTAACATAATTTTCAGCTGCATTTCTAGCTATGACTAAATTTGATATTTAGATTGAAGCAATGATGGCCCAGTGGTAATGATCAGGACTGCCGCGCAGAAAGTCCAGCTTCCGAATTCCGCCGCAGACTTATGCTTCATCGCGAGGTGGTAGGGCTTTTTGTGAAAGCCTGCCTGCCTAACATCCTCAAGTTGAAAATCTGTCGCCAAGCAATTAACGGCATGATCTGGCAGCTGTCATTCTGAGCCAGTCTCTGGCAAATGTAGGTTAAGCCTGTTAACACTTTCGATCATATTTATCATTAGACGAGATTGTTATCAAAAGCATAGAAAAAAGATATCTTTTTTTTTATCGATCTAAATGCCAACGATGATACAAGTCAGGAATGCGCTCGGTCTTAACAAAACTAAGTCAACACTTTCTACAATAGGTGTGTCGTCCTCGGCGTTTTTAGGTCAAACATATAACACCGACCTCCACATACGCGAAATAAAGGTAGGGATGTGATGACGAATGATGGGTACGTTAATTATCGTGTATGACTTAACAGTAATACCGTTACCCTTTTATATGTGACCGTACTCAGTGATGACGAGAATCAGTTGATGAGACGGACAAGCTTCATAATAAGCTTTACGCCTGACCATAACAAATGCAGTATCACCAATTCCGTTCTGCTGGACACTGCACAGTCCGAGACGTTCATATGTATATCTCATACGTCCAGTAAATTGCACTTGCTATTGCGCCCTTTGTGGAAAGAGAATACCAAGGAGCCTAATAAACAAGGACAATACCATTAGTACCCACCAAAACGGTATCTTGCAAGAGACCTACTATCTGGTAAAAGATCATAGATACAAAACTGGCATTCATTCCACAAATCCAGCACTGACATCCATCAAGTGAAACTGGATCCAGTTGGTGTGATTATGTGAAGCCAGCCACGCGTGTCTAAATCACAACACGTGGAGAATAAATCTGTGAAATGGCTCGTTCTCGGTGATTGTGCGTCGCCGAAACGACCACCTCCTCCATTTGGCCTCGAGGAGTAAACTGCCGTAACGGTCGTGTGGTACGTACGCAATTTTCTTGTGGTCACATGTCGTTGACAATCGACCCTGTTACCGCGACTTTAATGTCTGTGAGCTGTCACTGTGTGGTAGTTTTACATCTACAGAGATACAGAATGAATCTATGTCTACTGTCTCTACAGAAATATATAGGAGACAGTTATTGCGGAGTCTTTACTAGCTCTAAGAAAGTAAAACATCAAATATGTACAACCCGGTCACAATATCTGTGCACCTGACCTCGTGACGTCATATCGGCGGTCTGGGTACGGTGTGAAAAAAAGTGAAAAAAATTATCGGGACGTGTATCGGCAACGAAGATACTAACCGTACTGTCGCACCGGGGAGTCCGCGGAGAGGTGACAGGGGAAGCGGGAGAGGCGCCGCATCCCAGCGAGGTGCACAAATATTCTGACCGTGTTGTACTATAGACCGGCCAAATGCGAGTCGGATTAGATTTAAGGATTCCAAACTGAATGACAACGATTTTATCGTAATTACAACATATTGAGTACCTTACTAAGTATATTGGGCGAGTCCTAGTCGGTCTTGGTCGGTTTCTCTTTGTTGACGCATATTCTGTGAAAATTTAAATTTGCAAACCTTCCAAATTTAAACGTCAGACGGACAGCCGAGGCAGAACCATAAGAGAGCCCAAAGGTAGAATGGAACGACGCGGACGGACAAATTCGTCTTCATAGGGTACCGTTTCATTATAGGTGCCGATGTCTTGGTCCGTAATGCACTCGTAGAGTATATTGTGCACGCGTAGCTTGCTAGAGATTCATTTCATAAGAACTGACCGTGAAGATAGGCTGCATGTAGCAAGGTATTGCACAGCAAAACAATGTGCATAGACCTTTACTCATCACATAACGCCTATCACGTACGAAGTCATAACAACAACGTCACTGTTAAACATTTCCATAGTTACGGTTTATTTCGCGGCTACGGGCTGCGAACAATATCATAAATCAAGAGCACCGCCACAGATTAGAGCGTAGTCACTTGGCGTTTTCATGTCAAATGGCAAACGTAACGCTTTACGTATGTGATGCATGACTTGGTTGATGAATATTGTGAAGCGTAATTCGTGTGGCGTGTATGACTTAAGCTGTGCGGTCACTGAGTGGTTTTTATTAACCAACTTCAAAAAAGGAGGATGTTCTCATTCGTCTTTTTTTATGTGTGTTACCTCAGAACTTTTGACTTGGTGAACCGTTTTGATAATTCTCTTTTTATTTAGTTCACTTTTTATTTTCGTTTGGTCCCGTTTAAATTTTATGAAAATCGGTCAAGCCGTTTTTGAGTTACACTCCAATAACTGAAAAATATTTTCCTATCTTGATGAAAATATAGTCGTTGACGGTGAACGACGATCTATCCCGTAAGTAGCAAGGGTCACTAAAATGAGTGAGAAAAATTGAAAAAAAATGGAACCGCCCTCAACACTCAAAACAGTGAAATAACTTGTTGAAGTCGGTTCCATTTTTTATTAAATTTTTTTTATAGTTGTGGGCTAGTCTTCCACCACAATCACAACTGTTAGTAAGCCACTTATTGTCTTCGATGTGGTCGAAGATGTTATGTAGGTTAAACCTGCATTGATTAACTGGCAGCTGTCAGATCACTAGGTCTTTCTACCACAGCGATGTTCTACCCACATTATTCTTCTGTACTGAAGAGTACAGAAGAATACTATAGGTAGAGTTAGTGAGAACGATGTCTTGCGAATTTGCAATCAACGTCAACGGCCACGGTATCCACCCTTCAAACAAAAGCCTCCCCATATGGAGGATTTTCCCATAATCCCCATGTTAGCAGGCGTTTTGATGGTCGCAGTGTGAAATGGCAGTTCTTCAGATTTTTATCAGTTTCAGTTTTTTGTATATATTATAACACCCAACTTTAGTGAGGCAAAGATAATGGGGCCATGAAAAAATTTATAGTTTTTTTATAGCTGTTATATGCTATCTTTTGACCACTATCTCAACTGATGGTAAGTGATGGTTGGTGCCTTGCCAGGCAGACTTTCGCAAAATCATTTATCTGTTGCTATACCCAAAATGTCCTACTAACATGCTATAACGACTACCATCCGAAGGGAACACTTGGGACGTGCTTGGGACCCACGCGGACGGTTATAGGTGCTCTCCAAAGCATGGAAGCGCCCAGTAGTAAATTCTACTAACGGTCATGTTGCTTCACCTAGTTGATCGGTTGAGAATACTTGAGAACGACTAGGCATGCTTCGCTACTAGCACTTCAAATCATGTCTTTGTCAGGTTGGCAGCCCGCTCTTACATGACCCTAATTACGCACGAACTAAAAAGATAACGTTGCTTGCCTTATGATTTTAACGACTTAATCATGTAATGCGCACGCGCACCGTTACTGCGCACTCCGTAATCCTTGTTTTATATTGCACAACAGTTGTATTATAGTCACTTTTAACGCTTAGAATACTAGGTGTGAGTTGACAATTTTTACAATCTTTATCAAGAACCTTCTAGACGAGTGCGCTCAACTGCTAAATACAATATCACTTATATTAGTAAATAATACGGGATAACTCACGTGAAACAGTCAGATAGCTCCGACTATAGTTTCAATCACATTCGGTGGTCTTTTTCAAGGAGAGCTCGGGACGCCCGCGTTGACGTCTCGATTTGCACCGCGGGCGCCCGTCCGCAGAAAACTATAATTGGAGCTATCTGACTGATTCATGTGAGTTATCACGTATTACTTACTAAAATGAATGAAAACCACGTTAGTTTTTATAATAAAACAATATCACTTTCCTTCAAGAGATACCACCATCTAATACTTGTCTATCTTGCAAAAAAAAGACTAATGCGTTTTTAATATAGAGGCAAAACGCGTTCAAATTTGTTGATATTGTCGTACTGGTGTATTGCGCTAATTTAATAATTGTACTCGTTGGCACTGGTATCCAGGGCGATCATGCTTCCAGAAGTGTTGTCTAGCAGGTCGCCATCTTCCCTCAAAAATGGTTGAGGAAGACGATGGCTGGTAAATGCGTCAATTCGTGAACGGGTGCTGCTAGAGGACACCGGTCTGATCTAGATGCTAATGCTTTGAATTATGTATTGTAGACTTAAGGAAAAAATAAAAACAATGATGACACTAACACTAAAGACGAAAATAGTATTAACTAAACCGAAAAAAATACTATCCTGAAACTCTATAAAACAAGACTGCAGAGAGTACACTTATTTAAAAACCAACTACCAGAGAATTATAGTACATTTTTAACCGCATCACGTAGAGAGATGGGTAGCCGGAATGGCGTGAAAAAGATTACCTGTTGTTTGATTCAAGGAAAAGTAAATAATGGCGCCGCCAGAGCCTATGATAGCCTTAGGTTTTGTAATAAGTAATAACTATCACTTTATCTACGTCCAGTCTTAGGCTATTGCTTCTAGACATTGCGCCTTTCAATCTCCCTAGATCAATGGTCTAACTATTCACATTCGTAGTAGTAGTTGAACTATTAACAAGTGGATGTTTTTTTTTATGGGATAGGAGGGTAAACGAGCACTCGGCTCACCTGATGGTAAGTGATCACCGTCGCCCACAAACATCCGCAACACCAGAGGTCTCGAGGATGCGTTGTAGGATGGTACTTATTGACGTATTAAAAGACGTCGAGTTATTTTACGATCTACTTGAATCCGATTTTTTTTTATTCTGTCGTGATGGCGTGCCTGTAACAGACGCAGTTCGTCACAAGTGGCCAACTGAATTGCCCCATCACCTGAGACTTAAAGTCGTTAAGTCTCATGTGCCTGTAATTTCACCAGCACTTAAAACCGCAACACAGTAATGTGAACATTACTGCTTGGCTGTAGAAATTATGGTTGCAGTAGTTCCTAGACGAACTCGAACCGAATTTGATTCAGGCGTTTTTAAATATAAAACCTGTAAATATCGTGATCGTAACATTTATTACCATAAATTGTCAAATTAGATTGTTTGCATGGCAGGTAGTAGGGCATTTTGTGAATGCTCGCTTAGCTTACAGTCACCTTCTCATAGAAAATCTGTAGCCATGTACCCAACGGTGTGTGCCAGCTGCTGTTCTTGAAAACCAGTATACCTAATTCTAGGATAGTCTGAACAACATATTTCACACCATTATCCCTTACCATCAGGTGATATAGTGGCCTATCAGCTATACATTTAAATAAAACCTCATAGAAATCATTCAAAATGTAAGGTCACGCACCTACCAGCGCCGATCAATTCGTATTTCTAAATGAAATTACTGCAGCACGTCTAGGTGCACGTTCACCTGAACAGTGCATGAATAAATATTACGACATTCAGCAAAGACTCGACTAAGATCAGGTCATGCATGAGCATAGGTAAGTCTGAAATAAAAATTTCGTTTTAAAAATCTGATGCCATTTAGAACTAAACTAGTAAATAAATCCTGAAATGATATGATTTGTTTTTTCAATGACGTTCATTAATCTGGCTAGCACTGCATGTATCACTCCTATATCAGAGAAAGTGGACGGGGGCGATGCGCGGGCGCAATTTTCTAATCGCCACTTCCGACGAGCAGATGAACTTACTATTGGATCTGATACAGACAACATTTGGTATATGAGTAGGTTAAGTACAGACAACATTTGGCAAACTTCTTACAGCTGCACTGTGCCATAATGATATCGAAACACTTCATATCGAAGTCAAAAACTATGCTAATTTCAAATGTTTCATAGATGTAGAATTGATTGAGTAGGTACAAAATCTAACAGTTATTTGAACTAAAACAGGCAGAAAATGTTCGCGCTCGTTAAAATAACGGTGTAAAGGAGAACATAGTGCGAAAGCTTGTATAAACAAGAAGTCGAAAAAAATAAACGCACTTTTTTTAGGGAGGACATAGATGCTGGCTACCGCTTGGCAGGAGACGGAGGTAGAAGGCGCTTTTCGCCTTCTACCTCCGTCTCCTGCGGTCGCCGAAAACGTACCGCTACTAAAGGAGGAGTTGACAGCAAGCTCAAGGGCACCACTGTGGTTCGGACCTCGGCTTGAGTCGCTGGCGTCGCTGCCGGGACATTGGGGGAGTCGGAACGAATTGCCCGGTGCAACTGCAGTGTACGATACGCACTAAGCCGCATAGTGTATACATAATTTTTTTTTCTATATGTGTATCGTAATTTTGGGTTTTGTTACTATGTTTAATTTTGTTATTTGTATATCTATATTCAAGACTTGCATGCACTAGCTAATGTAATTGGTTATACCGTATAAGTTATGTAAAATAAATAAATAAATCTGTCGTCACGTCCAACAGCCAAAATGTATTTATTAATGTTGATTATGTTTTATTATGATTATATCACCAAAACGAATAAACTGACAAGTTTTCTTCTAACAAGGCGAGTTAGTGTGGGCTTATATTTTTCGATCCGGTTCTTACGCTTACTATCACTATGGTTCAAGTCACGCAAATATGCGCTATTTGCACTGTATGCACGCAAACGGTCGGTTCATAACTCGCTAAACAGACACCACGATAGCATAATGACGTCATCTATGACGTCACCTCCGGCCGCAAACAACGCTCACAGAAAAGTGGTAGTGCAATGTATGCACAAACGTCAAACTCAAATCTTGACAGATAGATGAGGAGATTTTTGTTGTTGCGGTTAGAATGTTGAACGTACAAACATCTGTTCCCAAAAGAATGCCTTGAAGTGCAATACTTCTATTATCAATAATTAGATTTTGGGTCAATTGCGAAAAAGCAAATTGACAGTTAGCAGATATTATTAGCGCGGCTACATATCGGTTCACATCGTTTGCGCGCAAACAATGCATATTCTCGTATTTCAGTTATGAACCGAGCTTTTGCAATGTATGCAGTGACAGCAGTGTTTGCGTGATTTAAACCGTAGTGTATGTAAGATTTGGAACCTGGTCGTCAAATTGTGAACCTGCTGCCACCGTCTGAGGTCGTGCAATATGGACCAGGATTCATTTATAAAGCTTAAAATAGCATAATTTGGGTTTAAAAAAATAATCCTTACATAATTAGTGCACACTTATGTAATTAATTCGCGTGTCCAACATTTGAATATTAATCGAGATACACTAAGCATAAATGATCGCTATTCGCTTAGTCACAGTATTTTAGAATACACTGACGCCATCGGGGCAATTGCATCGGGTAGCGACCTGACTGTACGCGTTGATGGACAGCGTTAGTAAGTAACAGGGCGCCTCTTGCTTGCCGACTTAGCATGGGTCTCGCCCCAGCCGGCCGTTAGCACGCTATGCTAACCGGACGGATCCGGTCGTTCGTAATGCGAGCCGTAAATTTTGAACTTGATTCTAGCCTCCAGGTACTGATTCTTAATAAAAGTCGGCCTGGACAGAAAGGTATGAGTTAGCTCTTACTGTTTGTCTTGTAGGTATACCGCGCTCACTAAGAAGCATTAAAAGCTCATTTACAAACACTTGCGATTTTACTCGTCCTTAAATGTCGACTTGTAAAACGGGTAATGATAATGATAACTTGTTATCTAGGGTCGTTAGTTGCGTCACCGATTACTGATGGTGCTAACTGTGTATGTGTTGACAGCGGGAAAGACCCAAGCGTTCTCGACATTAGGTACATTTCATTCAATTTTTAGTTTCGAGAGCGGCTATCCACCTGTTTCTGGTCAATTACGATCTTCTATTTTAATTCTGCTGTCAGAGATTCACCAGTTTCTGATGAAGCACAATTTTGGTGTAGACGTTAATTATTATAAATCCCTGTATTATTCGATGGATAACTAATAATAAAATCAGAAAGTGTTCCGACGGTTTCAAACGTACGACGATCTCCAAGATTTATGAGTGTCGCTTGATAATTGGGTCGAGAATACACGGTCTTAATAGGATAACGTTTTATAACTAAATATGAATATGTACACATACGAGCATATAGGTATATAGAAGCAAATAAAAGAAAATATATTTCCATAATAACAAATAAATACGGATTTTCTTCCTCAATCTTAAAAACATTTTGAAGCAGTGGTTGCTGAGTTATAATAGCCATAGACTGCCGTGCCGCACTTCTATTGTTTGATCCCCTACGCTTAGGTACCCCGGATGGTGGAAGGGCATTTTGCGAATGCTCGCCTGGCTACTCCGGCATCAATTTTTGAGAGCCTGTAAGTAATAATGAAATCACAGGCATATAAGAAACAACAACTGTATGTGTCCGGGTATTCTAGGCGAAGGTCACAGCTTAACATCAGGTGGTCCATAAAAAAAAACACGATTGACTAGAAACCTTAAGAATTAATGTCCTAAGTCATGTCAGAACTACTTAACTCAGCGTGACATATTTTCACTTTTACAACCCGAAAAGTTGTCCAAAATCTCAGCAATCAAACACAATTTCACCGTATAATTGAACATCTGTTCGGTGTGTTGCAATTAGAGCCACAACAAAACTTGACATTCACCTTTCATCGGCCAACAGTGAACTGCCGATTTCCGGTTTGACACCGCGAAAGCAGAATCGAATCGATCGACTCGCAATCTCGACTGTCAGGAGTATCACTTACTAACTACCGTCTAATCTGCGGAGCACAGGTTCAAGATCACAACTTTCCATAAAGAAATCGGACTCTGTCGTAATCAAGCGACTTATGACCCTAGGTATTATAAAACGACAACGTAACAGAAAACGTGTCGAAAGTCGCCAGATATGTGAATTTTAATAGCTCGATTAACGTTTAGAAACTTCTGTGATATTTCATAATTTTGAAAACAAATGGTAATATTTGCATAGGCCGGTCGAATTCTAACAGTGTCGTAAAACTCGTAAATTGGTTGTGAATTCAGAACGCAAATTAATCAACGAATTGCGTTACACCGCGGGGGCTAATATTAGTCGGCGCAGAGTATAGGTACCTAAGTTTAGACTGCGTGCAAAAAGGGAAACCTTGTTTATAAGTGAGACACGTGTAAAAGTTTCAACTTTCGTCTTGTCTAGGGCCGCCCGTTGATGTATGGCTCCTGATCCTATAAATCTCAATGGAAGTGGGCTGGTAGGCCGGCGCCATGTCAGCGACACCACCCACTTGTCTACACACCTATCTTGTTTAACACTGTTCGTTTGAAATCTTACGCATAAATAAATTCCAGCATAAACAATCCCGTTTCGGTCCATATGGAAGCTCAAATTAGCAAACTTGTCCAAACAAAAGTTAACATAAACGGACGAAAGTCGGCCAATTCGGAAAAATTCCACGCGGTTCCAATGTGCGATTAACGAAACGGCTGTAACCTATTTCTCGTTCATTACATCTAGGAATTTGCCCATGATTTTGCACATTTTATATCCGATTTATACGTAAGAGATCGCTCATAAAATCACGATTACAGCATTTTAATTTTATTCACAATAAATTTATTTACCGGTCTGTGCTCTTTGCTCCTTTTCTAGGAACAAATTAATTTATCGACTTGCCCTGAATCCATGTCAGATAGAACGGAGTTATTATTGTTTACATTACCTGATTTCCATATTTTAATTTGTATTTGAACGAATCTATTGCGTCGAATGCATCGATTAATCGTAACGATCGATTTATTGTGGTGAATGATTGAGTAACGATGTATTTTATCGAATTTCATAGCGTTAGTTATTATATCGACAGCAAATTAACAATCACAAGGGTTGCTAATTGCTTCGATAAGATTATTTCATCGTAAATTGTTATCGTTTTATTTGCTACGTGACTTTCTGCGCTGCCGCTGCTGGTGGATTTATCCGTCCGTTATTTATCCGTATTATATAATATATGCTATTAATGACCGCCTTAAGACGTTGGCATCACAAACTTATTCAGGCCTTTGTGAATGAAATTCAATTGATATCATTATCTATAACACGCATGAATTTAAATAGCTTCCATACATCTAGATTCACACTCGTTTTACTATTTTTAACTTCACAGCTTAGTTATAACAATCAATATATTATGCAAGTGAAGCAATGGAATTCAACATTTATCCAAACATCTTGCAAAATTTTTACAAGATTACCAACGCCATTACTTGGCACTTACGCCCTTTAGACATGATGCAAGATAAAATAACTTGTGGTGGTAATAATAAAAAAAACTTTTTAAGGCCCTCTGATTACATAGTGAAACAAACATCTAGACATCGAGCTTACTCGCTCGATGCATCAAGATAAAAACGCCTTAAACAAAAATTTCAAGTTAAGTCATAAGGCCCACGTTATTGTTTGTCGAAGCGACAATTTAATGACATCAGCATCTCTTACGTGGAAGTCTCAAATTAATTGCGCCTAAGTTTATCGAAGGCTCAGCACAAGGTCGGAAACCTTCCGGCAGTTGAAGTGTTAAATTGATAATTCGCTAAAATTACAACAACAATATACTTGTAGGAAGTGACAGACAAAGGCAAAGCTAAACTGATTTTGGTGTTCAACGATTCACGAATTAACGATTATTTACCTGATGCTGACAAAGCGGTCGTTTGGTATTGTTCAGAATACACACGACCATTGAAGTTTCCGTCTATAAAATAAATAAAAAAACTAAGTAAAGAATATCAAACTAATTGCCAAGCATACAATAGTGCATAGTTAATAAAATAACCTAAAGTTTTTCGGCCTATTTGTTACACAAAATGAACACCGAAAATTATATTAATTTAAATAGTAAAAAACACGACTGCATTTTTTTATTTTCGTTAAACGTTTTATCGTTCCATTGAACATAAAACTGCAAGTTATATATATATATATATATGGTGTTGTATTTTAAAGCCCTCCATTATGATAACCCACTCGATAGCTTAGGAAGATTTTTTTTATCTCACTATATGGCGTAAAAAACAAACTGGTAGACCTTCTACCAGTTTGTTTTTTATTTATTTTTATGAACCTAGTGTTGCGAACTTGCGCTATCAAGACGAATCTAACGGTATCTCTTACATTAAAATCGGTTAAACCGTTTAGAAGTTATGGTGGAATAAAGAAACTCACAAACATACATACATGAACCATTAAAACATTACACTCCTTTTTTGGCCAGTCGTGTAATAAAACCATATTCAGCTTTGGGCCAACATTTTATCAGTTCTTTTGTATCTGATTTCGAGGGTTGTAATTCATTCTGTCTAGTCTACAGCTGGAGATCCATGACATTCCGACGGACAGACATACAGACACTTTACTACGAAACCTTACAAAATATTAGTTTTGTCGAATACTACGTCCCAATCTATAACAGGGTTCACACATTGTTGTGAAATAGCCAGTAACCTTTTAACAGAGAATGGTACTAATGTTAAAACCTCGAAAGTCCTTCCTGTCAAATCAACCTTGCGGCAAAAGGTATACGCTTTATTAATTATATTCAATTATAAATTTAATGGCAATGCGTGCCACGGATCAATTTACACGAGACTAATTAATAAATCTACTGATAAATAAACCAACTGCATAGTTGCCGAGTTGGCGATGGATATGATAATTATAAATTCTCAGATCTAATTAATGATTGGTTAGCTTGTCTAGCTTGCGTTAGTCATTGATATAGGCTTACCTCTATTGGGTGGTGACCGCGACTTGCTTTGTTTTTGGATTTGGTATAACGAATCCTCAAGATTTAAGAAGGCAAAAAAAAAACACTGAGTGATGGTACTCCTGAATTGTCTAAGTACTTCGCTGTTGAAGCAGGAGGCTAGCATATTCAACTACTAATATCGAGGCAAAACACAGTAAGAATCTAACACTTTATCAGCCTGCTGAACACAGTCTCCCCCATTATGGGGGGGTTTGCACATAATCTCTACACTTGGCAGGCGTCTTGGGGATCGCAGTGGGAGATATCAGTTCCTCAGAAAGCGCTGCTGCCCACCTTCTGGTGTGTTCCTCTTAGTCGCCTTTTACGACTCCCACGGCTAGAGATGGGGGGGTGATATTCTATTCCGGCACCCTACAGGGTCTGAAGGTCTAATAATTACCATAAAAAATATCGTGACTTTTCGAAGACGCAAAAGAAATGTGTCGAAAAAGAAGTAACTTTGCTTCTAAAATTACAGTAAGCTTCTGTAATTTTAGATAAATACCAATTTTATTTGAAGTTCTGTTGAGTAATTTTTGTATGTTTGAAATTAAAGTGAAGTTTCTGTTAGTGACACGAGAACAGGCATATTGATAGTATAAAAACTTTCGTTTGTTTATCACACAGGCTATGTTATCGTCATTATACGTAATATCCAGTCCTTATATGTAAAATCACCATGTAACAAGACTTATTAAATAAAATGGCACTCAGTTCTTACATATTCAATCACAAAACTTCTAACTGTGTCGCTGGAACTTTTCTTTAGTAGCGTATTTACCTGTAACAAACAAAAAAAATCATCAATAAGAAAAATTTATAGAATTAACCTTTCGAATCAGAACTGGAATAGACGTAGCTCAGATCAAATGGAAAATATTACAAAAAATATTAATACAGTAAAAATAATAATAAATAATCATAAAATTCGGATTTTTATATATTCGAAAAAGTGGTATAAATGGGGGGTCAAAAATTTTGAGAGAAAATAGACCAAAGCAAAGTGTTTAAACAAACACTTTATAGTATAGGAAATGTTTGCTACATAATCAATCAGTCGCCAAGGAATGTCTTCCGGCAGCAGTTCCCATACTAGGTCTAACCTATTACCCCATCATCATAACAAGAAAATGAGATAGTGGTTGAAGTTTAATATTATGGGTTATAAAAACATTAAGTACAATATTTGTATTACACTCTTGATGATCATCAAACGATGGCTGTTATGTATCCTGAAGCAATGATGCCTCAGTGTAGGGCTGCCATCACCTAAACCACCGATGCCGGGCAAAATCTTAAAAAACCCGGACATTTGGGTGAAATTGAGTTTTTTCCCCGGACACCCATGAAAACAAAGTTCATATATTTTTTTCATTTATATGACTTCTTTGCGCAAAAACTACAGTGCTACACACATAATTATTCACTCTTCTTTTTCTGAGGCAATCTGGTGATAAAAATCATGAGGATCAGTGTTATTTGGTATCAAATTAGAAATAAATTATAATTTTTGGTTTAATAAATAATCTTCACTTTGAAAACTATCGCGAATTTATCCATATTAACTTTTTTTATTAGATGTTTCCTAATAATTTAATAAATAATCAATAAATTAGTAACTAGTTAGAAACTATAAAGTAGTATCAAATTTTTTTAAGCCATCTTGTTGTTTTACTTAGATTAAGTACCCAAAACGGTAAATTTTTTTTTTTGTATATTAAAAGTTACTAATTAAATTTTGACGAGCTCAAGATCTTTTTACTTTACAAATTTACAAATATACGGGATGAATAAATATAGTCATGTGCGGTCCCGCTAATATATATATTAGGTTATATATACCGACTGAGCTAACATGACGGTCAGATCAGAGCATACCTCGGCTAAAGGGGTGGATGAGGCGGGTTCGAGTCCCGCACATGATTATAATTTTTCCTCGCGTATATTTGTAATATTGGAATGTAATCCGCAAAGCATGCGTTATTGCAAACATAAAAATATTAAAATCTTTTTATTTATATCGGTATTTTTCAGATGTTAAAATTTTTCTCAAAGTGGTCTTACTTTTCCAACAGGAGTTCGGAAAAGTCAAAGCCACTCCAGATCCTTAAATTTATACTTTATTTCTATCAGAGATGAAACCATGTGCTTTTTAGTGAGTTTTTCTCCTTCGTCCATTGCCGCGGGACTACCGAATAAACGCACAATGTAACTTGACTTGCCAACTAATATCAAGATTATAATGATTTCCCCAGATTTCACTGGACGTTTTTAGCGCAGGTAATGAGAAAAAAGCGCTTAAGACCCTAGAAATATTCTAGACCTAGCACCAAATGCGCCAAAACGGGAAAACAGTGTGTGAATGATCGGAGTCGGCGGCAGTTCTCTATGGTGGGGGCCGGCGCGGCGCGGGGGACGTTCTGTTGTAGATTTTGCAGCGCCCCGGAGTAAACTTGTATGCAAATCTGAATTAAGAATTAATTTTTAATTCAGATTTGTTTCAATCGATTGCTTATATATCAATCAATCCGGATTCCCCGGACACTAAAATGTCCGGGTTTTCCCCGGACACTATTTGAAAACCCCTCCCGGACGCCCCCCGGACGCCCTCTAAACTAGGACAAATCCGGGGAAACCCGGACGGATGGCAGCCCTACCTCAGTGGCAAGTATAGGCTGAGTGCCGCGATTGTTTGAATCTAGTATACAGGCTCGAGCTTGACCATAATTATATGGACCTTAGGACATTTTGCTGACACTCGCCAAGTTAAGTAGAATATCTTGTCGCCAAGCATCTGGCTGTGAGTTCCGGAAGCCGACCGAATTATATTTATTAGCATTATAGTTAGGTTATCTTTACAACCGTATTATTATTATTGCATGTACGCCGGCAATTCCTAATCATTTACTTTGTAAGATACGTAAGTTTGTTTACAATTTTATTATTTTCTTTTTTCATTTAGGGTTGTCAGCTTAAAAGGAATCGAAATATTTCGGTAATACGATTTGACTATGATATTATTGTAACCGCGTTAGTGAGTTAACCTTTTGCGTGTGCGCGTTGTTTCTCGTATCATCATCATGGAACAAAGACCTTTCTAATTAAAATTCAAAACATTCACCGAATTTCGCATTTTGTATTCGGTCGTGTCCTACCAAATGTCCAATAAATATTCTTCTGGGAAAACGCCGAATGTTGTGTCGGCGATGCGATAAATCGATTCGATGTATCGAGACGTGTCGCGCATCGGTAATCGATAAAATCGCTGTGTCGAATTCAGACACGTCATCTTGAATGTCGCCGTTGACTCCTGGTATTAACAGACAATAAAAGTTTGATTGCTAAATATTTTCAAATATATTGCCAATTGATAAACGAAGAGTAGCGGTCATCAAAGTCATGTCTTAGCTCGAGAAAGTCGTTTAGGGAAGATTTTTATTTTCTAAATGATAAGGTCATTTTCATGCATATCCACTATTTTTATTATTGTGTAAAATGAAACTAACTAGCAGCGGTAACAAGATAGATAAGACGGAAGTCGGTCAGCGGTTTTCATACAATGTATTCCTTTTGCGAATAGAGAAATATTATATACGCCCCTTTTTTTTCAGTTTATATTTATTACTAAACAAAATATGACCTTAAATCACTAAAAATGCCCTGTTTGACGGTCATGATCAGAGACTACCAACATATTAACAAATTTTAAAAGTTTTTAGCATAAAACAATAGGAGCCTATATACTCTTGCTTTAAATTTTGCTTCAAAAAAATAGTTGAATGTCTTAGTATTGGAGGAGAACAGTAGAATACGAAACGTCGACCTCGCGAAGGTGAGATCTGCTTGATTTTTTCGAGTACGAACGCAGGTATCTTATTAAACCGAAAAAACATCTAAAATCTGCAACTGTCGTTTGACGACGACACTACTACAAAGAAAACATATATTGTAAGTTTCAACACAAGGTTCATACAAAGTATCATTGACTTGCGTTCAACCACCTCAGCCAGATGTGATCTACATCGAAAGGCGAATTGAATATGACTAAGATAAAAATAAACACATCACGCTACATTGCTAGAAAACCATATAAATTCACAATTGGTATTAGGAATTCAGCTGACCCATTTAACACAAGAAACGAAAACATAGATAAAGAACACATTGAACGATCTTGAACAAAACCAATGAGAGGCATAATGAAGCTCAATAGCAATTGTCATATAGCAACAATTGAGAGGTTGACCCGCGGAGCAATCACGGTTGATCAACGCAAATTAACTATTGATCAAGTGGACGATGGACAAGTGAACTACTTACTGCAACGAGCCTGGAACTGGGCCAACTCATCACTGATGGCTGAACCACTTTTTAATTTGGTTAATGTATTTGTGCAATAGGATATTGGCAGTTAGAGATGCAGTTTTATGACCCGCTTCGTTGCAGATGTGGCAATACCATTAGAAAATCTTTAACATTTTATTTGCAGTCCAGGCTTCAGCGGCGTTGATATAAGAAAACATGATGAAAACTGCTGGATCTATTCGGAATTTTGCTCCGTATTGTTTCTCTGGGAAATTTACTTCTGTGGGATGAATATCTTGAAAGTTTTTATACAACTTAATGTACCTACGAGTTTGACAAAGGTGTACGTCATTGACGTAAATATTTCGTTCAATTTTACGACTAGTTACAAGCTCCCCAAGTATGTTGACGACTGTACAAAATAAAACACTTAATATGAAAAGTTGACAAATTTAGTTTTTCTTTTACTACTGGAATTTCTGTGTCTATATGTATCACAAATTGATGACCCCTTTTTTCAATATCTTCTATAATGAAAGATTTAATATATATAATTCAAAGATATGGAAGGCCAAAATCACTGAATACGCCAGTAATCAATAATACCAGTGTGAAACAGGAAATCTCAAATCACATTAGCAAATTAAAAACATGGAATATGCTGTGTTTGTCTCTAGGTACAGGATATACAGTGAAAAAGGGCTCAATGAATGTTTAACGCCCGAAGAATGAGATACCTAGGAGGAATCAGCAAATCTAAAAAATACCAGATCATTATTACGCTAGTAAGGTTCTAACAGAAAGAAGTTTTGGGCTGGTAATATGGTATGGATGTGAGCGTATGTTAGCTACTCCTTCATAATGATATGACTGAACCGATTTGTATGAAGCTTGAAATACGGATAGTTTCGATAACATACCTACATTTATAATTGTTGACAAATGTTCCCTACAATCTACCAAATAGTTACACATTACAACAAGAACTATAGCAATATTTTTACAAATGCCGTTTCATTAATCGTCCTTCAAAGTCACAATAGATCAATTATAATTTGAACAATCTATCACCGTAGCGAAGGGCCAAGACATTTCGTAATAAGCAAGATCGATTGACTCGGGAGGAGCCAAGTGCTCCGAATCGATTTTGATTCGATTCGGCACAATATCGATGTTGCACAACTATTGAGGTTAATACCGTTCAAGGACTCCGCTAGGCGGGTCTTATTGACGAATCGATTCGACTACAATGCTGTCACGGCATTCGATTAATAACAAATGATTTAATGGCACCGATTGTGGCGGTGTCAATCGGCTACTTCTAAGTTCATGGCTGCGTTCAATCGAACTCTCGATATGGTCGATTTCGTAACGATTCAAACGCGACTGAATTGGATCGTGTGTAGGAATATTCATCATAATTGTTGACAGCCATTACGTTCGAATGGACTCACGAGTGATTGATTGGACACGCCGATGGAAATAGACCATGTATTGCAAGATGTTAATTTTTTATAACAAAATAAACTTCTATTGCATGTTGCAAATGTATGAAATATATATAAAATACTTTGCTAAGCCGTAAAACATCAATCAAGTTGATCAAAGGGAGACAGACTTCTGACTCTGAGGTTGTCTTCATTTTTTTGTTTAATTCGAATAAATAATCTTTAACAGAGTTCAAGGCAGCTTCTGTATAGAAAATATTTACAAACTGAATCTATTGCTTTTCATTTCAATCAGTATTTATGCAGACTCATGAATAAGGCAAGTCACGATACACTCTTCTATGCGCAAATCGATTCGATTTTAATTCACGGCATTCCGCCGTCTCCGTATAATCGCTTCCCATCACTCACACGATCAGGAATTCCGATGTCGATCGTAAACATATCGATTATGAAGGACAGCGTCAACAATCGAATTGTTGTGACTTTAATAACGCGTTCGGTGTTCCTTATCTGGGCCTATTTATCTGGCGTTTGAAACCGCACCGTTTCGACACTAAGATAGTATCGAATTAATTGGGACATAGACAACATATACTTTAATTATAGCTGTCAATGATTGAACTATTTCAATTTAAAGGCGCTCGGGTTGGCCTTGGAGCTTTCGTGTGCTCTTTATCTATTGCACAATGGTTGCCAGTCGGGAGTCGTGCGCAGGAGTCGACGTTTGGCGTGACCGAGGCGTCACATGTCCGCGTGAACCTCACGCCCTTGCTATCCTCTTATTAATATCAAGGGTCAATTTGTGATTTTGTAATAGATCATTAATGACACTAGCTTGATTGCGGCGAGATGCAGAGAACTATGTCAATGTTACAAATGTTTGTGTCACACTAATTGACTAATCTCGATTGATAGTCGCATACCGAGCTGTCTGGTGAGCGTGCATTCCTTTGATATGATCTATATCATCTGCGTTGAATCTAATATGCCAGCCTATAATTTTCATTAATCTTAGAGTGACCTCTAGACAGAGCGTGTCACATTTCTTAATGTTTCAAGAAATTCCACGTGTCAGTTTGGCTCATTGGCGCCACAGAAACTTGTCAATTTCAAAATTGACTAACTACAAGGTTGACCGTCCATTAGTATTCATAATTGCAAACAGTCGAACGCAGTTGTTTTTAGTGGTTTCGTCATAAAGGATGCAGTATCAATAAGTGCAACTCGCCGACATCTCGACGCCTGCGCACAGTGCACATCCACTCAACTGTACTTTAGTTAGGGTTGGTGAAAACAAAAAATCTGCATCAGCTAAAATATTTTTTGTTGACAAGTAACATGTGAGAAGGATCGAGACTGTGACAGGCACTTTAGTAGTCAGCAATATATTAACGTGTTAAGGAAGGAGGTACCTTTAGGTCGTAGATCGTTATGGGCATAGGCACTAGGATAACATAAAGCGGGTCATCAACTCGCTACACCGCTCAACAACATAAGTTTCCATAACACCTATCAAAGAATCGTTTAACAGTCCTATGCACGTAAGATTATCATAAACTGTTTAGAAGCAAAAAATAATTAGCCTTGGCTTCAATACAATGGTTATAAGTAGGTACCTACTATCGATACTTAAAACTGTGTAAGTCTGCAATTATATGATACTGAAATTGCTAGTTCGATGGTGGCAGCCCTTGGCAAGGATTTAGGTCATTCGCAATCCATGCGCCGGCGCCGCGTTACCAGTGCGTGCGCTGTTTACCTAAGCCCATTCTGCCCACAGGATATGGTCACGTGTACTGTATGATTAACGCATAATTAATCCAAGTGTATTGCCGTGCCGCGTGTCGGTCGATCGGGTGGGCTGTTCGATGTTTATCTAAAATATTGATCTGACCACCAGCATCGATGGGAAATGGGAAATGGCCAATACAAAACTTGGGGTATATGAAAAGTTGGTAATAATAATGGAGATGTAAAAGTTAATTCGTTAAGACGTTCTGAAAAAAGGCCAGGTCCTAAACTGACGCTTATGTATGAAAGGGTTGATGAGTGTAGATGAAGCGAAAGAGATATGTAAGGAAAGTAGTAAGTGGAAATCTGTGGTCTCTGCTTACCCCTGCGGGAAAGAGGCGTAATTTTATGTATGAATCTATATATGTGATAAATCACTATATAGCCAGAAACTATAGACGTCATTAATGTCAAATATTTTTATTTTTAAACTGATTCCTTGCTTGTTAACTGTAATAACTGATATTTTTTTTCAAACGGATCACAAATTGTTACAAATTTTACTAAGTTTAAGTACGTAAAGGGTAAGACAACCTGTTTGAAAACATAAGACCAACATCATTTTAAAAGAAAGGTCCTAAATTGACGCCCAAGGGCACACCCGAGAATCCTGAGACTAAACTTCCGCAATTACATCCGAGGCCGGCGGCGCCGAGACATCTGGCCAGTGTTCCTGGTGAGTTAACGATGTAAACGCGATTTCGCGTTTAAAACGCCACGCAAAAACTGTGTGGGAACGGAAACGCTAATTGAGTGAGTAACAAATTCGTTGGCCCAAGCTGATTTGGCCAATCTAAATTTGGTTGCGCACTATACTTCGACGACTCTTTCTTCGATATGTAGTGGCCACAAAAAAATCTACAGGAATTCAAATACAAGTTGCTAAAGTTAAGATTCAAATGAAAGAAATTTAAAAAAAGTTTTGCCAGTCGAGCTAAAATAATTTGCACAAATATTGTAAACAATATATTAAGAAACATGTTTAGCCAACTTTAAGAATGGTCTTGAGGTTCAAATAATCTAACGGGGGACACATTAATTATTAATATTATACTTATAGCTGTACTTATCACGCCAAGAAATCCATCCGTAAATTAAAACCAACACAAGCTAACAATTATAAATGAATTAAATTTTGAGATAAATATAAGTACTCCAATTACTCTTGAGGTATGACCGAGCTTTGTGCCATTGGTATGAACTACTAATTTAAATACTTTTTAATAAAAAGAAAATAAAGTAAGACGACATCAGGCCAACAATATTTCTCACCTATAGTGATGAGCAATCCTATCAAATTCCAGCGTAGGCCACTTTAGAGGACACAAATAGGATACATGCAGATCTGCCCTAAAAATTTACGAGAAATATTTTTTTGGATATTTTAGAAAGTACTACATATTATTTATAACAGCTGATTGGTACATACACATAATAAGGTATGGTAAAGAGCAGCCGCTACACACCGTGCTAGCTATATACGGCAATAATTTTCAAAATATTCAACCATCACGCAAAGTAAAGTCTAAATTACCATCGCCGAGATGGGTGAGCTGCATAAGTATAAAATCTTACGATCTAAGAAAATGTCCATTACCTAGATAAGATAAGATGAAGCTCTACATTTCCTTAAAGATAAAACAGATTTTGCGCGAAAAGGCGCTAGACTAGACCCAATCGAATCTAGACATGTGGAAACGATGCGATGATGCGGTACCGCAAGACCCGATTACGTCGAGCATAAATCCCGCAAGGCAACACGACACGATGCGAATTAACGGTAACACGCCGAATTCGGCCGTCTATCAACCTGATCGGTTCTCTGCTGATTGGCTAGTGTGTTTTATCGTCAATTGATACAGGCAATTACTTCCTGGATTTATAAGTACTATATTATTTAACTTGAACAAATAGTTTGAGGCAATGATGGCCGAGCGGTAATAGCTAGTAGCACAGCAGTCCACGTGTCGTAAATCCCTGGTTCGAGCCCCACCACTAGTCTAGCTACCACCCTATCGCCTGTAACCTACGTAATTTAAACAAATATTGTAATAATTTTTATTATATTGTATGTAACAAGAATGGCCCCGCGTTTCTTGCCCGCTCTTATCGTAGTGGCTGAATGTACATGATAATCAGTTCAGAACTTCAGAATAATAGCTACAGCTTGGCTGGTTTATTTCGCATATCTCATCACCGCGGCAGTTGAATATTTTTATAGTACAATTTTGTAAAAGAGCTCGCCTCATAAGCGCCAAAATTGAAGATATGATTTTGACCTTTACAGTTTGCTACATAGGTGTAATACATAATACTAATATAATAAGTACGAAAGGTTTAATATTGACGGACCTGCAAATCTCATAAAGTTAAGAACGCCTGCTCTGTGATAGTATGCTAATAGCAATAAAGAAATTTAAAAAAATAAACTATCAATGTTTTGGTAGAATGGAAAATAACAGTAAAAAATCATAATATTTGTAAAGCTGGAGTAAGCATATTGTACGATATATATATACTATATTATTATTGTAAATTAAAATGGCTGAAGATTTTACAGGTTGTTTGAGATAGGGACACACTCATCAAATACACTACTCGAGTTTGAGGTGCCGGTCTATCGCGGCGTACCCGAGTCTTCGTTCAATTGAAGAGTGGCGTGGACTAGGCCTATATGCCAAGGTTGACACAAAAGACGATGGAATGACAGCTTGATAGCTTATTGAGACGTAGACGGGAAGCCAGGGATGAAAACCAGATGCTACTTTGAAAGAAATCGTTAAAACTATCAACAATGATATATTTCAAGAACGACAACACTGCGGCTGCATCGAAGTAACCACAAACTAACGGGTCATCATTTCACATTTCATGAGCACAAACGGTTCATTCCGTGGGAACTGTCAACTAACCGCACAACCACTTCACACAACAGATACCTTCAACTCATTATTATTCAAACTAAACAGCCGAAAATGAAACCTTAATGCCAAAGACATAAAGAGCAGAAGCCTGAAAGATGTCCAAACATGTCGAGCGCATTATTGGACTGTAGGCGTTTGTGGACACAAGAGCAACCAAAGCGAAATGTTACATCTTACCAAATAGCTGTCTTGACTCCTTACTTATGCAAACAACTTCATTCATACAAAGCGTAGATATAGTGTAAAGAAATATCGGTCACTTTCGAACAATTCGCTTTCAATTTGACTTTGCAATCGTGGGAAGTGAAAATTTCAAGGAAGCGGACGGACTAAGATTAAAACACAATACTAAGATAACGCACAATTACTGAAATATTTTAGACTACAAATATATAATTTTTTTAACTCATTTTTTTTTTATTTTTTATTACTGATAGGTAAGCCTTTGACCACAATCTTACCTCATGGTAAGTGATGATGTGGTCGAAGGTGTTAACAGGCTTAACCTAGAAATACTGGCTCTCAAGGACAGCTGCCGGAACACACCGTTAGGTGCTTGGCGACACATTTTCTATATTCGCAAAAATGCCCTTCCATCATGCGGTGAAGCTCAAGCCCGCGGCAGGAATCGAACCATGGACCTGCTGCGCGGCAGTCCACAGCCAAAGCCACTGAGCTATCACTGCTTCAAACCGGAATGGAACCGACTTCAACACTCAAAAGTGTGAAATAACTTGTTGAAGTCAGTAGTATGATAATTCACATCACATCATCACAATATTGTGCACATGGTACCGACTTTGACAAGTTATTTCACACTTTTGAGTGTTGAAGTAGGTTCGATTTGAAGGTAAAAAAATATTTTTTACCATTTTCAGTGACCATTGCTACTTAATTACGGGATCGATAGTCATTCACTGTCAATGAGTATATCATCAAGATATTATGAAAACACTTTTCAGTTACTGGAGTATAACTCAAAAAGAGCCAGACCGATTTTGATGAATGAAATGGGATTACACAAAATGCACCAGCTTTCAAATAAAAAAAGAATCATCGAAATCGGTTAACCAAGTCAAAAGTTAAGAGGAAACATAAAAAAAAAAAACAGTAGAATTGAGAACCTCCTTTTTGAAGTTCTTTTTTATGCCTGATAGGTTAGCCTTTGACCACTATCTCATCTGATGGTAAGTGATGATGTGTTCGAAGATGTTGTTCAGGCTAACCTAGGACTACTGGCTTTCAAGGACAGTTGCCGGAACACACCGTTAGGTGCTTCGCGATAGATTGAGGGTGGTAGCTAGCCAGGCAGGCATTCGCAAAATGCCCTACGACCGTGCAGTTGAGGGTGGTAGCTAGTCGGTTAAAAAGGATGATTAAACCTCTATGTAATAAGCTCAACTTACATCAACGCCGTAATTACACACAGAAAAATAGCACTATAAAGAGATTATACGTAAAACTTAATTGTTGTAATTTGAAATCAGATAAGGTGACAGTTAAAATAAACACTTGTCATTAAGAAATGCCCCGGTTAAATAAGTAGAGTAGAGAATTGAGGATATTGTGCTATGGAACGATAGCTTATATGACAGTATATTACTTATTATTTCCTACGAGTACAAGTACTGAATGGTAAAACCAAATGCAATGGTTTCATTATATGAATAAAAAATACCATCCATTTTTGGATAAATTTTTTTTCACTCTTTTCCGGGACCCCTCGAGCTAGGTAAACATTTTTCAGTTATTGGAGTGTAACTTAGAAACGGCTTGACCGATTTTGATGAAATTTAGGTATATGGGAAAAGTATTTTCAAAATCGATGCACCCAGTCAAAAGTTCTGAGGTAACAAACACGAATTGAGACCACCGCCTTCTTTCGAAGTCGGTTAATAAATCATTGGTGGCTTCAGTTTTGGATCGTTGTGTTATATCCAGCTAGTCCGTGAAGATCACATAAATTTTATAAGAAGATGTCGTCTAAGTTTCTCTGGTGTTTCATAGTGCAGTTTACGATGTAAACAGGCGGTTTGAGAACCTCCTCCTTTTTTGGCAGTCGGTTAAAAAGTAAAAAACCCGACTGCTAACTAATTATTTTCGTTAAACGTTTTATTGTTCCATCGAAATTAAAACTGAATAAATTATTTTATAAAGCCCTACATTTTGATAACGTACTCGATGACTTTAGAAGAAAAAACATTTTTTTATCTCACAATATGGCGTTTTAACTCTGACACTTGGATTTTTATTTTTTTATGTACCTAGTGTCTCTTGCGCTATCAAGACAAATCTAACGATATCTGTTACATTAAAATCGATTAATCTTGTCTTTTAGTATGAGAGTTTTACATTTGTCTAGTCCAAAAGTCAATTTTATAGTTATTGCCGATAGCTAATTCATTATCTGATTTAATGAAATTTTGTAGGAAAATAGCTTATACTAAGGGTAAAGTGCGCCAAATGAGCAGCATGCCACTTCTCACATGGATGTGAGTAGGGTATTGTAGACAATAAACGCACAACAGGGCTGTATACCATCTTAGTGCCCTGCCACGGTCTCATACAATATGCTGTCGTGTTCCTGTCTGTTGTGTTGTTAGCGGAAGCATATTATTCGTAATATGTTCTTGTGTTTCGTCCAGTGAGTTAGAGAAAATATTTTATGTGACTCTGAAACTATGTCCGGTGAATGGCAATAGGCTCGCCCCCCATTACACAGGACCAAAACCCAATTGGCGACACGTGGTTTTGATGTTGTTTACACACCTATGACTACAGGATACAGGCGTGTTAATATATATGTATGTATACAATTTAAATTGAATTATTCTTAAAAGAGATTACAGGACAATACAAACACAAGTGGTTTTTGTTACAAACGAAAATATATTAAAAACAGTTCTATGCGAGGTCTCAGACAATGGAGAATAACATTTCGTATTAGAATAATATTACAACAATATATTAATTAATCTTAAAAAATTAAGAAGAAAATACTTATATTCGTCTTTTCTTTACACTTGAAATATATGACCATATCGTCGATTAATAAAATAAATTGCATATGTAAATTGATCCAGCCACTTAAATGAATACTTTTGACGCTATTATATTAACGTACGCGCTATTAAGTCGAGGCAGTCAAAAATAATTCCCACGCTAGCTCCGCCCATGCGGCGCAACGATCCCCGCTGCACCGACCGACGCGATGTGCAGCGGCGCACGCGTCTCGCTTATAAAAATATTTGTGTACTTGATATTTAGATTCGCGAACACAGATACCATTGAGACGATTTCAACTTTTTTCATAATCTTATTCACGTGACGAATTTCGATACATAAAGTAACTTTGTATATACCGCAATTGATGTCACGTTTTTATTTTTATCAACATTACTAATATTTCTTAGTAAGAAATTGATTATTTGATTTACTTTCAAAAATTATTCTTTCGGTCGACAGTAGCTCATAAAACTAAAGTCAAGAGTTTTACTTTTTACAATACGATCATGTCTGCTCGACTTTATTGGTACATGTTATTATGTACGTATGTATTGGTATATATATATATATATATTATACATATTTAACTGACTTCTCAAAAGAAAGAGGGTTCATAAATTGACTTGTCTATTATTTATTTTATGTTTGACCACACATAACTTTTTTACTGAACCTTACAATCTTGAAGACTATTTATTTGCTAGTACAGTTTAACTCTTAATTGGTTTCATTTTAATTTCATCAACATCGGTCGAACGGTGTGCCAGTTACAGTCAACTTACTAAAAAGTAATTTGCCAAAATGCCTTGACGATCGCAGTGCTTCTAGCAACTAATGTAAGTGGCAACTATGAATATAGATGAAAGTTATTGTTAAATAGTGATAAAATCTATAAATAATATGTGAATAATAATCTCTCTAGTAAAGTCTGTAGTCATCAGTATATCAAATAACCTGTCAAAGTCAGTTACATGAGCACAAAATTGAGATCATATTGCACCGATATTAACCAGTTATTTCAGACTTTTGAAGTAAAAACATTGTTTTCAAGTCTTTTTTTTCTTTGCTATGTTGTTGTGTCGCTGTCTCTGTGTTTATAGAGAAAACATATTGCAACAAACCAACATAAAGTGAGACAAGGGTCGGAATATGATGATGGTACATAACAGCCTAAACGGCACGATATATATTGATAAATGGGGGGTGTTTTTAAATTCTCCGTAGTAATAAAAGTGATTTCTACTGATTAAACTTACTAAAAAAAATTCATTACCACTTGGCATCCGCGTGGACGATAATTTATGAATGAATCAACATTGTTCTCAGTATCTTGGATTGCGATTAATCAGATTACACATCATTAGAATAGAGTAAAATACCATCAAATTGAATGAGCATAATATTATATTATATTCGGTGAATATGGGTACAATTGACCTGAAATAAATGGATTTGATTTGATTAAATATTAGTTGTGGGCAATATATTTTACCATGACTCGTCATACAAATATGAATTATAGATTTTCATAACTGTGCTACGGTACACGTTCCCATAATAATATAAAGTAGGTTGTTTTTTTATTGCTATCATATAATTTTTAACTATTAATTACTAATGTTGAAAATATATGTTCGTATACATCCTATTACGTTTTATTTTTCAGTTACAGTGGTAAACAGAAAGTGTTATTTTACTACTACTCTGCTTTTAGATACCGACTATGGTAAAAATTAGACCAACCAGATATAGATCTAGCCACAAAACAGCAGGATAAGATTTTTTTACCAAACTTGCAGAAGAGTATATATACGCAATTGTAATGGCCTTAAACTTTGGGATATTAAAAAAAAACACACAACTGCAGAAACATTGTAGAGAACATGTTATACAAGCTTCTTTTAATGCAACATGACAGACAAGTGGGTTAAGATGTATATAAATTAACAAAAAATCATTTATGAAATAAAAAATATATTGTTTTCAATTTATACAGAATTAATGATATGCAAAAGTGTACGTGAGAAAGAACGAGTATTGGAACGGAAAGTCAAGTTTTTTTTCAAGTTTGCAGTCCCCCCAATCGTCACCCGTAAGACAACATTAAGTCAAGTCTTCTTTTTATGGCGGGAGGAAGTACTGAAGCATTTGCACTTTGATGTTGCAAGTCACCCTCGACAGCCTCCTCTTGATTTTTTCTTTTTCTAGAAGTATCCGCATATTCTTGATCCCGGATCATTCTTTTCTTTGGGTGGCGGGATCGACCAGAAAGACCAGCTCGGACAGATGGCAGTCCATATAGAATGTGACTAGTTTTGTCTCCATTTTTTTCCTCCAAAATTCTTCATCATTTGTAGAATTTCTATTTTTAATTTGTTGTCTCCATACTACACGGCAAATAAGCATTTAGTTATATAACAAGTGTGCATTTAGTCTTCAGTTTGATAATATCAATCAGATTTTTTATTGATATATATACCTGCAAAATACATTTTACAGACAATCAGTTACCTGAAGCCTTCAGAAAAGCAACTGTACATTTCTGTTTGTCTGACAATCAATTTCGCACAATTTGTTAGAATGTGTAGATATAATTTGTTAAAAGGTAGAAGTAAGGATAAATGTCGGGAGAGCAGTCGAATGACACCTGTAAAAAATCCAAAATGGCGATTTCAAGACGGCCACCATACAAACTGCTCGGCCCCTGCTGAAGCTCGGCCTTCAGAAAGGGGGTGTTCGGAATATGAATAAATGAATTTAAATACATTAATTCAGATAATTTGCACGTCAGATTTTTGGCACGTCAAGAGTACAACATCGCTCTTTACCATCTATCTAATACCCTAATAACCGAAAAGGGGGCGAAGGCGAGTATAATACATATCAACGATGGCATTCGCAAAGGGGTATTGCTTCAGATAGGAGGTCGGCCATAAAATTTAAGTCTTACTCCGCACAATTATGTGTGCGTTGTCTTTTGTGTAGGTACTCAGAAAAAATATATTGTTTATACCGACCCTACAGAGGTGTGACAAGTGCAGGGCGATAATTATGAAAAAATTTTTTTTTAGTGTTAAAAAGAAAATTTTAATGTATTTAAGTATACTTTTTTTTATTTAATTTTACCTGCTGCTCTGCTATTTTTTTTTAGATACAAAATAATTTTTAGCTTAATATAGGTAGTATAAAAAATATTTCCTTTACGAAATTTCCTGTGAATAAAATGTGCAAATTTAGCAATACTTTATTCAAAGAATTACTCACTTATTTTCATGTAGTGGAAGAACAGTCTAAACTTATTATATGAGATAGCGACTCCGACAGTTCTCCCTGTTCCGAGTGATCTCGGACTTCGACTGATTTATTTATTTTTTTCCTGAGAAAGAAGGTGCATTTTATGAGCACAGTCTATTTTAATATATATACACAATCTATTTATTCCACTCTATTATTTTTGTATAAATCGATACTTATATGTACATGTCTAAGTGATAAAATGTATATTTAAAAGTATACCTATGCACGTGACTTTACTTGGTAGATAATCTCTTGAATATATACTTACTTGCCTGATTCTGAATATTCTTTCATTGATATAAATCTATATCTAGTCATAAACAATGTTCGATGTTTTATTGCGATATACCTACCCACCAAACCAAATGCTTTGATTTGCTACGCTTGTGCTATTATTATTTAGCAACACTCAACTCCATTTACGGTTGAACGGCAGCTGTACTTTAGAGCCAGATAATTTTAGTTTACACCTATTTGGCACCTTCTACCACATCACTTACCATCAGGTGAGACCATAATTATACATATACTAGATATTATTATAGTACCTTACTAATCATACTTAGATTAGTACGACATATAGTTATTTTATAGCTCCATTACAGTACTATAGGAACTTAGTTGGCATATAATCTCTTAGTTCGGTAGAGATAGTATGTTTCATGAATAGAATAAACACCAAAACACAAACGAATATTAAATTTGCATAGGTGCAGTAAAAAAAAACTGAAATATTATACGCTTTTGCCTCTCTCACAATTCTTGCAAAGTCTTTGTATCGACTCTTCTGCTTCCTTTTTTTATTTATCTTTATTTCCCATATTGATTGATATACCTACCAAGATACGTATTTATACTGCACAGCACAGGTGATAGCGCGCGAGCGATAGGTCCACGTCCAACGGCGCACAGCGCGGCACTGAAGGACAGCTCTTACGCATTGATTTCATTTCGTAACCGTAAGCTAATAAGGTTGAATATCGAATCTTCCGATTGACCGTAATCCTGCACAGAACTAAAGGTCGTAAGTCTAAAACACAATTTAATTTATTATGAGAATACTAATAGCTTTAGGTAAATTTTACTTTTACAGTGGATAATAAACTACATTTCCTTTCTATGTGTATTTATTATTGATATGTATCTGACGTAGTTTCCAAGAAAAATCCAATAATTCAAAGAAAAGGCTTCATTTAAAAAAATTAAAACTATCGAGTAAATTTCTTTCAAATGTGTTTCTGTCTTAACAACGGATAGAAAAAGGTTTGAAAAATCAAATATTTAAGTTATCGTGTCGATTGCATATTTAAGTTGCTTAAAAAAACTAGTCGAATGAGAGTATTTTTTCCGCAGCCTCGTCTTAACAATCAATTTAACTTTCATGAAGGCGCGTAAACTCTGGTACATTGTTGCTGTATTCATAAACAATGACTTCTCGTCATTCTTCCGCAATAATAATAATGTACATAATATTTATGAGCAAGTAATATGAGACAATGTTTATGAAGAAATATTTTTTCTTGAGAAATACTTTGACGATGAGAGGGTGAGATATGCATAAAGTGTAAACCACACGCTTCGTCACGACTTCAGCAAACCCGGTAAGAATTAATAAAATGGCATTTTTATGCAATGACACTTCAGCTTCGGCATGTCTTATGGCAGCTTTAACAATGTTATTCTTGCGTTTTTTCATTACAGTTATCGGCAAGACAAGTAACATTGTTCATAGTGACACAGAACAAAAGGACCAGAAGGATGTCTGCAAAGCCATTCCAATAAATAAGCGACTCTAGCTGCGAAGTAATAAAGGGCACTTCAGCTCGCAAAGCACGGAATACCTAATATTTATATTCACCTACAAAGCGTTTCTTTTTCTATCGTATAGAAGCGCATAGCTCTGATCTCTTCTGACGCGGCACGTACCGTACAATAATCCCGTCCGGACGGATACGCCGATGTATCTGTAGCTTTGTACCTAGAGTGCGGAGTCAGCCAGGCCTGATAGTGATAGATTAAATAAAATTTAATAATATATAGTGACAAATGGATGAAACATAATCTAGCGCACCGTTTTCATTTTAGATACATCACCGTTTTAGACACAGCTGCCTAAACCTTCAGGAATATAAAGATGTGCTAATTAATTATATTCTTAATGTTATAAAAATATATTAATATTAATAATAATTGATATTAATAATTAGTATTAATATTAATATTCCCTCCTTAAAGGCTGGCAACGCATCCTCGAGACCTCTGGTGTTTCGGATGTTTGTGAGCGATCACTTACCATCAGGTGAGCCGCCTGCTCGTTTGCCCTCCTATCCCATAAAAATAAATTATAAATTTACATACAATATGACATCTATTAGTGTAGTTAAACAAAATATCGTTTCAATATGTTGGGGGGCGTCCATAAATTACGTGAGATGATTTAGGGGGGGGAGGGGGTCGAGTCAAATCTCATATAATCTCACGTTAGGGAGAGGGAGGGTCACGACAATTATCACGCAATTTTTGATCTGATTGAAACAAAAAAAAATTATACTATACTACGCATAATTCTCCATGGACTGAATTAGAGTAGATATTCTTTTCTGTTTATCACAGTAGTCTTGATTTAAGTATTTTATTGTTAAATTTTTATTACATTTATAACTCTCAGCAATATTGATTACTAGTCTTAACTAGTCGTAAATAAAAGCACGAAGCAAATTGTTTTTTTTTCTTTCTACAATAACAACTCAACGCGTTTTCGTAAGAAACCCACATTCTGAAAAATCTCACGTGAGATTGGGGGATGGGGGAGGGGGTTGAACAAAATCTCACGACATCTCACCAACGGGGGAGGAAGGGACAGATAATTTAAAAAAACACCTCACGTAATTTATGGACGCCCCCTTGTCGGAATAAAAAAACAACCAAACTGCAAAATACGCGTATAACCATTGTTACATGCTAAAGATCAAAAGAAACGGTACTAAACAGATCCAATCACACAAAGACAGTTTAACTCAACCGCAATCACATCAGCTAACGATGGGAACTGCAGTTGACGGGTCCGTAAGCGGACACGTTATTTACTTTAACAATGCACAACCAAAATAGGAGAACCACGCTCGTCAAGTGCAAATCGGCACCTGCCGATGACCTCTACTCTAACGGGCATCCCTCAACCAATCAACCACTTTATCTTGAACCACGAAACTGTGTAGCGTGGTAAAGACTCCGGTTTGTTGGGAGATCTGACAAGAGTGGTTGTTGATGTATATCCCCAGCTCTTTGAATAAAGGTCGATAGGTCGAGAGCACTACAACGGCTGGCCGACGTCTCCGACACGAGCGGTAGGAAATGTGTGTCAGGTAACTGTTCAAACAAACATTGGCAAGAATCGTCAAATTAACAAGGCAGTGTTAGTCATGACTCTGATCGACGGTGATAACCCTGTACTTCTCAAGCCTAGTGAAGTCAAATTCGTTTGGTAGAATACAGAGCAAAGAACAAGTCAACTTTATCATAGAGAAATGATAAGAATGAATAACATAAAGCCCGACAGAGTACTACAGAAAAATGTGCAGTGCACGCAAGACTCGTAAACGGGCAATCTCAGTAGGGTAATTACATCATGTTACTATTAACACATACACACTTTTTTATGGGATAGGAGGGCAAACGAGGCGGCTCATCTGGGGGTAAGTGATCACCATCGCCCAAGAACATCCGCAACACCAGAGGTCTCGAGGATGCGTTGCCGGCCTTTGAGGAGGGAATATGCTCTCTTCTTGAAGGCTTCTTTGTTTTGGAGTTAATAAAACTAAATGAAGATGATTTTCAAAGCAGATTTAGTATGTATGTGTATGATGTAAGGACCACTGATGATATTACTTTATAATAAATGCGATAAGTTTACAGAAAAAATAAAATTCTTATTCTGTATTTTTTTCGCATTTTAAGGGTTTTGAAGAAATTTAACTAAAACCAACTAGCGTGATATATTTTTAAATTTTTATTAAAAACTAGAAGACCCAAATACACCATTGTCCGTTTGCCTCCAAATAATATTTAAATTAATAATTTAAGGTTATTTTTATTCACCATTCTCCTTTCGTTTTATAATTACCATTATTTCTCAATATAGAAGTAAAAGCAACTACATGGGGAGACAGCTATAAAAAATAACGTAATTTTAGGATTTCCGATGATTTTATCTGCCTTTACTCTACATAATTGAATACATAGTTAAATAAGAATTCAACTGATTATAACTAAAAATGAAAAACCTTTTATTTAACACAAGTTTAAGGTTCATGAACTTTAAAAATGCGATAACTCAAAACTACAATTCCATGGGTTAGTTGGTATTTGCATTAACCCGGCGATATTTTTGTTCTTCCGACACACAAAGCCGCCGTTTTAAAATCAAAATTTTAAAGAAACGCACAAAGTACTTTGCCTCTATATTTATTGTGCGAACCGCGAAGGAACTATCTGAGTTACTTAACATTAATACTGTCTTCTGGAAAATGCAACCCGGGAGTTTTCAAATCCAAAGTAACGAGCTTCTTTCTGAGCTATGCTTTACTAAGAGTGCTTCACCGCAGACCACAGCGTTGTGAGATAAACAGTGCTGAAATGTGAATAATTAGTCTGCAGGTAGGACAATCGCGAACGAAGTCGCAGGTACAGCTAGTACCATAATAAAAAAGCCACCAGGGTAGCATATAGCAAGTACTTATTCCTGCTGCAATCAATGCGCACATTTATTAATTATCCTAAACAAAACACATGTTAATGACTCTTCTCTACTGATCTCTTCCTACTACCTGCTATTTTCTGACTGCCTAGTATACCTACGAGATCAAATTCCAATATAACATTTGCAAATAAATTAAGTAAATTTTATTATTGAAAAGCTACTTATCATGCCCATTTCGTATGATCATACTTTCGGGCCACTCAATGTCACAAAATTTTCCATGTGAGCCACAATGTCGTAACAAAAATTCAGGCCTGTTTTTTCTGGACTACAAAGTAAATTAACCCTAACTAGTACCGCACCGTCGATGCAAACAAAATACATAACTATCATTATTCATTAGTCAATGCATGCTAAACCACAGCATATTGACGTTCTTAATTAACTTCATTATCAGCACTATACAGGAAATCCAATACAAAATATAACTGACTATCTAGTCCTAAGATCTGACGAAGAAAGATTAACTTACAAACTGCAGCAAGCGAACAAAAGGACGTAACAATTCCGCTACCATTACAGGTTCAATTAATATTGTTGAGGCAGACTCCCACCTGCTCGCAGAGACCCGAGATAAGACGGGGCATATAGACAATATTATGATAAATGACACCGGGAATAGGTCCGGTCAAGCTTTATTTATTATCGCTTCACTCACCTGCAATGCATCCTTTAGACAACTACCATATCAAACGAACATAGCATATTCAATCAGAATACACGTATACGTACTATAAAAGCATCTTCATTCTTCCAATTAAATTTATCGATGAAACAATATCAATGTAAGCAATACGCAGTGCAAAACAAACCTCTGTGAATTTGTTTTGTCAGTCGTTCAACCCGTTTTAATAAGCTCTATACTTGGTTACACGTTACATGGAACGAAGATCCTAATTTGTGCCGGAGATGCAACATTGTTGTTTGCGATAAAAATAACAAGAATCTGCCTGTGCGCCAGTGACATGAATCGGCATAGGTTTAAAAAAAAGATCTAGTTACGGTTGTATCACGTGGACAATGTGTGGAGGGCGTCGATAAAAAACATGGCTTCGATTAAACGGACGACGCGCAACACTGACGCGTTCATTCTTGTAATATGACGGAAGGGAAAAATACATTTCAATAAAATAAGTGCTCTTTATATGGTGAAAAGCTATTTGGACGGTCACGAATAACGTTTTAAGAGCGACAAAGTGGCCCTATTCAGATAAAAATTAAGCCACAAAGGGGCGAGACGGCGTCCTCGGAGGTCAAAGTTGTCGGTCCATTAATACAGAGTTAACGGCCAATAACTTAACGGTTTAACGAGAGATATATCGAATAATATTAATTATCAGTACGAGCTTCCGTAGTTCGGTCCATTTTAAATATTGAAATGTTCATTCAAAATGACAGCACGTAAATTACACGGTTTTATAGCTGGAAACACTTTATTTTGATCTGAATGAAAAATGGTACTGATGTTTAAAATTTATCTCTGGCATTGTTTGCTCCTATCAATCTTTATAAAAAATATCCCTAACTGTATCGTATCAGGAAGTATAGCTCTGTAAAATATTATAACGTATAACAGTTACAATTCATTATTTCTAAAAAGAGGTTTAACTTAAATTGTTCAATAAACCAATCACGAAATCAACTTCCCGAAGATCATTATCTTTACCAATTCATCGTGACTTTTACATTAAGTATTGGAGACATTAAAAGAAAATAAAATAATCCAAAGATACATTAAGGTATTCACAGAAGAAAAAGATATTTAAAACATGTAAAACACATTCACAAAATCCTCCAGCACCAATCACAATCTAATCTTATCGCACGCATAATCAGATACGGTCGAATCGCCATCCAAGCCGTTGTATAAAATCCTCGTGATAAACATTAACTTTTTATACCTAGAAAAACATTATTACATTTCGCAAAGGTCATTAAACACGAATTGTGACAGAATAATCGAAATAAGTAACATTACTACGCAGGAGGTCTGAGTCAGCTAAATATACTTGGGTATGAGAAAAAAATATACTGCCGGCTTCACCACCCACATAGAGCTAGAATTGGATTTCTGGCAGGTTCTTATCAATTACTGATTTGTACTAGAACATGTGTTTCTGTCGTTGATTGTTTACGGAAGAGTCTACAGTCTATAGTCTATATTATAGGTCTTGCGACTTTGGTGCTTTTAAAAATGTCCGTAACATTGGCTCATGAAAATTATTCATATTGTGGTGAATTATTAGTAACAGACAAGTTGTTATTTTTGTCCAATTCTAAAAGCCAAGCTACATTGAAATTGACTTGTGGGAAAGGTAATGGTAGAGTTCTAGCGTGATATAATTTATCCAAGTAACAGAAAAGTGAGCCGAGAAATGTCATTTTAATAAAATATAGAATAGGCTCGCATGTGATATATGAGTATACGACCATGATATAAAAGTTAATTTTGTATACACAAACTTTCGCCAAAAATCGGCCCAAGCATTCGAAATTCGCCTAAAAACATTCAATGCTAAACTGAGAAAATCCACATATGTATATTGTTTAGAACGATCGATTCTGGTTTCAAGTGTTTATTGTACATTGCATAACTAAACCTTCTTTACCTCCTGTTTTTTTTTTAATAATCAGATTTCTGTGGCTAAATGAATTGAACACGCTAGTTTCGCCTGTACATTGTCTATAAAAACAATAGTCCATGTAAACATGCTACATCATTTCACATACGTAGTTGACTTTAGATGACTTCTTCGTGAGTGCGGTCAGCTTTGCAAAGCAACGACAAGAACCCTAAGCAAAAAACCAAGCGCAAAACAAAAGCTTTTTTAGTCACATCTAAAGCTGATGAAGTCACGATTATAACATTGAATTGTCAATGTAATCTAACCACATAATGTGAGGTGTCAATAAACGATTTAAGTCGGAGCTGTCTGGAGATTATGTTGGACTTACACTTGTCAATTTATGCAAAATCTTCCATACCATACCAAGGCTAAAATTATGGAAGTATCAACGGGGATTAGCTACGTAAAGACAGCTTAGTTGTATTAAATTTCATGTTTAGATTATATCTGAGGTCAAGTTTTAATCATTTCTTTTTATACTGAAGGTTTTAGAAGCCTTCATGCTGCCCATGTTTAGACTTAGGATATGATTTAAGTTCCTTCTTTTTAGATCAGGTTTTAGTACTCCACATACTATAACGTGCATCTATCTGCAAGACAGGTATGGGTCTGATTGATAAATTAGTTTTTTTTTTAAATCTGAACATGAATGCTGGACGGTAGTAATATGTATGATGGCCGTACATCCCCGGGCGAACTCGTATAAAGACACAGTCTATAGCTATCCATTAATCAATATGATGCTAATATGTAAAGCACGTATTTCGGAAAATAGTACAAACGTAATCAAGAGCTAGGCAACTACTGTTCAATGAATCCAGCTAGTGCCAGCCTATGGGAATACCCAACACGCATAACGATCTAACAGAAACATTCCTATTCAGGTGATAGGGTGAAACGGTACCAAATGCCTTTGCAATCGATCCAACTTGGCTCCGTTCCCAACTCGTAATGAAATTCAGCCAACAACTTTAAAGTTACTCATACTTCGTAGTTAGTCAGGCTTACGATGCTCCACGTCTCACGGCTCGATATGATGACTAATTTCGTCTACGCTTCTCATCTTGTTTAATTTAGAAAGATGCGCCTGATTTGTGTTTGAAGGAGATATCAAATATTGAACTCTCATCGCTTCAAAACAGGTACTTGTTTGAAATAATTTACGGTTTCCTGCCAATTTAAGATTCATTGACAGGTTTGTAATTTCTAAAACTGATATACGATGTATTAACTTATTGTCATATAATATCCATTTCCTTTCCTGCGGATTTATGATAATCTCTTTTAGATTATTAGCATTTGAATTAGTTTCACACAAAGCTGCGAGAAATGGCGGAGGTGACCGTCTGCTCTCCTTGATTTATTGACCACAAAGGTGCGTAGGCGCAGCCCACAGGCAGTTCATACGTACCGCGGAACAATTATTGTAATTAATTAATTCTCCCATTTAAATAACCTTTGTTTGTGAGGCAAACAATACGGATTGCGTGTATTCTTAGACAATTCACCTGAAGAAAAGAAACGCCTTACAAAAGAGCAAGTGTGACTGACACTATAACAATAACGAACGGAAAATTAAACTCGGTCACATCCGGGGAACTATTAACTAAAGGCCGACGATAAGTCAAAGAGGAAAGCAAAAACGCAGTTTATAAAGTTACAAGAAGCGAACAGCACGTCGTCGTCGCGACCTTGAGACGAGAAAACACTTAAACAAAGAGTGATCACGGAGGAGGCTATTGTCTACTGCACACATATGACACGCCGCCGCCTCAGCCGTGAACATGACGGCTGAACGCATTCCTCATCCGACACGGGTTCGGAACGGTACCGTCCCGTCCCTACTCTCCATCCAATGTATTTTGAAAGTCACCTAAGATGAAAATTACTAAACGCTAGCAAACAGTCAATTAGTTACAGAAAAATGCACAAGAGAAATCTGTTCCATTATCGGAGACGAACAAAAAATCTTTGTTACAGTTTGCAGTGACGATAAACGCCGGTCCCTGAGTCGTGCTTGTCTTCGGTTCATTTCGCGCAATGGCCGTGACCTCTTCACCGGGAGATATCAGAGAGTGACCGGCCGCCTATCGCCCCCATGCTCTGTCGCTTTCTTCTGACCCGCTTTTCATAAACAATACTTCGGCTACGTCGTCGTCGACAGCGGCTGCCCGCTCGAGACGCGAGAAAGTGGCCGATAACGTGCGAGAGCCGACGACGCCTGCATCCATTTCACCGATACCCATAACATTCAGTACGCAAAACCTTACATAGCGCCGAAGCATTACTGCGGCTCGAATTCTCGATTGGTCATGGAAAAGCAGTTTCCGATTGCGATCTAGTTTAATTTACCGTGTGAACTGTTTCGCTCGATAAACAACGCGAAATTAAAACTCTAGTTTCCAAAACACACTCAAAAACCGGTACCGTTACATAAGATTTAGAGAACTCTCTAGTAACAATATTTTCTTTTGATTTGCTGCGCTCTAATGGAGACAAATTATGGCGAGGGTCCAGACCCATGGCGCGCTGGTGTGTATTCGTGTGAATGAATTCTCGTTAGGGGAATGACGCGGCAGATGTTTTGTCCGTCGCAGTTAGGGACATCTGGCATTCCAGTCGTGTCGGATTCCGCAAATCAACGAATTCACCGTAAAACCGACAGACTACGTGAACAAAATAGATCTCTAAGTGTTCGTCATGTTAACGCATTCAGCAGAGCGTGGTGATTGAGATGTTTTGGGACAGAGTGACGGATTCTTATTTTATCCACAAGTGGATAACGAGCTACCGGTCGATCAAATGAGGATGCGGAGTAAGAACCACAAAACAATGAAGGTCATAAATCACTGTTTCCTCCGTGTAACGGTTGCATCCTACGGGCAGAAGCTTCGCGGCGGGCAATCCAGCGCACTATCTAAATTGATGGTTTCCGGTGCACATTAGAGCAGAGTCTATCGCGCAGCTGTCTGCCGAGCTACACACTTCATTTGCCGCTGCGCGTGCGCCCGTAGAAAGTGGCGCTTTGTCATCGGCCACACTCGCCCAAAATCGAACAAACAGACGCGTGAAAGGGACACGTTTTGCACGATTCGTTGTGTCAAAGCGAGAGGCCTGAGCCTTGTGCCAGATGAGAACTCTGAAGAACACATTTGGCGTGCATCTAGGCACTATCTAAGCTTCACGTGTTTAATTTTGCACATGGCTCGGATTCTTTAACATGTTTTAAGCTCATCCCAGTTTGATTTTTCAATTACTGATCTTCTGTAATCATCTTTTGACGTTTCCTACAGCTACCGGTCACCGAACCGTGCCGGCACATAAACGTTCGTAATTTCCGGTGATTTGATCATTACGGTTCCGTTGCATCACTCACAAATCAAATAAAACATTTGGATTCCAAGAGCATTCCAGCTTTTATTTACTCGTATCGAGATAACTGGTTGACGACTCCTGAGTTCAATTGCTGCATGTTCAGTCATATAATGTTAATGATTAACCATCAACGCAAAGTTTTTGTTTCGCTATTGGTTTACACCTATTCGACATCATTAATTTCTTGTTATTACACGCGTCCATGTTAGAGCCGCGTAGGTGTTTCGGAATCGGAATACATTTATTTGCGTAGGAGGAAATACGGTAGGTACAAGACCAAAAGATTTGGTTGCAGCCGTTAATTAAACCTGGTGGCGACGCAGAAGATAATAACTATTGTATTCGGTGACAAAAAATCCAAGAACGGAATGAAGACAAGCAGCCGTCACCTATCACGCCACCTCGGCGGCGGTTCCCATTTTAGGCACTTTTAACAACGTTCTCGGAAGTTGTTCTCCATCTATCACTCTACATTTTCCCTGAAGTTTTTCATGTTCCTTTTCTTTTGTCACGGTTATTCTAGTGTGTCGACTGGCAGTCTGGCCACTTTGTTAACAACGACATTCCCACGACATTAGTCACAGAAAAAGGTTAATTAAATCAGAACGTATAATGATCTCCCTCAGGTTATAAGCTCAGGTCGATGAGTCAGCCGCAGCGGTCGTCAGGATAATAATCGGTTAGATCAGTCATCGGTTACATCATTCCCATCACTTACAAAATAGTTTTTGTGCTGAATCTGTCGATGATAAATAAATTGAAGCCAACGAAACAGATGACGATGTAGCAAAAACTGTTTTGTGTTAGAGCACATACCATCAGTAGACAATAGAAGATGAACATTACCTGAAACAAAAGCAGCGAACATTAGATAAATTGAACAACGAAGGGCCGAGAACAATGGCCATATGGAAAGGCCTAAATAAAGGTCAGGGCTATGGCAGGTTCCATTAAATATTCATGGGCGTATTCGCATATTGTATGTATGACAAAGGAAAAAAATTTTTATGCACTTGGTGCATGACACAGGACATGGCACGGCAGCGAGGTGGCATCATAAAATGATACAAAACGATGTGACGTTGAGAAACGTGATTTGCCGGTACAGATTTTTATGATCTCTCTCTGGAGAATTTTTACATTTCCTTATATTTCCATTTTAAAGACGTGTCTTAAAAGCATTTTTATGGATACGAATCTTCAGAATTTTAATGCGTTTTATACGAGTATGAGTAACCAAAAGGTCATTATCCCTTTCACAATTGGTAGCTTTTTGTTTTTTAACTTTCGTTTGCTGTTTTTATTGTTTAATGTAGTAATATTCAAAATTTCTTTGTCTGAGTCTTTGTCTGAGTTTCACCATACCTAGGCTGGTCTCCGATCAGGGGCGGTTCAGTCACGGCACGGTTTATGCAAATGCCTGACCACCCTACAGCTTCGGCCCGCCTGTTCGCCATGCATTCATTAGTCATGGTACTACAGGCAGACACACCCTCAGAAAATATCTCTAAAATTGTTCGTCAATTTATTGATGTTAGGATACGTGATGCCTTCCAGGCGGATGTTAACATTAACGATAAACTATATGGCAATTCATGTTGAAATTTATGGCAAGCAAATGCTGAGACGAATGAATTCACTTCATTTTCATATTGCGCTTTCACCCGTTAGGTGTCACAATATGGACGGTGTTAATATAAATCACAGGCTTCCAATTTAAACTTTCAATTAATCGTAGCAAATATACTTATCGCAAGTAGAATAATTTTATGTCAGTGGCAGCAGGACGTGGGGAGCAGTCGCAGCTAACGACGGCTCCAATTACTCGAGCCGGTGCGCACGCGCACGCTGCCCTTGGACTAGCTGCTTATTTCACACAACATGAAGCAAAACAAACTTACATCTTGCACTCACTTACAGACTTAGAACGGAATTCCATTCCAGTCGAGTTCTGAGCGTCCATTTCATCTAATCCATACACATGACCACGTGCCATCTTGATTGTGACGTATAGGGATGGATTTGGACAAATTCGCCGTACGCAACGGCCGCCATACATTCCTCCGCTTCGGCGGATTGAGCCGTCAGAGGCGGCACTAGATTTACTGGCGCGATACCGAGCGCCTTTCCGCCGAGCTGATAAATAGCCTCTCTAATTATATTTACGCAGCGCCGGCCGACTATCCATAAATCCTCACGAGGAATGCTGGAATAACACCGTTTACGGGCGCCGGCGACGACCATCTCGTTGGATCACTCACCGTTGACACTTGTATTAGGTAGAAATTAGTGAACGAGCAATGAAAGCTGATTCGTTTCGACATTACCACGGTAGATCAATTACTATGTATTTTTAAACTTCCTAAGTATACTAGTCGGAGGACGCGAGCGTGAACGTGTCGCGGGCTAGGTGCCACGGATGGACGCGCTCCGGAAGCGTACAATTAAAGACGAACGAGTATACGTATACACTGGAGGACGTGTCAGTGAACTCTCGCCAAGGTTGTGGGATGGAGTGTAAACATTGAACTTCGGATAGCAAGCGCAACCATCAAAGATTCGCAAACATTGTTGCAAGTCATCAATATTAGAGCATTAGTCCGAGACTCTACGATGACTCGCTTCGATATCCTGATGCATTCATAAGAAGTCCTAGACATAACCGTCAACTGCCGGACGGTGAGAACGTCAATAGCTAGCTTTGTATAAACAAAGCTTTTACCACATAAGGTGCTAAAACTTGGAACACTATCTTTAATCACCTGTATAGAGTATCTTCTAAATACTGCACCTCAGATTCGGAACAGCATGCAATGTTAATTTTATTGTGATGCATCAATAACAAAACGCTAGCACACGCTTCTAAGGAAAAATACGGAAAAGTTGATATCGCCTGAAGAAGGCATTGAAAGAAAGAGAAAGAAAAAATATTTATTCCAGACAGAATACATAATAAATAACATTTTGGTGGTGTCGAAACTCTTCCATACAAGATAATGTAATAAGAGTCATTTAATAGTGTTATTTGAGTATATAAATATGGCAACGATAATGTCCTTCTATACAAGATGATCAAAACTACAACAGGTAGGTAAAAGACGAGAAGGTACACGTGGCCGTCGCGTTGTATCGTCAATTGGAAGGGAGTTAGCATAAATCGCAAGTGTACTGTCGAAAGTACAAATGGCATTTGTACAAAAGGTTTCACACGTTAACAACACATTATAAAAACAATTTTATTATAATTAGCCAATTTTGTTTGTTATTGATGCATCACAATTAACATTGCATGCTGTTACGAATCTGGATCTCAAGTTCATTCAAGCTACGGTGCATGTTCTAAATGCGGAACAAATTGCTTTGTTCTACATGCTTTTTAGGGTTCCGTACCCAAAGGGTAAAAACGGGACCCTATTACTGAGACTTCGCTGTCCGTCCGTCTGTCACCAGGCTGTATCTCAAGAACGGTGATAGCTAGACAGTTGGAATTTTCACAGATGATGTATTTCTGTTGCCGCTATTACAACAAATACAACAATTTGGCAAGTGCGAGTCGGACTCTCTCACGTTAAAACAAAAAAGGTTAAAATATGAAGTCTAATGTTGTATAGCTAATGGTACGGTACCCTTCGTGCGCGAGGCCGACTCGTACTTGGCCGATTTCTGAAATAGATATTTTAGTCTTTATTTAATGTATATTAGACCAATATAACAAATAATTAAGTATCAAGGCTTAAAGTTTAGATCCTCTGAATCAAACCCTATACCTTTTTATGAATAAACAGTGCTAGTAAATTTTAAAGTAGGAATAGGAAGCCTTGAAGCACTGAATTGGTATCTAGACAATCCTATTTACACATGGTTATTGCTAGCTGTTGAGCTTGCAAAGATGTGAACGCCGTCGCTGTCGCATTAACCATACTATACTTGAAAAGTTACAAGCAGTGACTACGTTGCTGCGTAAAAAACTGATCTCCAAAACAGAGATCAGTTTCTGCTTTCTTTGAGTCAAAACAATTGTTTAAGGAAGTCCAGGGACATCCATTTGTACGGGATATCCATACACCATGTCGCCTCTACTTTATATACACAGATTATATTCCCCTGTTTTTTGCTATTAGGTGTTTAGATTCTGGGAGTCCTTCTCTTTAACCGGTGTCCATTACCAATAGAAATGCATAGATGAAGAAACTTCATTTAATACCTCCACTACATATATCGGTGTAGAGTTTAAAACAAACAAATTTCTTACACGACTTGTCTAGTTGGTCTAAAAATAGCTGCAAGCAAAGCGTTCATAAAACAACATTATGCGATGGACCTACAGTAGAAAGTTCATCTAAACAGCTTAGATCTAAAACTCAACAAACACTTATTTGTCAGATGAGATATTTTGTCTCCTGATATTATGGAACAGGAGACAAAATATCTCATCTCCTGCAGTACTGCCACAGTGTAAAAAACGAAGAAAGTAGGAGCCATTCACTAAAACTTTTTCGACACCGCTGGAACCTGAAAAGAGGTCTATGAAGCGGAATTCGCACACTATATTTACGAACTTCATAGGACGTCTAGGACGATTTCATAAGATTAATAAAAAAGACAATTGAATAAAGGTTCACGCTGATGGGGGAATATTCCAAAAACCGATGAAATTAATTTGTTGTGACAAGGTAATTTGGCACTTCTTCATTACCTCCGTATTTTTTTAAATCCAAATAATGATCCTCTGAAGAGGAGTTCACCTTCGGAGTGACCAAAATAATTGAATAATAATTTGCAAAGGCACGCTAATTGGAAATTTACGTTTTGCTCAGGGAGAAGGTTTTATTTTAAATTGCTATGCTATATCAACCTTATTAACTGATGATCACTTCCAGCCAGCCTTCAGCCCTGTGACCCGCAATTAGAGCACAGGTTACCTATCACTGACTAAAAAGGCTAATTTTGTGCACAAAGGGATCCTCTAATAGTATGCCGATGAAAACTCGTAAAGTTTTGCGAAGTAGACCTTCAAGCGATATTTCTTCTCTTCTGGGCTATTTTTATTGCTCTCGTTGCAAACGTGATGAGAGAGTCAACGAGAGCAATAAAAATAGCCCAGAAGAGAAGAAATATCGCTGGAAGGTCTACTTCGCAAAACTTTACGAGTTTTCATCGATACACGTGAAACCTAGTCCCCGTAAAGGGAATATAGACAGTCATTAATGGGTATAGCTAGTAGCTGTCAGACGACTGCTTGCAGTCGTGACTACAACTGCACGCGGTCAGCTGCAGTCGTGTGGAGTCGACACATGCTTTCCAAAAATCATTTTGAGTTTTATGTCAGAAAAAAGTCCTCGATAAGTTTTAACAAAATATATATAGCGCCTTTAAATCTAGCTTTTGTAACTACCGTAACTTGTTCTCATATATACATTAAAGATGTTTTTATTACTTAGTGACTATGCTTGATTTTACTTGATTTTGCTATACTAAACGGAAGATCATATTATGACATCAATCTTCAGATTTGAAAACATATATAGATAATGAATTAGCATTAAAAAATAATTTAAAATAGATCGATGCGCAGAAAAGTGCTTCGAATTCGAAATTAATAAACAGGATACCAAAATAGGTAGAATGACTTCATCAGGTTGGCGACATTAAATTATGCACCGGGCCACAGAATAAATAATAATGACAGCTATGCAAATTCTGTGTCAGAATAGAATTCCACATTTAGGAAAACCCCAAACAATTTCATTAACATTACTTTATGCTTCTTTTGTGATTCACAAAATGTGGCACAACTTCTGAATCACTGACTTATAGTTGGTAATCGAGCTCAGTGGGCCATCGTGTATTCTATACAAGTACACACGCTGCATGTTTTTGCTTACCCCAGTTAGATATTTTCACAGGCAGCAACTATAAAATTAAACGCATTCCAAACGAGCTACGCGAGTTGAGCGATGAGATATAAAACATACGTGTAGTTGACTTGCACCAAGCTCCGACGACATTCCTTCTATCATATTCTAAAATTAGCAAGAGAAACATGATTGATAAGCGTACGATCTCGTGCGTTTACCGAGGGTTGTTAGTCTAAATATACTGTCGATGATAGCCAACAACAAACTCGCTAATAATTGTAAGGAAGAATCTTTATATGGATGTTCAGTTGCATTATCAAAGGATTTGTTATTCTCACACTAAAGCAATCAAAGCAAGAGAAGGCTTTTCGTCATCTCCAAATTAGTCAACGAAAATACATAATGCCGAGAATTACTTGGTCCTGTGTATATCGCATTAAACTCATAATCAGTCATAAGTTGCCGTGCGTGTTCGAACGATTAACAAGTCGCCTGTCGAATCATAATTAGGTGTCTCTAGATGTTAGTAATGCCGCCCATATCCAGCCGGCGAAGGTCGGCAAGACTTTCGCTGCTCTGCGGTCTGCGCGGCCACATTATACGAGCCCAACCCGAGCGTCGGAAAATCTATTCGCCCACGAATGCTCAGCGAATACGAATACCCGATGAGGGCATGCAGCACGACCAGTCGCGCATTAACATACGCCTGATCTGAAGTCAGTACAGGGGCCGTGTTGACATTGGCCGCGTAGCCGTTACATCGGTTTTGTAATCACATCAAAAGCCCGCATTCCAGCGCTGCGCTGGGTTCAATGGAGATTCGATTGTTCTCGGTTTGGTCGCCCACGCGACGAAGTTGTCGCAGACTTGCACAATCAGCTACATGGGCGGCTTATTCGACGGCAGGTGATCATCGGCCCCTGGCTGCGGCCTTGTCCGCGAAGGGCATGACCGTCACCGGCCTGGCACATACTTGGACGCTAGCGGAGCGTGAAATTCGTACGCCATCTGCCTTGATAGCTAAGGGGGTTTTCAACCGCCTTGTCGATTTCGCATACAAACGTCCTACAATTTCGAGGCCGAGAACACAAACCGTCGTACTCACGTTGTTAGAGGCGGCGGCGTAACCTGCACGTGGGAAAAGGAAGAAGCAACGAAGCGGCACATGGCCAAGTGGAAATAGGTGTATGTGCTGTCAGTAGATGAGATAGTCGTGTAAGTGAGGGCGCGAGTGCCTTGGCGGATAGCTTGTCGCGCCGCGCGGCCTCGCTCGCGTGCCGCTGCCTGCATACGGATCGGGTTTCGTTCCGCAAACTTGAGATAACTGCAGTCGCCGCCGCTACCGCCGCTGCATACTTACCGCCGCTTTGAACACCGTTCTAGCCTTATTGTATCCCATTTAAGCTATCGTCGTCTTATTTGAATAGGGAATGCGAGGTTACGTTTGTAGTACGTGTAAAACCATTATGAGTTTCCTGAGCGTTTCGCTAGTTAGTCATAGCGATGTGGCTGGCCAGGAGCGGGTCGGCAGTCTAAAAACGGCGTTCTAATAATCGACACTCGATCTAAAATAGCCGCGTGACAAACGAAACCGAAAGTGATGCGTGATGCAACGGGCCCGAATTTAGCCAGTGCTATCCACCGGTGCATCGGCCCCGGCCAAAGAACGCGAACAAGCCGGCGGCGGCTGCACGGCGTCGCCCGTGCCAAGCCGCTGGCATTTCGCGCTAATGACACGAATAAGATATTAGCGCGGATAGTCCCCAGCCGGCGGCGCCGCCGGCGCCCGTCATCCCACTCACCTACTCAGCCCTACGTAAAATTAACCCACATTAGAATCGCTAGCGACTTGATACCGCTTCGAAGGCACATATGAACGAGAACCGTTAAAGCCTCCACCGCAAGAGGCTCTCGTTAATCCGCCCTACCGTTAGTGAGCGGTGGTATCGATATGCAAATCGTCGACAGCGTTGACCGTCCGTCTGAACCGAACGAAGTGTTCACGATGTGAGCAAGGGCAAGGGGGACGATGTGACACGGGCGGCGGGTGGCGCGGGTCGGAGGTCCGGCCGCATTCCGTCGCCGCACGAAAGTGAAACCGCATCGACGACCGCTCAGCTGTAGAAAGTCCACGATTACATCTCGGCAGCGTCGCGCCGGCGCGGCCGTCGCCGGACGAGCAAAAACTGCTATCTCCACGAGTCTTAGCTCCCGGGAAACGGACCAGCCAGGCAGCCGGCGGCGCCCCGCACGCCGGCGACAGAGAAATTATCAACGACCGATGCTGGCTCTCCACAGCCTTCATTGCAAAAAAATCCTTTTATTACTTCAATTTATTACGTCAAACTTTGTGGACGATGTACAATTTTACCGCAATTATCAGCAGGCCTGCGGCACTTGTCGGTTATTAATTTTAGTACCTATGCGCTTTAATATAAAATGCTTCTCCAATGGAACCGTCGAAATTACCGAACGTTACTTCCACGACTTCGTCATTCGCGTTAAAACTGAGAGAGAACTTGTGCGTCCGGTTTAGAACGACAACTTGGGATCTTATCAGACCTCCGAAAATAGGGAGAGGTCAAGTGAACGTTTTTTTTCTGCCTTTTATGTATACTGAAAGGGTGTGGCTAATATTTTTCGCAGTTCATCAAATTCAATGCTAAAGTGTTTGAATGAGTACCAGACATTGAATAACAAAAAAAAGTATTGCTCATGCGGAATGATTGGCCATTGATGGAAGGTCACTACTATTATTGGCAATGTCAAAATAGTCGACTATTATGAAAAATCGATTCTGTCTACAGTCTGGACAATCTGGACATGCTTGATGCAATGCTAATCAATTATCGTGTTGACGGGTTAGTTGTGTTTACAGAAGTCTAAAGCCGAGTCTTCACCAAACAAGAGTTGGCAACTCTTATGTTTCTAACACGTGTTGTTGATAAAAATTGACAACTTTTGTTTGGTGGATACGTGGCTTTATAAAGACCACTTAAATTCTCAACAGAAAATAGTTTTTTTTATCTGGAAAAATATTACATTATCATATTATTATTACTTTATTATTTGAATTAAGTGTTAACAACTTATTTTTTTTTCAACCGCGCGCGTGCTGTGTCGTCACATTTTAATTGTGCGTATTAATCACGAAATTAAATCATCTCTGGCCATGACCGACCATGAACAGCAATGGAACGCCAACTTAGTCATTAAAAGTTAATTAAATAATTATTACTGAATACTTATCAAAATTTCCACTCACACAGGTTCCCGAAACACAGACAAACACACTAGTTGCGAATAAAAGTACATCCAATAAATACATGTCAAACTAGTTTTTTTTAAAGTGCCGTATCGAAATAAATAACTGTCGAAGTTCAGAAGTACACCCCAAAGTAAAGGTGTCCCTCTGAACTTTGAAGCGCTCGTAGCGTATCGTAGCTGTTCTTAAACGATCAGCAAAGTTAAGCAACGTCCGCCGCGGTCATGAGTTGGATGGGTGACCGCTAGTGACATTACTACTAAGCGCTATCGTGCTTCAGAGGGCACGTAAAGCCGTCGTCGGTCCCGGTTCTTGTCTTAGGATGGCAGTCGTTGTAGCATAATAGTAGGGCATTTTGCGAATGCCCGCCTGACTACCACCCTCAAGTAGAAAATCTGTCGCACCTAACGGTATGTTCCGGCAGCTATCCTTGAGAGCCAGTAATTCTAGGTTAGCCTGAACAACATCTTGGATCACATCATCACTTACAATTTTAAAAGCTGCTCTTGGAAATATACTGTACAGTATTAAGTGAATGCTAAGTGATGACGCGCTATCGCAACGATTGATAAAACAATTCTACGTAGAAACAATTATTCCACTACTAATTATTGCTCTAATTTTCAACTGAGCTAATTGAAACACGTGTCCTATTCACGTTGATATCATTACTTCGTATAGATTGTTTTTAGTTTTGTCTTCTACAACAATACGTTAGAATGCGATCAAACAGTATGAATACTCGTATATATGACCGAAGACTACAGTAAAAAACAAACAAACACAGGCTTAACCTAGAATTATTGGCTCTCAAGGTCTACACAAAGCGATGGATGCTTGGCGATAGATTTAACTTTTTAGACTACTGTAGAGTAAGATTGTTAGTGTTGGCTGGGGTGTATTCTATTATTTTATCCCTATCGTGATAATGCGGGAAGGGCAGAATAATCTTATTTTGCATAAGATAGTTACAACACAACCTACCTGGGGCCTAAATGTCTAACAAAATGATAATTCATGAACCTATTTTTTACATAACTTCGTCATTTTCTTTTCAAAACGATGCCTATTGTGGAGTACGAATTTCAAAATGAAGATCATTTTCATTATCATAATAGGGCAAGAGCCCATGATCCCAGGACCTAAGTTATTTTTTAAATTGAAAGTTTGTCAGCGCACGCTCTCTACATAGATAAGAACAATGGACTTTTATTGGGTTACCGTGGCTTTGGCAGCTAAACGGCACTATAGGTGTGTATATAGACATCCAGCGGAGGTAGCGGGCTTGACTCCCGTCCGTAACAAAAACATCTTCAATACTTGGTAAATGTACTAATTACTATACAATACATGCGCAGTAGAAATAACAACCGCAGTGAGCGATTGCGATAGACCTATGTCGCCATCTCACTCGCACCCACCTATGTATATACTAACATGTACATAATAGCTTTTATAAAATAACGAATCGCGAAAACCTAAGACAACATTACGAAGTTCTGGGGTTCAGGTTCACGGACTCTTAGAATATAAGAATTAGACATTATGTCTCACGTACCTAGGAATACTTCTAAGCTCGACACCTACTTAATGTTTCACCATTGCATTATCCATATTCTAGTGTCTAATATAATAACTCAGAGACGTGTTGCTAATGAGACGTTTGCAAGCCATACAAAGCGATTCGAATGAGGTAATTAAGATCAATTACCTACTTGCACAGCCACATATTAAGTCTAAAATACTAATTTTCAACTGAGCTAATTGAAACACGTGTCCTATTCACGTTGATATCATTACTTCGTATAGATTGTTTTTAGTTTTGTCTTCTACAACAATACGTTAGAATGCGATCAAACAGTATGAATACTCGTATATATGACCGAAGACTACAGTAAAAAACAAACAAACACAGGCTTAACCTAGAATTATTGGCTCTCAAGGTCTACACAAAGCGATGGATGCTTGGCGATAGATTTAACTTTTTAGACTACTGTAGAGTAAGATTGTTAGTGTTGGCTGGGGTGTATTCTATTATTTTATCCCTATCGTGATAATGCGGGAAGGGCAGAATAATCTTATTTTGCATAAGATAGTTACAACACAACCTACCTGGGGCCTAAATGTCTAACAAAATGATAATTCATGAACCTATTTTTTACATAACTTCGTCATTTTCTTTTCAAAACGATGCCTATTGTGGAGTACGAATTTCAAAATGAAGATCATTTTCATTATCATAATAGGGCAAGAGCCCATGATCCCAGGACCTAAGTTATTTTTTAAATTGAAAGTTTGTCAGCGCACGCTCTCTACATAGATAAGAACAATGGACTTTTATTGGGTTACCGTGGCTTTGGCAGCTAAACGGCACTATAGGTGTGTATATAGACATCCAGCGGAGGTAGCGGGCTTGACTCCCGTCCGTAACAAAAACATCTTCAATACTTGGTAAATGTACTAATTACTATACAATACATGCGCAGTAGAAATAACAACCGCAGTGAGCGATTGCGATAGACCTATGTCGCCATCTCACTCGCACCCACCTATGTATATACTAACATGTACATAATAGCTTTTATAAAATAACGAATCGCGAAAACCTAAGACAACATTACGAAGTTCTGGGGTTCAGGTTCACGGACTCTTAGAATATAAGAATTAGACATTATGTCTCACGTACCTAGGAATACTTCTAAGCTCGACACCTACTTAATGTTTCACCATTGCATTATCCATATTCTAGTGTCTAATATAATAACTCAGAGACGTGTTGCTAATGAGACGTTTGCAAGCCATACAAAGCGATTCGAATGAGGTAATTAAGATCAATTACCTACTTGCACAGCCACATATTAAGTCTAAAATAGCATTTATTGCTATCTACCTCACAATTACTAGCTGCAGAAACAGAGTGACGTAACGACAAAAGTATGTAATATGTATATTTTGCATGTTTTCTTCGGATAATTTTAGTCCATTACCGACTTGGCGCGGTTGCAATACGAGTTTTTCATACATGGCCCGCAACAGTTGGCTACGAGAAGTTATCATGTATACGTAAACTTGCAATAGACGTTCTGGTTCTTGAAAAGGTAAACAAGATCGGGTTGGTTGTTTCTGAGAGTTCTCCAGCACTAGCGGTGATGGTCTTGCTAATGGGGGCCGAAAGTAAGCTTGAAACGGTTTGCGGAAATGTAAAACGGTCTCCGGTCGTACTAAGACTGTGTAAGGGGAAATGGTCGTTTCACAATGTCAGAAACGAGTCGGAGCCGCTCAGAACCGGTTCCGGCTTCGAAGAGGGAGCGAAAGAAAAATAGCAACGAACAAACTCAAAAAAATGCTATTCGTTCAAGTTGAACAATTCGAACTCCACGCCCCACAGTGGATTTACAACCCTAGGGACTTATCGTCTACTTCGAATAGTATTAGAAATCTTCATTTTGAAATTCGAACTCTATAAGGGGCACCGTTTTCAAATGTCAAAATTATGTCAAATTAGGTTCATCTCAATTACCATAACACGTGTCAAAATACTGGCAACTTATTTGGCTCAACAAATAAGCATTGCAATTCAACGGGGCAATAATGCCGGCATGCTTGGCACGCTGCCAACTGGTAGTGGGCTGGAGCATTTAGACTGCATGTGAGTCTGCAATGGCTTGTAGGTTGTCTAAATGCTTTCATTGTGACAGCTGTAGTGTTGTATAATTATATAGTTCGTAGTATTTGGGCATACCGACGGAAAAAAGAAAACCGTTCTAGTTAAACAATAAGTCCCCTGTTCGCTCACGAAGGCGCACCCCTATTAATTATTGATGCGCATTAGGTCCCGTTTGTTCACTACGTCTAAATGTGGGTGTAAATGCTAATGGTACATACGGTAAAATAATAAAATCTAAAACACGATCGCTTGGGTAGACAATAGTAGTTGCAACAAAGGGGTGCGCCTTCGTGAATCGAATGGACTGTACGTAGCTACAGTAAAATTTCCCGTAGAAAAGTCCTTAGAAATTAATCCTGCTCGGTAAAAACATTCTTGTAATGATTCGTAATGGTATTATAGTTTACAAACAAAGATACGTCTAGTTGCAATTAAAATTTATCGTTTCAATAAAAATTTACAAAGTATACATACCTATTATAGTTTATTGAACAATGACAATATAATAATAAGGTACATTATTTTTGTTTTATATACAGACAATGGATTTGTTACAAATACATATATCAGGTAAGTATTTATTATCTTCGACCAACAGCGAATGGCCTCTAAACAGCTGTTTTCTTTAAACACATTCCCCAAGACTTATCTTCAATATACCAGTATCAATACCGGTAGGTACCTTTGTATGTAAACGTACACCTCTTGTCAGGAACACTATCTGTAACCTAAAGTACTTACCTATACCGTAAGTATAGGTACTTACTTTAGGTATTATTATACCTAAAGTATTGTTTTCAAAAAAGTGAGTTCTCGTTTTTAGCCGACTTAAAAAAAAGGAGGAGATTCACAATTCGTCAGTATTTTTTTTTGTTTTTTTTTTTTATGTTTGTTACCTCAGAACTCTTGACTGGGTGAACCGATTTTGAAAATTCCTTTTTTATTTGAAAGCTGATGCTTGTCGTTTGGTCCCATTTTAAATTTTATCAAAATCGGTCCAGCTGTTTTTGAGTTACACTCCAATAACTGAAAAATGTTCACCTATGTTGATGATATAGTCGTTGACAGTGAATGACAATCGATCCCGTATGTAGCAAGGGTCACAAAAAGAGTGAAATTTTTTTTTTTACCATAAAATGGAACCGCGCATGGCACAGACTTCGACAAGTTATTTCACACTTTTGGCTGTTGAAGTCGGTTTCATTTTATTAGGCAAAGTACCTAAGTATTTAAAATTACAGCACATAAAGTTAACTCGAAGTTCATATTGTCCTCGAATTTGAAGAGCTAAGACCTACTAATTATTAAAATAAAGTCTAACGTAACTTCATTTACGCTTTGCGTATTATTTTATTATAATTTATACACAAAAAAGTGCTTAAATACTATTAAGCAATTATAATTAATTCTAAATTAAATCATCATTTTACTCCACTAAACTCTTATCTGGGGCACATGAATCAAGATAAATACAAAGGAGATAAACACATTGCTGCCTGGTTGCGCATATACAGGGTTATATGAAAAATGCTAACAACCTCTTATGGTTGACATTCTGTTAAGGTGGGAAAAACTTAACGTTTTTTTTATTTTGTTGCTCACTTTGGTACTTATCAGGTTTTTATTTAACAAGGGTTACCCTTGCTACTTGCAATCTAAAAAGAGTGAAAAACATTTTTTGGTAAAAAAATGTTAGCCACAACCAAGACAACAAGTTGTCTTGGTTGGGAGAAGAGTGAAAAAAAAAAATGAAGTAAAATATGGAACCGACTTCAACATTGAAGTGTGAAATAACTTGTTGAACCTATTACCTATTATCACAATATTGTGAGAATGGTACCGACTTCAACAAGTTATTTCACACTTTTGAGTGTTGAAATCGGTGCAATTTTTTTTTTCACTCCTCTCTTAACCACTTAACAATGTTGATGGCTATCAACAAGAGTTGTAATTACTATGTCATCCTAGTATAGGCATATTGGCAAATACTTTTTTCTGTTAGATAATTGAGTGTAACCTAATAAGTACTAAACCAATTTTGAAGAAATTTAAATGGGATCAACACAGAGGTATACTCCATGCAACAAAAATGAATGAATTATCCAATAAAAAGTTATTCATGAAAGTGTCTGAAAAAATACATTTTTTCACCACAACATGGGATCTTTTAGAGTTTATTAAGATGAGAAAAAAAATATATATATGTCTCGTATTTTGTTTTATTTTTTTAATTCATGGCCCCTAAAAGTTTTAGACCATTTTTAAGGGTGTATTGCAAAATCTTACCTAATAAGGAATCTGGATGCACTTACCATGACCTAAATTGCTGATACACTAACCCTTAGCACATGATGGTAAGATGTGATGTGCTTGGCAATGATGTTCAAGCTTACCTAGAATTACTGGCTCTCAAGGACAGCTGCCAGAATACACCGTTAGGTGCTTGACCATATATTTTTTACTTGAGAGTGGTAGCTAATCAGACACGCATTCCCAAAATACCCTTCCACCGCCCTATACCCACTGCCATTCTAAAACAGCCAGGACTAAAAGCTCAACATATTCTTCGAAGCACGGATGTGCTCAGTAGTAAACCCCACCCATCCAAGTCATGACTGCAGTGGATGTTGCTAAAGGTAAGCTCAGGTATGAGCACTTAAAATTACCTACTAAATATTGAAATCCTTTTTTATTATAATTTTGTATCTGTGATCAAATCCAACAAACAGTAATTAATGCTTTAATGGGCTGTTGCAGTACTGCTTACAATACGGTGCCCTTATAGAGTGAGGCACGTCTAGCACTTTGCCAGTTTTTAGTAATATATAAACACTATTCAATTAATTTCTTATTTACCTTGTTTGATTGTAAAGAATGATTTAACCTGATTTATGCAACAAAATGTGTTGTCACCATAGGTATCTCAAAATTCTTTCCAAGACTTCAAATTGGTTGCAGACCAGTTAGCTTAGATATGCAGTTACATGCATTAAGATGCAAACTTTTGATACTTTTAAAACTGTGCCATCAAGTTTCATAATAATGTACAAACATTTATGTTTCATAATAACTATAAAAGTGCTGCTTATTAGTGTTAAGATTTTTTATAAAATAAAATATACTTACCCATTCTTTAGTACTATTATGTAGTTATGCAGGTAAGTAGTGTATTTCACAATACCTAGTAAAAAAAATGGATTGTATGTAATATTTGAACTATAATCTAGATAATATATCTTGAGAGCTAGAGTGAATAGATTTCTAGACTGACATGAGTTACGATCCTGGCACACCATCTTTTTACAAAAATCAAGTATGTAAGTGCTTTAAAATAAATTAAAATATGTTATATAAAAGCTATAGTATTTTAGAATTTTGAATCAACCCACCAAAATGTTGTGTCAAAGTACCAAACACCCTGTATTTTGTACAGTATACAGTAACTACTACTCTCTAGGTATATTCTGTTATGTCTACTTATCTTAGTCATTGTTAAACTATACTAGTTCATAGTTGGTGCAGTAATAATAGCAGTCTCACATTCCATGCACAAACTTCCATGAATGATTTTAATAAATTGATTGTGTTTGATTAATTTTGGTAGAGCTATTAATTATTTCAGATGGCATTTGATACTAATATATCATACCTACAATATTAAAAAATCACTATGATTATAGGGCATAATGTTATCAATAGATATGTTATGTTGAGGAAATTTGTGAACAACACACCTCACTCCGTACTCATGATGCGAAAATAGCTCTTGTCTGTTCTTATCAACACATACACACTCATCAGTCAATGATAAGAATGAATGCTGATAGCTATACTCAAGCCATTACATACTACACTCAGGTGGGTAATAATGTTAGAAAGAATATTCATGTTAGATATTAACCATTTTCATTTTGAGTATTAGGATGTTATTAAGGAGATATAATGAAAATATCTATCAGTGTTGTTAGAAGGTAGGTAGCTGTATAAAGACACATTTACAGTCATAATCACAAAGGAGACATGACCATGAAAGATTTCAATAAAATATTTAATAGGTAGCTATAAAACAAACAATACATATGTACAAAAGTTATTCCCAGATATAATGAATATCTCACATCAATCTTAGTAACATTCATGTTTTATTGTGGAATTTATACAGCTTTACTGAGGTTTCTGTTGTGTTATGTGACTAAAGTTACAATCCCTGACATTTCCACAGTGCAATATAAAATACCTTTGATTACTAACTACTTAGACTGACCTAACCTTTGACATGATCAGAGATATTCAGAACCATACACTTAAGGTCAAGGACCTTTAGAAAAACTTATCAAGGCCCATCGACTTTTGTTTTGACAGTTAACATGTGATTACCTACTGACCTTGCAAACGGTGTCTGCTCGACGTGGTACACCGAGGAGATTGGCTCCGAGCGCATGATGCTGCGGAGCCTCTCCTCGGGCAGCTCCAACAGCCCGTCGCTCGCCGTTTTGATGTCCGCCTTGTTTATGCCACTCAACACACTCATTTTTAACGTGTAAGACGACTAACGACCGAGTCGAAAAGACGGTTATAACTTCAAAAGTCAAGCACTAAACGATTCACAGTAGTCCTTACGATCAAAATTACACTTATTCGTACAAAAAGGGGCATCAATTAGACCACATGAAACATTTTAATGCCTCCGCTTTTTTCAAAAGGCAACAGAGTGTTCTCCCATATCGTTGCGAGAAGAGACAGCAATCACACAAAACGCTTCACTTGCTCCACAAAATAGTAAAACAAACAGTTATCACTTCATCATTGGTCGAAATGAAAAGTAATATTATGTTTGAATTGAACACACTCGTTTCGAAAAACTTATAAATTGACAAGCGCGGCGGGACAGCTGCGCATCGACGAGTCGACCGCACTTCGCCGTACACGTTTCTGCCGTTGATCGCGACGCGACGGCTAGGCAGCGATACCGTGCCATTCAAATTCCAAGTCGGACGAATGTCGTTGTTCCGACGGTTTAAGTTCGAAAGTTGCTCAGCAAGGTCAACCATGAATAACTTAGGTGTTTTAAAGTCTTACCAAAGATGGCGCTTGTTATAACAGTGACAGCTTAAGCAAAACAAGTTTTATATATTTTTGCCAGATGGCGCTTATGAAAGAAACTTTGCTTATTAGGGTCCCTCACAGGTTCCGTGCTAGAAAACGGGGCCCTATTACCATGTTCGTTCTTCATCGCCCCGATCATTGTCAATTAATTGGCTTGACTAGGTTTCTTTTGTACGTTTATAGATAGCGGATTCAATATTAACAGTATAATATTTTGTTATGAGTGGTTGACGGATTCCCTAACAAATATATGTATACAAAATAAAAAATATTCAACGAAAGTCATTCGTATATTACATACTGGTTTTTCTTTAATTGCAAAGGGCTTATTTTTATTTTTTTATATCAAATTCAGATGAACATTAACACTTTATCATGCATGAGTAATCTCGCAGTACTTATTTTACGGGATATAATATACTACAGATTTAGTGAGTTATAGTTGATTCAATACGGATTTACATAACACTTATGCCTCTTACACTAGTACTTAAGTAACATGTTATAGAAAAATAACGTTACGTTAGGTAGGTACTTAAAACAGACATAAAGCCTACTACAGATATACAGCTTAAGGGCAAGACAGTAGTCAAAATAATTTCTAATTCGGGCGGAGCTAAAAGAAATAGGCGTTAACTTTCAACTCATAAAAATATTCAGTCGCACGGCGGCACTAGTCGCCGTACCACGGATAGCATCGCTAAAATTGTAGAGTTTCGTGCGCTATTAGAAGCGGCAGAACAGAAGTGTACATAACAACATTTTATCTGCAGTTACTGCGAACCTATACGGTAAAAAATATCATCGCTTGTAAGTATAGAGATATTTAATAGACTAAGCGAAGCGTGGTCTCGGTGGAGGTCTGAGCAGTGTATATTTCTCAGTCATTATCTCGATTGCCTGATCCGATCTTCTTGAAATTTTGTTAGAAAGGTGCCTATCTTCCATATCAACATAATTTGTAAGTAAAAGTTTTAATTGTTTGGTGGTTAGTAGAGATTATGAGATCCATTTTAAAAACAAAAATGGAACAGACTTATGTTCCTGATAAGTGTGAAATTACTTGTCAAAGTTGGTACCGTGTTAGTTCAAAAGTCAGTATTGTGCTCAAAAAAGTAGTTCGATTTCATGAAGCGGTACGAAAGCGGTATGAAAGAAGACATTCAACCAACCACCGGGTTGGTGCGGATAACGTCCTGGAGCATATTTGTGCCTGTAGGACTTACATTGTACCTACACATGTGTTTTGTTGTTCTTATTCATAGTTCTATGTATACATTATGTGTTCCTTACTGCTCCAACATGTTAAACGTTTTTTGAAATAAAATTATTATTATTATTTTTTTTTTTTATGCCTGATTTAGCCTTTGACCACTATCTCACCTGATGGTAAGTGATGATGTGGTCGAAGATGTTGTTCAGACTAACCTAGAATTACTGGCTCTCAGCTCTCTCATTATTCATTATTATTATTATGTATGATAACGCTCATGTAGAAAAAGCGAAAAAAGTGTGTCAGTGTTTTGGTAAGCAGAAAGAATTGTGTAGACTGAAGAGAAAATGGTGAGAATGTGTATTTAATTTTAAATAACCTTGTTTACAAAAAACTGTCAAATAATTTCTGTTTTGGCTTACTGTAATATACTTACCAACTCTAAAACAGAAACTTACAATTTTACCTTATCATATTTCTATAAATCTATAGGTGAATAAATGTAATGTATAGGTATAATTTCAGTTATAGAAAGTCATTATGCAATTTTAAAGTTTATTTACGAGATTTATAACTCACTGAAATCAAGAACTCGTTCACAGTTTGTGTTACTACAAGACGTTAATGGAGCACTTTATACTTTCGTTTATTCCCCATTGTATTACAAATCTAAAAAAAAATACAATTACGTTTCTTATGTAACCATAACTTTTTAATTATTTGTTATGTACTTATATGCTAACAAGTTTATCAGGCAGTGTGTCATTTATTTTTATGCAGTATGAAATAACATAGCTACAAATAATAATATAATAAAAGTTCAAAATGTTTATAGAAGTATTATCCCAATGCAATGCTCAATACAAAAGATAACCTTAATGAAACCACCATATAAGATTCACCCTACCGCTACTAAAAGTGCTACAGGCAGAATCGCACCAAGTTTCTGAGTCACATTGGTTAAAGAACCCCACTCGTAGGTGCTTCGGTTATCGCGGCCATTCATCATGGAGACATTGGAGATTTGGAAATTGGATTTTGACATTTGGAAATACGGAAAATACTCCCAACTTCTCAGCCTTCGGCCTTGCAAGTTCCTGCTCGGCTTAGACTGCACCCTCACCTTGCACTCGCCCTTCGAACTCACGCACCATCCGTGCTCTAAATGCAATATGATAAATAAGAAGAGCAAAATGGCAAATCCAGAATGATGTAATTCAAGATAGCCACCATAACGTACTCCGACCACACTGAAGCTCAACCTTACTTCAGCGGGATCGCACTTCAGCACTTTGTATGAATTCTGCTATTTTGGATTTTTGTTGCGTGTCATTTGAGTGCTCTCTCGATTCCCTATGACATTTGTTCAAAACTTCTTTACTTATCTGTAACTGTTTACGAGATACGTCATCTATCTTCACTTGGCAGACGTCATTTTATGATTTCCCATTATTTCTATATCATGAAAATCACTTTGTTATTTTCGGTTTAGAATACTTTCTTTCCCCATGACTCCTTCCCATTGAACAATTTAAGCCAATGGTTTCAAAACATCTATGTATGGCGGCCATCTTGAAAAATTACATCATAAGAAATAATTTCTTAATTCCGAATAACGACGCTCTAAGCAACCCTATCTGGGTTGCTCAGGGCGTTTATTTTCAGCCGGATCAGGGCATCTTGAATTTTGCCTGCCATCTTGAATCCGTCATTTCGGTTTTTGACAAGTCTCATTCGACTGTTGCCATTAAAAGTTATACGGGAAGAATCGTACCGGGGTTCTTAGTCACTTTTTCTAAGGAACCCCACTTATTATAATAATAATTATAATAAAAAAAAATTTAAGCAAAAAAATGGAACCGACTTCAACACCCAAAAGTGTGAAATAACTTGTTAAAGTCGGTACCATGACAGTTAAAAAGTACCTAATATCACAAAACTTTGCGTATGGTACCGACTTCGACAAGTTATTTCACACTTTGGGGTGTTGAAGTTGGTTCCATTTTTTTGCTTAAATTTTTTTTTCACACTTTTTAGTGACCCTTGCCACCTTACTACCTACCTACCACTTACGGGATCGATTATCATTCATTTTTAACAACTATATCATCAAGATAGGTAAATATTTTTCAGGTATTTTAGAGTAACTCAAAAACGGCTTGACCGATTATGATGAAATATAAAATGGGACCAAACGACAAACATCACCTTTGAAACAATCTACAGAATTATTGATAACATCTACAGAAGTTACGGTTCAAAAGTTACGGGCACATGTCTTTATAGGTAGGACGAAAGAAGAGAGTAACACAAATTTCAATCCGACTAACTACCTACTAAGTAACTATTAAAGTCAAAGTTATAATAAATATATAACTTCCCTTTATTTGAATGATTGAATATCTAAATTCCTAGAAAGTAGTTGGTCGTCTCGGAAAGTGTGTTAAGTGCATTAGAAATTAGTTCTCGTTTAATTGTACAGTAGCTTATAAATAACAAAATGAAATATTTTACTAAGAATTAAAAATCTAGATACCTACTAAAATAGAAATTAACAATGCCGTGTCTGAACTTTAATAAACTCGTTGTTAGAAAGATTTTATAAATCAATATAAAGAAAAGTACTTATCCAATATTTTTTTTACTTGAGTTTCAATAATTTATGACTTGCAAATTAACGTATGGTAAAAAAAATATTGTACATTTCGTAAAATAAATGCACAAAAATGATGGCGTAACGAACGGCACAGATCCCACGTCCAAACGGCCCGAGCGCTGCGGGCAGACTGATTTTCGTTGAGATTTCTTCTCGCGATCACGCAATTTTGTGCCAAAAATTCATAAAAATGTTTTCAACACAAGTTGTTAAGTAGTTCATTAGAGTATAGTATTACCTATTTTTTAAAGAAAGAAACGTTGCGATTACATCAATAATGCCTCTTAAATTAATAAAAAACAGTCTAAAAAGGGTCGCCGATTACAATTTATTACAGAAGAACTAATAATTTTTGGTAAAAACTAATCAACTAATTCACTCAATAAAGAATTAAATAATATGATATATTTTTTTCGCACTTTTTGAACGAATAGTTTCGGTAAAAGAAGATTCCAAAAGTGCGCGTTTCACTACGGTGATCACCTTAAATAGGTACAGTCTACGAGTATATTTGGCGTCAGAGGCAGCATATAAGCCTGTGGGCTTGTTAAATAAAATAATGTGACTAACTTATATAATAAAAAAATGAGGATAGTGAGCAAACGATTAACAAAATATTATAAAGTAGTACTAGTTTATGTCCACGCCTTCTCCCACATAGTTTTAGTTTGACGTTTACTATATATTATTCTATTCCCATTTCTAATAAATTACGTCCATATAGTATCTATCTATATACAGTTTCTGTAGGTACATTCACCTCTACTTTCATCTTAACTTTTATTTTTTTTTAGTAGGTGGCAATTAATAAATACTTCATATTATATAAATTACAGGGCGAGAGATCCACGCCTTAAATTTTTTAAGTTTTAAAATTTTGGTGTAACCTTTATGCTATTGTAGCTTAAAAATATGTCACACTTATGTCGCACAAGGCAAAAACGACAGCTTAACCCAGTTACGGCCATTGCCCAGGTAAGTGAAGTAGGAGGTAGTAGAGACGAACTCCGCCAGAAAAAACGTTGGTACAGAACCTTTGGCGTGAGGGTCCGACTCACACTTTTTAATAAAGTTGTGTTACGTAAGTAATTATTTAATTTAATAGTAACGCACAGACTCAATTATCGCCTTACCTGTAAATCACACACCTATTTATGTTGAGTTATTTTCATGAATAAATAGAAATAATTCGTCGGATCCGCCCACGGATTTATCTGCGTTTACCCAATCAAAAATCCGAAATAAAATCCGTTCAAGAGTTAATATAGTGTTAAGAAATACACAGCTCACTTAAGAATGTATAAGTACATTAAATAATAGTAGGTTTCGACCAAGGCTTTGCCCGCATGATATATGGATATATATCGCAGGTATTGGGGTGTAGAATTTATTTCAATACAATGCGATTCACGATTCTTGAATGCCTTCGTGCGCTATCTGTGGAAAAATAATTAATTCACTCTCACCTAAAAAAACTTCTAGTTTGTACTTAACAACGCCAGCTGACCACGCAGTTATATAACATTGAGATAGATGGCGTTAATATTAGTCCAGAATTTTTTACAGTAATTATAGTATTGAATCCATACATGAAATGAGATGATAGTACTAGCAGTGAACGTATAATAATACTTTATTAGTATTATTATATATTCTATGGTATTAGCTAAGTACTTATTTAAAAAATATAATCGTTGCGATTGCTTCAAGTATGCCTCCATAAATAAAAACAGTCTAAAAAGGGTACAATTCATCACAGAAGAACGACTTAATTATTTTTTTTTTTTTTTTTTAGGGAGGACATAGATGCTGGCTACCGCCTGTGCGGTCGTCCAGCTCCACCGGGTTTTGGGCGAGGGCCTGGCCCTACAATAGCCCGGGAGGGAGAAGTGCCGAAGGCACTTCTCCCGAGACGGGCGTAGAAGGCGAAAAGCGCTTTCTACCTCCGTCTCCTGCGGACGCCGAAAACGTACCGCTATTATAGGAGGGGTTGACAGCGAGCTCAAGGGCACCACTGCGGTTCGGACCTCGGCTTGTCTCGCTGTCGAGAGACATGGGGGGGATCGGAGCAAAATGCCTCTGTGCAACTGCAGTGTTGCACAATTGGGCCCTACTGAATAATACTCTTTGACTATTTGGAGAGCAATTTATCGTGACCTTGTTTTTGCCTCGAGCTCGCCGGCGAGCTCGGTGTTTGATTGTGTGACCTCTGATTACCTCACACCTGGGGATTTTACCTCGACGACTTGCGGATAACGCTAAAGCTGCCAACGTAATGGCTGCGATGGGGTCATCCGGGTCGTCTAATACCTGCCGTGGTCGGCGACGGGGGGGTTTAAAAAATGGGATAGAAGAGGCAGTCGAGTAGTTCGATGCCTGGACAACCAATGGGTTCGGGTGGTGGGGCGCTCGATCAAAGTATCGGCGGGCGCAGTCCTTATTGAACTGCGCTAGAGAGGGAAGGTTTAAGTCGCAATGCAACTCGGTGTTCCGGATATACCACGGAGCGCCGGTTGCACTACGAAGAAAACGGTTTTGAATGACTTGAAGCTTATGGAGATGGGCCTCACTAGCATGACTAAACACTACTGATGCGTAAGTCATGATGGGGCGGATGCAGGCAGTGTAAAGTGTCTTCTTATTTCTAAGAGACATTTTACTCTCTTTGCGAATCAGGGGACCAAGGCGACCCATTACAAAGGCCGCTCTGTTACGGACGGTTGTTATATGATCGCTAAAGGTGAGATTCCGATCAAGGGTGACTCCGAGATATTTTGTTTTACTAACCCAGGGGATGGGTTGGTCGAACAAAGTTATAGGTTGCGGGTAACGGGGGCGGCCCTTCTCAGTAAAGTACATAGCTGCACTTTTAACTGGGTTGACCGCGATGCGCCATTTACGGAACCAGTCACCGATCTCGGTGATGGCCCGTTGGAGGGCGGGAATGGACTTTCTACTGATATGCCACCCAGTGGTATAAATAGCGGTATCATCCGCGTATTGGGCTAATAGGACGTTAGGCTGAGAGCGTGGGATGTCGCTGGTATACAGCGCGAAAAGAATGGGTGATAGCACGGAGCCCTGAGGGACTCCGGCTCTGACTGGGTGGGGGGAGGAGAGGGTGCCTTCCACGCGATAGCGAAAGCTTCTGGCTTTAAGGAAGTCTTGTAGGATGAGCACAAGACGTTCTGGCACGCCAAATTGGTATAGCTTGTAAATCAAGCCATTGTGCCAGACTTTGTCAAAAGCTTTCGCTACGTCGAGGAAGACTGCTAGCGTTGTCTGGGGTTTGGGGTACTTGTTAAAGCCCTCAATGATGTGCTCCGTGAGGCGGTGCACCTGTTGGACGCATGAGTGTCCGGGTCTGAAGCCAAACTGCTCATCTGGGATAAGGTGGTGTTCCTTAGCATGGGACTGGAGACGGTTTGCAAGTAACCGCTCGTAAAGTTTGCCTAAGGCACTGAGGAGGCTGATGGGGCGGTAACTGGTGGGGTCAGATGAGCTTTTGCCTGGTTTGTGAATGCCAATGACATTTGCACATTTCCAGGTGTCTGGGAATAAGCAGTGGCTCATAGCAGCATTGAAGATGCTGACTAGGAGATGGATGAGAGGAGGAGAGAGGGTTTTAAGAACCCTGTTGGAGATGCCATCGGCACCGGGGGATTTGCGCGGTCGGAGGGCCTTGATCAGTCTCGCCACCTCAGCGTAAGTCGCTAAGGTGATTGGTGGGAGTTCAGAGGTGACCACAGAGCTTTTACGTTCGACTTCAGCATCCACCGAATCGAGGTGAGCTTGGTCAACGTGATCTACGTTAGGGGAACACTGAGCCTCTAGGCTATCAGCTAGGCACTCAGCTTTGTCTTCGTCAAAGAACGCTGGGACTAGTGGGACTGGTCTGTATAAGGGAGGCATGTCGTTGTAGTTACTTCCTTTCATACCTCGCGCCAAGTCCCAATAAGCCTGGTGGCTTGGCACGAGGTTTGAAAGTTTGTCACCCCATTGTTGATCACGCAACTCAGACATGCGACTTTGAACCATGCGTTCAAAGTGGCGTTTCTTAGTTTTGTTCTCTTTACTGGGGTAAGAGTCGTAATGTCGGGTCACTGCTTTACTTTCCGTCACTAATCGTCTCACATCCGCTGGAATGACAAGGCGCCGGTCGTCCGGCACCATGACCTCCTTTGCGGATGCACCTACTACGGTGGAGAGGTGATTAGTGAACGAATCGATCGCAAGGGTTACGTCATCTTTAGTCAGGATGTCGTCAGGGATCTTGTCAAGGTCCGGTGAACTGATAGCTTTTAGGGCAACGCCTAATTGCTTCCAGTTCACTATCGTCTTAGTGGGGCGGGGGAGGTCTGTTGTTGGGTCGGGACCTAGTCGCAGTATAATGGGTCGGTGGTCAGAGTGAAGCTCGTGAACCACTTCTATGGAGCGTAACTGGAGTGTTACGCCTCTGAGTAGTGCCATGTCAAGCAAGTCAGGTCGAAAGTCTTCCGTATGAGGGTAGTGAGTGGGCTCAGTGGGCGCAATTATGTCAAAATTAAGTTCTGCGACTAGTTTTTCAAGTGCAATGCCTCTGGGATTGTTGACGTTACAATTCCATAGGATGTGCTTACTATTGAAGTCGCCAATCAGAAGGACGGCGCTTCCTAATGAGAACAATGCTTCTAAGTCAGCTCGGACGATCGGCTTTTGACAAGCTTGGTAACAGGACGCTATGACTATAGGTTGATGACCAGTCATAGCTAGGAGGCAACAAGATGCTTCCATATTAACAAGAGTCGGGGTAGGTAGGGGGATGCAGTGCAGGGACCTTTTGTAATAGATAAGAGTGCCTCCCCCACAGGAGTTCACTCTATCATCACGTACCGTTCTGTAATTGGCAAACCTAGGGTTCGCCTTCCCCGGTTTTAGAAGGGTCTCCTGCACGCATATAATGTCGATAAGGTGGGTGCAACAAAAGTCGTGGACAAGGTCACGTTGTCTAAAGAAACCGTTAGCGTTGAATGACGCTAACGAAACTGAGCGCGGTTTCGTGCGTGCGGTTGTACTACCCATAGTGGTTGTACTGGGGAGGGGCCTGGGGAACGAAGCGCTTAAGGGCGCTAAGTAAATTCGCGTGTTCCAATGTATATTGGATCACGTCCGCTGGGGATTGAGCGAAGTGCATCTTGTGCGCTAGCTCGCGGACTTCGTTGATGTCAATAGACATCGCCAGGTCGCTGACTAGTTTGATGTCCTCTTGAAGAGAGGCATCCATCAGCGGCATGGGTGGGGCTTGTGGCCGAGGAATGGCGCGGGGAGGAGGGGCGCGAACGGAGTTGGCAACGGGTGCCGGGAGCGCGGGGCGAGCCGGGGCCGGTGCGCGGGCAGAGGCCGGGGCGCGGGCGGGAGCGGGTGCGGGCGCGCGGGCCGGGGCGCGGGCGGGAGTGATGGTCTTTACCATACTGGGTGGTTTAGACCATGCGTTACGGGCGGGGAGCGGCGCGGGTATTACCTGTGAAGCAGGTATTACCGACAGCTTAGGGCTGACCCGTTGGTAACGGTCATGTGAGGGACGGGTCGGCCTATGCCTTGCCACCCTGTGGTTTATGCGTGGTGCTTTTGGGCAGCCGCGGTAATTCGCGGTATGTCCTTGAGCACCGCATAGAACGCAGCTGGGTGGGTCCGGCGAGTCCCGAGTGCGAGTGCACGCCGCTGTCGCGTGATCGCCTAGGCACTTGACGCACCTAGCGCGAGCGAAACAGAAGCGGGAGGCGTGACCGTACAATTGGCAGTTGTGACACTGCGAGGGACTTCCATTTTTAAATGGGGCTTGTACGTCTAACCCAGAGAGGCCGCAGACCTTTTTTAAATTAAAAATGGCCTTGCCCTCTGGTGTACGGTCTAGTACTACGAGTACTAGGTCATATGGACTGCGGTCCTTCCCGCTGTACATGCGGTGAACCGCATGCACTGGGAAGTCTTGTGCTTTAAGGTCGTCACATACCGCATCGGTATGTATCTCCTTAGGCACACCGCGAATCACAACGCGAAGGACTTTCTCCTCTTCGAGCGCATAAGTGTGAAAACTTATGCTCTCTTTACGGAGGAGCTTTGTTAGCGCTCTGTGGTCGCTACTAGTGGGCACTTGGACTTTAATGCCCTGCTGCGTGGAGCGGGCATTAGTATAATGGATCCCACGATCCGAAACTAAGCGGGACAGCATGTCCCATTTGCTTTTGTCCTGAATGAACAAAGGCGGAGGCGGTTTTTCGCGACGTGCGCTCGCGTCCTGAGGGGACGCGGCGGTTGAAACCGGAGCGGAGGGAGGAGACGCGGGGCGCGGGGCGGGGGTCGGTTTTTTGCCGGAGGCGGGGGCCTTTGCGGGTGCCTTGGCGGGAGGGGCGGAAGTGGCGCAACTAGCGGCTTTGGGCGCGCGCTTGCGTTTGCGATCTACGACGGTGTAACCGTCGTTATCGGAATCAGAGTCCGTGCGTGAGGCGCCGGCCTGATCTACCTCCATGTCCGTTTCGGATTCCGAAACGGTCTCGACAATGGCGAAGGAGGGACGGGTACTCGCTGACCTCCCGATCGGTGAGCGAGAGCGAGACCGTTCACGGGGAGGGGCTGCCACCGTGCGTCTATTGTCGGGCCCGGGAGCGGGCGAAGTAGGGCTATCCTCTGAATAGGATCGGGTCAAGGGAGGAACGCTGGCCTCCGGGTTTGAAGTCCCGGAGGGAGCGATGAGAGTGTCCGTGAGGCGGGCATTCTCTTCCTCTTCAAGCAGTTGCATATGTGCAACGTATAGATCGGGGTGGCGGAGGGCGAAGGTCTGAAGGACCTGCACCTCACCGTTAGAGGGACGGGACTGCATCCTGAGGGGAATACTCAGGACGCCCTATCAAGGGTTTGAATTCCCTCACACACCTTGTGAGCTCACTGTGTGAGAGGGAGTGTGTACCTAGGGTGTGCCCTAGTTGTGTACCCTCTCCGAGCTTTTTTCTCGGCGGAGAGGGGTGCTCCTAAGCGCTACTCCGGGGTTGACTAGGGGCGACCCCAAGGCCAGTAATCCCGGAGCCCAGCTTGCTTCGGCTGACCCGTGAAGCGGGAAAGGCCACGGTGCAAGGTTAAACCAAAACAACAACAGTGGCCGTTGTCACCGTAGGGTGTCACACTGCGACCGCAGCAAATGGCGGATTTGATCGTTCAGACGGGTTTGGCTGACGCTACCCCACGCCTGAACGACGTCGCTTAACAGCACAAAGTGTGTTGTTACGCGACTGTTACTATGTTGTGTCGGGTAGTAAAGTGGTGAAATGCGCACCGAAAAGTGCGGTCAAAACAAGACCACCAGCCCGATATGATGTTGTTCGTCCGAAACAAGGGACTTGGGTAGGTGGTAATGCCTGACGTCTTAGAGCGCCTCTGCGCGACGGCACGGCGAGCTCGTAGCTCGCGTTGCTCGGCGTTCGGCGGCTGCTCAGCTTCTGCACACAAAACAAAAACTTCGTCAGGACTGCGTATTCCAAGGCACTGGTCTGCAACTAGCGTCGGAACGATGACCCGAGTGAGACGGCAATAGTGCGGGGACTATTGCGGTCTCACTGGGAGATACTGGCGGAGCTGTAGACAGGTGTGCACGGCGTGGCGGCACAGGTCGGAATGGTGTCGAAAAAAGACGACTTAATTAATTTCAATCAAAACTTATTAAATAGTTTATGCATGGCATTATTATGACAGAATGAGTGTAAGAATTTTCACTCATTCTCTTATCAAGAATATTTGTTATTTAATTGATTATTATTATAAACGTCGTATAACATTGAATATTATTTTGAAAATACATGTAGAATTTAATGATATCACCACATAATGAATATTTTACTCTTTGTTTCACAAAAATACCCATGAAATAAGGGTCATAATTCTTATTGAAGAGTCAAGTCTTATTGAAGCCCCCGCTGAGTGGGGAAGTAAGAAAGATGCAACGGTCTGTTGTTTTTGTAAATAATACTACGGTCCACAATCCAGCAGCATCGATACAATATAACTAGCTAGTATTCTATCATCTGTGTCTAGATTGATTGTAAGCACTGACTACTCAAGCCAGTAATTCTAGGTTAGCCTGAACAACATCTTCGATCACATCACCACTTACCATCGGGTGAGATAGTGGTCAAAGGCTAAAGTATCAGACACAAAAAAGCACTTACCACGGTAAGTACTACATTATTTCATTTCAACTAGCCATCTATTATTAATTCATTAAGGTTCAAAGGTAAAATACGGTCGCAGCGCGTAGGTAAGAATATTTTATTATGGTCGAACAGACGGATAGCCTCTAAGTCCAGTGACTTATAATGGGTACTTCGTAATATACCTACATTAAAATCATTATTATAGGCTAATTAATTGGACCCTTTTTTCTCAAACGCACGATGAAATAGCTCCTTATTTGAAACCAAGATTTAAAATGAAATACAAATTAAAACATTAAGAGTTAATTTAATGTTGCTTTTGTTTATTTTTTTCCCAGGCGCTGCGTATAAATTGACCGAGGATTTCGAAACCTGGTTCGGTGTATTTCTTGAAGGCTGGGATTTCATTCAGACGTCCCAACCAGGCGACCGTAAGGGGAAATCTGAAAGAAAAACGAAATAATTTATATTCCATTTGCCTGGTCATTACTACTTTTCCAGTACCTACCTAAAGAAAGAATAGATTAGCAAGGAAATTGACTATAAATCAAAATACACGACTGCTCTGGCATAATATTTATAGCTAGTTAGCCAGTGTCACTCAGGATGGTGTAAAGATTATTACTTAATTGTTGCGGCATTGATAAGTTATGGTGAAAATAAGAAACATTAATAATGACATGAACTATGAAAATATTATACTTACTACTTTCGGGAAGTCGTGTAATTAAAAAAATGTGCATTAAGAGAAACAGAAGATTTTGGCACAATTTTGAACATTACGAAGTGTATACTTCTTATTGCAGGCGACTGTACCTATATAAGATTGGATCTTTCTTAGCAAGCTACAAGAGCGCTTCAAAAATAGTGTCTAGAAGTTACGCAGATTATACCTAAAATTACTGGCATTCTTCCGGAAATTAGTTATTTTGTGTAGAATTTTATTGGATCCTATCATCCTATGGTGAACCTCAAACTCGCGGCGGGATTTAAATCATGTCCTCGCGTGGTTACCCAGAGTATAAAACTATTATAATTTATAATTTCTATAAATGAATTACTTAGCATTGTCCAGTTTGAGTATAGATTGCAATGACGCCGTCGTGACTCCGAGAGAGATGTCAGCCAAAGTGAAGTGCCCGGTTACGAACGGGCGGTCGCCGAGGTAAGCTTCGACCACGGCATACGCCGCATCGATCTCCGCCAAGACACGGGACTCGGGTCCGGTTTGGTTTCCAAAAATTGCGGGTAGCTGGAAAATGTCAAGTATCATTGGTCAGTAAAACGACCCCAAGGACACGCTAAAGAGCTAAACACTCAGGATCATCGGATAACTCGCTGCCCGATTGGAGGACGCTGTTAAGAGGCGATCTCACAAAACAAATTTTACAAATTATTATAAAGCACTAGTCTTTTTAATATCATCAACATCCACACTTCCTTTGGCAGGCGTCTTGGGATCGCAGTGTTAGGTGGCAGTTCTGCAGAAGGTGCTACTGATATTTTTCCCTTCATCGCCTTATATACACTTCTCCCAAAGGAAGATAGGGGTGTCCGAACATATACTATATGAAACAACGAACTTCGTACCGCAAATTCGATTTTCGTCGTCTAAAGTGTCGCTCGGCTCGTAACTCCAAAACGAAACTTCGTTGAGTTGTAGTAGCGGCCCAGGTTCAAGAGAGTCCTATTATAATATATACAAAACTAGGATACGCCCTTTGAAGGCTACAGTTGAAGGTTTGGACGTAACTTACAGCAACAAGCTTCAATTTGATGAAGAAGACGCCGGTGTCGAAGAACATGGCCTGATCGATGATGGCTCGCGTCTCCAGCTCACTGGGGTAGAGAGATTCTCGCTGCTCGGATGTTCCGTACTTTTCAAGAAGGTACTTTAGGATTGCGTGGCTGTAATATCAAAATAGTCTTTATTATTGTATATACTATTTTTTATAGCCGGATTGTCCACTACTGAACACATTAAGATTGGATTTGCCATAATCCCCACGCTTGGCAGGCGTTAGTTTAAGATAGCAGTTTCTCAGAGATATTATGCCAAATATTTCATTTGTTACTCATATTTTAATCCCATCTTACATTCATAATTAAAATAGACTGGCGGATATTTTTAAGTAAAAAACATTATTATAATAAAACAAAAGAAAACACAAAAATTAGAGAATATCAGTTGTTGAAATTGAGCCAAGAGACATACAATACGACAAAAGTTATAATAATAATCTATTACATTCGACGAGGCCCTAGGGCCTCTTGAGAGCTGACTGCATTTCCGCGTTGCCTTCTAAGGACAAGTTTTGAGCAAGAAATGCACCAGCTTGTCATAATATTCTAAAAATGCCTGAATTAAAAACTCATTAGTTAGATTTATGTCTCGAAATCTGACAGATTTTGTTTTACCGGATTCGCAATTATGCAATGACCTTCAGATATGCATGAACCATGAAAGACAACAAAGTAGCTTCTTTCAAGTATCATGCTAGATTAGTAATTTTTTTTAATTGCAGTTAGCCTATGATCACAATCTCACCCGATGGAAAGTGATGATGGTGATTGAAGGTAAACCGGCTTAACATAGAATGGCCATTGGTTCTCAAGGGTAGCTCCGGAACACACCGTGAGGAGTTTTGTGACTGATGTTCTACTTGGCGGGCATTCGCAAAATACACTAATAACATGCTATAATGATTGTTATCTACTCATCATCATCGTATTCATCATCATCATCATCAGCCGGAAGACGTCCACTGTTGAACAAATGCCTCCCCCATGAACGCCACAAAGAACGGCTATTTGGCTACCCGCGACTTTTACGATGTCGTCAGTCCATCTAGTTGGGGGCCTATCAACTCTACGTACGTAAATTCCTTATATTCGTATATAATAAAAGTATTGTATGTTGTTACAAACAAACCTGTCTGATAAAATGAAGTCTCCATCTTTTAGAAGTGGAACGGTGCCGATTGGATTAATCTGAAACAAAAAGACCGGTCACTCGACTAACACACGACTCCTCATTGAATTTAGGAGATATTCTTTAATTAATTTAATGTTTTTGACATCTCAGAAAGAGCCTAAAACACGTATATCAGATATGACACATATCTGTCAGACAGGCTATAGAAGCTTAGAATAAATGGCAATACTTCTTCAGGGTCTTTGGAAAAAAAAGAAGTACCGCAAGGAACAATTTTAGAACCCTTTCGGTTTCTAGCGTATATACATGTCTTGCATGGTTAAACATTTCTGCGATATAGTTTTATTCGCAGATGATACCTCCCTGATAGTCAAAGTCAAAGTCAAAATCATTTATTCAATTTAGGCGTCTGAGACGCTCTTATGAAGGTTAATTACAAATTTTAATATTGAAATATACTACATTGTACTGCCACGTTCAGCAAACTAAATTTATAGAGCCACTGCGAGAAGAACGGGCAAGAAACTCGGGGCCATTCTTTTAAACGTTTTTTAACAATGTGTTAATTACATACTATATAGTAAAATTATTACAATATATATTTACAATACGTAGGTGACAGGCGCTAGCTTGGCAAAGGCGAATCAGTCCAAGCATTTTTGTCGTTTATGTAATCACAAACTGTGTAGTAAGATTTCTTTATACAAAATATTCTTCACGTGCAACTTGAATTTTCTTTCTGTGAGCGTTGTAATATGTTTGGGCAATTTATTATAAAACCGTACACAATTGCCTAAGAACGACTTTTTATTTGTCTTTGCTAATCTAAAACTTGGCACTGGTATTTTATCTTTATTCCTAGTGTTATAATCGTGATTGTCACTGTTTGATTTAAATTTGCTCAATTTTTTACGAACATACATAATATTTTCAAATATATACAGACTTAGCAAAGATAAAATATCAATTTATTTAAAAAGATGTCTCAGGGATTCCCTAGGATCCATTTCATATATGGCTCGAATTGCACGCTTTTGTAAGATAAAGATTGTCTCTATCTCAGCAGCAGCTCCCCACAGCAATACACCATATGACATAATACTGTGGAAGTACGCGAAATAAACAAGCTTAGCAGTAGCTACGTCTGTTAGCTGTCTTATCTTACGAACTGCATATGCAGCAGAATTAAGTCTTCCTGATAGATCATGTATATGTGGATTCCACTGTAAAGTTGAATCCATTTTGATTCCCGGAAAGACTGTCGCATTGTCAAAAGAGAGTTTATCTAGGCCAAGCTTAATGTTTGGTTCAACATAAGTAACATTTGGTAAAGAAAACTTTAAACATTTGGTCTTTTTTGAATTTAGGTTCACTATCTTTCCTATCAACTTTAAAAATCAGGGAGGTATCATCTGCGAATAAAACTATATCGCAGAAATTTTTGACCATGCAAGGCAGATCATTTATATATGCTAGAAACAGAAAGGGTCCTAAAATTGATCCTTGCGGTACTCCTATTCTTACCAAAGACCCGGAAGAAGTATTGCCATTTATTCTAACTTGCTGCAGCCTGTCTGACAGATATGACTTTATAAGATAAAGTAGATAGGAAAGATAGTGAACTAATTCATCTAAATAATGTGTTATCTATGATCTTTAAGTGGTTCGCGGCTAATAATCTTCGCTTAAATTCAAAAGGACCAAATGTTTAAAGTTTTCTTTACCAAATGTTACTTATGTTGAACCAAACATTAAGCTTGGCCTAGAAAAACTCTCTATTGACAATGCGACAGTCTTCCTGGGAATCAAAATGGATTCATCTTTACAGTGGAATCCACATATAGGTACATGATATGCAGTTCGTAAGATAAGGCAAATCGTGACTTGTGACGAAATGCATCTATCATAGGCAGAGGTTAGTCTGCTTAACGTCAGGTGGGCCTCGAGCTTGTTCCGTCACAATCAAAAATAACCTTTAAAGAGTGACCTCATCGTACAGTCCCGAGCGTGCTCCGAGACCCGGCTGATTGATAAGTTCCATTAGGTGGTTTACCTTCATATAGTCAGGGGACTTATGTTCCAACTTGCCGAAATCTACGTCTATGTAGTCGAACTCAATGCCCAGGATATCGCCAAGAATCCTGACGGCGCAGGCCGGGGGACTGGCGTCCATCTTCCAGAGGGTAGGCATGGTTCAGTCACGATCTGGAACAAAGTCTGTGATTCACATTGTGGTTGATTATACAGGGTGTGTATAATGAATGGATAATATGGTACCTACGGCTGGAAGACGTTGTGGTGGTTCAAGAAAAATATTTTTTATGTTTATTATAAGTATATTAAATGTTATATAGTTAAAGTTCCTCAGTTTTCGAGATATTCGACAATTCCGTAAATTAAAAAAAAATAGACCCTTTGTCACTATTTTTGTTGACAAGACTCCAAATGAAGGATTTTTTTCAATCTGATTTTTGGATAATACTCCTGGATAGATGCACTATTGAATGTTAACTATGGCTTTTGAGGCGCATGCAAAGATATTTTTCAGTCAAAGCGCTAACTCAAATTTCATGTTCTACTAATTTTTTTATCCGAAGTTTAACCTGACGTGGAGTAAAAAAATATATGGACACCTGAGTTAAATAACAGTAGATTGCATAGGGTTGCACATTCCGTAGGGTGTCGGATTTTATGTGTATTTTTTCGTATTTCGTACAAAATCACCAGTACTAATATTATAAATGCGAAAGTAGCTATGTCTGTCTGTCTGTCTGTCTGTTACGCTTTCACGCCAAAACTACTGGACCGATTTGAATGAAATTTGGTATGGAAGTAGTTTGAGACCCGGGAAAAAACATAGGATAGTTTTTATCCAGCTGCGCAAAAAGAGGTTAATGTTTTTGCGCGATAACCGACATAGGTCGCTCAGTAATGATTAATTAATTAATTAATAATATATAATTAATTAATCGGCGACTTAATCTTATGAATGGGTGTTTGAAAATGAGAACAGGCCAATAAGTGAGGCAGTCGAGAAACGTTGGTATAAAAATGATCGCGTTTTTTTTCTCAGCCCATCTGCACAATTCCACTTGAAGATCAGAAGAGTGTTAATGCTCTAGAAAAAGTTCGCGAAAGACGACCAAATAGCAGCGGTCTCCTACATCATGACAACGCTTCTTCACACACGTCCATAAAAACAGTCATTTTTAGTTTCCGTAAAAGAACAACTCGTCACCTATCCTGCACATAGCCCCGACCTAGCACCCTGTGATTTCTGTATTTTCCCCAAAATCAAAGATTTGATGAGAGGTTTCACTTTTACAAACTCCGAAGATGCATTGATAGCGTTCAATCATGCAGCATGTAGAAAACTAGCCTTCGGATCTGTGGTCCACCTGTTTTACAAAATGGTCCGATCGCATGAAAAATTGTTTAAAATGTAAAGGAGAGTATTTTGAAAAGTAATAAACATATTATTTTGTTTAAAACATGTTGTTTTGTAAGTTACGCAAGACTTTCAGTGTGACCTACGTATATTCATATGATTCACAAGTTTTTATTTAATTTTAATTTTGAATTTCAAACAAAATTAAATAGGGGAATAAGTTTTTATTTATTCCCCTATTTAATTTTGTTTGAAATTCAAACTTTGAATATTTCATGAATGTTAGTAAATCGATTAACTGTACAAATGTTTACGATCTGAGTATTAATTTACGAATTAATTATTTATTTGTAGGTATTAATCTAAAAATAATTCATCGTAATAAAAATAAAAAATTATAATAAAAATATAATAATTTGTTTTTATTTTAGAAAACTAAGATCCATAAAATGTTAGAAAACTTATGCTATGTGCTAGCTATGTTATTAATATAAGAAAGACTAAAAGATAATAATGATATTGTTTGCGCACCCGAGTAGAAAAATGTTCACTAATAATGTGTCCTGATTATTTAAACTTTAAAGTGGCTCACCTGTTTCAAAGGAAAAATGGAGACTTGATTTAACCTTTAGGTGAAAATGCGTTTTTTTTTTCTTATATGGCTTATTTATACTCATTATGCGGACATAGCTTTAAGGAGAATTTTCACACATCAAAAATATTTTCTGAGTGCGCCAATAATAGATGGTACCAACAGCCCCATATCCCCCGCATAAGTTATTGATGCATTTTCCGTCAAGGTAACATCCAATAGGTTGGCTGCTATTAAGACTATCTATCAGCTCATTCATATACATGTTAAACATGTGGCGGGTGACACTCCACTCTGTCTTACGCCGCATTCAAGGCCTTATTATAATGTCTTGAAGGATGCGCAGAATAAATAAAACAATGACCGTTATGGAGCAGAGGTGTAATAACAATGCAACGTCATACCACACGTTCCTTATTAATAGTCTACCTAAACAAATAGGTAGCCTACCCACGGATACTACGGACAACATCCCAGACCATCTTAAATTATTTGTTTGTACCAGTATTCAAACACAGAACATCTTTAGACTTTCTTCATCTTTAGACAAACTTGTCTCACGCAGCTTTCGCCACTGCACTGTGTACATCACGGTATCGAAAGCTTGTGAGAGGTCTAAGAAGCAAGCAAAGACAGGCATAGACTCCAGAACTACTATAACGATCACCCACGTCACGTCTAACATAACTTTTAAACCACCTACTTATTTTCGAAAATTCCAACACACTCGTTATATTTTCGCTCCACAAGTTTACCGTTACGAGTTTGACAACTATCTGTGTATTACCATCTTTTGAATGTTTCTATGAATGTCTTTTAGAAACACCATAACTACTCATGTCATGCTATTCCCAGTGTACTGTAGATCTAGCTGCCCACGACATGCCTACGCTACGATCATCAATTGGAGGAAAAATAATTCAGATTGTTAAGGCGGGAATCCTGATAATAATATAAATCTGAAGAGAGCTAATCCACTAACATTACCGTGGCTAAGCCCTGAAAATACTAATTAGCTGTTTAAAGAAAATAAATAAAGCAACCGTTATGATTGTGTCTTGTTTTTATTTATAGCCCAAAACATATTCAAAGTTTTACCTAGAAGGGCAACACCAGGAACGCTGAATTTGTGGAAAAACGGCTCAGCCATCAATTTCGCCAACCAATCAGCAGTGCGAGGGAATCTGCAACAAAAGCAATATCTTTTTCATTATCTTTCCACCCTTACCCGACTGAGAGAAAGTTGGTAAAATATCATTATTGATTATCACCAACCTACCACCTATAATTATATAGGTATAAGGTAGTACTGTATCAGCCGGATAGTCTACTGCTGAACACAGCCTCCCCAATATCGGGGTTGTTGCCGTAATCCTCAAGCTTGGCAGGCGGCATGGGAATCACTTCCTCAGAAAGCACTGCTGCCCATCTTCTGGTGTGTTACCCTTAATCGCATCTTACGACATCCACGGCCAGAGATGGGAGGGTGACATTCTAGCCCGGCACCCCACGGGCATGTAAGGTATTAATAAGGTGGATATTAATATATCAACAATACTTGGAATCTGAATGAGTTCCACTCATGTTTAATTTTCACACACACAAAATCAGTATAACTGTTATTATATATCCTGAAAGTTTTATTTTTGGTCTACTATTATGGCAGACTGCCTCACGGCCTTTGGGGAAGCTCTCATTAGAAGCTCTTATTTGCAGTATATCTAATTTCTATGTACTATCCGAAATCTAGCGTAAGTTTCGGATAGTAAGTAGAAATTAGATAGAAATATATCTTCTAAAAGATGGGTGCTAAGCCAATAGGGAGGCCCTATTCGGTGTTGGCTGATTTATCATTTCTTGTACCTGTCAGAATCCAGTTTGAGTATGGGCTGCATAAATGCCGCCGTGGAGCCCACACTCAGGTCTGCTAATGTGAGATGTGCCGCTGCTATATACGAGTGATGCTGTAAGTACTCTTCCACCATGCAGTAGGCAGCCTCAATGTCTGCCAAGTGTTGTAGAGACGGTTCTTCTAAGCCTTGCATTATAGTTGGTAGCTGGATAGAACATAATTGATAATCAGATAATTATTTATTCGTAAGAGACATACACGCTTTTTCCATGTACATCAGACTGTTACTGAAATCAATCGTATATATAAATACATACATACATAAAATCACGCCTCTTTCCCGTTGGGGTAGGCAGAGACCACAGATTTCCAAACTACGGTCCTAACATATCTCTTCGCTTCATCTGCACTCATCAATCCTTTCATACATGAGCGTCGGTTTATGACCTCGCCTTTTTTCAGATCGTCTTCAATCTGATTTCGAAACGTTCGCCTAGGTGTTCTCCTTCCAAACTTCCGTTCACTTGTCCCAAGCATACCTGATAAGTCACTCTCATTTCATTCATTCATTCTCTCCACACGCCCAAACCATCTTAATATTTTTTTACTTGTTATTAATTGTTATTTATAGTATTATATGTATAATATTGTAAATAACAATATAAGTTACTACTATGTTATATTATATCATTTTCATAGACACGAATTATTAATATGAATATGTGATAGAAGTTTACCTCTCTGATTCAATCAAGCAAAAAATATGCGTCATTGATATAGTGATAGTAACACTACGATTATAAGTTGTTCACGTTTGCTGTGTAAATTCACACAACAGAATTGTTTAGTGTTTCCAGTTTTCCAACACAATTAGTGTTAGATTAGACGACGAATAAATTAAATGTGTCGAAGGTACCCTCCTACATCTGTCACAAATAAAGTCGTCAGTATGTTTTGCTCGATTGGTCATTATATGGTAAAAAGGTTCTCTTACTGCCACAGCTTTCAATCTTACGAAGAACAGTCCAGCGTTGAAGAACATGCGCTCGTCGACAATAGTGCGCACACGCAGATCGCATGGGTAAAGTTTCTCACGTTGATCCTCACCGTATTTGTTTAGGAGATATTTCAAAATGGCGTGACTGGAAACAGAGAGTTATATTAATTTATATATTTCTTATTTTGAAGAAATGATAACCTAGCAGTTATACCACCACTAATCCAGCACCAGGATTTCCTGTGGTTGGAGGCATGGCATGGATGTTCAATAATGCAATAAACTTGCACCACTGGCTCAGTACGACAAGCTCAGTACTGCTTGTCAAATTGCTTCGAAGACAGATGCCAGCATGGAGGGACGTTAGATAGATAACTTCTAGAACTATCTATCTAACGTGCCTTTAAATAAAATGTGGTCACTTGGAAACCCAGGGCACTTCTCTATTTCAAAATTCAAAGCGGTGGTTACCACGAGAGGAACTCGTATGATTGATTAAAATAACATTATGATGCTTTGGTAAGTATCCAGTTAGGTATTACCTTTCAGAAAGAACAAAGTTGCCATCTATCAGCATCGGGATAGTTCCCATCGGGTTCATCTGGAAATAACAGTTCAATATCAGTGCGCGCTGCGCGTGGCCGCTACGTCCTTTTGTTCGTCTAAAAAGCGTGAAAAATAGATAAAGTAATACTTTTCACTTAAATGGCAGCGATTGCTTTATTCAAAATAATTTCAACAATTGGTCATATTTTAGTGAAACTTAGATGTTTAAATTTATTATACTCGAAGAGGAGTTCCAAAAAATAATTTGAAAACTGTTGAATTTTTTTTCTTTTTTTACCTATTAATGAAGTATTTATGAAAAAACATTCAGCACGGAATTGATGACAGTATGTTCGATTATAGAAAAAAAATCTAAATACAAACAATGATCCTCTGATGAGTTCACTTTCAAAATAACCGAAATTAGAGAATCGCCTCCTTAAGATAAAATATATATAGACGATCAAGTTTTCTGTCACAAACCGGGTCCACTTTAGCAGAATGCTAGTTGAAACAACCAGCGCTGAACTTCCGTCGGAAGTAACGGAACCGACGCGTTGGTTCCGTCGCGACGGTGACATTTCATTTCATGATCTCTCCTTTGAAATCCTTAAATATATTTTTCAATACTCCAAACGCCGACATCGTCTGGGAGGAACCGTAAAAATTTTGGGAGAAAGACAACAAAATGCCTTTAGAAAACAAATCACACATCACACATCATTTGTAGAAGTAAAAATAGAAACAACCGACCAATAAAGTACGAGTCGCATAACGTCGTAACGACGTCTTTGTTAAGACGAGGCTGCGGAAAAAATACTCTCATTCGACTAGTTTTTTTAAGCAACTGAAATATGCAATCAACACGAAAACTTAAATATTTGATATTTCAAACCTTTTTCTATCAGTTGTACAGTCAGAAACACATTTGAAAGAAATTTACTCGATAGTTTTAATTTTTCAAAATGAAGCCTTTTCTTTAAATTATTGGAGTTTTCTTGGAAACTACATCAGTTACATATTAATAATAAACACACATAGAAAGGAAATGTAGTTTATTATCCGCTGTATAAGTAAAATTTACCTAGAGTAATTAGTATTGTCATAATAAATTAAATAGTGTTTTAGACTTACGACCTTTAGTTCTGTGCAGGATTACGGTCAATCGGAAGATTCGATATTCAACCTTATTAGCTTAGGATTACGAAATAAAATCAATGCGTAAGAGCTGTCCTTCACTCTTCAGTGCCGCGCTGTGCGCCGTTGGACGTGGACCTATCGCTCGCGCGCTATCACCTGTGCTGTGCAGTATAAATACGTATCTTCGTAGGTATATCAATCAATATGGGAAATAAAGATAACTAAAAAATAAAAAACGAAGCAGAAGAGTCGATACAAAGACTTTGCAAGAATTATGAGAGAGCGTATAATATTTCAGTTTATTTTTACCTATGCAAATTTAATATTCGTTTGTATTTCGGTGTTTATTCTATTCATGAAACATATTATCTCTATCGAACTAAGAGATTCTATACCTACTAGGTTACTAGGTTCCTATAGTACTGTAATGGAGCTATAAAATAACTAAATGTCGTACTAATCTAAGTACGATTAGTTGGATACTATAATAATATCTGGTAATGTATAGTAATGGTCTCACCTGATGGTAAGTGATGTGGTAGAAGGTACCAAACAGGTGATAACTAAAATTATCTGGCTCTAAAGTACAGCTGACGTTCAACCGTAAATGGAGTTGAGTGTTGCTAAATAATAATAACACAAGCGTAGCAAATCAAAGCATTTGGTTTGGTGGGTATATCGCAATAAAACATCGAACATTGTTCATGTCCCTCAAGACTAAATGTAGATTTATATAAATGAAAGAATATTCAGAATCAGGCAAGTAGGTATATATTCAAGAGATTATCTACAAAGTCACCTGCATAGGTACTTTTAAATATACATTTTATCACTTAGACATGTACATATAAGTAACGATTTATACAAATATAATAGAGTGGAATAAATAGATTCTGTACATATATATAATAAAATAGACTGTGCTCATAAAATGCACCTTCTTTCTCAGGAATAAAATAATAAATCAGTCAAAGTCCGAGATCACTCGGAACAGGGAGAACTGTCGGAGTCGCCATCTCATATAATAAATTTAGACTGTGTTCTTCCACTATATGAAAATAAGTGAGTAATCTTTGAATAAAGTATTATTAAATTTGCACATTTTATTCACAGGAAATTTCGTAAACGAAATATATTAAATATTATTTCGTTTACGAAATAATATTAAATATATTATTTAAATATTATAATACCTATATTAGGCAAAAAAATATTTTGACCTATCCATAGCAGAGCAGCAGGTAAACTTAAATAACAAAAACGTATAAATGTGTATATACATTTTTTTTTTATTGCTGATAGGTAAGCCTTTAACCACAATCTCACCTGATGGTAAGTGATGATATGGTCGAAGGTGTTAACAGGCTTAACCTAGAATTACTGGCTCTCAAGGACAGCTGCCGGAACACACCGTTAGGTGCTTGGCGACAGATTTTCCACTTGAGGGTGGTCGCTAGCCAGGCGGGCATTCGCTAAAATGCCCTTCCACCATGCGGTGAAGCTCAAGCCAGCGGCGGGATTCGAACCATGGACCTGCTGCGCGGCAGTCCATAGCCAAAGCCACCGAGCATCATGCTTTTTACACTGAAAAAAAAAACTTTACATTATTATCGCCCTGCACTTGTCACACCTCTGTAGGGTCGGTATAAACAATATATTTTTTCTGAGTACCTTCACAAAAGACAACGCATTGACATAGTTGTGCGGAGTAAGACTTAAATTTTATGGCCGGCCTCCTATCTGAAGCAATATGCCTTTGCGTATGCCATCGTTGATATGTATTATACTCGCCTTTGCCCCCTTTTCGGTTATTAGTTAGGGTATTAGATAGATGGTAAAGAGCGATGTTTTACTCTTGACGTGCAAAAAATCTGACTAGAAATTATCTGAATTTATGTATATAAATTCATTTATTCATATTCACTACACCCCCTTTCTGAAGGCCGAGCTTCAGCAGGGGCGGAGCAGTTTGTATGGTGGCCGTCTTGAAATCGCCATTTTGGATTTTTGACAGGTGTCATTCGACTGCTCTCCCGACATTTATCCTTACTTCTACCTTTTAACAAATTCTATCTACACATTCTAACAAATTGTGCGAAATTGATTGTCGGACAAACAGAAATGTACAGTTGCTTTTCTGAAGGCTTCAGGTAACGGATTGTCTGTAAAATGTATTTTGCAGGTATATATATCAATAAAAAATTTGATTGATATTATCAAACTGAAGGCTAAATGCACATTTGTAATATAACTAAATGCTTAGGCCTTGTACGTGGCGATGGTAAAAGGCCGGACGGCATGACTTTGGTTCCGTGGAGGATGGGAAGGCCTCTGGTATGGGACGCTACCTGTGTCGATACCTTAGCACCTTCTCATATTCCTGCTACCCAAAAAGTGGCCGGTGCGGCGGCTGAACTAGCAGAAGGCCTCGAAAGGCGCAAATATAGTAATCTCAGTAGTTGTTACATGTTTGTGCCTTTTAGGGTCGAAACGCTGGGACCGTGGGGACCGAGCGCCAAACTATTATTCAAAGACGTCTCAAAACGTCTGGTCGACGCTACTTGTGACCAAAATGCTGGCATATACTTTGGACAAAGGATAAGCATTGCCATACAACGTGGCAATGCGGCACAAAAACACGTATTTTGCAATATCTCAGAAACTGTGCGTTTTATAAAAAAATTGTAAGAACATAATTTGTAGCAAATTGTGTTGCCCACAAACATATTTATATAACTTTTTGCCCTAAATTAAATATTAAAGAAGTTATAAGCAATAATAAATTTTTTTGCTCTATAACTTTTTTATACATTTTACAAAAAAAATACCCTAGAACAATGTCGTAGATGATCTGCTCAGGATTTTTTTATGAAACTCGCAGGTTAATTGATAAAACTGAAAATAATATCCACAATTTTCAATACGTTTACACGTTGCAAAAAATGTAGCACAACTAAGAGAATAAAATGAGATAGAAGAAACAGCTAAGCCTACGTATAATAATAATAGTCGTAGCAGGCAGATGTTCCTTTGAACCCAAACGGTTACTCAGACCTTTTCTACCTGCTTATCCTTCCGTAAGTTAAATTTAGTAAGTTCTATGGTAAGGAAAACAGGAATGAAGAAGTAAAGTTGTACGAATTCAACAATTTTTTTTAAGAATATATTTACAATAAAAAATATAATAAGTTAAACATTTCTTTTTGACCGGATTCTCATGAGCATTGACGAACCTGGTCAACTTTGGAGCGCTGTAACAGTGTTAAATGAATTAAAATAAAATAAAAAAATCGTCAAAAGATAATCAAAAATGTTGGTCTGAGGTATTATTTTGTAAAATAAGAAAAAAAAGTTATAGAGCAAGAAAAAAATATGAAAATTTTCTCACTTTTTTGCTTATAACTTCTTAAATTTTTAATTTAGGGCAAAAAGTTATAATAACATATTTGTAGGAAAAATAATTTGCTACAAATTATGTGCAGTGGAATTTTTTGTAGGACACATCGTTTCCGAGATATCGCGAAATAAGTGTTTTCACCCCTTTTATCAAGATGGTGGCCGGGGCACAAGGGTGGCGACCCCACAAACTTAGATTTGTCTCAAAAGTAAAATTGCGCCCTCTAGGAATTGCAATATTCGGTCCTTAAATTGTAACATTTAAATGAACTACTATGTAGGTATCTATATTTGATTATGTCCTTCTAACCATAATTGTATACATATAGGCAAATAACTTAGTTTTGTAGTTTGTATACCTGCTTTGTGCATGCATACCTTGGTTCATTATATTTGTATAACTGCCCTGTTGGCGGAACGGCTTTAGATAGATAGATACATATCAAACAAATTATTGGAGTACAAAATTTTATGCCCAAGGCGGGAATCGAACCCGCGTCCTCCGATATCGCGTCGGATGCTTAACACCATCTCAGCCACCTGGAAATTGGCATTTCTGCCGAAACTTTGTGCTCCAATTGTATTACTTTAACCATCATAGGGGACGGTGCGCGGCCATCAACCAGACTACAAGACTTCATCTGATCGAAAGAAGTGTTTTTTCAAACACTTAACTCTCGGTATGATGTTGCTACCCTTCTATATTTCTAAATATGATTACAAGCACTATCGCGTGCTAAGCGAAATCATATCAAACAAATTATTGGAGTACAAAATTTTATGTCCAAGGCGGAAATCGAACGCGATATCGGAGGACGCGGGTTCGATTCCCGCCTTGGGCATATAATTTTGTACTCCAATAATTTGTTTGATATGATTTCGCTTAGCACGCGATAGTGCTTGTAATCATATTTAGAAATATAGAAGGGTAGCGATATCATACCGAGAGATTGTTTTGGCTAATGCACTCAATTACAAAAACAATAAACTTTCTTCCTGCATCATTTAAAAAACAAAAACTTTTATACTTTAGCCGCACCAGCCTTGAGAAAAGGGCTGTAAAATGGCTTTGCTGGAATAAGGGCTCTTAACTTAATGTTGTCTTAGGTTTTCGCGATTGTTACACATAGTAATTAAACAACATTAAACGGTTTAAATCTCGTATATTTATCATTATTTTTGTCCTGACGTTTCAAACACTTTGCAGTGATCGTGGTCACGGGGACTGCAAACTTGAAAAAAAACTTGACTTTCCGTTTCCGATACTCGTTATTTCTCACGCACACTTTTGCATATCATTAAAACTGTATAAATTGAAAACAATATATTTTTTATTTTATAAATGATTTTTTGTTAATTTATATACATCTTAACTTAATTTGTCGATAACCTCTGTAGACTATACCACTTACTAACAATCTAAGAATCCACTATTTTTATTTTAAAGTCTAATTTAGTCACCTGTTCCAGTACCTCTCACTTGTCTGCCATGTTTCATTAAAAAAGCCTGTATAACATGTTCCCTACAATGTTTCTGCAGCTGTGTGTTTTTTTCATAAAATATCCCAAAGTTTAAGGCCCTTACAATTGCGTATGTAGACTCTTCTGCAAGTTTGGTAAAAAAAAATCTTATCCTGCTGTTTAGAAGTGGCTAGATATATATCTGGTTGGTCTAATTTTTACCATAGTTGGTATATGAAAGCAGAGTGGTAGTAAAATAACACCTTTCTGTTAACCACTGTAACTGAAAAATTAAACGAAATAGGATGTATACGAATTACGAACATATTTTCAACATAAGTAATTAATAGTCAAAAATTATATGATAGCAATAAAAAAAACAACCTGCATTATATTATTATGGGAACGTGTACAGTAGCACAGTTATGAAAAACTATAATTCATATTTGTATGACGAGTCGTGGTAAAATATATTGCCCACAACTAACATTTAATGAAATCAAATCAAATCCATTTATTTCAGGTCAATTGTACCCATATTCACCGAATATAATATAATATTTTGCTCATTCAATTTGATGGTATTTTACTTTATTCTAATGATGTGTAACATGTAATCTGATTAATCACATTCCAAGATACTGAGAACAATGTTGATTCATTCATAAATTATCGTCCACGCGGATGCCAAGTAACATTACTTTCGTTACTACGGAGAATTTAAAAACACCCCATTTATCAATATATATCGTGCCGTTTGGGCTGTTATGTACCACCATCATATTCCGACCCTTGTCTCACTTATGTTGGTTTAGTGCAGTATGTTTTTTTTTATAAACACGGAGACTGCGACGCAACAACATAGCAAAGAAAGTTTAAAAAAAAAAGACATGAAAACAATTTTTTAAATTAAACAGTCTGAAATAACTGGTTGATATCGGTTCAATATGATCTCAAATTTGTGTTTTTATCAATATTGAACAATAACTTTCATCTATATTCATAGTTGCCACTTACATTAGTTGCTAGAAGCACTGCGATCGTCAAGGCATTTTGGCAAATTACTTTTAGTAAGTTGACTGTAACTGGCAAACCGTTCGCCGGTGTTGATGAAATTAAAATGAAACCAATAAAGAGTTAAACTGTACTAGCAAACAAATAATCTTCTATATTGTAAGGTTCAGTAAAAAAGTTATGTGTGGTCAAACTTAAAATAAATAATAGACAAGTCAATTTAAGAACCCTCTTTCTATTGGGAAGTCAGTTAAATATGTATAATATGATATACCAATAATATATACCAATAAAGTCGAGCAGACATGAACATATGGTAATAAGTAATAAGTCTGTCGACCGTAAGAATAATTTTGAAAAGTAAATCAAATAATCAATTTCTTACTAAGAAATATTAGTAATGTTGATAAAAATAAAAACGTGACATCAATTGCAGTATATACAAAGTTACTTTATATATCTTTTTTTTTTTTTTTTTTTTTTATTCTAAATTTTTTTTTTTTTGAGACTTTTGGTCGCTTAGCGACTACTTTATATATCGAAATTCGTCACGTGAATAAGATTATAAAAAAAGTTGAAATCGTCTCAATGGTATCTGTGTTCGCGAATCTAATATCAAGTATACAAATATGTTTATAAGCGAGACGCGTGCGCCGCTGCTGCACATCGCCTCGTTCGGTGCAGCGGGGATCGTTGCGCCGCATGGGCGGAGCTAGCGTGGGAATTATTTTTGACTGCCCCCACTTAAGTGAGTAATGACACTAATGACGGACCTTAAAACGACCAAAAACAGTTGTCACTGATGGCATTTTGCTACCTACACATGGAAAATACTGGTCAAAGCACATAATAAAAAGGACCAAAATAGCTAATCAGTATTAAAGAAAAGGTACTTAGTTAAGTCACAGAATAGTAATTAGACTTATAAGTGGTAGGGAAAGTAAAAAATTGCGTTGGAAAATCGAAGTTAAATTGCTCACATTGTGATTTTTTACTAACCTTCAGGTATGCATGCGACTTGTGCTCCATATTCCGCCAATCAGGCTCGGTAACGTCTAATTGTACATCCAACAGGTCCGCCAACATCAGCACCGAACATGCTGGGGGTGACGCCGTCAGCTTGTACAGTAAAGGTTTGTTCATGGCTGTAATTTATGATACTATGAGCAAAGAAACTTAGAAGTGAAGTTCGATCGATATTATATGATTCATTTCATTATGAAAACATATTTATTACTTTTAGTATTTAACCGGATGTCTTTCTAACCCACAGGCAACATAGCACGTTCTCTAAAGTATTGATAAATAATAAACAAGCCTTTATTCCCAAAATAACACTATGCAGTACTAAAATATATTTTACCTTAATTATTAATATTATAGTTAGGTATTATTATTACATTCAGGCACCCAAAACTGAGAGTAGGCTTCCTCCTATCATAAGTTACCACTTAAATCTATCCTGCGCGAGTCTCATCCACATCTCGCCAACTGTTTCTACGACGTCATCTCCTCTTCCGTAGACACCAATACAAAATACATAGCGCCTTAGCGTCCATCTGTGCTCCTTACAATTTGGTCAGCCCACATGTAGGTACTTTAAATGACAGAGAATGCTACTGGATCGATGATTTTTGTACTTTCCCTAATTACTTCGTTTCTTGTTTTTTTTGATTATTTCAATCATACAAAAAAACTCTCATCACAAGACAATGGACAATAAGGGCTTATATTACATATCTACATAATTGTAGGAAGTTATTGTCACATTATACAGGTTAAAGTCTTAGTATGAGGGAGTGCTACATTGAGTTTTTATAACATGTTCTATTTGATCAATTAACAAACATTATTGTTAAAATTTAAACTTGAACATTCAAGTTCTATACAATTTAAGTCAATAAAACGCAGTCTGCTGAATACTATAGGTACTACAACTTTTAGGCCGGTCCACAAGCCTATAAGACATGTAAAGTAAAATATTAATATAATGCAAATGAATTATGTACCCAACCTATTATGTGACCGGTCAAAGTGATAAGTTTAGCCGGAATATACCATATAGTTGATTTATATTGTATTTTCATTCTGTTGATGACGATTATTATTATTTTATGTGTTTCTTCACAATAAGATAATATCGGAATATGCCGGATAATTCTTAAATGTATATATTTTGAATTATTTTAATCATGGAATTAGCATGGAATTTAAAATATACATATATGCCTCAGGTTTTTTTGTTCTTTTATAATTTCTTGGCCGAATAAGTGACCGGTCATAGTAATTCTACTCAACAGAATTTTGCCGGAATAAGCCGTATAGTTGATTTATAGTTGTTTAATTAAAAATAGTAATTTTTTATTGAATTAAAATAGTTAATTTTAGCTTTGATACACAAAAATTTTTTTTGGGACCGTTCGTTTTTTTTTATTAATTATTATGCTATAAAATTCGTGTTTCTATTTTCATCTGTTTTTTTTATAATTGTAATCTTCAGTATATTTTACTTCTCTGTACTCGGCGAGTCTGTAATAATGACATTATTTCATAATAACTATATAAAAGTTGCTGTATATAACTTAAACTATTTTTTTTTTGCTAGAATCTTCATATAATATAAAATGGACACCGGAACTGGAAGTGGTGAAGGCGGACGCGCACGTGGACGCGGCCGTAGTCGTGTTCGTGGTCGTGGTCGTGGTCGCGGTCGTGACGGTGCTCCAGGTATAAATTTATCGTCTTTTTTGTTGTATATAATCTTTTATCAGTTTTTATGTCTTTATTATGAATAATAATAGCTAAAACTTTACAGTGGCTAGTTACCACCCTATTTAGATAATGTGTCACATAGCACGTAATTGTATATTCCATTACCATCTTCAACTATACCATCACTTATCATCAGGTTAGATAATGATCAAAAAGCAGCTGTTGAGCAATAAATAAAGTAAATGTAAGTATGTGATTAATTTGTAATAGTTTGCAAAATTAACTCTCTGAGCTAGGGTAATGTAAAATTCTTCTGTCTGGTATATGCAGCTTCTCTAACGTTACCTAGCAATTTTTATCTGAATATTCTGGCAGAACAAACACATGTTTTTTTCTTCTGTATATTTTTAGGATCAGAAGCAGAAATTTCTTTGCGCGGACGTCCTCGTGCCCGTGCTCGCGGTCGTGGACGACCCCGCGCCCAAAGTTGTGCCAGCTTGGCACCACGTGCCCTCATTATCCCGTAATTATTTGTGCAATTTTTATTACATTGACATGTATGAAATATGAATGGAATGAAAACATTTAATTATTGATTTTAGACCAGCGCAAGCAGCTTACACCACTGCCTCGGTACCCTCTCCGCAGCCGGGTCCTTCAACGTCGCAGCCGGGACCCTCACAACCGTGCGTACATTTAGATTTCCAATTTAGTGTTTTTATTTGATTGAATTAATTTTTTATTTATGATTGCAGACAAACACTCTTAGAAATGAGAAAAGAATTAAAGGTTGTGAGGGCGACGGACAAAAAAAATCTTGACCGCTTACCGGCGGAAGTCAAGAATCGGCTGCTGGCTCTTCGTGAAGCGAAGCAAACTAGCCGGTTCTTGCTCCCAGATGCGCCGGCAGAGAAGCGGAAAAGGTTCGAACTCTTATAGTAATTTACTTAAATTGTATTGCTATGTACAAAAATTAGAACCATATTTTGTTTTCAAAAATACTTACAAAGCATATTTTTGCATCATCAAACTCACTGCAAAAACTAATCCGTTAAGTTGTATGTTTTTAATGCTGTGCTGATAGCTGTTAATGTACTCTACAAAACGATATTAAATTTGTTACCCTAAGTACTTTTCTTTAAGTATTAACACCGTCTGAATATGACCCTTGCGCGAGCCTTTCGGATTCAATAGGAGCCGGACCCCACATTCCTAGAGCGAGCAGGTAGTATAGAGATAAATGTTTTACAACGGAGTGAAACAACATCTGTTAAAAGGGTCCGTGATCCCGTCGTTACTCGTCAGGTAGTTGTTAAGTTGTCCTTAACTACGCGCTGTGATCACATTATCGTCATCCTTCTGATGAACTTTCTGCAGATACGTCAATAATACATTGCTCAAAGATATTTTGTACGTGATTGTAGACTCCGTACATTTTTGTTTCAATCTTGGTTATGACATGATTGAGACATGACCACCATTTTTATCTATCCACTTTAGGTACTCCTTGTTACAAAAGAATTCAGACTTCATAAATTTTGTTTTTTCCTGCCGTAAGCCCTTCACTTGAGACCAAACGAGTTCAATTGGGTTGAGCTCACAGTGATACGTCGGCAAACGTATACGAGACGATTTTTTGACTTTGCATCAAAATTTTTTTCTAAACGATCTTTGTTTTTCCTTACCATTATTCAAAAGTTGAGACTTTAGTGTTGATTCGTTACAAGGAATATTTTTCGACGCGCAGGTAGTCGAAGACTTAACTGAATGTACCTACAGAATGTAACTACAGAGTTCGTGTGGAACGGACTTTATATTGATTACGTGGGCCAATAACATCGCGGTAAAATTTTCGATAACTCTTTCAGACATGTGTCGCCACCAAGAATCGACTGCCCTCTACTGCCAAACGTGCCCGTGACTCCACCACCACCGAAACCGCAGCCTTGGCAGTTAAAGGAAAATCGGGTGGCGGTCCAAAAAATAATAGGTGGCTCAGGTGGTCCAACGAGATGCCCTTCCGAACCTGGCTCCCCCGTTTCCGAGTCACCTTGTGAGTACAGCTTGTTTAGTATATTTATCCCGTACTATGCTCAGGTAACGCGTGGCCATTTAGAAATTGTATATTGTCTTATTTTAGATTTGGATGACCAAATAGGCTACTTTTTGGATGCCGACGATGCTACACAGCCCCTGCCCTCACCATGTAAGTACCACCCGAACCGTCTGTTGCCGAATATAGTCTCCCCATTAAGTGTAATTTCCTATAACCAAATACAATCACCAACAAAAGGACTATGTCTAAAGTAATAACTATCGAAAGTAGGATAATTATTACTATATACTTTAAACATTCACACAAATGATCAGGCCCCAAACTTTAAATTGTATATAATATCTTATTTCAGATCTGGACGACCAGCTAGGGATTTTTACACCAGCCGTTAACGTCCCTGCCGTCGCCGATGAAGAGCTGCAGTGTAAGAATAGTTTAATTTTGTAGTTCATTGTACTATATTGTTCGAACCGCCTTCTGCTGAATATTAAGTGTAATTTCCCATAATCAAATACAATCACCAACTAAATTTTATGTTTTGGTTTAAAGTCCTTTTAGTTAACATGACCTAATGAGCAATAACTATCCTACTTTAAACATTCACTCAAATGTTCAAGCCCCAAACTTTAAATTGTACGTTATCTTATTTCAGATCTGGACGACCAGCTCGGGACATTTACACCCACCGCTGACGTCCCTGCTGTCGCCGATGAAGAGCTGCAGTGTAAGATTAGTTTAATTTTGTAGTTCATTGTACTATATTGTTCGAACCGCCTGCTCCTGAATATTAAGTGTAATTTCCCATAATCAAATACAATTACCAACTAAATTTTATGTTTTGGTTTAAAGTTCTGTTAGTTAACTTGACCTTATGAGCAATAACTATCCTACTTTAAACATTCACACAAATGTTCAGGTCCCTAACTTTAAATTATGTTATCTTATTTCAGATCTTGACGACCAGCTAGGGACTTTACAACCCGCCGCTGAGGCCGAAGAGCTGCCCTTAGAGCCCCTGCCTGTCCACTTGACCCCTTCACACAGCCGAGGTTCGTTAAACTTGTTTAGATAAGCTGGCCCCTTCCAATACTATTTATCTTTAGACAAACGCAGCAGTTTGAAGGTATTATTTGATTTTGTTTTAGACGTCAGCATCTTTGAGGATGATGAGGCCCGTTTCATCCAATGGGAGCGAAGTGTTGCCATGGAGGATCTTGGGAGTGATATTGACGATATAGACCAGGACATTGAAAGCTCTGATATCGTCAATATCCCCAGCAGGGAAGCCAACACTTCGTGCCTAGACGATATGCCACCTGAAGCGCTGGAGCAGTTGGTGGAAAATGATTTCATCGATGATTCGGCACTGCGGGCGCTGAGCGGCAGCGAATTTGACCGCGATATTTTATTGTTTAATTGGAGTAGTGATGCGGACACCTTCACGGGGCAGAGGGAGCATTTTCAGGGCCCATCTGGACCAACTTTTGACACTGATGGGATGTCACCGTTGGACGTCTTTAAAATGATCTGGGACGAAGAAATCATTAACCTTATAGTGCGGGAAACCAATCGATATGCTCATCAGGTACGTTCCAATCACCCGGAGATTGGTATGCTTAAGTCATGGACAGACGTGACAGCCGATGATATATGGCTATTCTTTGCAGTCATAATGCTGCAAAGTATATGCCCTTTACCAGTTGAGAGGGAGTACTGGTATCCGTGCCTCCATTACCTTAGACTTGGGGACTTCAACAACATAATGCCCCACAAAAAATTTACGCTGATAAAAAAATGTTTGCATTTTGTGGACAACTTAACTTTGTCGGACGTAACAGGCGAAAGCACCAAACTTCGAAAAATTGCGCCAATTATTCGCCATCTCAACAATAAATTTAGCACGTTGTACCTACCCGAGCAGAATATCGCGATCGACGAGTCTCTTTTACTTTGGAAAGGTCGACTGTCTTTCGCGCAGTTGATCACCACGAAGGCTGCTGGGGTAGGTATCAAAAGCTACGAGCTATGCGAATCTCGTACAGGTTATATGTGGAAAATGAAGGTGTACACTGGAAAGGGTGACAACCTACAACACAGCGAGCAGAGGGACGATGAGCCGCAGGAAGCCACGTCCCAAATAGTATTTGAGCTGATTCGTCCACTGCTCAACAAAGGCCATACTTTAGTTATGGATAATTTTTATAACTCCCCATTGCTGTCGCGGACGTTGAAGCGCAAAGGAACAGACACAATGGGGACATTGCGATTATCTAGGGAGTTTGTTCCAGATTTTGTGCGCAACAAAACGAAATCTAATACCCGGTTAGGAGAGGTAGTTATTAGTCAAACCAATGATTTATCGGTGCTTGTGTGGCATGACGCCAACATGGTATCAATGATATCTACATTCCATAAACCAGGGGTCGGCGGTAAAGAAAAACATGGGTACTATAAGTACAAGCCGCAAGTAGTCCTAGACTACAATCTTTCCATGGGGGGGGTCGACAAGAAGGACCAAATGCTGCAGGCCTTCCCCGTGGAAAGAACTAGAAATCTAATATGGTACAAAAAACTTTTCCGCCGACTCCTCAACGTGTCAATTTATAATGCATTTGTGATTCACAATCACAATAAATCGACAGTACAGCGCCAGTTCCGTGTGGCCTTAGCGGACGAAATAATAAGAAAAATAAAGCCACAAGATCCTAAGATAGCGAAGCCAAAATTAGATCACTTTCCAATGAAGGAGGAGAAGAAGAAAGCTCGCTGCAAATGGTGTGCCAAGCAGAAAATCGAGTCTCGCACTACTTGGAAGTGCGATACCTGTGGCATCTACTTGTGCATATTAAATTGTTTCAGGGAGTATCATATTTCTCTATCTGAGTAATTGTGATATACCCAGTTGTTGTATTATGTATGCATACATAATACAACAACAAACAGACAGACACATAAGGAAATTCAGTGGCTTTATTTTTCTTGTAATCTTCGTCACCGTTATACCAAAGGAACCGCTGTGTCATACACAATACAACAACAAGCATACAATTACGGAAATTCATGGTTTAATTTTTATTTATTTCACAATCTTTGTTACCGCTATTCGACACAAAACGCTAGGTTTTGTCATATACATTTCCTACACAATACAACAACAAGCATACACAATTACGTAAATTCAGATATGTGGTTTAATTTATATTTATTTCACAATCTTTGTTACCGCTATTCGACACAAAACGCTGAGTTTTGTCATATACATTTCCTACACAATACAACAACGACATATTAACGACAGTTCCAAATCGTTATACATTTTATATTTGTTGCGCACAATTTCTAAATAAACTGCATACCAAATTTCATCATAATCAGTGCAGAGCAGTGACGGTTTTTTTTAATTTCTTTTCCTGGACCAAATTTCATGAAAATCCGTTTAGTATGAAAGTTTTTTTTCGCCTTTCCAGTTCTAAATTTCATCATAATCGGTGCAGCAGTGACGGTGTTTACATTTTCTTTCCCTGTACAACCAAATTTCATGAAAATCGGTTAAGTGTTTAGTGTGCAATCTGTTCTTCGCCTTTTCAGTTCTAAATTTCACCATAATCCGTTCAGCTGAGGGATACACGTTTTCGCCGCTCCGGTACCTAATTTCATCAAAATCCGTACCATCTCCTTTTTTTATCCCCGGTGCCAATGTTCATCAAAATCAGTTAAGCCATTCTTCTTTGGGTGGTCGTTTGGCACAATACCAGTACTTTTTCTGTCACGTCTATCAATTACTATCTCCGTACTGAATTTCATCAAAATCCGTTCAGTCCATAATAAGACGCCGGAAGTTGAATTTCATCAAAATCTGTTCAGCCGTCCCATCTTCCCATCCTGACTCCGGAAGTCGAAACTTTTTATGAGCTTACTAAATAAATATAACAATTGGCCGGATTTTGGCCGGATAAGTTATGTGTAAATACAGCATTAGCTCTATGCATTTGGTAGAATATTTTTACCCATCCTTTGTAATGTTCATAAGTTTTTCAGTATACGTCCTAAACATATGGCTAGTATGTCAATCGCTAGGTAGAAATACGAAGAAACGTTTTATGTATACCAATTAGTTATAGTATATTCTGTGAAATCAAAATTATCGAGTAAATTGGAAAGAAATGTGGAAGTACTGTATTACCTGTGTCTTTTTACCTTTATTTATTAATGGTGATTTATGTTATCTTGTTACAAAAAATATATTATTTTGGGATTGAAATAAGCTATCTAAAGGTAGCTATATTTTAAATGTATCTGTAAGATCCATGTGGTAAATAATTGTAATGTGGCAGCGTAAAAACGTCGCGCAGGCTAAAAAAAAATTCTTTGTATATATGCTTGTAAATAAATATTTTGGTACTGGAGCTCGTATTTTATTTTATTTTCATATGCACAATTTCAATCTAAACCCATAAAATAATTGAAATATATAGGTCATCGCTTTAGATTTTCCATAAAAAAATCCAGACTAACCAGTAGTCCCTTTAGACTCGCTATTTCATGTTCTGATAGGTCTAACGAAATGTGTACACCTCTAAAATAAACAAATCCTACACAGATCTGATTGCGTATTCAAGTAGGTGATGAAAAAGTAAACATAAGTATCGGAGGACTCAAACTCAAGGCGTGAGGCATGTTTTTGTGACCGCGGGCAAAACCCACTTGAGACGTTTATGGCGCCTGCGCTTCTACGGCATGCGGCCGCGAATTGCGGGGGCAGATTAACGGGTTATGTAGGTAATTTAAATTTAGTATTTTATATCTAATAAATAAACTCACCGACAGCGCTAATATCAAATGATAGAGTACATGTGTGGTGATTAAACGTTGAAAATCTACTATTACAATAGGAACGTTATCTGATTCAGATATTGATTACGACGATTCACTACCATGATTACCTAGTCGAAGTTAATATTTTTAAATTGCTTTTTATTGACTTAATGGCTTTTTATTGACTTAAATTTTTAAATTGTTAATAGGTAGGTTGTACCTAGGTATAAGTGACAACTGACAGCCCAGTAGCAATAACACTTGCCGATGTCGTGATTTATAGGTAAAATATGTTCATCGATTTAAAATAAGAAAGGTCTTATCGGATGCCTTTCTTATTTCGTATATACAAGTTCATTTTTAAATTACCAAAAAAAATTTAATAGCAATATCTACTGCTGGTACTAAACAAGTACAACTAGTCAAATTTATTTATTACTTTTCACTAAAAAAGTTACACGAAGTTGAAATTTTCAAAAATTCCTTCTAAAATTATGGTCACTAAATAAACAAAACTACCACACACAAAAGTACAATTAATGAATGGAAACACATGATGCGCGGAAGTTACACATAATATTCATCTCTCTTTCTTATTTTCTGCATTGCGCGTGTCTGTTTCGGTAGGTACCTAATCCAAACATCTGTTACGTACTAGTAAGTATTTTTAGCATTAAATGAAAGATCGAATCTAACTTTCCTTTCCCTTCATACTTTGATCTTAGATTACATTACTTGTAGGTACCTAGTGAATTGTTTTGATTTAAATAACAATCGGATATTTAGGTATCTGCTTTAAGCTTAATAAGATAAACATCATAGCGTGTCAACTTTGTAGTAATAATAACTCACCCGCTTGTTTACACTGAGCTAAATAACTAGCTATCAGTTCGATGCTTACATTATTATTATATCACTTGTTTATTGTCAATTGCACGTTTCAAAAAATTGTTTCGTAGTGACATTAACGCATCAATAATGTACAGCTTTATTGACACTTTCACTTAAGTTTCATCCACTGTTTACACAGTTATTACCGACATAAATAAGTAAACACATATTTTTTTTCAATTCATAGAAGTCCTTAATCGTTTCATCCGAATTGATATGCCGCGGTAGGTATTTACTAACATCGTCTTATTCTTTAGATGAAAAACTATCATGGCGGTTATCAAATCGCGGCGTGCTATAAAGAGAAACAAATTATACTTTATTAACGACGCATCATCGGCGCGTGCGGTACGCGACTGAAATCTGAACTTTCGGCGTTTTCTTTCGGCAGGATCATTTGCAAGGTCAAGGTGTATGACGTGAGAAGCGAGATGACCTCGACGAGTTTTGTTTATGAATGACACATTTTTATGTAGGGGTAATTACGTATGTATAAACCGCGTGCATGTAGTATTTCTTAATGAAGTAGAGGAAACGGTGTGAATTAAATGCTTGGGCGTGTTAATCAATGAAGAGGTTTGACCAAATATTTATGTATATGTTGGATATTTTTTTTTTACGTAACTCATGTTTTTTTCTGTCTGTATGTTTTTAGTACCAGCAGCAGATGGACCAGTTTTTATTTTTTTGGTAGTTTCAAAATATTGTTGTATAATGGACGAACCACATTTGGGGTCCGCAAATGAAGACGGTTCCACGGGTCCGGAAATGAAGGGTATGTTATGGTTTCGGAGAGCACTCCGAAACCATAACATACCCTAGCTAGACGAAGTTTATAGGAACCGATTTCACCCGAACGATCGACATCAACGTTCGGTACCGTTGACAGGAGGGCAATTTTCACAGTGGTAAAAATATCACAATAGATAAATCTTGACCAGAGATAACGTAACATGACGGGTATCAAGTCGGTGTGGCATCTTTCCTATTTATGATTTCCCACGATTCCAAATCCTAGAAATCGTTTAACGAAAAGCTGGGAAAGGATAAAAAATATTACGTTATATACGTCCTTATTTCAATGTTATTTTGTTCGTTATTCATTATGGTATATATTATTTATTCTAATATTCATATAAAAGATGTTATCAAATTCTTTCTGGAAGATTTTATGTCTTTTTGTGTTGACCTGACCTTATTTTATCCCTGTGGTTCTTGAGCATACTTTTAAAGAACGTGCCGGGGTATGCATGTATGCCTAGGAGGATATTTGTTGTCGGTGCTCAGTGGCCTGGAAGACCATGATCTGTCTACTTTATGGCTTCTCAAGGACTTTGGGGGTAAAATTCGTGTCCATGCGTGTATCTACAAGTCACGAGTTGGCTCAGCGGGGAACCTGAGCCAACTCGTCAAGCACATATCTCTTTAGTCTCGTTGAGCACATATCTATAGGAAGTGACAAGTATTTGAGTAGCACACTGTCGTTGAGTTGGTAGTTCTTGTTACTATTCACTATTCTGAGTGGTTTGGCTCATAAACTATCATTGTCGCCAGTGGTGCCGTCTATAACTTTGCCTTTGAATATGGCCTCTCCCAACTAGTTACTGGGATCACCAGAATTCCCGACAACGAAAGCTATGAACCTTCTCTGCTGAATTTTTTCATGACGACACAGACCGACCAGTACCAAGTATCAAATGTTACACAGTTTCCTATTTCTATTTGTCGAGCTTCTTAAATAGAATAGCGATAGTCCATTCACGCGATTCGATATATAAAAGCGCAGGTCGAAATATGAAAACACCTCAGGTATAAAAACTTTTGTATATATTTCGTATAAAATATTTACTTCCACTGTCAAACGTGGCATCACTTTCCCACCGGTGAAGACTTCGAACATATAAATGGAAGGGTGAAGTCGTTACTTTGGCCTTAGTTCAAATTAATATAAGTATAAAGACAATTTCATTTTTCTTTTAAGATTGTTGTAGATTCTTCCGTTTATTTCTCTCCCAAGACGCGTTGAGCATTTTCCCGAAGTAGAGCACACCTTCCTTGTTGATGGTTTTGAAGAACGGCTCCTCTTCCAGCCTCAGGATCCAGTCGGTGCAGCGAGGGAATCTAGAATAAACACACTAAGTTATAAATATATCTATTCACTAACGACACCAGGGCACCACAAATGGCTGCATAATTGTACAAAGATTTGTATTTGGTTTTATGGTTAACTCCAATCCTCCTTGGTCCTAAATTATTCTGACTGATCACATCCATTTAATGTCCAGTCTAGCCTCTTCTCAAAACAACGTCAGGGCTTGTGTTTATTTTAAATATTTGATTGTTGATCATCGATTACACTTGGCCTCGCCCTGTGTCTCCAATAATATAGACAGCGTGACGTTGCAGCCTGTCGGAGAGCAAGCATACGATATTGGCGGATCCATCAAATAGATGGCAACAATATTCATCGCACCTGAGCATTATAAACCAGGCAGCGCTGATCATGTGTGAAAGAACGCCTCGCTCTGTTAAGAGCTCCAAGTCTGCGGGAAGCAAACTTTAAATACTCTCGATGTCCTGCTGGTTGTGATTGCTACAAGATATCCATGATAAGGGTTATTAGGTCCTGGTTAGGTGATATTCCGAAGGGAAGGAAGAGAAAGGAACGGAGATGTATTTTCTGAGGACGCGCGTTTTCCTGGCGTTGAACTCGACCAAGTTACCCGTACCCCAACGAGAGTTGTTGTCGAGCACCCTGCGACACTCATGTCTGTTCTCTGCAATCTCGGTCTTTATTGCCCCAGTACCGCCCAGTCCAATGTACCGCCTGTGAACAGTACTGTCGTCTGCATAGCAATGAATGTCACCTATTAGTAACCTAACAATGATATGCAGGAGAAACAATGTGTATGATAAGACGGATATGGCAATCGTTGATGCAATGATAGCCTACAGCGTTAATAGCTATGGACTGCTCTTTTGTCGCTATACGCCCGAAATTAATAATCAATCCTGATCTCTTTTTAGCTATCTAAGATTGAATAAGCAATCCATTTTAAGGTTGGACCGTGCCAATAAGCTATCTAGAGATTGAAATTTCTATCCATGGAAGCAATCTATCGATGGGAGGTTGGATTACAGAAAAAGATTGACCTCTGTTCGTAAACGTCAGTTTGCGCGTGTCAATAACCGATCCATGGATTTTCGATCGGTGTCAGCCAGTGATTTGAAATATAGGTAAAAAAATCTTAGGTGTCAGCAATCCAAATTCGCAATCCCAGAAATTCCTTGGTTTATTTACTAATCCGAAAGTGTAACCAATGTTTGTTTGTGTTTTATTCAATTTATTGGGCTTTTTCAGCAATGTCTAGTTCTAATGACACTATAGGGAGAATGATCTTGAGTTATTAGGCCAGTTATCTGAATGGAGTGAAGAAGATGATACACTTCAATTCCGTTCTTTAAAAAATACTAGGTACATACGTTACTTACGTAAAATTATTTTTGAATTGGCGGGAAAAAACTAAGAAAGAACTAAGCGTCATCTATATACACATTGCTTATTTCACAAAACGAGTTATCAATATAAAGTAAGTAACGATTAACAATAAATAGACGACTTTTATAAACTTGACTTTGTACACAAAGACAAAACAACATCGCAGGTATAAAGAATTGAGAGATCAAAGATAGCAGCCAGATGGTATGAGCTATGAATGGCACTAACGAACGGTCGGGTGACCGGGCTACTGACAGTTTTTTGCATTACGCTTACGTTCCATTCTACTGTGAGAATACAGTCAGGCATCTTGAGTGTAGTATCGTGAGTATATTTTTCACTTTTGTTTAAATTATAACAAGTTATCAATCCACTTTTTTACTAAAAATATCATAATTGAATAATTTACTGTTAGTTACTTCATCAAAACGGATGGAATTTTAGTTTAAATTATCATAAACCAAATTGTAGCCTTACTCTTTATGCATGGAATGGAATGATCGAGAGGAAAGGGATAGCTGGTTGGATTGGCACCGATCTCGACACAAAAAATATTGGGTCTGTTTAGTTTTGTTATTGGCATGCAGATTACAGATCGATCTGTGGATATGGTCTGACCTCGGATCGTTTTCAATCTTAGATTACAGATACGATATTAATTTCGGCCGATAGTCTATTGGTTGATCCCTATCGCCAGCTTCATCTTCACCACATGGTGGGAGGACATATTTGAAATGCTCTCCTTCAAGTAAAAATCTGTCGCCAAGCACCCAACAGTGTGTTCCGGCAGCAGACCTTGAGATACTGGAATTTATAGTAAGTAGGCACATGAGTCTTAACTGTAAAGGCAGATGTTACCGCTTAACGTCAGGTGGGCCTCGTGCGTGCTCTGTCACTATATTTTTTATTACATAAATATTATGTAAATTTCATAAATATTATAAAATATATATAATAAATATAGGAAAGTACTAACTCATCTTTGTCCGTTTTATGTATGGTCTGCATCGCAGTGGCCGTAGCACCAGCAGAGAGGTCAGCTAATGTCAGCCGGTCCGTGGCGATGTAAGGCCGCGACTGGAGGTAAGCATTGATGATACCGTACGCGTGGTCGATGTCAGCTTGGTGCCTGAGGGAAGGTTCCTCCAGATCTTCCATTAGTGTTTCCATCTGAGAATAGTGTAATTTCGTCAAAAGTAATGATGGCATTTTGCAAATGCTCGCCTATTACCGTAAAGTAGAAAATCTGTCATCAATTACCAAATCCTGCATTCCGTCAACTGTCCTTGAGAGATAGTAAATATAGGATTATGACTTTTCGTAGATTTTGACGCAATTACAGAAAAAAATATGATATGGCACTGTTCAAATTCAAATTCAAAATAATTTATTCAATTTAGGCTTCTACGACACTCTTATGAAGGTCAACTACAAATTTTAATGTTGAAATATTCTACATTGTACTGCCACGTTCAGCAAAAAAAATTATAGAGCCACTGCGAAAAGAACGGGCAAGAAACTCGGGGCCATTCTTTTAAATATTGTCGTTTAAGTAATCAGAAACTGTGTAGTAGGATTTCTTAATCAAAATGTATTTCATGTGCAACTTGAATTTTCCTTCTGTGGGCATTGTAATATGTTAGGGAATTTTATTATAAAACCGCACACAATTACCTAAAATGGACCTTTTATTTGTCTTTGCTAGTCTAAAACCTGGTACAGCTATTTTATATTTATACCTAGTGTTGTAATCGTGGTTGTCACTATTTAATTTAAATTTACTATTTTTTTTCCGAACATGCATAATATTTTCAAATATATACAGACTCGGTAAAGTTAATATATCAATTTCTTTAAAAAGATTCCTCAGAGATTCCCTAGGATCCATTTCATATATGGCTCGAATTGCACGATTTTGTAAGATAAACATTTTCTCTATCTCAGCAGCTGCTCCCCACAGCAATACACCATACGACATATTACTGTGGAAGTACACGAAATAAACTAGCCGTGTAGTAGCTACGTCTGTTAACTGTCTTATTTCACAAACTGCATATGCAGCAGAATTAAGGCTTCCGACTAGATCATGTATATGTGGATCCCACTGTAAAGTTGAATCCATTTTGAATCCCAGGAAGACTATCACATTGTCAATAGAGAGTTTATCTGGGCCAAGCTTAATGTTTGCTTTAACATAAGGAACATTTGGTAAAGAAAACTTTAAACATTTGGTCTTTTTTCAATTTAAGAGAAGATTATTAGCGGCGAACCATTCAGAAATCATAGATAATACATTATTTACATGAATGAGTTCACTATCTTTCCTATCTATTTTAAAAATCAGAGCTGTATCATCTGCGAATAAAACAATATCGCAGAAATCTTTGACCATGCAAGGCAGATCATTAATATACGCTAGGAACAGAAAAGGTCCCAGTGGTTCTGTTTTGTACAAGTCTATTATTTTATTCAGTTACATATGTTTTACAGCTTAGTTGTACACATAAAACCAAGTGGCTAGTCTCTATAAAATTAATTCATGATCTGAAACTAACCCGATTCTCCCATCTTCGAGATTATTTCCATTTTGAGAAAGGTGCTTAACTAAAAATAAACATAGCAAACGTAGATACCACATCATGAAAGACATCGCTGAGAAGAGTAGAGGTATATATGTGTAAATAACATGTCATGTATGGTCATAAATGCATTTTGAGACCAGCCTGAAGTAGAAAATCTGTGCGTCTGAGGAGTCATAACGGTGTGTTCAAGCAGCCCTCATTGCAAGCGAGTAATTCATGGTTAGCCTAAACAACATCTTCAACCGTATTAACACTTACCGTCTGGTCAGATAGTGGTCAAATGTTAGATTTAAGCAATAAACAAATGCCTGTGTGATTTCACGACCACATCATTACTTAGCATCAGATGAGATTGCGGACTAAAGGACTATAGACACCTAAAAAAGTCTGGACAATTTTTTTCGAAATTCAATAGGATAGAGAAGGTATAATTGAGAGTCCTAATCAGTCTTGCAACTGTGTAAAGTCACTTCACCCGCAAATTACATGTGCGTCAGCTATTTTTGAAATGTGAATCTTGAAATTGACTTGGTCTCGATGATATCTACATGAATTGGGCCCCGACCCGGTTGTGATATACTGTGGAACTCACTACAACATTCCTGAGCACCGTGTAGAATAATCCGGCCGTAAAGAACATGCATTGATCCACGACAGCTCTGGTTTTCAACTCTGCAGGGTAGAGCCTCTCGCGATGCACTGCGCCATGTTTCTCCAGTAGGTATTTCATTATCGCGTTACTGAAATTTAATCCTACTCATTATGATTAATAGTTGCAGTTGCACTGTCATCATCTTCGTTCTGATTGACACTTTACTGCACTCGTCCCTTCGCAACGTTAGTTCTTATGTCTCTTTCGCCCAGTAATTTCACTTGTAACTGTTCCCGACACCGCGTAACGCAATAGTGTTTACACACTATTGCTACGAGGCAAAATAAGTATCCCATCTTGATGGACGCTAGTTGAACAGACCTATCAGTATGTTAACTCGACAACTATAATTATCTGTGATAGATTGTGTAAGCGTTGAGAACAAAAGTAAATCACTTACTTTATAACTAAGTGCTTATTGCGCCAACGTTAATTCGAGAGTTAAAGTCAGGTTAATTTGGTTTTTGTATGACAATTTACACTTAATTCGATTTTAACTCGCGTTTCCTCGTTGGCGCAAGTGGGCCTAAGAATAGCTCCCGACCCGGCGAAACGTAACGTAATTAACGGCTAAAGAGAGTTTATACTTCTGACCCTGCAGCATGAAAGCCCAACTACAACTACAGGTGTATTTTTTATATTTTAAATTATAATACATGGTATCAGTTGGAGAAAGATCGGGCTAAGTACGCTTAAGGTGTATTATATGTCTTTGAAGGGGAGAAGTCTTGCAGCTTGCATCTTTCAGCAATGTTCATGGATGATGATGATGATGATACGATCTACTTTAAATAGAAATGTATAACTTTACTACAATGAATTTTTCATTATAGTGATTCATTATGAAAAATCAATTTTCTCAAACATGCTTGGATATGTGAGCATTATTTTGACAACCATCTTCGAGATAAATCGAAATTGCTGTACTGGCCAAATACATGCGCGCAGCGGCCGGCAAAAAATGTATGAAAACCTATATCTGTCGTGTCTAGCGGCCAAATAAATTGGATAGTAAACTCATATCTGTCGTGTAATTAAAAAATGGAACGATCTTTTACTTCGAAGCATGGCAACCAAGTTGGTAACTTATCAAAGATTTTATTTAAATTTCGATCTGGCTTGCAAATAGAACGCTGTTTATTAAAAAAAAAAAACAAATGAACACTTTAACACGGGCAATTTTATTGTTGTTTGTTAATAGTGATTGATTTTGAAAAGTAATTGTTTCGACAAAATGAGTTCAAGTGAAGACAATGAGTGTGATGAACTTAATTCAACGCCACCTAAATTCTTCACCTCTTTTTTCACCTCTTTAGAATTATCCCAAACCAACATAATCCCCGGAAAGTCCACTGTAAAATTCATAAATTGTACATTTAACAACTGTATCTTCAAATAAAAAATTCTGCCTAGGTACACTACTTTGTTTTAATTTCCGCGCATTATTTAAGAAAAGCACTATACAAGCCTTGGCCACAACTAGGCATTCATGGACTTACGTATGTGTGCCTCGGCTTCGCCTCGGCTAACATTTACACATTCGTCCATCAATGCCTCCTTTGCTGGCCGCTGCAGTAATGTACTATATCGCTATTGCTCACCTTTCAGATAGTGCGAAATCTCCATCCTGAATGACAGGCACTGTGCCCATTGGATTCAGCTGAAAACACAAGAAAACCAATTATTTGTATATATTTTTTTATTCTCTCCTAAACATTTGAAGCGCTCGGTAAAACTTGTTGACATAAAGCATTAGGGCTTATTCATTTCGAATGCCAGTTTGATAGCAATCGTTAACTTATGTAGATAAAATACCATTGATCCCATTCAACGACCGAGGCCATCTGATAAAAGACGTTACTTTAATGTCTTTCAGAAAAGCTAAGCATCCTGTGTGGCATTTCTATCAAACTCAATGAAGCAAGTGGTATTCGAATATTTCGAACCTACAAAGTTCTACTCGGAACTCGAAACTATCCCTTGGCCATAACTACCACCAACAATCCACCTATGTAATAGGGAGCGATCCTACACAGTACAGAAAATGTACTGTTACTGAGAACGCCAAGCTAGCGCCTGTCACCTACGTAATGTAAATTAAGTATTGTAATAATTTTACTATATAGTATGTACTTAACACATTGTTAAAAAACATTTAAAAGAATAGCCCCGAGTTTCTTGTCCGTTCTTCTCGCAGTGGCTCTATAATATTTGTTTGCTGAACGTGGCAGTACAATGTAGTTTATTTCAATATTAAAATCTGTAATTGACCTTCATAAGAGCGTCGTAGACGCCTAAATTTAATAAATGATTTTGACTTGACTTGACTTGAATCTCGTGTAGGAAAAGTTAATACAATTTGATCCAATTCATAACTTTGCGTGAAGATGTGTTGCTGATACCACAGCACCAATAGATTCCATCTCACCTTCAAAAATGCGGGGCTCTTGTGGTCCAACTTTAGTAGATTGACCTCGTTTATGTTGAGCTTGAGGTTTATAATGTCGGCGAGCATCATGACAGCTCGCGCCGGCGGACTCGCTAACGCCCTGTGCAACACCACCCGAGACATTGTGATCCCTGTAATAATTCAAATAAGTGTTGGTGGGCTCAACGTGCAAAGCTCTTAGTTTTCATGTCATCACTAATTTCATCTGTTGGTTAGTAGATGTGGTCGAATCGAATATGTTATAAATATCTGACGCAGTAAGCTATATATTTTGCTCATTTTGCGAATTCCTATCCCATACTTGTTAGAATGTATTTTTCTAATATACTTTTAAAAAAATCTTCCTGGTACTGTATCACGTTTGTTACATAATAATTAGAAATAAAATTTGATTTGATCGATGTACTACATAGACACAAAACTTGATTAAGCGAAATTTTTGAATTGTATTCATGTTATTTTTTCCATCGAAGGAAATATATGGAGTTTTCGGATCAGGTACAGTAGTTGTCATATTCTCTAGAATATTATATATTTATGTAAGGCATATATGTAGAGCGTACACTCTTTCTCAAAAAAACATGTTCACAATTTACCTTTAGACTTTGTCCTAAGACTAATAGAAACATTATTTATACCTTGTTGTTGTTTTTTTCCCACAGCATAGATTAAAATTATGCTTCAGCAAGTGCAACAGAAAACAAACTGATCTCCTTTAACTTAATAATCTTAATATAAAGTATTTTTTTATTCTACTTTATGCATAATGCAGACTGAAGTCAGACAGAACATAAAACAGACTACCTATTATTGAGCTGAGCTTCGACGACACAGATGACAGATAGATGCTACACAAACTAGATTTGGGACTTAGAAAAAATTTTGACGAAAATTTCATGTCCAATGGACCCCTGGTTTTTTTCGTAGTTTTGGGCGGAGGGCACTCGTAGCTACTAATTTTGTTAGGGCGACCCCCACCTCAGTCGTATACTTCCCTTGGTAGGCACATAAAGACAAACTTATTTGGTGGTAAGTGGGCTACCGGCGGGGCTAGACGACGTCGTCCCAAACTAAAGATGCTAGCTATTGGTACCTCTTTCACTTGGCATCAAAAAAAACATAGGTTAATTGGGGTTAAAATCTGCGCCCCCTTCGCTACACCTGCTGTACTAACTAGATTTGAGAGATTTGGGACTTAGAAAAATTTTGACGAAAATTTCATGTCCAATTGACCCCTGGTTTTTTTCGTAGTTTTGGGTAGAGTACAGTCATAGCTACTAATTTTGTTAGGGCGACCCCCACCTCAGTCGTATACTTCCCTTGGTAGGCACATAAAGACAAACTTATTTGGTGGTAAGTGGGCTACCGGCGGGGCTAGACGACGTCGTCCCAAACTAAAGATGCTAGCTATTGGTACCTCTTTCACTTGGCATCAAAAAAAACATAGGTTAATTGGGGTTAAAATCTGCGCCCCCTTCGCTACACCTGCTGTACTAACTAGATTTGAGAGATTTGGGACTTAGAAAAATTTTGACGAAAATTTCATGTCCAATTGACCCCTGGTTTTTTTCGTAGTTTTGGGCGGAGGGCACTCGTAGCTACTAATTTTGTTAGGGCGACCCCCACCTCAGTCGTATACTTCCCTTGGTAGGCACATAAAGACAAACTTATTTGGTTGTAAGTGGGCTACCGGCGGGACTAGACGAGGTCATCCCGAACTAAAGATGCTAGCTATTGGTGCCTCTTTCACTTGGCATCAAAAAAAACATAGGTTAATTGGGGTTAAAATCTGCGCCCCCTTCGCTACACCTGCTACACAAACTAGATTTGGGACTTAGAAAAAATTTTGACGAAAATTTCATGTCCAATCGACACCTGGTTTTTTTTGTAGTTTCGGGTAGAATACAGTCATAGCCACTAATTTTGTTAGGGCGACCCCCACCTCAGTCGCATACTTCTCTAGGTAGGCACATAAAGACAAACTTATTTGGTTGTAAGTGGGCTACCGGCGGGACTAGACGAGGTCATCCCGAACTAAAGATGCTAGCTATTGGTGCCTCTTTCACTTGGCATCAAAAAATACATAGGTTAATTGGGGTTAAAATCTGCGCCCCCTTCGCTACACCTGCTACACAAACTAGATTTGGGACTTAGAAAAAATTTTGACGAAAATTTCATGTCCAATGGACCCCTGGTTTTTTTCGTAGTTTTGGGCGGAGGGCACTCGTAGCTACTAATTTTGTTAGGGCGACCCCCACCTCAGTCGTATACTTCCCTTGGTAGGCACATAAAGACAAACTTATTTGGTTGTAAGTGGGCTACCGGCGGGACTAGACGAGGTCATCCCGAACTAAAGATGCTAGCTATTGGTGCCTCTTTCACTTGGCATCAAAAAAAACATAGGTTAATTGGGGTTAAAATCTGCGCCCCCTTCGCTACACCTGCTGTACTAACTAGATTTGAGAGATTTGGGACTTAGAAAAATTTTGACGAAAATTTCATGTCCAATTGACCCCTGGTTTTTTTCGTAGTTTTGGGTAGAGTACAGTCATAGCTACTAATTTTGTTAGGGCGACCCCCACCTCAGTCGTATACTTCCCTTGGTAGGCACATAAAGACAAACTTATTTGGTTGTAAGTGGGCTACCGGCGGGACTAGACGAGGTCATCCCGAACTAAAGATGCTAGCTATTGGTGCCTCTTTCACTTGGCATCAAAAAAAACATAGGTTAATTGGGGTTAAAATCTGCGCCCCCTTCGCTACACCTGCTACACAAACTAGATTTGGGACTTAGAAAAAATTTTGACGAAAATTTCATGTCCAATCGACACCTGGTTTTTTTTGTAGTTTCGGGTAGAATACAGTCATAGCCACTAATTTTGTTAGGGCGACCCCCACCTCAGTCGTATACTTCCCTTGGTAGGCACATAAAGACAAACTTATTTGGTTGTAAGTGGGCTACCGGCGGGACTAGACGAGGTCATCCCGAACTAAAGATGCTAGCTATTGGTGCCTCTTTCACTTGGCATCAAAAAAAACATAGGTTAATTGGGGTTAAAATCTGCGCCCCCTTCGCTACACCTGCTGTACTAACTAGATTTGAGAGATTTGGGACTTAGAAAAATTTTGACGAAAATTTCATGTCCAATTGACCCCTGGTTTTTTTCGTAGTTTTGGGCGGAGGGCACTCGTAGCTACTAATTTTGTTAGGGCGACCCCCACCTCAGTCGTATACTTCCCTTGGTAGGCACATAAAGACAAACTTATTTGGTTGTAAGTGGGCTACCGGCGGGACTAGACGAGGTCATCCCGAACTAAAGATGCTAGCTATTGGTGCCTCTTTCACTTGGCATCAAAAAAAACATAGGTTAATTGGGGTTAAAATCTGCGCCCCCTTCGCTACACCTGCTACACAAACTAGATTTGGGACTTAGAAAAAATTTTGACGAAAATTTCATGTCCAATCGACACCTGGTTTTTTTTGTAGTTTCGGGTAGAATACAGTCATAGCCACTAATTTTGTTAGGGCGACCCCCACCTCAGTCGCATACTTCTCTAGGTAGGCACATAAAGAAAAACTTATTTGGTTGTAAGTGGGCTACCGGCGGGACTAGACGAGGTCATCCCGAACTAAAGATGCTAGCTATTGGTGCCTCTTTCACTTGGCATCAAAAAATACATAGGTTAATTGGGGTTAAAATCTGCGCCCCCTTCGCTACACCTGCTACACAAACTAGATTTGGGACTTAGAAAAAATTTTGACGAAAATTTCATGTCCAATTGACCCCTGGTTTTTTTCGTAGTTTTGGGTAGAGTACAGTCATAGCTACTAATTTTGTTAGGGCGACCCCCACCTCAGTCGTATACTTCCCTTGGTAGGCACATAAAGACAAACTTATTTGGTTGTAAGTGGGCTACCGGCGGGACTAGACGAGGTCGTCCCGAACTAAAAATGCTAGCTATTGGTGCCTCTATCACATGGCATCAAAAAAAACATAGGTTAACCATACATCGAAAATGTTGAAAAATTTTTCTAAGTGTCGGACCTGTATTAAGGTTACTAAGGTCAATGACCCCAAAGTTAAGGTCATTGACGGAGGACGTTTGTTGACCTCCCAGAAGGTCATTAAAGCGAAAAAAAAAATTTTTTTTTTTTGCGCCCCCAAGGGTACACTCCAACCGATTAGTCTAGTCTAGTCACGTACTACTAGCATTGGTGATTCGTGTTTCAATGGAGTGTCTGACATAATGTCATTTATTATTATAATTAGATACCAAATTTCTCCTTTTATGCGTTTCTATTCCTACATTTGTCGTAAAGTTTGAGTTTTCATACTAAACTGCAAATCAGAAACGAGCCCATTTACTATTGAGCTAGTCTCCACATTTTGGTGCAATTTTCGAAGAGCGCTGTGACACTGTCGATATTTTTTATCGATATTTACAGTAATCAGTGAGTTATTGGCAGTGTCATAACTCTCTGTGGTTTTGTGCTCTAACTAGGACAACATTCGATTAAGTTTGTAAAAACATATACATATGTAAATAATTAGCGTAGGTATTTTTACAGCGAATTTTTAATCGCTCTAAAATTTTGTCAATGGGATGTTCTTGCAAAACCATGTGGTATTGCTAAAAATCGTAAAAATAATGCATCTTATTATACAAATTTATATTTTTATGTGTTAGTTTTGCGCTATTTTCATGATAATTAACTTCTGTTTCAGAAGTTCCAATAAATCTTCAGTATGTATCTTTCACTCTATCCACGTGACAATTTGATATCAATTCCGTCCCGATAATTTTTCTGCGTTAGTAGAAGACGAGGAGATGAAGACCAAAATGATGAGTCTATTGATACACAGGTAATTTCTTTGTTTATGTAATTATTTTTTCTAATTGTTAGGCAATGAAACTGATAAATTGCCAGAGTAAAATATATAAGGTCTAATGCACGTTTGCGGTAATTTTTATACTAGTATATTAAATTCGTTATTACTAATATTAAATATAGTCAACCTGTGACCACGATCACTGCAAAGTGTTTGAAACGTCGAGACAATATTAAATTCATGGTTGTTTGTGATACTGGTTCATACATCCATGACTGCGACATTTTTTATATAATGAAAGGGGTTTTATTAGTTGCAGATTTTTCTGGGTGCTAATTATGCAAAATAAAGTTGTATTGACATCCAAGATGGTGGACATTATTTCTTAAATAAATATTTTTTTATACCTGTATATATATTTTTTTAGTGGTGATGATTACGAATATGAGTCACTAATATATCGTCGCCGCGACCCGAAATGTAATAACTCCGTTTGTTTCGAATAAACGTACGTCCGCGCACGAGATGGCCTGGGAGCGCACTACCCTTGATATTGAAATCAGAGGTGAACGGCCTGCGCCCACACGCGCCGGGCCGCACACATTCAAAGACTCGCGACCGCGCATTCAAAAACTGATTGCATTGTTTACCATTGTTTACCGAACAGTACTAACAGTGCTAACAGCACTGACGTTTGGACCGATTTGCATATGCACGCTCACGGCTGTTTGCATTAGTCTTCATTCGGACCAAGCAAAAGCAAGCGTATGACATTATCCATCTATTTTAACGAATACATAACCTCCTTACTGTAATGTATCAGCTGGATTGTCCACTGCTGAACACAGCCTCCCCCATTAAGGGGGGGTTTTCCATAATCCCCACGCTTGGCAGGCGTCTTGGGGGTTGCAGTTTAAGATATCAGTTCCCCAAAAGGCGCTGCTGCCCCTTCGTACCTTTCGGTATTTTTACCTATAGTCGCCTCTTACGACATCCACAGGTAGCAATGGGGGGGTGACATTCTACCCCGGCACCCCACGAGGCCTTACTTCAACCTCCTAACTTTCTAGAAAATTACGCATTTTAATTGTTATAGGGTAATTGAGAGAGATAATTAAGAGATGTAAAAGAACTACTGTCAAAGAACTCAGATTTTTAACTTTTCTTTTCATTGGTTGTGACAGTCGAGCCACAGATTCGTAAGCATGCCAATGCTTGCGGTCCAAAGTGTACTCAGAGCGTTATTGGCATGGAGTGCTCACGGTGCCCATTCGTGGGGCTGTGATTGTTGTCAGCTCTGAGTGGCGACGTCATCGATAACATTACACTTAACAGTCATGCAAACGTTTGGTGCCCTTTGCACAAAACGGCTCCGAACGGGTATGAATTGCGCTAATCGTCAGCACTCCGAAAGTACTCTCCTAAATCATAAATGCAGAATTTATCTGTTTTTATCTCCAGCTAGCCTTTAGTAAGAAAACAATGTACAAGGGAAACTTTATCGTCCCATACGAGAATGAATTTCTGTAATCTGTTTTCACTAAATATCACCTTTTTTTTTCAGGGGCTCAAGCTATGTAGCCTACTTGCGGGCTACTATGTAAACATATATGTTTTATTTTGTTACAGAGAACTTAGCAACGAAGAAGATGAGAAGATTGCGGCAGCTTGGGCCCGAATCCTACGGGAAAAGAGCCCTATGCAAGTTTATGAAATAATAATAAAGCATGACCTAACATTACAGACACGCGATAAGTTGCTAGACATTTTTTTGTTTCCTAGTAAAAGGAGGCAAACTTATTACCATCCTCCAGGCACAGGTTCAAACTTTGGATCGATACTGAGAATGCAATTGTCGGAAATATCTAATTGTCGGTTGAAACGAAATAACTATACACCTGGTAGTCGAACCCAGGCCTTGTGATTCCAATGCGACACTTCCGCTCACTCACCATCGAGTCTGTCTTTTTCGAGGTGGAATAAATAAATACAAAAGTATGTTTGTGAGTTGTGTGTTTGTTACTCAACTACACTTTGCAGGGATTTCGATTTTAGGAAATTTGGTAGACTTATAGAAATCAATAAAGGGATATTTTAGATATGGTTCCAGTGCAGATGAAAATGCAAAGTGATATAAACAGTAAATTAGGGTATACATATACATTTTATTGCTTTCAAATAACACGTATTTTAAGTAGTATGTAAAACTAGTAAAAACTAGCCTTTGATTACCATCTCAGCTGTTTGATTATTAGGTCGAATATGTTAGTCAGGATAAACCTGGAATAGGTAAATTCATCTTCAGGCCAAGTGCCGGAACATTGTAATAAACTTTAGGTCTAGAGTGCTTGGCTACAATTTTAACTTGAGGGTTGTAGTTAACCTTTCATAAAATGCCCTATCACAATGCAGTGAAGTTCAAAGCAACTCGCAGGTATGCTATCTTGATCTCACACAAGGTCAGCTAAATAAAGTTGAGCGACTCCAAAATTTTTGTAAAAGGTTCATATACGGCTTACGCAAATATGATCATGTCTCCGAATTTCGTACCAAGCTCAAGTGGCTACCTATTCGTCTTCGGCGGAATGCTCATATACTACATACTACATCTCCTTTACAATATTTGGTTCCTTCCTACGTCTCCACCCTACCTCAAGGAACGTTTACAGTCATCAGATAATTTATTGCTGCAGGCACCCGTAAGTAGAACCTCCTTCTATCATTGTTCTTTTACTTCTGAAGCTGTTAGATTATGGAATCCTCTACCACTTGAAATAAAACGTGCTCGTTCATTAGTCTTTTAAAAATCAGGTCAAAACTTATTATCTTTCACTGTAACTTTGGATATGTACATACAACATTACTGAACTAATTTTTTCTATTATATGTTTTAAATGTCTATTTAGGTATATTTTTGTATTTATGTGTATATGTTAAAAATATTTATGTAAGTAAAGTATATGTATATATATATATAATTATTGTATGTTATCTATATCTATATATGTCTTTATAATTCTTATACGTTACGTATATTTTTAACCGACTTCCAAAAAAGGAGGAGGTTCTCAATTCGTCTGTATTTTTTTTATTTTTTTTTTATGTTTGTTACCTCAGATCTCTTGACTGGGTGAACCGATTTTGAAAATTCTTTTTTTGTTTGAAAGCTGATGCTTGTCGTTTGGTCCCATTTGAAATTTAATCAAAAAGTTACACTAAAAAGATAGAAAAAAAAAATTAACAAAAAATGGAACCGACTTCTACACCCAAAAGTGTGAAATAACTTGTCGAAGTCGGTACCATGCACACAATATTGTGATAATAGGTACTTTCGTACCATCATGGTACCGACTTCAACAAGTTATTTCACACTTTTGGGTGTAGAAGTCGGTTCCATTTTTTGTTAATTTTTTTTTATATATATGTATAGTATATTTCATTTTTGTTTTGTTTAATTAAGATCCTTAACTATTTTTTTTTATTTTTTTTCTGTTTTAGTAACATTAGCTTAAAAACCCTGTCCATGTACTATCAAAATCTCCAACATTGTTGGGTCGTCTGGAAGAGATCGCTTTAAGCGATAAGACCGCCCATTGTTTCACTAAGTTATATTGTATCTTTAGTTGTAAGTTTTTTATTTATTTTAAATTAATCTGTGTAATAAATTTGTGTTGCAATAAAGAGTTTATCTATCTATCTATCAGGTATTTGAGCCATAGTACTCCGTGCGGCAGTCCATAGGCATTACCTACCGCTTAGCAATCATGACTTTATAAGTCGTGTTAACACGGTGTACTAATAATCTATAAAAACATCTCTATCTTGTTCAGAAAACAAACTTTTTGTGGTAAATAACGTTTAAATGGTCTATAAAATGAATTTTTGACATCGACAATGTTATCGATAACCGTAACATCACTATAAGTAATGTTATTTTTCGTACAAATATTCACATGATCTAAACATTGATTTATTTCAATTTTTTACAATAATGTAAATGGTAAGAGATCTAGAAATCAATATATATAAGTTTCATATGATTCTACTTGTTTTATTTTGTCAATAAACCCTATTTTACTTCATAGTAGTGCTTCTAATGTATGTATATAGGGGTAAATACAAGTAGTCGTGATTAGTGAATTTCTATAATATTTGTTGAAATATATGAGATCTACTGAAAGGTTCCATGAAATAAATATATTTCTCATGAATAATACAGGCTTTTATTTCCAAATTCCTCAGGAGCATGTTCTTATCAGATTATAAATTTGTACGATCAGGTGAGGTTGTACATTATATAAGTGTGCGGTTGCAATGACTTCAATACTATTTTTTTAGGAAATGTTGAGTAAAACAAAAAAACTAAAGATGCAGTTCTGCAAAAGGTATAGTCTTATTTATATAGATACAGGTAGATTTATAAAATAATCGTACATAAGTCGACTAATTTCACATTTTCTATGGTGAGTACATAATTTTTCATAGTATCTTGGTTTTGGAGAGGTATTATCTGTCATAGATAGAAAAACTAGATCATATTATAAATCATCGTAATAAAGTAATCATCAATTGATATTTCCCTTTTTATTTTATTTGAATCGGTTTAGTCAATCAATAAATATGGCATAGAATATAACACTAGGTTATTTTATTTATTGGTCCGCCATGACACCTGGTGGCCAAGTGTCACATTGCGTAATGACTGAGCGCGAGCGAGAGGGAGTCAGACCTATGACGGACTGTTTTATCTTACATATTAATTACATATTAACACAAAGCAAGAAATATCACAGAAAAAAATGCACAAAAATCCGTCATAATTTAAATTTAATTAGAATTTCAAAAAATATATGCCAAAATATCAAAAATATGTACAGAAGACACCAAAAGACCACCAGCGTCAAACCATATAATCTGGGAGGTAGTCAGGGAGTCTTCGAGTACTGAGTGAATAGGTGTCTTCTCATGGTCAGCATGTTCTATCATTGACCGCGTCGTCACTTTCCCATCGGTGAAATACGAGTAATTGTCTTCCACAGTTTTCAATAATGCAAGTAAATTTAAGATTTTTGTTGGTTCTTCCGTTTATTTCTCTCCCAAATAGCGTTGATCAATTTCCCGAAGTAAAGCACGCCTTCCTTGTTGATGGTCTTGAAGAACGGCTCCTCTTCCAGCCTCAGGATCCAGTCGGTGCAGCGAGGGAATCTAGAAAACACAAGAAATAATAATGAAATATAATATTTTCACTGAGGACCACACAGAAACTGAAAAACTGAGAACCTTCAGTTTTATTGCTGTGTAACTTCAACCCCTCTTAGTATTAAATTGTTCAGATTGATCCGGTTAATTTAGAGCGAGTTTGATATCTTCTTGAAGCATCGAGTCAGTGGTCAGGATTTTCTGCTTTTTTCCGCCCTGAAAAAGTCCACCTAAATGTAATGATAGTGTATTCGTAGTGAGTTTTGTGAATTTTGATACGGAATTCGACAATGGAACTCTCTAGATACATGTTTAATTTGGGAGACTCATTTGATTTAAAATTGTGGCGTCCTTTAGATAATTCAGTCGCTATTACAATAATTTTAACTCGTGGAAATGTTCGCCTGATGATTTATTACGATAAACTTATATGCTTTTGTTTGCATTTGTCTTTTACGACATACATTTTGAAGCGCTAGTACCGAAGTTTCCTTAGCTGTTTTTAATCGATCACCTAAGTTAAGCAATGTCCGCCGCGGTCAGGAGTTGGATGGGTGACCGCTGGTGACATTACTACTGAGCGCTTCCGTGCTGCCGAGGGTACGTTAAGCCGTCGGTCCCGGTTGTTGTCTTAGGATGGCAGTCAATATAGCATGGTGGTAGGGCATTTTGCGAATTCCTACATGGCTAGCTACCACCGTCAAGTAGAAAATCTGTCGCCAGGCACCTAACGGGTTGTTCCGGCAGGTCTCCTTGAGAGTCAATATTTCTAGGTTAGCCTGAACAACATCTTTGACCACATCATCGCTTACCATCAGGTGAGATAGTGGTCAAAGGCTAGCCTATCAGGTATAAAAAAATACTTTATAGATGTATCTACATATTTATTCGTAGGATGAGACGAATTACTTAGCATTCCATGGATTCACCGTGCGGGTGCCGGGTCCATAGCGTTGCAGAGGAAGAGGCTAGAGGGGCCTGGAACAACCCAGGAGTAGCTTTAAGAGGCCTCTTTACAATGCATCAACGCTCCCCTTCCCGCTCAAGCCTCCTCCCCTACCTAACCAAATTTGGTAAGATCCTACTAATGCCGCCTTAGATACACGTTCTAGGATGGAAGTTACGGTTGTTCTTGGCAGGCCAAGGTCTTTAAGTAGGTTATATAGGGGTTTCGCTGGTATACCCCTTGCTCCGACTTCTACAGCATATAAATTAACCACATAACCGTTTTTGGTTAATTCATTTGTTAGGTCATATTATTTGTTTTTATTGTGTGGTCTTTAGGCATGTTTGTTTCCCACGGCACAGTAAGTTCTAGAAGTACTATGGGTTTTAGACTATATGTGTGACCTAACAACGTAGTGATTTTTCAAGCTATAGCACTTTTTCCATATAAAACGTCAAATGCATATGTAAAGACCAAATATTATGTATATTATAGTAATATAGGAAAGTATTTACTCATCCTTGTCCACTTTATGTATGGTCTGCAAGACGGTAGCCGTAGCACCAGCAGAGAGGTCAGCTAATGTCAGCCGGTCCGTGGCGATGTAAGGCCGCGACTGGAGGTAAGTATCGACGATACCGTACGCGTGGTCGATGTCAGCTTGGTGCCTGAGGGAAGGCCCTTCCAGATCTCCCATAAATGTTTCCATCTGTGATTAGCAAACACAATACTTGTAAAATTATATAAATCTGTCAGAAGTCGTGATGGTCGACCATTTTGCGATTTTCTACTATGGTGGTGATTAGCCAGGTGAACACACCTGGCTAGCCACCACCGTAGTAGAAAATCTGTCACCAAGCACCTAATCGTGCATTCTGGCAGTGGACCTAGACAGACAGTAAAATGACAGGTACATGAGACTTAAGAACTGTCCAGGGTAACGGTCACAGAGCATTTTGTCCCTTATGACGAAATGCATCTGTTATAGGTAGAGGCTACCGCTTACCATCAGGTGATCCTCGTGTTGGTTCCGTCACAATCTCATATAAAATAGGCGGTATCAGACGTTTTACACAAATGGAATGGTTAATTATTTTATTCCCTGTTGAGACGGCCTAGCTTGAAAGACTTAGCAGTGAAAATAATTTACCTATTTTTATTCAATATATCATCGAATGAAGTTGTGGTCTTGGAATTCATTTTATTTAACTAAGGAATTAACAAAAAAGATGAAAAACTTTATAAAGCCAAAACAGTTTTTTGCCGTCAGGTGTATTTTTTTTGTACTAACCATTTTTATTTTCTTTGCAGATTAGTGGTGCGCAGGCGAAGACGCCAACTTTTGACATATTACATGCTATTGTGCTGTGGTTTTAACTCGATCAATTTCTGAGTTAGGATAGGTTTTTTTTGTATGTTCATACATTAATCATATTGCAATCTTCTGCGGGTGGACAGAAGGCAATTTGAAGATCACCTACAGCTTATTGCTCCGTTAATAACAAAAGCTCGACCTAGTACAGCTAGTATGACGTTCGTTAGCTGCAGGGCACCATATGTTATAGCCAAACCCGAGAAAAGGTTCATTAGGTTTCTTCTAGGTAAGCGTGCTCCATCTAAGACGACATCAATGCTTAACATCAGGCAAGGTGTGGTCAAACGCGAACCTATTATGAATAAAAAAAAAAAAAGTGTAATATTTTCAAGGTTTATGTATGTTTGTAATTTTTTTTATTCCACCTGTATGAGATATCATTAGATTTGTCTTGAGCGCAAAGGTACATTAAAAAAACAAACTGGCGGAGGCCAAATTGTGAGAATTTGTATTTCTTCCTATTTATCGATTGGGGTATCAAAATGAAGGGCTTGAAATAACGATTCCATATTTTTTTTATGCCTGATAGGTTATCCTTTGACACCTGATGGTAAGTGATGATGTGGGTGTTGTTCAGGCTAACCTAGAATTACTGGCTCTCAAGGACAGCTGCCGGAACACACCTTTAGGTGCTTGGCGACAGATTTTCAACTTGAGGGTGATAGCTAGCCAGGTAGGCATTCGCATAATGCCGAACCACCATCCTAAGACAACAACCGGGACCGACAGCTTACCGTGCCCTCCGAAGCACGGAAGCGCTCAGTAGTAATGTCACCAGAGGTCACTCATTCAAGTCATGACCGCGGCGGACGTTGCTTGACTTCACTGATAAAGTCAGAATGGCTAAGCAAACTTCGCTACGAGCGCAAAAAATAAAAATATATATATATATATATATATATAACTTGCAGTTTTAATTTCAATGGAACGATAAAACGCTTAACAAAAATAAATAACTTGCAGTCGGGTTTTTCACTTTTAAATTAACTTATTCTTGTTTCATTCGGTTTAAAAGTGAATGATGCCGAATGATCCAAATCCGAAATCCACATCGATTCAATAAATAATCAATCTTCATTTGTGTTCTTAAGTTTAATTTCGAGTAAAATGAAGGACAAAAATTCGCTGACTCATGATACTTCACTCGAAAACGACATGCGTACCACTTATTTTTGAAATGTGTACTTAAAACTATATTTGGTCTCCAAAACAGATGATCTGAGCCCCAACCTATTGTAGTATATCAACTATGGAGCTCACCCCGACATTCCTGAACGCCGTGAAGAATAATCCAGCCGTGAAGAACATGCACTGATCCACGACAGCTCTGGTCCTCAACTGTGCAGGGTAGAGCCTCTCGCGATGCTCCGCGCCATATTTCTCCAGGAGGTATTTCAGTATTGCGTTACTGGAATTTAATAATAAAAACATGTGTAAAAGATAATTAGAAGTTTGGCCGACAGACTTATGCAGACTGCAACGTATAAACACTGGGTTGCTATTGTGACCAACATTTTTTTTTTTACTTTTTTGTACAGACTTCGGTAATTCTTTCAAAAAATATTTTTGTATATAGGTAATCGATGCCCATAACTCCTTACGTATCTTAATATTTTTTCTTAGCAATAACGCATGCTACATGACCCTACAACAAGGAAACCCTTCTATAAAAACATATATATCTATGATCGGGCTGAGTGGTGCTTTATATGTTTTCGAATGAGTAAGGTCTTGCATTTTACATATTAAAGTAAACTTTCACTGGACGATACGATCTTTAAAGAAATATATTCAATTCGTTATAGAAATTCAATAAGGAAAAACAAGAAGTCGCTAATGCTCACCTTTCGGATAGTACGAAATCTCCGTCCTGTATGACGGGCACTGTGCCCATTGGATTCAGCTGAAAACACAAGAGAACCATTTATTTCTACGCATGTCTTTTAATTCCTGGCTAACTCACTCAACAATTCTACATTGTCGTGCACTAAGTTGCAAAATTTTAAGATCTTGGTACTACTTGTAGACATAATGCATTGGTGCTTTTTCATTAAGAATGAGTTTGAAAGCGATCGATAACTACTTATGTCAGTCTGTAAAATATCATTGATCTCATTCAACGACGGAGGTGTGAAAAAGACCTATACGTTACTAGAATATCTCTCAAAACCTTAGCATCCCAGGGGCCATTTCTATCTAGTTGAAGAAAGTTTGCCTGTTGCCACATATAGGATACAGTGCCGTACTATAAACAGTTACTGAGAATCTCGAGTAGGAAAAGACAATACGAGTTGCAGAACTCGTCTCTTTGGGGAATTTGTAAATAATGTAACTATTTTGCTTTGTGTGTGTTTATAGTGTAATGTACCTATATGTAATTATTTTTAGGTTAAGCATTGGGTAGGCGAATTGGGAAACTTATGTGCTCGCCAAATGTAATGTACTGAAATAAATATTTTTTTCAGTGGACTGTATCAGCCAGATTTTCCACTGCTGAAGACAGCCTTCCGCTTTGCCATATTCCCCACGCTTGGCAGGCGTCTTGGGAATCACAGTGTAATATAACAGTTCCTCAGAAGACGCTGCGTACGGTACGGTATTTTACCCTTATTCGCCTCTTACGGCACCCACAGGAAGAGATGGGGGGGGGGGGGGGGTGACAATTTAGCCCGGCAATCCCACGGGTCAACCTAGTTGCTGAACCCCGGGATCAAATTCGAGATTTCGCGGTGTAAACGTGATGCTCATCCCACAGCACCAATAGATTTCTCACCTTCAAAAATGCCGGGCTCTTGTGTTCCATCTTTAGAATATTAACCTCTTTGATGTCGAGCTTGAGGTTTATTATGTCGGCGAGCATCATGACAGCTCGCGCCGGCGGACTCGCTATCGCCCTGTGCAATACCACCCGAGACATTGTGATCCCTGTAATCATTCAAAAAAGGGTCTCAGCATGTAAATAGGTATAGTTAAAAGAGCCAAGGGAAAAATACCAGAAGTTGGGCACCAGGACTTAGGCTGGGATCCCCAAGCTGCCTGAAAAGCGGAATTTTATTGGAACATCCTCCCGGCTGTGACGATCCGGATGTGATATTACAGTCATTATATCAGATCCGAATAGTCACAGCCGGAAGTGTGGGACCATAATGGGTGGGTTTCCAAAATATCCACGCTTTCCAGGCGGCTTGGGGAATATTTTTTACGTTGCTGTATCTTCGTTGTACGTTCTACATTCGAAATATGCCAGCAGACAAAACAGTGTGTGAGAAAAACTTCTTCGGAATCGATTAAGTTGAAAAAGGTAAATCAGTCATGTACTCACTTTCTTTTTTAGGGTTCCGTACCCAAACGGTAAAAACGGGACCCTATTACTGAGACTTCGCTATGCGTCCGTCTGTCACCAGGCCGTATCTCAAGAACGGTGATAGCTAGACAGTTGAAATTTTCACAGATGATGTATTTCTATTGCCGCTATAACAACAAATACTAAAAATAAAATAAATATTTAAGGGGGGTCCCATACAACAAACTTGATTTTTTTAACCCATTCTTGCTCGATACTAATAATGGTGACAGGTAGACGCTTTAACTATTCACAGAATATTTAGTTTTACGTTCTCTTGAAATATAATGAAATAAAATAAATAATTAAGGGGGCTCCCATACAATAAAAGAGGTTTTCACCGTTTATTTAATTTTAAAAGTGTCTGTAACTTACAGACAATGGTACGGAACACTTCGTGCGCAAGTCCCATTCGCACTTGGCCGGTATTACAAATCTTAGCAAATATTCCACATAAAAACCTAAATAGCCTCAGACACTTGGGTAAATTCCAATACTTTCGCCGTTAGACTTACCTTGGAAATGTGCACACGGATAAACTAAATTTATACTTCAGCAAGTATCACAGGAAACAAACTGACCAGCTATAACCTAATATACAGTAGGTATTTGCATTTATTACTTTAGATAAAAAGCGTTAGATATGGACGACAAAGAAGCGGTAACTAAACCAAACCAACAACAAGACAACCTTGATCTTTGGACTGAAACATCGATATGTATTATATGGACAGCACAGCAATGTTTCTTTGAACCGATGCGGTGTAGATTATGAATTTGAGGCAACGCACCTCGATCAACAAGATAATGATCAACGGTAGAATTGTTATAAAAAATTACCGATTAATTTAACCGACTTAAACACTCAAAACTGTGAAATAACTTATTGAAGTCGGTACCATGAGTTCAAAAGTATCTATTATCACAATATTGTGCGCATGGTACGGACTTCGACAAGTTATTTCACAATATTGAGTGTTGAAGTCGGTTCCATTTTTCGGTAAAAATAAATTTACACCCTTTTTAGTGTCCCTTGCTACTAACTGGATCGATTGTCATTCATTGGCAATGACCATATCATCAAGATAGGAAAAACTTTTCAGTTATTGGAGGGTAACTCAAAAACGGCTTGACAGATTGTGATGAAATTTAAATGGGACTTCACGACAAGCATCAACTTACAAATAAAAAAAGAAACTTAAAAATCGGTTCAGCGAGTAAAAAGTTATGAGGTAACAAACATTAAAACTAACAAAAAAAAATAAAAATATAGACAAATTGAGAACCTAACCCTTTTTTGATGTTGGTTAATAACCGAATAGATATATGGATCTACTGTGACAATATTATAAAAAAAGACGCTTCCGACTTGCAACACTGAAATATTTAAGTAACTTGTTGAAGTCGGTAAGTACCATGCCGATTCAAAACACTCACCTCGCATTATCATGGTCTGACTTACGCAAGTTATTTCGTACTTTTCAGTGTTAGAAGTCGCTTCAGTTTTTTTAAATATTTATTTTCACTCTTAAGTGAATCATTCTGCTAATAAGATCATGCAATCCTCCAAAGTACTGTTCACCATCAGTAAGCGTTGCAATTACCATTAAATCATCCACGTATACAAATACATTTTCAGTTAATTGACTATAAGTTAAAAACTACTCAACCTATTCTGATAAAATCTAAATAGGACCAACTTGGAGGTATACTTCACCCAACAAAAAAGAATCATCAATATCAGTTCATGATTGGAGCAGTTATCGAGTAATAAAAAATACATTCGAATTGGGAACCTCGTCCTTTTTTGGATGTGTATATTACATAATGAGGTCGTAAATATCGTAATAGTCACTACTTTACACAAATCACCCGCCACAAGTCACGATCACTGAATTACAAATATTCACTGTGATATGAAAAAAAAAAAGTGTCTCAAAGCAAGAGCAAATAAAATAAAATACGAAGGTAGTTTAGAGATACGTAGAATGTAAGGTAAACAATTTGCTTCCAGCCAGATGCCGTTATCAGCTAGTCCAAACGACTCAGTAGTTTCCAGGGCGATTACACAACACCGGAAACATCTGTAATGTCCATGGCTCCGAGTCGTACTTCAGGCAACGCCTAATTAGAACCGCGGGCAGGCGCTTATTTCTGACTAGTCTAAACTAAAGATTTGATTGTTTGTTTGCATTGAATAGGCTCTGAAACTAATAAGCCGATTTGAAAAATTCTTTCACCATTAGAATCCTACACTATCACTGATGAACATAGGTCATAGAAAATTTTCAAAAAGTTAGGGATCCGTATAAAAACTTCGCCAATGTAAACCAAAGCGCGAAAAAATACCAAAAAAATCGTTATATCGCGTACGCTGCGGAATTTATTGATAATAGAGCAAAGTGATGTACTACAATTTCATAGAAGATATCAATATCTACAAATAAATCTAACTATTACAGTAATGTCAAAAATAACAACTTATTTAAGTATGTGTTTAAATTTTAATATTGTTAAGTTTGCAATAACGCCTGCTAAACGAATTACATTACAAAATTACAAATTTATGAGAGAATAAATTATAGTCATGTGCGGGATTCGAACCCGCGTCCATCCACCCCTTTAGCCGGGGTATGCTCTAACCAATTGAGCTAACATGACACAATGACTCATAACTGTAATTCTTGCTCTCATTCTTCAACCATCGTAATGGTAAAATAAAGAATTACAGTTATGAGTCATTGTGTCATGTTAGCTCAATTGGTTAGAGCATACCCCGGCTAAAGGGGTGGATGGACGCGGGTTCGAATCCCGCACATGACTATAATTTTCTCTCTCATACATTTGTAATTTTGTAATATGTGTTTAAATTTATATTAAATTATTATATTTAAATATTTGTTACATACCCGTTCGAAGCCGGGGCGGACCGCTAGTATGTAATAATTTAATATTATTTTTCTTATATTTTAGAGTTGTGCTCGTAGCGCAACTTGCCTAGTGGTTATTAAACATCACCTAGATTAAGCAATGATCACTACTTATTGCATTAATGTCCCTAGTTTCATTTGAAGAATGTGTCCGTGCCCGAACGAAGGGCACTGTAAGCCATCGTCGGTCCCAGTCGTTGTCTTAGGATAGCAGTGGTAAGGTTATGTTGGAGACCATTACGCGGCCTTTAAACTGCGATACTTTCCATGGTCATTTATCCAAAACCCGACTGGCTAGCTACCTCACTCAACTAAAAATCAGTCGCCAAGCTGTACCGCGGCAGCTGCCTTTCCAGTTCTCATTCTAGGTAGTTTACCATTTTCAAACACAACACCTATCATCAGATGAAACTGAAATCAAAATCGACTGGCGTAAAGCCACGCATTGTAATATACAGGGTTTGAGTAATATCCGTGGATCAGATTGTTATCATGTTTTTCTGACTAAGAAAATACCAGTAGTAGTATAAGTCTAAATAAAAAAAAGACATAACGCCCAATATTCTATAAAGGCGTGTTTCGTATGATAGGTGCAGCCATTCCGAAAGGCATCTCGAAAAATTTTCGCTACTGAACATGTGCTATACACACAGCATAACTAGTTGTATCCTGTAACCTGTTGGTTACCGAGAAGCACGGTTCTCCGCAGACCAAACCCTGTATTATTATATGTTCTATGCCTGTGTGTCCCTGAGCCAGTTGGTAACTCTTTTCGTCGCCGCCCTTCTAATATAGTAGAAGAACCTCTACTTACAATAAGTTAATGATAATTTCGAGAAACAAGATGGCGGTTTCACAGCTTTTGCAAATCCTCAGAATGCACCTCTTAGGAATCCGCCTGCACTTCAATCTATAGTATATGGTATACTCAAAGCTGCTGCATTGTTTATAAACAATAGTAGAGTAGTGAAGTCCATAACCTAATCACGTATGATGCTTACAATGTGAACTGACTGCTCCATGGCGTTCTGTGTCTATTTTAAGTCTGGTGTCATTTAGAACAAATCTAGAGAATCTAATTATTACCCTGGTTATGTACAGGCAGATAACTTTAGGCCATGACCAGAGTAGGTAATGATTATTTAGTTGTGATGGTGTCTATTTTCATCCAGTAGCCACCTTGTACCATTTTTGGTGGGTTTTCAGTTATTTATAGAATCATTTGTAGAGAGTTGGGTGGTGTATAGAGAGGGTTCCCTATGAACTCATGTGAGAATAGAATTAAATTTCAAAGTATAAGTTATTATAAAATTTTAATCACCTCAAAACTTATGTCCTTAAAATAGTATTCCTTATATGGTATTTTTCTGTTATGATTATGACTCTTGGGATGGAAGGAATTCTTTAACTATTTTGATTAATTTTTGTACATTTTCTTCTGATAGTCGCTCTTCGCTTTCTTGTACAATCTGAAAAATATCATTTATAAGTAAAAGAGTGACCATGGTTTTCCAGACAAGAAATTCTCAGTAGTCTAGTATTATGTTCGAAAACCTTACCTTTTCGCATAATATGTTATGTTTTTATCTTCTATTATACAATAATTGTACATTTCTTACCAACTGAATTTCCAATTCTGTCCTAGGGGGACTGTTGACCATCATTAGCTTTTCAGTTTTTGTCAACTTGAATTGTTTCACTGCCTCTAGGAATTTCTGTATCAATTCTGGACTCTGGTATTTGCAGTCAGTTTCTTGCAGGAAATGTACTGTCTGTAAAATACAGAATATATGTTATCCTACATATTCACACAAACTGGAGATTGGTAAGGTTTCTAGTGTGTATAGTTCATTTTGTTTATGCAACGTGATTATGAAATGGTTTGACAATATCCTCAAAGAAAACACTAAGCTATCCTTTTATTTTGATATGTTAAGTATAAGTCAGTTTTGGACTCAAGTTGAGTGTAATGCTGAATTGGCTACATATATTTAAATATTAATAATTTACAGGTCAAAAGTACAATTAAACACAATGCCAACAGCCGACGTGAATAATATTTTTTCATATGCATATTATATTAAGGTTATATTTAGGTCATTTTAAATATGCAGGATTTTTATCAAATGCCTACGTACTATTTTTTCTATCAGTGCATTTGCTTCGAGAAAATAGCATTGGTAGTGTTTCAAATCGACATTTGTGTGTACAATTTTTTCATTATTTTGCCACTTTTGCTCACCATTGATTTGCCCCAAATAACTGATAACATTATTTGACAACAGCTGTCTTTCAGAATGGATAATGTGCTCAGAAATTTTGATTTGATTTAAAAAAAAAATAGCCCAAGCTAACACAGCAAATACAACTTCTATGCAACTCCCAAAATTAGGTTTTACACATAAGAGTAAAGATAAATGAAACATTCTTCTCATCTTATAAAGTTCAACTGTGAAAGTCACAGTTATCTTTATGATAACAAAAGAACTTGGGTCAAATAGCATTTCACAATGTCAATTGTAGCAAATTTCAAAGCTATTTGAATGGTGTATGGAATCATTTACAACACTGTTTTAGCACATAACATGCCAAAACGAACACTCAATGTGATCATTTTTAGCATATGTGGGTGTTACTTTTTCTGACGGAAGGCTACTCGAATGTCCAATATGTAAATACGTAAAAATACCTCGTAAGTAACAGTTGCCAAGGAGCTCTCTCGTTTATTTTTCTTATTTGTACTATCTTTGAGTTCCTGAAGGATCTGCATAACCTCATAATTGCAGAGGAATGCTGCATTTGCGTTTATACTGAAACAATAGAAACAACATTATATGAAGATGTTACTTTATACCTTTAAACTCTTGACTACGCAAAGACCGAAGAACTAATAAGGACGACTGAGTGATAGATACACATTTAATCAAATATTTTAATTCTTATAATTGTCCACTTGTTTATGTCTCTTAAAAATAACTTGTGACACATATATCTATATATAAATTAATTTTATCTATAGATCATTCCACAAGACACTATTTTGTAGCTTCCTTACAATTTGTGAAAAAAAAAAAAAAAAAAACACAAAATACACAAAATAACTCAATACACTACACAAGTAACACTTACAACATTATATTGTATTATTAATTATTAATAAGTGTATAAGGTATTAATTTATTTAAAGTAAGAACCTTTTATTTTATTTTATGTTTATTGTATATATGTATTGTATTTATTCTGGGGTTGTGTAATTACTCTTAATATGTGTTGTATATGTACTACACGTACATACATAGGTAATTACAGTAATACTCATACTAAAATCTAATGTCTTAAACTCACCTACACAATAATTCATTTCTGTAAAAATGTGTGAAACATAATCTGTTTTTATAAATGTATGAAACATATTTAAGTATCGACTAATATAACAAATTTCTATTTGTCTGATAAATTTACGTATACTACATTAATGTCAAACAAAGATAGCAATATTATAAACATCTCTGTCTAAACAAGAATGCAACAGCAGTATGCGAGGAAGCGGAGCACTGCCACCGAGATACAGTTTTCGAACTAGTTCAGAGGGTAGGGTGAAGTTTTATTGTATGCGAGCCTATAGTTATTCTTTGTACATACTAAAAATAATACGAAATTTATAGGTTTACGTTTGTTATAGTAGGTAACTCATCAGTTATTAAATGTATTGAAAGTGACTACAATGTATCTCAAGTGCACTTTAAAGTTTTATATGTATAATCTACATTCATTCACCTACGAAAACATGAGTCAACACTTTCAACTAATTTAAGGAATAACTAGGTATGTACGCGTTATTAATTTTATTAATATATTATAGTTTATTAAGTAAATGTCATAGGCTAAGAAATTTGAAATAAATTATTTGTATTTGCATTTGTCTACGAGAAAGCAAAAAAAATAAATAAACCGATATATTAATAATAATATAATATATTTAATAAACACTCCAAGAATATCATTATATTGTAGGTTAGGTTTGCGCCAGTAGATCAGTTAAAAGAATACTTGATATTTCAAGAAACTAGGTAAGAAAGAAAGTAGTAGAAGAAAAGAAAGTGCAAACTACATTAGCCGTAAACTACATTAGTTATCCCGAAGAGCAACTATTTACTCACGTTTCCATCACTTAAGGTTCTATTATTTGTGCAAGAAGCATGAATTAATTAAAGTTACTCGTAATTTTTTCGAACGAGCCAAGTTCTGGTTATTACCGGCAACTGTATTTATTGATTCTCTTTGATCAGAAATCAGAATTGTATATTTTTGTGTCTTTATTCTTTTTATTTAATACTTTTTATTAAATTATTTGTTTTTCTATTTCATGATTTATCCACACAACAAAAACACAACAAAACATATCAAAAATTGACATATGACACTTGACATGAAATACAGTACTTTGACATTGACAGTAAAGAGAAAATGTCACAGCCTCAATAAAAGAGGTTGGATCTAAATTAATCCGATTCTCATTAAAGGACACGATCTGGGCAGTAGATGAGGTTGGTAATCAAATTAATGAAATTCCTACGAATAAATATGAGTATATAGAAATGTAAGTCATAACCTGAGCGCGGCGGGCTTGTAAAATACAATATAATATACATTGAAATATCCGGTCCAAACCTGATTCAGATCTTACCACCGATCATACTCCCAGTCGTACCATGTACGTTCAAACGTACATGGCAGAATTTTGGGAGGTAAATTTTTTGACGCATGGCGAAAGTATGGAACAACTGATTTTTTCGTTGACTCCCTATTGACTTTCCTGAAAACTCTTTATTGGCATTTTATTCCAATCTTACTCAATATCATTTATGTTTTTTCTTCTAATCTACTAACTATCTGAGAGACTGCAAAGGAACTCCACAATCTAATAGCCTCATCTTCATCCACAACTAAACGAGGAGAGCCTCGGAAAAAAGACAGATTAAATTCCAAAGACTCGCACGAAGCACGTTTATTTTGAGAAATGCGAAGGATCTTTCTACCTGTAGGTACTGTGTTTTGGGAAACAAAGTAAAAAGCTCCTTTCTTGTAAAACTAAGGGTAGGAAGGTTGATGTTATGTGAGGATGCAGTCAACTACTATATATCAAAAACCAAGCTAAAAAGAGCCCTAATTGCCAAATCAAACAGCTAGTTGCGGGCCTGTGCAAAAATTAAATTAAAAGAACGTTGAAATAAGCACCGCAAACCGCACCGTTTCTAAACATGGAGACAAACAGCTGTGAATTGTGTTCAAATATGTATAAGTACTTACTCGTAGTCTGCAAGGATGTCGTTAGCGAAGGAATTCGCGGGTACAGCTAGTATACTTATAAAATCTTAAGGCCAGCTGCCTGTCTGACACCAACACCCTTCGTTGGTATCAATAGTACAAATATTTACAATCAGGAGTATGACTACTACTACAGTGATTAGATATTCTGCCTCGATGCAGTAGTTTGCAAACACTAGTTTGTTAAGGCGTGGTGTGCACTGTAGCAAGTAAAATTACTGAAGTAATGAGAGCTATAGAATTTAAGTACCGTAGTATCACAGTACGACGACACGTGAATGCCACTGTTATGGTATTTAACTTTAAAAGTGTTTAAATATTTTAATTTGTGCAATAACGCATGCTCTGCGGATTACATTATAAAATTACAAATTAAAGAGAGGAAAAATTATAGTATACGTGGGGGATTCAAAACACAACATCCATCCCTAGAGCTGGATGCCGCGGATCCAATAAAATTATAATGTTGCGTCATCATTAACAAGTCAATGAATATTCGCCGAGAGTTGTAAGGTGTTATTGTAGAATAGCGGCACAGTCGTAAAGCTAATTGCAAAATTAGTCTTGTTTGTAGTATAACGTAATTTTAACTATAGGTGTCGCTCCACATACGATGGTTAAAAACGATAGGAAAAATTAGAGTTATGAGTCTTATGTCATGTTATCTCAGCCAGTTAGAGTATACCAAGGCACTAGGGGTGGGTGAAGTGGTTTTGAATCCCGCACATGACTATAATTTTTCCTCTCGTAAATTTGTAATAAAAAAGTGTTATTACCAGATTTTTTATTGCTGATATAGGATAAATCACCTGTTGGTAAATCATGTTGTAACCGACGGAATTAAGTCCATGTTCCATACCACTTGTTTGGTTCTAATAAATATCAACTACCGCGGTGAAGGTAAGTAGGTAGGTACCATTGTGGACGTAGAAAAGTATTGTGAAATCACAACCAGCTTGAATTGTATCAGAATAAATATAATTTAGTTTTTTACGGTTTTTGTATTTGTTGAAAGAACTTACAAATATTCAGGTTTTTTAATCATGTTATGTTATAAACAAGTTTTTTGTAACTTATTGGTACGAAAAACTCTGTTTATTAAATATTCAAAAATACGCAACATTCATCAAGAGAGTTTTACGTCAGGATTACCGAATATAAAAGGTCCCATTGAATCTTATTATCACCATTATTTATCCCTGCCACTACCCAAGGACAAAATATTTGCTACTTATGTATGGATAGATGGTAGTGGTATTACCATGAGATCTAAAGATCGAGTATTGAGTGAGGTACCATGTGAACTGGAGAGCGTCCCAAAATGGTCATTCGATGGAAGTTCTACAGGACAAGCAAAAACCAATAATTCTGATACTCTGCTGATACCTTCAGCGATATACAATGATCCATTTAGAAAAAGTCCCCATGTCCTTGTTTTATGTGAGACATATTATGGAGACGGTACCCCAACTTCCTCAAACCACCGTGCTAATTGTGCGAAAATTTTAAGTCAAATATCTGATCAAAATCCATGGTTTGGAATAGAACAAGAGTATACTATATTTGATACAGATTTATGGCCATTGGGTTGGCCAAAGTCTCGTGGTTACCCAGCTACAAAAGCGAAGTTTTCATATTGTGGTGTGGGAGAACATGTGGCAGGTAGAGAAATCATAGAAAGTCATGCAAGAGCATGTGTATACTCTGGCATGGACTTTGGAGGATCTAACGCAGAAGTAATGAAAGGATCTTGGGAATTCCAAGTTGGGCCATCACTTGGAATTAAGGCAGCCGATGATTTATGGATGGCAAGATATTTATTAAGCCGAATATCAGAACACTTTGGACGAATAATTAGCTATCATCCAAAGCCTATGGGTAAGCACCAACCAGGTATAGGTTGTCATCATAACTTTAGCGTTGATAAGATGCGCTCTGAAGGAGGTTTAACGGATATTGAAAGGGTATGTAAAATTTTGTGTGAACGCCACGATAATCACATGAAAAACTATGGGTTAGGAGATGGAGTAGAAAATAAAAAGAGATTAACGGGCAAATTTGAAACAGCTGATTTTAATTCATGTAGATGGGCAGTTGCAGATCGTGGAGCGTCAGTTAGGCTCCAAAGAAATGTATTAACAGAAAAAAAAGGATTTTTAGAAGATCGTAGACCTGCAGGAGATTGTGATCCATACAGAGTGTGTGCACTTCTTGGAGAAACATGTATATGAAAACTATTACTAGCTAAAATAAAAATATATATGTAATTGAAATAACTTTATTATATTCGAAACTTTTTAGATGTGAGTTAGAACTCCTTCATTCTTCTGAACTTAACAAAAAAAATCTTTTGATAGATATCAAAATCAGATTCGGTAAAGATCGTCATTTATTTTTAATACATATTCATCAAAATTTTGTGTGTGCATTAAAAAAAATAATATGGATAGTTTTATAAAAAGGGGCTTATTTGCATTTAAAAATCTGTCTAGTGTATTGTTTACACCTAAAAGAAACATGCTAAAGCATTCCATAAATCATATTATGAATAAGAAAGTAATGGATCGGTACATGAGATTGCCGTTACCTTGTAATAAAGTGCTGGCGACGTACATATGGATAGATGGTTCCGGTATAAATTTAAGATGTAAGGACAGGATTTTGAAATCAACACCTTCTTCTCCTGATACTGCTCCTGGGTGGGCTTTTGATGGCAGCTCCACGGGACAAGCTACCACGGACAACTCTGACACGACTCTAAAACCAGCAGCGGTGTACTTGGATCCATTCAGGACGGCTCCACACTGCTTAATCCTATGCGAAGTATACTTAGGTGAAGGTGGAGGTCCTGCTCCAACAAATCATAGAAAATTTTGTCAAGACCTATGTGAATTTCATAAAGCTGAAGAACCTTGGTTCGGCTTGGAACAAGAATACACTATGTTGGATATAGATGGATGGGGTTTGGGGTGGCCTAAAGGTGGATTTCCAGCAGTCAAATATCAATACTCATACTGTGGCGTGGGAGCTAAATATATCGCCGGTAGGGATATAGCGGAATCTCATGCAAAAGCCTGTTTGTATGCTGGTCTTGATTTCGAAGGCACCAATGCCGAAGTAATGTTCGCTTGTTGGGAGTGGCAAATAGGAACTTCAATCGGAATGAAGGGGCCTGATGATTTGTGGTGCTCGAGATATATTATGAGTCGAGTGGCTGAAGACTATGGAGTAGATATTACCTACCATCCGAAACCTATGGGACCTTTGCATCCTGGTGTTGGCATGCATCACAATTTTAGTACCAAAAAAATGCGTTCAGATGGTGGCTACGATTTCATTGTCGAATGTATTAAGAAACTCGAAGCTAAGCATATGAAGCATATGAAAGTGTATGGTAACGATGAGATGACGAATAGGCAGAGACTATCAGGTAAATTTGAAACTGCGCCTTTTGATCAATTTTCTTGGGGGGTTGCAAGCAGAAAAGCGTCAATTCGACTCCAAAGGAATATCAAGAAAAAAGGTAAAGGATTCATGGAAGATAGAAGACCAGGAGGTGACTGTGATCCATATTTGGTTTGTGGACTACTGATGGAAACATGTTTAGGACCTGTTGGTGGTGGCAGCAGTATTGGAGGCGGTTCAGTGTGTCCTCCTGATCCCTGTGCTAAAAATTAAGTGTATCATGATTTTTCAGCGTGGTAGTTATTATTGCTCTCTATATATGAAGTATTTAAACTTTTTAACATTATACAAGAAAATTAAATGCAACACAAACAATGGTCTGTTTTTCTGAATTTGATGTTCAATATTTAGTTATATAGAACCAATGATCGTGGTCAGAGGGTTACAAGTTACAACGGCACCTTTTTTTTAGTACTATTACGCAATGAATTTTATTTTATTTTTTATTTATCCGGAAAACAAACAGTGATATGTTACAGAGTTACTTATAAATGTATATAGCTTAGCACCATTCAAAAGTTTTCACATATAGAAACTCAATGGTTACTTATCTGTTACATTACAAAATTTAGGTACCATAAATCTTTTTACAAGTTTAAATATAGCATAGTTTATTAAAATAGAATTAGTCAAAACATTCCATAGTGTCCAAACAGTAAACAATCAACACTAATTTGTTATAATTAGAAGTAAACAAAAAAAAACATAATAAACAATAAACCAGTCAGTTAGGGAACCGCATCAAACCAATTCTTCGAAATAGTTTTGCTAAAGGAATGTGTAGAAGTGTTGAATAAGTCCAGATTGGGAAAATCATGCAGTTTATTAAAACTATTAAGTGATCTAATGAGAAAAGAGTTTAATCTATATTTAGTATCGGTGGGAGGAACTTGAAGCGGGATTGGTTGTCTCTGTGTTCTTGTAGGAACTCTTAGACCTATCTTAGAGAGAAGGTATGGAGAGTCCGCTTTTGATTGGGCTATTTTTGATAATAGTGTTATGTCTGCAATATTTCGTCTAACATGGAGAGGCAGTATATGGTGTCTCCTGCATCGCGCTTCATAATTATCATCGTAATTATTGCAGTTAAATTGTAGGTATCTCATGAATTTACGTTGAACAGTTTCTATCCTATCGATGTAAACTTCATATTGAGGGTTCCAAATTTGTGAACAAAGGATGACTCACGCTAGACCGTGCCGGGTCCGAGCCGAGTGTCGGCCGGGGCACGGTCAACTAATATTACCTATATTACGTATGGACACACTCACGTTATACCGAGCGGCAACCGAGTGACGGCCGACAAACGGACAACGCTCGGAAACAACTCGGTCCCGGCTCGGCTCGGCCACGGCCCGTTGCATGAATACAGTGCCACCGAGCTGCGCCCGAGCAGTCGTAGTTGTGCTATGCAAGTGCACTGTCATTTTTGTTCGACATTGGAAAATGAACAACGAACGTTTGATTGAAGCTGTGAGGAAATATCCAGCATTATATGATATGAGCGATGGGAAATGTATGGACTCCAATTATAAGTCTTCATTATGGGTCAAAATAAGCAAAGTATATGTAATAATAATCAAAGTATATTTTATACTTCGTATTAAATGTCACGTCAGGGTTCGCGAAAAGAGTGAACTATTTGTTGTGACGTCATCAGAGCGCCGAGCGATTCCTTTACCGCTTGTAAGACTGCTTGATTGACGTGGAGGTAAAAGATTAGCAGTAAGATCAAGTTATTATTACTATAAGAGGTGAGACTTGGCCCCCTGGTCTGTCGACTGTCCAGCTGTATGTTACAGGTCTTCAGCTCGTTAATGGAATGTAGATGACAAAGCGCTGTCATCGCTGACAAAGTCGATCTTAATCGATGAAATAAGTAAAACAACCTCCACTATGTTCATGACTGAGATGAGTGACAGCTAGTGGCAATATCACTGAGTGATTCTGTGCCTTGGAGGGCACGTTAAGTCGTCGGTCCTGATATATATCTTACAATGGCAGTCATTATAATAGGGCATTTTGCAAATACCTGCCTGGCTAGCTAATCTTATGCCAAGCAGCTAACGTGTGTTCGCTTAGCTATTCTTAAGAGCAAATTTTTTTTTTTTTACCAAAGTGGATGCACTCTCCATTTCCTTTTGAGTTGAAATTTTTTCAGATTCTTTAACGTTCAGTGCGATCGCAATAGCCGAGAATTCCATATCGTCAAAATTCAACATGATTGTAGTCTAGTTACATCACTATTTTTGCTCGGGCGAGTATACTGCATCACGGCGAATCGGTCATTGCTCGGTCGAGGCCCGTCTTTGTAATTACAGGTATGGGACCAGCTCGGTGACCGTGCTACGGCCGACACTCGGCTCGGACCCAACACGGTCTAGCGTGAGTCATCCTCAATACTCGAGGCTGCTTCGCACGTAAGAGCAATAAAGAATTTTTAATAATTTTACACTATTAAACTGTGAGCATGACCTTTTAATGAACCCCATAGACATGTTGGCTTTAGTAACGGTTTTATCGATATGTTTCTCATAAGTTAACTTTGAGTCTTGAGTTATGCCTAAGTCCCGTGTTTCGGCCAATATTTCTAGCTCTTGTCCTTTTACCTTATATTTAAATTCTGTTATTACTGTTTTACGTGTAAAGATTACAGAGTGACATTTTGAAAAATTCAGATCCAACTTGTTTATGTGACAATATTCTTCGAGCCTATATAAGTCCTCTTGTAAGAAATGGCAATCATTCATGTAATGGATTTGTTTAAAAATCTTCATGTCATCTGCATATAGAAGAAATTTACTATTTACAAAACACGAACTTATGTCATTAATGAATATGTTGAATAATAGTGGGCCTAATAGGGAGCCTTGAGGTACCCCGGAGGGTACGTCATTCCACATAGAGGAGTATCCATTAAGAACAACTGCTTGAGACCTGTTTACAATGTAAGAGGAAAACCATAATAAATTGCCACGGATACCAGCATAATAAAGTTTTTGTAATAGTATAGTATGGTCTATGCGATCAAAACATTTGCTGTAAGCAGTAAAAATACAATCGACTTGCCCACCCGAATCCAAACATTCAGTTGTATAATCGTTGAACAATTGTAACCTGGCTAAGGCCAGGTACAATAAATTATAGAAATTATTAGAATAAAATTACTTAGAATTGAAGAGCAGCGCCACCTGCTCAAACCGCTACGTACTAAATGATATGAATGACTGTTAGCTTTCACACTGTCTGCACACCTCACTGTAGTACCGATCGTGGCTAAAATCATTTAGTACTTCACTAAACCTATAGAGGTCGCAATAATAAGTACGTACCGTCACCAACTTCAAGTTGAGCGAACTTCAGACTAAAGCCAGAGGACAAAACTTCCGGTTGTTTAGCAAAAATTTCAAAGTAATAAAGCCTTCCATTGGCCAGGATTCCCACTAACGAATTAGCAGCGAAGCATTACCTTATTTGGTAATGCTCGGACGGCAAGACTTCCGGGAAGCCAGAGGTGGTCACAATTCGAAAGTGCTTCCTCACTTGTTACGAGAGATCCGAACATAAAACAACTAAAGTTAACTTGACCTCTACGCTCAGGTCAATTTTCACTCAGAAACAGTTTCTAAATTATCGCGTTACTTTCTGCCCCGTTCTTGGGTGAGTGGTATATATTCTGTGATCTAGACATAATACTGTGTTATTCTAACCTTAAATTGGCAACGCCATTGTGTAAATTAACAGTGCTAAATACTTCTATATCTGTTCTTTTTAGTGTCTGAACTTTATTACATTTACCATGTGCTTGTAATCAGTGAGTAAGCTCTTAAAGCCACCACGATGTTATAAACCTGTGTAAACTTGATTGCAATTACTTCTGGTATGTAACCTAATTCTAACAACCAGTGCACTCAACCATGTGACTATTCAATACTAGAAATGCTCTTCAAGCACTTAATTATGGTAACTATAATGTACCTAACCTAATATTTTCTGTCTTTACTTTACTTTGCTTAATATCATTGTGTTTTTATATCTAGCCCTTCAGGCAACCTAGCCCTTCAGGCAACCTCATGTTTGTTGGTGGGCCACATCCAAAGGCTCTCTGCTCGTCCCCAAATGCTCAGTAGCAGGGACAGTGGAGCTCAACGTCACACTGGACCTATTTTAACCGGAGCCATGTGGATTCCAGGGTTCCAGTAGGAGGCAGATCTCCTGGCTTCACCTCTAACCCGCTAGCTTCTGCAAGCTACAAGGACCAGCAATTTCTCTAGCAAACGCTGCCACTCTACGGTCCCACGGACCCGTCTCTACAGCATCTGGCTGGGACGACCTACCGGCGCGGCTCACAGGCTGACCTTGAGCGGAGTGCATCACAGCGCCTGTTGCTGAGCACGTGCCTCTCTACAACTACCGGAGATAAGTCCTTCAACAAGGAAGTCTACCACACGCCACCTGTCTGTAATCCACGACCCTTTCTCAATACTATTATCTACAATATATCTCTAAATCTGTTCTCTCTTTCTTTCCTTTATGCCCCCTACTACCCACTGCTAGGTAGGAAGGTGACACAATAATAAGTTAGAAGTTGTAGAACGATTTCTCAGAAATCCATGTAGCTCAGAAATAAAGGTAGCGGAAAAAGCATTATATACTTGAGTATAGACTATTCGCTCGAATACTTTAGCAAAGATGCATATCTTCGAGATTGGTCTATAATTATGTATGTCATTTCTATTACCACTTTTATATATAGGAGTTATAAAGGCAGACTTCCAAATTTTGGGAAATGTACCGTCTTGTAAAGATCGTTTAAACAATATTGTAAGAGGTTTCGTCAGTGAATTAGAACATTTTAGGATAAAAAGTGGTGTTATCTTATCTGGTCCGGCCCCTTTTGTTACTAAAAATCGTAATTTGTATAAATATTCTGGAATTATATCAATATCACTTAAGATATTAATATAATTTGAGCATGATTCACGTGGTACCTGCTGAACGTTAATGGTTGAGCTAAGATAAGTTGACTGAAAATAAGTTGAGAAGAGAAGACAGATATCTTCGCCTTAATCTGCAGATTTTCCTTCGTATTTGAAAGAAGATGGTATAACGTTGGCATTCTTATTATTAGATTTTATATATGACCAAAATAGTCTAGGGTTTTGTATAATTAAATCTTCGCATTTGATAAGGTAATTTTTATAACATTTAGCTTCTAATATTTTACTTCTTTTACGAAATAAAGAAAAATTATCATAATCTGCTTTATTGCCATATATAATATATTTTTTATGAAACTTATACTTTCTTTAATAACTTTTTTATATATTTTTCAATGATGTCATACAAACAATTGTAGAAATAGCTGATAGCGTTCTCTAACGGAATCGTAAGTAAATAGTCCCAGTCAATTTTATTTAATGACAGATTAATATTGTCGTAATCACCTGATTCATAATAATACTTTTTTCTGGGTTTAGGTTTGAGCATGTCAGAGGACATAAAGTTTAAAATTATATTTAGTGGTTTATGGTGTAAGTCTGCTGGCTAAAGGATCATCGCAAGCCGTTACATGCAAGTTATGATTACACAATATCAAGTCCAAAACACGGTTGTTAATGTTGTAGCAAAAATTAAATTGCTTTAGGTTACATTCTGATAGGGTATCAAAAAAAATATTTGAGAGCTGCCTGTTACACCCGCGTATTGCGGGTCACAATCGGGTGTCCAATGAATATTCGCCAAATTAAAATCTCCCATAATAACAAATATATCATTTGGACACGAGCTTGTTATAAACGATAGTTTTTCAGTAAAGTTACTTAGTTGCGTGTTAAATGTAAAACCAAATTTTTCATCGCATAGATAAATTGTACAAAAATGTATATTGTTAAAGTTACTATTTTTATTTTTGTGAGTGACAGTAACCCATATATCTTCTGCGGATGAAGACCATTCCGGGCGGTATGTAGCCGTGAGATCAGAACGCACTCGTATTCCCAAAATAATGCCGCCACCGTACTTTTGGTGAGTAGAAGAGTACATTCTGTCACGCCTCCAAATAACATACCTATCATCAAATAATTCACTATCGTTGATGCCACTTAACAGCCATGTTTCAGTTAGCGAAATCACATCATAGGAATTAAGAAGTAAATTTCTCTTAAAATTAAGTGTTTTTGTGTGAAGCCCTCGAGTGTTTTGGTAATAGACATTAAGAACGTTGGAAGCCATCATTAACAAGAAATAATACATAGCTCAAGCGAAATAAGTTACAATGTTTATAGCTGCCATAATTATGACTCATCCAAACTAATTTTCTGTTAAAAACAAATTGTTGTGTTATAATAATATGGTTATAATATGAAAGTGCAATGTTTGTATTGCCACTGACGCAAAAACTAATGTTTACTGTATATGTTAAGCTAACTTGGAATAATAAATAAATGAAAACAAAGGATAACTTCGAAAACAACAATAATTTTTGATGCAAAGATCGAGTAGTGTAAAAACAATGTCTAAAAAAATATACAATGAATGGTAGCAATAACACTATTTCGTATCGCTAATACCATATACCGTCTATTGTACTGGTTGATTGATGGTTTCAATATAACACTACATTGAAACCATCAATAGTTATACTGAAAACACTGTATCGCCAGTAACATTTTATTTTAAATGACAGCTTGAAATGCAAATACAATTGAAAAGAACGCGTGTTGCCGCCAACCGTACAACCAGTAATAACACGGGTTGGTGTATTCCCGCCGCTGCCCCAGACTCTGTGTCCTCTTCTAAGTTGTCTCACCGGCAACGATGAACGAGTAACGAGTAGAGCTAGAATAGAAACGAGTTGGCGATCAGCGGGAAGCGAGTGTGTAGTTTCGATAGTTTTATCGCGGGGCTATATGCGAGTGTGCAAATGTGACGAGCGATTACTCGCCCGCGGTCACTTAGTCATGTGTCACTTTCAAAGCCGCACTGTTTAGAAATTAGTATAAAATAAATGATCAAGCGAGCGACCATCGCTGAACGAGTATCGCTGAGCGAGTTTATTTTTTAAAGCTCTTGTCGCTCAGCGACAAAACTAGTAAAACGAGTCGTCGCCGGCAGTGTGAACAGTCAGCGATCATCTATTTGTATATGCATCTCTCTTATTTACACGAAATGTATATCTATTGCACGTTTCTTGAGCGAGAAAATAGTCGATAGTTACTCGTTTTCTCGTTGCGCGGCGGTGGGACAAGTGCCTAACGGGAACAGCGGTACTTTGATTAAATACTAGCTTTCCGGGCGCGGCTCCGACCGCGCGTATGTCGGTTATCGCGCAAAAACATTAACATTTTTTTGCGCAGTTGGATAAAAACTATCCCATGTTTTTTCCCGGGTCTCTAACTACTTCCATACCAAATTTCATTCAAATCGTTCCAGTAGTTTTGGCGTGAAAGCGTAACAGACAGACAGACAGACAGAGTTACTTTCGCATTTATAATATTAGTACTGATTTAAAATTGCCCCCATCGTTGTTTATTTTGATTAAAACTAACACTAGTCAGGCGTAGAAATTCCTAACGGACCAATCAGCATGCAAAACTAGAGTTGTGTTATAATTATAAGGGATATAATATACTAGCATTTACCCGCGTCTTCATCTGCGTGGACTATCCCGCAGGAACTGTTAGCAATTTTTGGGAGCCGTGTAAACTTATCATATATAAATAGGCAACTTTTTAATCCTTAATAATCTTTTTAAATTGGCCCCTTATATCGTAATCGTTTTATAGGTCAAAATTCAAGTAATTCAAAATTCAGGTACCAAATTTTCCATAAAGTTTTCCTTTCTGGTACACTTCGAAAACGGAGTTAAATACTTGCTTCGCTACTACCAGTTCAAACGTAGTGCCCCATGTCGAGTGTTGTAACATATCTATAGATTATTCAGCTGCAGTGGTGAAATTGTCTACGTTACACTTAGCATCATAAGACATTATCGCAAATTCTTGCAAATTAGGACATCCATTGCCCTTCCTGAGTCCCATATAATAAATAGGACAGGGATTGAAAGTGGCTGCGCTCATCGCTAAAGTAACCTCGGTCCGAGCTCAGTGAGGCACCACGTGATGGATCGTAACACTATAACTATACTCAAGTTGCCTGTCGTACTCGACGCACGAAGGACGTCTCATTTGAATCGGAATTCAAATGAGACGTCCTTCGCTCAGCGCGTAGCGTTCTCTCCATGATATGTAAAATAAATTCGTGATAATAATGTTTCAAAGTTTCATATCTAACTGATTTAGAAAATTATTTAACTGTACGAAGATACAATAATATTATAAATTTATATGAGAAAATTTTATTAGCATGCTAGTTTCTATTTTCTTTTTTTATTAAATATTATTTTTTCAAGTGTCTACTTATTATGGTTAAGGTCTACTTAAGATGGACGAACAGGCCGAGCGGCCAAACATATTACAACAATCACAGAAGAAAAATTCAAGATACATGTGAAAAAAAAATTGATTAAGAAATCCTACTACACAGTTTATGATTACTTAAACGCCAAAAATGCTTGGACCATTATGCCTCTGCCAAGCTATGGCCTGTCACCTACGTAATTTAAACAAATATTGTAATAATTTTATTATATAGTATGTGACACATTGTAAAAATAGTTTAAAAGAATGGCCCCGTGTCTTTTGCCCATTCTCCTCGCAGTGGCTCTATACATTTTTTTTTGCTGAACGTGGCAGTAAAATGTAGAATATTTCAATATTAAAATTTTTAATTGATCTTCTTATGAGCTGCGTCGTAGACGCTTAAATTGAATATATGATTTTTACTTTGTCTCGACTTGAAGTTTTCCTCCCCATTTTCCTCCTTCCAATCCCTTGTAAAAAATATTGTTATGGCATGTCTTTGTTTTAAAAAGTTCATTACTATCGCTTCAAACCATGGAAGTAATAAGTACAACAGGAATGAGCTGTTGTCGCAAAATTTAAGCCGAACGAGAGCTCAGTAACTGTACCTCTTATCCCTCTCTGGCGATGGTGACTATATTGAAATATGATTTTAGGACAATATGTATGAAAAAAATATTTGTGATCTGACGTCAGCAGATTATTGCTTCAGATGAATTTTAATCGAAGATGCTACTGATAAACTTGCCCTTTGCAGCACTGTACATTTACTGTTTTTGCTTGCTTTTTACACTCGCGTTATTTAGGTAGGTGCTTACCTACTGGTCCTTGTGGTATACGACATGTAGCTGGACAGAGATAAAATAACGATAAGCAGCTACCTATTGTGGTGTATTTAATTAATTAGGTAAGAAAATAACAGTTTAGTTTACATTTAAGTTTAATTCAAAATCAGATATCGTTAAATAAAACAGTCTTGTGAAGTTTCTGCCGCAAACCCAGCTTATTCCTTATATATTTCATTGACTCTTATTTTGCATTATGAGTTAAACTAACTTTAGGATCTTTAGGAAATCTGAAATTGAAACAAAGTTATTTTAATAGAGACAGGAATAAAAAATGCATAGGTATTTCAGTTATTTGTTCTTGAACGAGGATTGGATAGTGACCTGACTTCTCTTTAACAGCCATCATCGTAAAGATGGTCGGTGACAAGAGGTCGTGGGAAGTGGTGGCCTCGTTTTCTGAGACAATCATCTCACAGAGGGAGGCGGAGGAGCGGGAAAGGGAGAGAGATCCTCTCTCTGTCCCGCTCCGCAGAGCGCGGACACTGAGGCGAGCCGATCATACTCGCACTCCGTCACCGCTCAGAGGACCTGGGGTGTCGGCCGTGGGGACAGCCGGTACCCCCATCAGTGTTGGGTCTTCATGAGGTGAGGATGCCCTCGTGGGCATCCCACAAAGTGGTACATTGGGGGGGAGTTATTCCCAGAGGCTGGGCCCGCTTAAGCGGGCAGCAACGTCGATAGGGGCTGCGGATGAGAGCGCGAGTGACTCCGTGGCCCCTGCAGCCAGTCGACGACGTCGGAACACCATGAGGTTTTTAGTCGATAGCCGGGTCTCTATCGAGTCAGACATAACCACCTGCTCCCTGGTGGGTGTGTATGCGTAAATGCATTTTCCTGATGGCAATAAAATAAAAAAAGGATTAGATAGTCATGCATGGTCACCGTAATTCTTCACTTACAAATTGTGATAATTATAATAATTGTGATAAATGTTTGAAACTATTAGGTACCTGTGAAAAAATAAACCATAATCAGGATAATACACGCTTTCGCAAGCCTCCACGACACAAATTCTCCCCATTTTTATTAAAATTCTTCAAATATATCACGTAATTAAAAAACAAACCGCTATTAATGTCGAGTCGACGATTTCATGTGGGGCTGTCAGGTCAGGTGTACAAATCAATGACTTTCTATACACAAGAAGGTCATTGATACAAATAAAAGAAAACCTATACGCCATTCGCAAAATTTTTGCGTTAGTAAGGCTTTACACGTAGCAACAAATAATATTGCTTTAACATGTCGGTAATAAATTATTATTTATATTTAGAAACATTTTAAATAAACTTAACTCTGGCAACTCTAAGTCACTGTAAGAACAGGACACAGGGTTCAGTGGTAGCCTTCTCGCTCGGCTTCATTTTTATTTTGCGCGCAACAAGACTCTTACGACCATAGCATAAGGTTTCATTTTCTTTATTTGAGCTGCATGATGCACAGATACAGCTCATTCCTGCTGTACAGTGCCACCAACTTAAATGTTCAGGTGGGCAAAATGGGAACTACGGCCGCGTCAGCCGCCATTTTCTAAACGTCATTCCGCTGTCAGTTGATATCTAGAGCGAGTGCTCCCATGTTATTTTATTGATTTAATTGTGAAAAAAGCAAATAAAATGCCGAAAAAAAAAGTGATGCACGGCTAATTATTTTAAGTTTTATCTTTTATAAAAGAAGAGAAACGCCTACAAGCTCCATTAATACCATTTGAAAAGCTGAATGAACGCGTTGCTGCCGCGACAGGTCAGTGTAGCCAGATATGGAAATTTTAAATCACTCATTATTAAAAAAAAAACATTTGTATAGCTGGTGGTTATATTTTAAAATATATAAAATAAGCTAAATATATTCAAATAAAATTGCTACCTGAGTATATTTTAACCGACTTTAAAAAATAGGATAATAATTACCCTGCTATGTTATTGCTATGTTCGACTGCATGTTTTTTTATGTATGTTCACCGACTTCTCCGTCAATTGTGGATCGATTTAAATTTTGGTTTTTTTAAAGGTATACTTTTCAGGTGGTCCACACAGTAATAATTTCGAAATCGATTTAGTAGTCAAAATTTTGTTTATTATTTATCCTGATTAGTCGGAAACAATCTGAAAGTATTGTTAACTTTTTAAAGCGGTTGCTGTTTTTATTTTATGGTTGTTCATTAAAAAAACCTATAAAATATTAAATTGTTCTCTTTGTTACAAGTGTTTCAGAACGATTTGTCTACAAACTAATCAATGAAAAAAAACAAGCTCAAGAAACTAATTCAAAAATTTCTACCCCTGGCAAGAAAAGGGAAAGAAAAACAGGGAAACTGGATATTGATGATTTTGACATTGGTGTTATAAAGATTGGTATTAGAAAGATACATGAGTTTTATTCAGTAAAAAAAGAAATTCCGACCTTACCAAAGTTACTGACTGTTCTCAGGGAAGACATAAATTTTCAAGCAAAACGTGAAACTCTTCGAAAATTACTCCACAAAATAGGGTTTCGTTTTAAAAAAACTAAATTGAATAGAAAAGTGCTGTGTGAACGCAACGACGTAGTTGCCTGGCGGGCATCCTATCTACATAAAATTGGAAAATGAGCCAGGAGAAAAAAAGCCTGTTGTTTATATAGATGAAACTTACATACACTCGTCTCACTCAACTGGCAAATGTTTGCAAGGTCCTGAAGTTGACGGCGATTTGGAACCAGTTTCGAAAGGAAATAGGTGGATCATTGTTCATGCTGGCGGACAAGAAGGTTTTGTGGAAAATGCCCTTCTCGTTTTCAAATCAAATACAAAAAGTGGGGACTACCATGACGAGATGAACAATAGTAATTTCAAAAAATGGGTTCTTGAAAAATTACTGCCAAATCTGTGTCAACCCACACTTATTGTGATGGATAATACGCCTCAAACCACACTAAAGCTGTTATGTAAAAGTGGCTGGTAGAAAACAAGGTCGAGTTTTACGAACAAATGACAAAGCCTCAGCTTTACGAGTTAATAAAAAGAAATAAACCTACACCTGAATATGAAATTGACAACATATTGAAAAGCCATGATCATGACATTCTTCGATTGCCTCCTTATCATTGTGATTTGAATCCAATTGAAATGATATGGAGCTCCATGAGAGGAATGTAGCAGAGAAAAATATCGGAAAATCAAGTGCACATATGCCTCAATTGATTGAAGATGCATTTCGCAAAATCACACAGGCAGAGTGGAAAAACCATTGCGATCATGTGAAAAAAATTGAAAATGAATACAGACAAAAAAATGCGTATTTAGATGAACCTTTTATCATTCAATTACAGAGTGACAGTGAAAGCGGTTCGAGTGACTCCGAATATGAATTGTGGGAATCAACAGATGGTTCAGGAACATCGCCCGGAATTCCTGGAGTGCGGCCGCTTGAGCTCAGAAACCATGACCACAATTATTTTATAAAATATAAATAAAATCCTATTGTGCCGCATTATTGTTTTATTTATGTAGTTACTAAGATTCATAGCTGTATGTTATATTTATTTATTTGTGAGCTTGTCACAAATTTTGACCTGTTTGATCACTATCTCACCTGATGGTAAGTGACGATGTGATCGAAGCTGGTAAACACAGTAAACCTGGAATATGCATGTTAATATTATAATTTATTATATTATTTTATTATAATTATAATTAAGCCAAATTGAATCTATACTATGTTTGTTAGGCTTTATATGATTGATATTGTAGTTTCTTAAATTTTAATGATATCTATAGACTGACTTGCAAGACATGTTTTAATTACCTTTGTTTCTTGATGAATTTCTTATATGGCAGTACCAAATTATCCACTTTAACCAGCGACGCTGTCAACTGAACAGATAAGATGGTGGGACTATACGTAGTACTTATTACTTCCATGTTTCAAACACAATGACCTTTCCATACAAAGTATTAACCCCATTTTCGCACCCTTATGTCATCCCTGTCAAAAAAATTTTGAACACATTATTTTTTATTTTATATTATCTATACAAATACTAATTTTGAAAACTTTAAGTTAAAAAACTTAGACTTACGTTCCGTAGAAATGTTTTCACCCATTTTTAACCCCTTAGGGGTTGAATAGAAATAGATCTTGCATATGACTGGTGTCAGTGGAAATTGAGATAGTATTTTTCAGATTTATTTTATATTTGGGCTATACATACCATAAAATTTACTTACCATAAAATATAGTCAGTTTAGGTATAAAATCAGTCAAAGTGACAGTGGATGGCGTATATATTTTTTTGATTTCATAATTGGGCTAGAAACTAGGCTACAAATGACATAAATAATACCTAAAAATAGGTCTTAGGTATAATAGGTGTCAAAGTGACAGTTTAAGTCATAATTTTCAGTTTTTATTTCATAGGACACAAATGGCATAGAAATTACCAAAACTAGGTCTTTAATGTCACTTTTAAGACTTATTTAATATTTATGTAATTTCTCAAATATGAAATGAATTTTGAAAAATACTATATCAGCTATCATTTTGACAACCGTACCGCCTAAGATATATATTTAGCTATTGTTTATGTCACTTGTAACCCAAAAATTAAATAAAAATAAGATATTTAATAATTTCTTCTGTTTTCAAATGTTTTGAAATGAAATCAATTGGACAGATGTCACACCTGAGACCTATTTTATGGAAATGTTTAAGTATTTGCAGTTCAAATATGAAATCAAAACTGAAAAATATAATATCTGCTGTCACACCTAAGACCAAAGTAATTATTATTTTTTATGTTATTTGTAGCCTCGCCCACCACGTTAATGCTTGTGTTCTGACGTTTTTGAGCTTGACTTATTAGAATTAACATATTACAATATTAGCGTAATTGTTGTCTTCTGCTATGTAGTTAACAATGATGTTGCCAACAATGTCGATTTTTAGAATATTCTACATTCCAATGAGAATAATTATGTTAGTTAGTATAGTATATTATTTACTAAAATGAGGAGCTATATGCATAAATTTAACCTCGTGGATAGCTAAGCATGCCTTACACTGCTTTAATAAGTAAAATTTTGACAACTTCTAATTGTATTATTTAGTTATTTTTTATATAATAGACATATTTTTTTTAATTTACATATAGTGCTTATACTTAAAATCCAATAATCCTTGTCAGTTACTTGTTTGTCCCATATAATTATGAAAATTATGCCAATGCGACATGCAAAATGTGGCGATATTATGTTTTGTATTTGATTAAATTTTAAATGAATTGTTTCTTGGATATGCAGCCTTGGATATGAAGTTTATTAAGGATTAATACCAAGATACAAATAAAGAGCATTTTCTTGCGGTGGAATTTCACATTACTCGAGTACATTATTCGAGTTTTCGTAGGGATCTCTAATTTTTTGACAATCTGGTATAGAAAATGTCTCCCGAGGTTAGTGTAGCTTCCCAACAGTGAAAGATTTTTTCAAATCAGTTCAGTAGTTTCGGAGCCTATTCAATGCAAACAAACAATCCAATGTTTCCTCTTTATAATATTACTTTAGAAGTAATAGATTACCCCACTGGGTTTAAAACTGCAGCAACAATGTAAGTAGAACTATAGAGCTGTAGTAGAACTGTAAATTTAAAACTGAACTGTAGCTATAGTGTTGTATACTAAGATTTTTTACCTGTAGATCAGTTGTTTGCCCTCCATATTTACTAGACGAATTCAGGGTAATCGCCTGAGTCACTACCAGTCTAGCACTTCCGAGCGTCCGGTGAATACATCGCCGCTAATCGTGTTTTTTCGGAATAATCTGTGGACAATACACCTTTCTTGTGTCTTTAGACTCTGCACCAATTATACAGGCACTGTGAGAGATAAGAAAACTGTTTAATTTCACGCGTAGTTATTGCTTTTATTGTTGAAATAGAAAATATCGTTATTTTATTTTATCTTTGGAACGACTTTCAATGAAATGGATGAGCGAGATATGTGTATCGTTTGGTGTGAGAGAGTGAAAGAGATGCAGCATAATGGTGATCGGAACGTCTCGTGGCGGTTCGGTGGTGACACGAATTGCTTATTTATCTCTTTCTAACAACAGATATGACGCATAATATTTTAACGTTCTTTCCTTGTCATTACAAACTGCTTATAGATGTGCGTAGGTATGTACATAGGTAAATTCTAGTAAGCTTTTAGAGCAGTGGTGTTCGAATATAACCACTAAGTATTTCATCTCTCTGGTTGTATATAGTTTGTAGTATTTTGTTTAATAATGGTATACCACCATAGAGTATAGATGTCGTTCTATACGATGGTTGAGAACGAAAGCGTAAATTAGAATCATACGTCATACGCATGTTGGCTTAGCGTTCACAGCATACTCCAGCTATAGGGGTGGATGGCATGGGTTGGAACCCTGCACATTGCTTTATTTTTTTCTCGTTGTAATTCTATTACGTGAAAACTATTGTGGCAAATCTTCAAATTTTTAATACTCACGATGAAGAAAGCACAAAAAGGTGTATACTACCATCTGTCATAAAAAAGTTTGATATGGAGAGTTTTTCAAACGTAGCTCGTGAAAACTCAATGTTTAACCTTGTGGTAAGTTAAACATTGCTATATACCTTTAGAGATTTCCTATTTTCATCATACTCGTTATTCCTAGTTTACTGCGAGATATGACGTCTCACATTATATCCAAGGAATCACTTGTGTCATAGCGAATAAGAGCCACAGACGCGACTTTAACAACGCTCTTTGCTGTGTTGCCAAGCTTAAATAGTCTTAGTGCATTGTTTGAGAATTACAGTTTGTTCACATTTTGACAGTCACATTCAAGCATAGACAATTATTTATGAAAATATTTTTTTCCGCCATATTTATTCTCTATTCCTTTTCATCATATGGCGTAAGGTGCGTTAAGTTTTGTCCGCCATATTAAATAAATCAATAAAATAAGACAAAATGTCGCCTTACTAGAGTGCGTGAAAATAATCCAATAACATCCAGTTTTTGTGTGGATAAATCATCAAGAGGATCACAATGGAGAATTCATACGGGGTTGGGGTTGTAAACCGATACGCTCTTTTCTTGGACGACGAGTCCGATCCTCTTGATGCGATAAAAGCACGAGAGCAAGCGAAGGAGCTCAAAAAGAAGACCAAAGAAGCCGAAAAAGAAAACAAAGGCAAACCTGAAGTCAAGCCTAAAGGCACCACTACTGCTCCCGTACGAAAAGGAATCAAGGAGACTCAAAATGTGAAGTCTCAAGAAATCAAGAGCGGCGAACAACAAAAGAGCAAGGCTCCCGAGCGACGACCGATCGATCGGAACAATGCAGAACGTCCGCCCCCGCGCCGCCCGCGCGAGGACAGGCCCCAGAATGGGGAGCGCGCTGTCGAGAACAAGGAGGGAGCGCCGCGTCCTCCCAAGAGAGAGTTCAGCGACCGCCGGCCGAACTACGAACGGCGCAATTTCAGCGAGAACCCTGAAGGTGGTGAGCGCCGCGGTCCTAGGCCTCCGCGAGACCCCCGGGACCGAGATGTACCGCGCGGGCCGCGGGCAGACACTAGGGGCAAGCGCGAGTTTGACAGAAGGTCTGGCTCTGACAAGACCGGTGTAAAGCCGGTGGATAAGCGTGAGGGTGGCGGCCCTCACAACTGGGGCACGCTCAAGGATGAGATTGACGAGTTGAACAAAACCGGTTCCGAAGGTGAGGCAGTGGAGGAAAAACCGGCGCCGACAGATGCAGCCGCCGCTGGCGACGGCCAGCAACCTGAGGCGGAGCGACCGCCGCAAGAAGAAGAGCCCCGCGAACTTACTCTGGATGAATACAAGGCACTCCGTAACGCGCAGCGCACAGCGCCGCAGTACAACCTGCGTAAAGCAGGTGAAGGTGAAGACCTCAGCCAATGGAAAAACCTTGTGCTGCTTGAGAAGAAAAAGGAGGCGGAGCGCGGTGAAGATGAAGATAGTGATGAAGAGTATGACCTGGCTGACTATCCTCAGCGCGTTGGTCGCCAGAAGCGAGTGCTGGGCATAGAGTTCACGTTCAATGATCAGTCGCGGCGCGGCGGCGGTGGTGGGCGTGGACGAGGCCGCGGCCGTGGACGTGGGCGCGGGCCGCCGCGCGAAGAGGCGCCGGTCGAGGAGCGCCCGCAGCTGCCGCGCCAGAGCGCGCCGCCTAAGGTTGATGACAGCAAGGATTTTCCCTCTCTTGGATAAATAAAGTGAGCCTTCGCTCTTCTCCGTTTTGAAAGTACGATAGTTACAAATTAAAAATATTGTATGTACTGTTATTTTTGAAGTAAATATACAAAATATTTACACAAGCGTGTATTATATTACATCTGAAATTAGAAGGAGCTGCAAATTTATAAAAGTTTGTTTGTTTTGGAACATTTTCTATGATTGTGGATTAACTATCATGCTCGTCTATTACGCAGGATGTTGAGGGGGAGGATATTTTATGTTTTAATTTTGAATAAACTTAGCTACGCATATGAATCTATAACAGTAGCTTTTATCATAATGTAATCACAGCTTATGATTCTACTTGAGTTATTCAGATTAAGGTTTTAACTTACAGACTGTGACATTCTATAATGAATTAACTCCGTCACAACTTAGCATAGAAAGTGAAGAATAACCCTTGTTGCATTTTACATAACAAGTTTGTGTTGGCAAATGCAGACTTCGGGAAATGTAAATAGTTATGTATGTTTAAAAGATAAGGTCTTAAAATAACAAGGTTGATTTTTGTTGTTAAATGTCTTGAAAAATAAAACATTTTGTATGTGTGATATTTTTCTTGGTTATTTACAAAGTACATCATGTTCCTCTCAAGTTCCTTTTAATTATTTCCTCCCCCCTAGTTTTTAGGAAATGTTCATATATTTTCAAGGTCTAATAAAGATCACAATAGATGCAGATACTTAAAGTAGTGATTGTGATATTTTTGTTTCAAGGATACTGTAAAACTTAAGAACTGTATTTCTATTATCTATATATGATCAGCGGCATCTCTTATAGCTTTCTTAATTGCCAAGTTAAACATGGGTGTCCTGTTAAAATAGTATTCCTAGTGCCTTTTTATTTATATTGGAATGGTGCAAAATAGTTATCTTGGAATTTATGTTCGTCCAAGTCAACACAATTCAAAACTGGATGGCTACTATAAATTTGGCAGAAGAACCCAATAACTTTAACTCAGGTCAAACTTGAGACCTTAAAAGACAGTTCTAATTAAAATTAGTTTATAGCATACCCAGTTATAAACAGGATACATTGTAATGTGTTAGGATGAATTCTAAGGAACTAAATACACAGCTCAAGGAATGGCAGGTAGGCTTTTAACACATTACTTATCTAATGTATCACCATTGGTTTCATACCAAAATATATGGAGATCTCTGCAATCAAGGTATCCAATATGGATAACATGTACATACTATTTTTTGTAATCTATTAGGAAATTTAATTAATGTAGCAAGGTAGTAGATTTTGTGTCACTGTTTTTTCTTCTTCGTTTGGGTTGGGAGCATGTAATAACTAACTAAATAAATGTTGTAAAAAATTAAACAAATGTGATAAGTATTGTGGCTAGCACAGTAGTACGTTCACACAACCTTGCTGCAACCTGACCACAACCACAGGAAACAGGATACAATGAAACAAATATTTGTATGTCATTTTGTATTATTGATATTTATCACATTCACACAAAAAACAATTCACTTAAAATTTACAGATAAAACAATTACACAGAAATAATTAAATACTCAACATAGATATAACTTAAACATGAACTTACACATAACTGTAATGAGTACAGACAATAAATAAATTATTTACAATTATCAGTTTTTTTCTGAGAATAATGTAGCAACAAATAGATAAACCTCCAGTACAATATTTTTACAATAATGACAAGTTACAATAATACAAATTTTTTGATCAAAGGAACATTTATTTTACAGATGTTAATCACAAGTTTTATTTACCTCTAACATACAAATAGGCACAATAAACTAATTAGTTTTTTCTTTAGAAATAGCCTGAAATATATGTTTAAGGCATTGCTCGTGGGATATATTTGTTTTAATGCATACAATAGCAGACTACTGACTAGTGCTGTTCATAGAGAAACATGATCGAGAGGAAAACACAAATCATTGACACAGTTTTAGTAGTTTCAACGATTTCGAAGCTTTATCAATAAGTAAATTAACTACTCATATCCAAGGGTCTCTGATAGGTTAACAATAATATAAATAAGTGACGTAAAAGCGTAATAAATCTAAATACAGGACTTCAATCCCGTTTCACAGCCACATTATACGTTCACTTATGATAACAAGCGTTAATTTAATACCAATCTTGCAGAATATGTGGCCAGTTGGTTTTACAATAAATATCTAGGCACATCTACAATATGCTATACACCTATCACTATCTTTGTTCGTCGCTAGCCCTACTCTATCAATTGACTATTACTTATGTTGACAACGAGAGATTGCAGTAGATAATAAGTCCATTATTTACAGCTGCTAATGCGTTACGGTCGTCGACCGAGCGAGCGATAATACTTTATCATCGAGGCACCTTAGCCCAGGGTCAGGGCGGAGCTGAGAGCTCGTCCGTCACACGGACGTCATGTATGAAGACACCGCTTGTGGGACGGTCTACTCTATGCCGAAGGTGTTGGTTTCTTCGACAGCTAGGAGTAGCTTTTCGTGCAGGAGCTGCGGCGTGGGATAGGGCGGCAGGTCGAGCCGGTTGAAGCACGTGTGCGCCCTCGGGAGGGACTCGACGCGGCCCCACCGCTCGATGCAGAAGCGGCGCGGGCCCGTCGACCCTCGCAGGGCAGAGAAACCCTCGTAAGGGATGGAAGACGTGCCAGTCACGAACTGCACCAGCCGCAGACGTTGCTCGTTTGTAAACCTGCAACAATACATAAGAATTTTAATGACAATTATCATGAATCAGTACTTCAGTACTAATATTATAAATGCGAAAGTAACTCTGTCTGTCTGTTACGCTTTCACGCCAAAACTACTGGATCGATTTGAATGAAATTTGGTATGGAAATAGTTTGAGACCCGGGAAAAAACATAGGATAGTTTTATCCAACTGCGCAAAAAGAGGTTAATGTATTTGTGCGATAACCGACAAACGCGCGGGCGGAGCCGCGCCCGGAAAGCTAGTGCTGTATAGGATGATTTTAGTAAGTAGGCATAGATCGCAAGATGGTCTTTGCATAGGAATAATTACTATATCACCATCATTCACAGATATTAAGCAGTAAACTGTTAATAATATATATACTGATTGTATTTGTCCGTGTGAGACGATGAGAAAGGAGTGATAATATATCACACATCTCCATGATGGTAGGGTATTTTGCAAATATCCTAGCTAGCTACCACCGTCAAGTAGAAATTCTGTCACCAAATAGTTCCAGCAGCTGTCTCTGTCCACAGCCAGCCCCTGTTTACCACCTATGAGATTTTCGAAAGGCTAACCCATCGCCAATAAATAAAGGAATTGTAATTAGGGAATCCAGTATAATGATAATACCTACATCATAAGCATAAATCTCGTTTATTTTTCTGTTTTGTATTACCAACTATGGGCATTTTATTTTTCAGATATATCTACACCGAATCAGCCAAGTATCTACCAACATTTACGCAACTCTAGTTAGGCTGTTGATAATTAGATACCTACTTAATTGATTGCTAAATTGTAACTTTAGCGCGCTTGATCACGAACCGTGCGTGCTGTTGCGTTGGTATTTGTTCTTAGCTACGTGATGTTTTTATTAATTTACGCTCTAATCACTCGTTTTTGAAGCAATGTGGCGTAACGGTGTTAGTTAATAATATTGAATTGACATATTCTATACATACCTACGTACATTATTGTAACGATTGGAACCGGTATTTGGGTGTAAATCCTTGAAATATTTATGCAATATTCAAGTGCCACTTTCAAGGTTTTATGAAAGCCGAAACCAGACAGGTTAAGCTATTCGAGAATATCACACACACAGCACCTTCATTGCCGTTGTTGTTGTGTTGAATATGTTATTCGGTTTAAAAACCGGCCAAGTGTGAATCGGACTTGCGCACAGAGGGTTCCGTGCGACCACACAATATACTTATTACAAAATTATTAGTTTTATCAAAGGTTACATGATTTAGTTCGAGGCCCTTAGCGCCAACCCAATTCTTGATACTTGATTGACCTGATGAATTAATTTCCGTTTTGTAAGTTGTTGATTTGTGTGTTAAAGCGCCGCTTTGCAATATCTAGTTCGTGGGTTCGATTTCCGGGGATTATCATAATCCCCACGCTCGCTAGGAGTATTAAGGATCGCAGCATAAGATAGCAGTTCCTCAGAAGACGCTGCTGCCCACCTTCCGGTACCTTACCAACTACATTTTAAATCAGCGTTTTCAGTATTTATTGGTTAAGTTGCGGATATTGTACATAATGGGTATATCGTTATTTTAAAATTCGTATCTCAACATTGACGGAGACGGACCTCAATATTTTTTTTACATAGGAATATACATTTTTTTTTTACACTTCTCATGTTTGTTATGTTTTTGTTTATGTCAAGTGTAAGCGGACTCAAATGGCTTTTTAAGTCCTAGTGTATAAACTCTTTTTTTTTAACACAAGTGTATTCAATGATATTTTTAAACAAATTAAAAATATTTATAAGTATTTATAGTTTTTAGTTTTTTATTATATTGCTGATAGGTAAGCCTTTGACCACAATCTCACCTGGTGGTAAGTGAGGATGCGGTCAAAGGTGTAATTACTGGTTATATACATTTTATGTGAGAAGTTTGCCTGGGTCAAGTTATTATAAACCCAGATATAAATTTAGTCGAAACAACGACACTGAATTTGGAACATTGTTCAAATACCAAGTACAATTTTATTTTTTTAGATATTCTTTAAAATATTTTTTATTTGCCTTCCTCAGATAGTAGATGATACAACAAGGGCATAAAACAAGTAATTTCAGACGAGACGTTTACCAACCCGGGCTAAAGGCGAGGTCTAGTATTTAAGTCGAGGCTAAAATGGGTTTTATCCACGAGTTATACACAAGGATTTTCGCTTTAATTACAAGAAATTAAATAATGACTTTTTTAGTATTACCTAATACAAATTGAAAATGATATTTAAACCTAATAATAATGCCCTATTTTGAGTGTCACAGTTTCGAAAAAACAACATATCTGAGTCTTTAATAATACCCTTAAACTATGGGTATTATTTACGACCCAGGCAAACCTCTTACATGAAATCTATTACAAACTGAACCTCTTTGAACAATTTACATGAAAATGATCATTTATATACACTTGTGCTTAAAAGTAGACTTATGTACCAGACTAGAGTATAAAAAACCGTTTAAATCCGTTTACACCGGGCATAAGAAAGAACTTTACGCATAACAAGTGAAAGATAATTTAAATAAATTTTAGACCAATATTCGTCTTTAAGGGTTAACGTTTTACACTAAGTATCGAAATACCAGGTCTGTTACTCATTCCGTTTATAAGCTAGAAGACTCGTGTAATAAGGAGGGACAGACAGACAGACAGCCAGTGGAGTCTTGTTAATAGGGCTTCGTTTAGCCCTTTGGGTAGGAACGTAATGTAAATTAAGTATTGTAATAATTTTACTATATAGTATGTACTTAACACATTGTTAAAAAAACGTTTAAAAGAATGGCCCCGAGTTTCTTGCCCGTTCTTCTCGCAGTGGCTCTATAATTTTTGTTTGCTGAACGTGGCAGTACAATGTAGTATATTTCAATATTAAAATTTGTAATTGACCTTCATAAGAGCGTCGTAGACGCCTAAATTGAATAAATGATTTTGACTTTGACTGGAACCCTAAAACACCAACAACCAGGCCGTTGGGATAACGAAGATATTTTTTCTCCGGACGAGCCCCGCTTAGTATTAAATACTAAGCGGGGCTCGGACTAATGCTTTTTAATTAATATATTTATTAATTAAAAAGCATTAGTTGGTCGCATCCGCCTCCCACTAGGTCCATTTTAGTGGGGGAATTTAGGAATATTATGTAATTATATATCCGCTCTTTTGAGTTTTTTGAAAGGTGTCATTCGACTGCTCTCCGCTGTTCTGGTATCTAAGTTAGCCTGATCAAAATCTTCAACCACATCATCACTTACCATCAAGTGAGTGGTCAAAGGTAATCTATAAGGCATAAATAAAATAAATTCTCTAACTTTTCTTATACTACCCCCTATCTATTTTTAACCGTTTCCAAGGTACGCTATCCAGTTTCAGTTCACAGACGACAGTTTTAAATGTGTAATAATAGAGAAAATTTTAGGAAACAGGTACATATAGATTGCATAATTGTTTCCTACAGGGAGGTAATTTTTTTACGGCGAGAGCGCTATTATGTACCTAAAACGTAGTGAAAGATTATAGAGCAGAATCCTGAATTCAGAGAGGAATTTAATAAACGCCCGAAGAAAAATATTATGTTTACAGCTGAGCGATACACTCTACTTTTCATTTTCCTCTTTGAAAATCAGAAAAATGAAGTAAGCGATGGTTCTATATACAACTTTTGAATATTTATTTAACCTAATTATATATTGTGTTGTTAGTGCTCTAATAATTCTACCCACAGAGTACAAATAGTGTAATAATAATTTAGTACAAAGAATTTAAAGAATAGATTCAGGCGTTACTTAGCGGAAATCCATATTTAATAATAACAAATATTTTATCATCAAATTAATATTTTATTAAAACTCTTAAAAAATATAAAAATATAACTAGTGATAATTCCGTCTAATTTTACTGTTAACCGTCGTGACGTCACAAACGCCACGCAGCCAAACCGGAAGTGTTTTCGAAGCAATAAAAAAATACTTTTTCATAAAATGAAATTTGGTTTTTATTAAATGAATAACTGAAGATGAATGTATTATTTTTAAAAATTTCTTAAAGTATTGTCAAATAATTAAAATTAAATCAATAAAAAAATACATATTTGTCTTAAATATCTCGTAAAATAACGTGATTTCAACTTTTTTTTTGGTATATTTTGTATCGAACTTGAAAAAGTAGTCAACACATATGCAAAAACGTTATGTGCTGTTGTAAATAATATTTTTTTATAGTCAATATCTCTTGTAGTTTTTTCTGAATCGATAATCAAACTTAATTCGAACGTAATATTATAGAAAAAGTGTATTGGATATTGTAGACTTTCCACTAATTTAGGAGCTAATTGAAAAAAAACATTCGCGCTACATGCAAGATAAAGAGTTGTACTAACCAAACCATAAATAAAATTACTAATATATTGTACCACATTCTTACAATCACGAAGCAAAATTGTTCGAAATGAGTCAAATACGAGAACGGCCTCTTAACAGGAAAATTAGGCGGAATTGTCACTAGACATATTTTTAAATTTTTTAAGTGTTTTATTAAAATATTAATTTGATATTTTCTTAACATATTTGTTATTATTACAAAGAAGTTGTTGGTTTAATTTAATTTGTTAAATTTTCATTTGGTTAATTTTTCTATCTTGACTCTTAACCAGCCAGTGCCAGTGGGGTGCCAGGCTACATGCCAATCGGGACAAGCCAGAATTGCACCCCTCATATCTTCCTATGGAAGTCGTAAGAGGCAACAAAGGAAAAAACAGTATGTGGGCATCAGCGCCTTCTGAAGAACAGCCATCTTGCACTGCGATCTCCGAGAAGCCTCCAAAGCGTCGGGATTATGGCAAACCCCCCTCTAATGGAGAGACATTCGTTCAACGATGGACGTTAAGGCTTCATAATGAACTGGCTTGAAACTGTTGTGTTTTTCATAATGTATCTTCGTTCAACTTCCTCATTCAATGTCCTCCATGAGAGTCTAATGGAGTAAAGATCAAATTCCCTTATATCTGGGAACAAAACATTTTTTTGAAATAGGTAGGAGGAAAAGAAATTTACCTGTCTATAGCCTGCCAGAACCAGAGTATGACTGGATGCGCGTCGTGGTAGCCCCCTCGGTACTCGGTGTTGTTCCGCCAGTCCCCCACGTCCAGCTCGGGCGCGCCCGCTATCACCAGCTCCAGCTCCCGCGCGTCGAACGCGCCCACCAACCGGGGGTCCACCACCTACAGACAACCACCACACCACATTACATATAAAACCTTCATCGTGACAATACTGCAGTGGACATACCAAAGGCTCTGTACTCAGAAAGTACCAAAAACTGTTTTTTTTTTTTAAAGATCGGGATTCTTAGTTGACTATAATCATACCATGGTATGATTAGTAGTAGTAGTTATTAAGCCAAACATATTTGACGCTTGTATTTGTTACCATATTACGATAAAGCAAAAAGAAAACATTTCTTATAAAGAGTTCCCCTTATATATTTTGTCTTTTTGTAATTATAATTTATAGATTGTTAGGCAATACGCCATACTAACACATATGAAAATGTCGACTGGCCCTATTTTATATTACCTTTCCAAAGATACTGACGGGTGGAAAGCCGATGCATAATAATTTGTGTTATTGTCACTGAACAAGCTCGAGGCCCACCTGATGTTAAGCGCATTAACCTCTGCCTATAACAGAATCATTTCGTCACAAGTCACGAATTGCACTGCGCCCAGCACCATGAGACAGTTTTTAAGTCTCGTGAACCTGTAATAATTTCTCTGGCTCTCAAGGACTGCTGCCGGAACGCACCGTTAGGTGCGTAGCGACAGATTTTCTACTTGAGGGTGGTCGCTAGCCAGGCGGGCATTAACAAAATGCCCTTCCACCATGCGGTGAAGCTCAAGCCCGCGGCGGGATTTGAACCATGGACCTGATGTGCGGCAGTCCATAGGGTCCAGTCTTTCAGTACGGAAGTCTTCTCTCTCTTCATAATAAGAAATAAATGCCAGCTGATACTTATAATATGGCACACAAATCCATCAGAATAAAGCAAGATAGTTGGAGAGTGTTTTAAAAGCATTTAAGTTCCACTATAATTAGACATGAGTGCAATAAAAATGGTGGATACATCACTATTTTATTAACAGTAAAGGTATAAAATGGTGAAAACATTGTTCAAATATTTTTACAATTATACCCTAGTGTCTTATCTATTGTTAGCTGAAACATATATTATTATATGTTCTTGTGTTGTCCTATATAAAGAAGTGGAAAGATGAAACGCCCAGTCGTTTTTGATCGATCATCTCAGTTAAGCAATGTTCGTTCTAGTCATTACTTGGATGGGTGACCGGTAGCGGCATTTAATACTGAACTTGCACTTGCTTCGCAGGGCCCTTTAAGCCATCGGTACCGGTTGTTGTCTTACGATGACAGTCGTTAAAGTCTGGCTAGCTACCACCATTCATCAGGAAATCTGTCGCTAAATACCTAACGATGTGTACCGTCTTTAACTGTCTTTGAGAGCTAGTATATTTTCGTCAGTATATTTAATTCGAGCCTATCGGGTATAAAAAAAACTCATAAGAATCAAGTTACAAGTAACAACAAGATTTCTTAAATAAGAAGCTTGGAAATGAAAATTAAAAAAATGAATGAAATAAAGTTCTGCACGCGGCGACCTTTCCTTTGACCGAAACCTGGAGAAAATAAAGAAAAAATATGTCATACATATACATCCGGTCCGATTTAAAGACTTTCAACATAAATTTGTTCAGGATACAATTAGTCACATTTTAGCAAAAGTTAGACGTTAAAATTCATTCTCTTTGAGGAGGAGTTTCAGAAAATAATTTTAAATCGCTCCGCATCAGTTTTTTTTATTTATTACTAGCTTTCCGGGCGCGGCTCCGCCCGCGCGTATGTCGGTTATCGCGCGAAAACATTAACCTCTTTTTGCGCAGTCGGATAAAAACTATCCTATGTTTTTTCCCGGGTCTCAAACTATCTCCATACCAAATTTCATTCAAATCGGTCCAGTAGTTTTGGCGTGAAAGCGTAACAGACAGACAGACAGACAGAGTTACTTTCGCATTTATAATATTAGTACTGATTCAAGTAGTCTTGAAGACAATCTTTGACGACTTGTTGTCAAAATATACTTTCATCCTTTATATTTTCTTGAATCGAAATGATCATTTGAATAGAAGTTCACCTTCAAATTGACTAAAATCGGGGAATCGCCCTCATAGATGCGACCTACTTTGATAGAATGTATCCGAAAAATTTACAAAAACTTGGAATTTCCAGATCCTTCAATTCATTTTAATTTTACTTTGTCTGGTCTACTGGAGTAAAAAATCGTCAAGTTTCGTTAAGTTAAGGAACAATATTCGTATCTCCTTTAAAACGATATTAACGAGTTTTCAAAACCATATCAATCGGTATAAATCCGTACATACGATTTTGAAATAGAAGAACGGCGTCAATGTGAAAAACATTATATACTCAAATTTTCTTGCATTGCGGATGGTGTCATTACCGTAACAGTCACATTGCAGCGTGCGCTAATATAAGCTTTATTCCAACGTAGGTTAATTTGGTTTTTGTACTGTCCGACAAGAAGCTGCAAATGAGGGTGTTATAAGATAGTTAGAGCACGTTATGTATAGGTAGTGTAGTGTACCTCGTGGAAGCCCCGCACCAGCCACTCGGTCTGGTCTGCGACGCCGCGCTGCACGCGCCACCGCACCACGCGCTCGAGGTACTCCTTCTTGTTGCGGTCGGTGACGGGCGCGTCCCGCCCGCCCGGCTTCAGCTCGCGCTCCACCACGCGCCCGTCCGCCACGCGCTCCGACACCGCGAACGTCAGCTCCAGCGAGCTCACGCTGCCGGCGGACTGACAACACACACAAACCCAATATTCAACACACACTCACAGATTCTCTAATTTTACCTGGGGTCTAACTCCTACCTTTTAAAAACTATTACTGAAAACCAACGTTATTATTTCAAGCTTTTTTTTTACCGGGTATGCCTTTCTTAAACAAAATACTATGAACTTTATACAACACTGCAGCTACTACAACAAAAGCATTTAGACAACCTATAAGTCATAGCAGACTCATAGGCAGTTCAAATGTTCCAGCCCACTCCCAGTTGGCAGCGTGCCCAGCATGCTGGCAGCATTGCCCCGTTGAATTGCAATGCTTAATATATTGATATTGACATTCGTACTATGGCCGTCACGAAAAAATAATGATCATTTATGTCACTATCTCTATCACACAAATTGCTCGATTCAATGCATGCATCCCGCTCTCACGTTGCAGTTCTAATGTAGGTTTACTATTAGTAGTATATGGTAGTGCGAATTAAAATTGTAAATGTAATGTTATAAGACTGAATTAGGTGATGGGAGTTGGCCCTCTGCACTGTATAGGAGTGAAAGAATGGTCAAGTTACCATCTGATAGATGGTGATGGTGTGTTCCGGCAGCTGTCCTTGAGAGCCAGTAACTCTAGGTTAAGCATGTTAACACCTTCGACCACATCATCACTTACCATAGGGTGAGATTGTGGTCAGACTTACCTATCAACAATATAATATTAAAAAAAGACTAGTATCGGTGAAAAACTAAAGGAAGGTTATTAACACAAAACTAATAACATAAATATGTTCAATTAAGTTGTGGCTCTTGATATTTTTTTTCTATTTTATTTTTATAATTTTTACACATATACAATAAAGATATTTTCGTTCTCATAATTGAGTCAACTTTGCGATTTTATTCTAACAATAAAATTAAATAAAACGTTTTTTCGAATCAACTTGTCATTTAATAATTTTTTAACGCTTAATTTTTTTACTAGTTAGTAATGTTTCTTTTTGTAAAGAAAAAATGTTTAAATTTTAAGTAAGCAGTTTGTTGTACCGGACTGTTAATATTAATTTAATGCATCCCCGTCTTATTACTACAATATTTCATCTCAATTCAAAGGTTGCCTGGAAGAGATCACTATTAGTGATAAGGCCGCACATTGTAACACTTGACTAATCCTTCGTATTTTGTTATATTGTAATGTAGTTGTGTGTACAATAAATAGTTATCTATCTATATTTTCCTAAAATGTATACGCCAATATAAAGTGGTCATAAGTCACAAACACTGTTTATTCCACTGTTTTGGACAGTTTCAACTAAACTAACCCATTTTTTTTAAGTCTATGTGGTTGTCCCAGACAAATATGTATAATCTATATATTCTACAATATGTCGAAAAAGATTGATTTAGGTAACACAGATTTCAAAGTGGGAGTGAAATCGGATAGCGCGCGAGTTGGTGACAACACGAATGCACGTGGTTATGTGTATTTTTAGTGCCGGCCACGTGCTAATGTTAGATAGATAGCATTGTGAGCTTGAGGTGAACGTTACCAGAGGGCGCTACTTGTATATAAACAAATTGATGACGCATATCACGTCACTGTATCAAACTGAGTCGATAGTTGCTCGGTATATTAATAGATGGCGCTGATCACGAATTAATAACAATTGAATATTTTTAGAGCGTAGCACAAAACTTTGTACTGTGTTACGAGAGCTGTAGAGAAAATAGATTTTTCCAATTAAAATAAATGCTCTTTATTCCTTTAGTTGGGTACTTTTTACATTTCGAAACGTCCAATGAAAATCTCCGTGTTGAAAATTAAAAAAAAGAGTATTACAAAGTTAAGTTATTCAACAAAAATACTTAAGAAACATTCAGTTCTACCAAGTCACAATTTTTGGTCGTCAACTACAAACGAGAAATTTTTTAATTTACCACAAAATATTAAAGTAACACTTAAACAAGTGCATAGATATAAAAATTAAAAAGAATGCAGTCAATTTCTTGCCGGTAATTCACCGGTAAACAAAATCTGATTGAAATCTTAGAAAAATGGCAGATTATCAATTGCGTATTAACATTTTTTATTAACTAAGGCTTTTATTTACTGAAGTCCATCAATGAAACATCTTTTATCAGTAACACATGTGAACTAGTTATTGCGATAGCATCATTTGTTCTTTGATTTCAATCAGTTTTTAGTAGTAACAAATAACCTATTGGGGCCTTCGGTATTTAATATATTTTCTGGGATAACTGCACTGAAGTTTAAATTGTATCGCGATTATAAAACGATTCAACTGGGATATATATAATGGTTGATCCCCAAAACGCCGGGCAAGCGTGGAGATTATGGCAAACCCTTCCTCAATGGTAGAAGCTGTGGACAGTCCGGCTGGTGCAGTACAGTAAATAAAATAGTTTACAATATTTATGCCGTCGTTTCATATACTAAGGTGATTAAGGTTTCGGGTAGTGTACATATATGACAATGATCCCTTCTTGTAAATTATGATAGCTACAGTAAAGTAGACGTGAAAAGCGAAGAGACCAGTGTTGGAGCACCCACCTGCAGCCACCGCAGCGAGGCCGCGAACTGCGCGTCCAACGCGTCCACGTCTTCTAGCGCGGGCGGCAGCCGGAGCAACGCGCGGTACAACGCGCGAGTGAACCACGCCTCCAGCAGGTACCCGTGCACTAGCGCCAGCCCTAGCACGCGCCCGGAGAAACGGAACCTGCCGAGTAAACAGGACATCTTAATGTAACCGAAAAGTCACTCGTGGACGAAATCTCTACAATTGCTTTTTTATGCCTGATAGGTTAGCCTTTGACCACTATCTCACCTGATGGTAAGTGACGATGTGGTAGAAGATGTTGTTTAGGCTAACCTAGAATTACTGGCTCTCAAGGACAGCTGACGGACCACACCGTTAGGTGCTTGGCGACAGATTTTCAACTTAACCTGTAAAGCAAGTATAGATAGTTTATAGAGATTAGACATCTACGAAGAAAGTTCAAATGTAATTATAGCAGGGGAATATACAATATATTTGAAGCACATATAACAAAAGGGGCGTAACATAGTACTTTTATACAAAGGAAATACAAAACAGAGTTTAAGAGTAAAATCTGAAATGTGACATACATATCTGATATTATTGTTTTTTTCGAGTAGATTGCTAACCGTTAGGTTAAGGAAATGTTACTTATCGTCTTAAATGTTATCGTGGTCTGGCGTGAACGACTTAACCCTTAGCTCGGACAGCAAAGCTTGCTCAGGATTCATCGCTCATACAGTTTCACTAAGGTTTTTTTCTCTCATACAGTTCTAATTGGAGTTACGTACTAATATCCAGTTGCCAACAATAGTGTGACTTGTGAGGAACAAGGTTGAGGGGGCAAAAATATTTTTACGTAAAAATAGAAATGATATTTCTGACGTTGAATGAGCGCCAAACAAAATACAGTACCATTCAGAACATTTAAGTTTTGTGAACGGTCTGCTCTAACTATGAACAGGAGCAAGAGTCTAACAATCGCTGTAATCTTGTTATAATAAAACTGTTTTACATTGTAATTGTTTTATCAATAAAGTGACTCATACTAAGTCCTTGAACACCTATCTAGTCCGACCCTATGTGACCACTTATATAGTTCCTACGCTGGGCCTAGTTTTATAATTAATTTAATAATCATTTTTCAAATCCCTTAGAATATAATAATATAGTCCGGCCCTGAGTGTCCAACTACCAACAGTCCTTGTATCCTTGTCTGCGGTATCACAGACACGCCAACACGACATTAATTATTTTATAATTACATTATTACACCAATCAATGTATTATTGGTAGGATTATTATCCTCCATTAGTACAAATTGGTGTAATTATAGTTTATATTATTCATGTCAACAATGTAGTGTCTCTTCATGTATGTGGCTTTGCCATGGCATGAAATATTGACTAGCACTATCATTGTATATTTTATTATGTTTCTCAAGATAGTTGATACTTGATTGTATTAAATAAAGAGCATGCCTAACGCCATCTACCGAGCACACTTCAAGACTCCGGACAGATAAAATAACTTTCTGTAATGACGAGTTGGACAGACATATTAAAAACAGTTTTAGTGTTTTCCCGGCCTCGCTTTTTAGGTTCTGCACCGCAACATAAAATCTTAGTACCAACTAACTTTAAATCTTCAAAAGTACATTAAAATTCTATTATTTCTTCTCTCTCATCGACCATTTCGATTATTTCTTTTGTTTCAATGACATTGTACGCATAATCATAGAGCACAGAAAACATAATAAGCTGACTATTTTAGTTAACGGGACAGACTCCAAACGAAACATAAAAAAATAAAATTTACTTCAAATTGAATCAGTTTTTAAGGCTACCTTCTCATATAATGGAACTCCCTAGAAAAAATATGTAATAAGATATACGCATCAGATATATGTTGGCAGTAAAAATTCAATTATTAAAAAAAAAAAGTCAAAAGTCAAAATCATTTATTCAATTTAGGCGTCTACGACGCTCTTATGAAGGTCAATTACAAATTTTAATATTGAAATATACTACATTGTACTGCCACGTTCAGCAAACAAAAGTTATAGAGCCACTGCGAGAAGAACGGGCAAGAAACTCGGGGCCATTCTTTTAAACGTTTTTTAAAAATGTGTTAAGTACATACTATATAATAAAATTATTACAATACTTAATTTACATTACGTAGGTGTTGGGCGCTAGCTTGGCAGAGGCGAACCAGTCCAGGCATTTTTGTCGTTTAAGTAATCACAAACTGTGTAGTAAGATTTCTTTATCAAAATATTCTTCACATGCAACTTGAATTTTCTTTCTGTGAGCGTTGTAATATGTTTGGGCAATTTATTATAAAACCGCACACAATTTCCTAAGAAGGACCTTTTATTTGTCTTTGCTAATCTAAAACCTGGCACCGCTATTTTATCTTTATTCCTAGTGTTATAATCGTGAGTGTCACTGTTTGATTTAAATTTGCTCAAATTTTTACGAACATACATAATATTTTCAAATATATACAGACTTGGTAAAGTTAAAATATCAATTTCTTTAAAAATATCTCTCAGGGATTCCCTAGGATCCATTTCATATATGGCTCGAATTGCACGCTTTTGTAAGATAAAGATTGTCTCTATCTCAGCAGCAGCTCCCCACAGCAATATACCATAAGACATAATACTGTGGAAGTACGCGAAATAAACGAGCCTAGCAGTAGCTACGTCTGTTAGCTGTCTTATCTTACGAACTGCATATGCAGCAGAACTAAGTCTTCCAGATAGATCATGTATATGTGGATTCCACTGTAAAGTTGAATCCATTTTAATTCCCAGGAAGACTGTCGCATTGTCAAAAGAGAGTTTTTCTAGGCCAAGCTTAATGTTTGGTTCAACATAAGTAACATTTGGTAAAGAAAACTTTAAACATTTGGTCTTTTTTGAATTTAAGAGAAGATTATTAGCCGCGAATTGAATTTTTACTATTCAATTATTGAATTTTTACTGCGTACTTACATTTGACTCCATATATTTGATGCATATATCTCTGGGTCAACATTACTCACAAAAAATCAGCTAATCGTGATTTTTTGTGAGTAATTTTGACCCGTCCCATATGGACGGAGGGACAGATAGACAGCGTAGTCTGTTTGATGGCCTATGGGTGCACTATATATGTAGGGAACCTATACAATATTAATACTGACAACATATAACCTCAAAATACAGCAAACATATGTTTTGTTGAGCCGATCTTATCCCTTCCACTGAATAACATTATAAAAAGAGTATAAAAGCAGTTTTTTTTCAATTTGCTTTAATATATTCATTGTTTTGGCTTATAACTTATAATAATAAAATTAAAATTCGTAGTGCGTCAATTGAGGTTATTGTCCATTTTGAACATTAACTTAAAATATATGTACATATAATTAAAGAAATACATAATTATACTTCGTAATAATATATTGTTTGTAACACAACTGTGAAAAACAAGAAAGAACTGTGTACATTTTGAAATAGTATATAAAATAATATATATATTTTTAAATAATTACTGCAAACGCAACAATACTATTATAAAAGCTCAAATGTGAAGCTTCACGCTGCGCAAGCGCACCAAACACACACATATCTAGTTACGTCAAACAGTATGTATTGTGTTACAAACAACACGCAGCTGAATATAGATATTTTTTGTGCACGTCTTTGTAGTATTCTATCCGATCTCGTGTTACGGCAATTTCACTGGCGTGTGACGCGGTGTTTGGGACGACATGCTTCGCTAAACTGGGAATGTGTGTCGCAAGTCTCAACTTATATAGTCTAGAGCCAGTAAGCTCAGGTCCTGATTAATGGGCAACCAGAAAAAGCACATGATTTTTTGTCTATAAATGTACGCCCTTCCAATGTCTTTAACCTTCCACAAAATAGTCAATTGAAGCAATACACGCCACCTCATCAATACCATTAGCTCTTCTTGAAAGATCTTTATTCGAGCTAGTTGTTTAAGTCTGTTTTAAGAGTGAGACTGTTACAGGTACTCCTTGGATGTCGACAGAGCCGACTAAGAGAAAATGCAACGAATAAGCAAACGTGTGCACGCCGACGTGAGTAGAGTGATGCTGCACATTAGGGCACAAAAGGACACACAACGCTTTTATTATCTGAAAGTAACGGGTACGGCACCAACGAGAGCATTCCCAATGAGGGTTCACGTCAGGCAGGGGGCCGGCCATTAAACTGATGCCAATATTATACAACATGTTCTTGTGTAGTATTTTATGTTATTAGAGGAATCATGTTAATTTTAATATGTCCTTGTGTTGTGTTGTATGTTGTTTGAGAAAATATAATATTGTAACTACCTGTACATAAAGTGGCACAAGGGTTGGGGAGATGGTGATCATAGCAAAAGAACTTATTCAGTGCCGCGCGGAATACTTCGGGAGTCATGGTTTTTGGAGTTTTGGAGACAACATTAAAGCCCGCGCCTAACAAACAAAAAAGCATCAAGCAAATCGTATGTAATGTAAATAAATATATCTTATCCTATATTACAGTATTTCTGCTAATTTATTGTAAAGTAAGCTATAATAGAGAATACCTGTAAGTGCCAATATGATTGCAGTGTTTTAAACTATAATAAAACACATTACAATTATGTAAACGATCAACTAGTGTGTTTCTAGACATATAAATTACGATAATTAGTATTAGTACACGTATAGGTATATTAAATATGAGTAATTTATAGTACGCGAGTAGATTTAAGCATAAAACATACTTATCTTCGCGGCTTTATATCCCCGTAGGAGTAGCAAAGAGTGTCTAAAACTGTACTTTTGCCAAATGTATTATGGTTTAGTGTAATAGAGGACGATTATATCGCCATCTGCCGGGCATAGTAACAAGCTTCGAAACGTTGCAATATATTTTTGCCAGAAAAATCTAGTAACAAGTATCGAACCCAGAACCTACCGATTCCACGTCAACGCCTTAGACAACCAACAAGCATGGCAAGCAAGCGTGTTTATTTTATTATTTTTATTTAATTTATTAATGACTCGCAGTGGGACTCGCACTAAGGTAACAAACGAAGTTTTCCTGTACGTGCGGCGAGATGGCGCTTTCATTAAAAAGGCATCAAAATCAGGGCACTGTTACAGAAATCAGGAGTTTATATAAAATTATCTGTCAAAACTTACCATTCATGATGATTGTCGACGAACGCCGACATCGGTGAGACATGCACCGTGTATGTGTCATTGGCCGAGTACTCGAACAGGCCGTAGTACGGGTTGAACAGTTCCCGGGACAGTAAGAAGAAGAACTCCCGACTCGGCCCGCCGTAGTCCAAGCCCTCCTCTCCGTCCCACAGCACGCATAGCTTGCCTTTTTGTAGCTCTTTCTTCCCGCAAGACATGATCCTTCTGAACGCGTCTTCTAGAAGGTGTTCGCGGCGAATGTGCAATCTGAAAATGTAATGGTTTAGGTTTGATAAATGCACAAGGCGGTGTCTAAACAAGATGTCTATTTTTTTGCTGATAGGTAAGCCATTGACCAAAATCTCATCTGATGGTAAGTGATAACAGGCTAAACCTTGAATTAGGTGCGTGGGGACAGATTTTCTGCATGAGGGTGGTCCCTAACCAAGCTGGCATTCGCAAAATGCCCTTATACTATGCGGTGAGGCTCAAGCCCGCGGCGGATTCGAACCCATGGACCTGCTGTGCGGTAGTCAGCAATACGCTTAAAGACACCACACCCAAGTAGAGTTTATCAAGTGATAAGACAGACAAGCCTGACCGCCTGATAGTAAGCGATCACGTCTGTCTATTACAGTTGCGTGACCGTCCTCGTTCTGCTTGCTGCACTGCGGTCGTCACTTCAAGACGATAGTTCTAATGTCTCGTTTGCTCAGTAATTTCACTTTACTCAGTACCCTTTACGCCTAACCACAGTAGTGTATACCCACTACAGCTTTAAGGTAGAATATCTCACACAAGGTGTGTACCCACCAGGATACACTCTTACTTGCCGAAGAAACCTGACTCAAACTACAAAACCATGATATATAAATACTTTGACGAGTTAAAAAAACAATACGAACGAATATCAATACGACGGCGAATGTCCTGAAACAATGCAGCACCGGAAACAGTTTCTATCATATCATATGAAGATGCCCACCAATGAAGCTGTCAACGTAGCCATAGTTTGGAATAACTTTTTTTTTTCCTTATTTTATTATAATTGAAACATCGACTAAAAGAGAAAAAAGGTGTTTGGTACTTAGTTACCAGTTGAGAGGTTCTGGAGTGGTCATGGTTCACCGATTTGAATTCAACGAGCGAATTTAGGTTCTCATCGTATCTCCGCTAAACGTACTCTCCGAAGCACAGAAGCTCCCAGAAATTCTTCATTCAGTAGTTTGGAAGCGTGGAACTTGGGTGAACTGGTCGATTTTCTTCTTAATACAAATGTCGAAGTTAGATCTTGCCATTATTTAAGGTTTTAGGTCCAAAATTAAGCATTATATCAATTTATCTATTTATTATCTAGACTTGAAGCAGTGATGGCTCCGAGGCATTGGCTATGGACTGCCGCGCAGCAGCTCCATGGCTCGAGTCCCGCTGCGGGCTTGAGCATCACCGCATGGTGGAAGGGCATTTTGCGAATGCCCGCCTGGCTAGCGACCACCCTCAAGTAGAAAATCTGTCGCCAAGCACCTAACGGTGTGTTCCGGTAGCAATCCTTGAGAGTCTATGAAATTACAGGAAGAATGCGACTTAACAACTATGTCGGAAGGTGACGGGCGAAATGCAAGCTATGAGCCTCGAAACATTATCATAAAAACATTTCGACGATAACTATCAAGCTTTTTTTTCAATTTTGTTTTTATAGACTAGACAATTAAGAGATACTTAAATATCATGCTTAGTTTAGGAGTATGGAGAATAGATATTAACTTAGTATGGAGAAGTGACCACCTTAACTTAGTCTTCTTCTTACGAGGCGGCGCGACCGTTATATTATATTTTGCTGGGCCAGAAAGCAGCCAACGGCAAGAGACTGCTTCAATATTTTAAAGCCTTATAATATAGGCTACCCTATATATCCTTATAATTGATGGCGCCTGAACTCATACACCGACTAATCTCATCATCATCAATTATACAACCAGACAGTGGTTTAAGTCATATATGGATAGGTATGTAGTAATAATTATACCTGTTTAGATTACTATAAATTCGTAACTTAAGGGGATTCCTATGGGGGTTCAATATTGTGTGACGAACAAATTAACTCGGATGCTGATTGGGTACACATGACCTGTTCTTTATCCAGAACGTTTGAAATAATATACATGGTAAAAATGTCTTACTTTAGTTTGCCAGGCCCTTGTCCATATCCTTTGCTCTCCAGCTTACGGTAGAAGGCACGTAGCTTGGCTTCGAAGTCCCTCCGTTGTGGCGCGGGCGCGCGGGTGGACCGGGCGGCTGCGGGGGACGCCGCGGGGGAGGGGTGTATGCTACTGACTCCACCGCCCGCTGGCACGTAGCTCATAATCTCCTGCTCGAACAGGCTGTGGAAGAAAGAGAAGGACATGTTAAAGCACAGATAGTCTAGCTACCTTAGTATTGTGAAGGACTATCGTACCGCAAGTATAATATAAAAAAGTTTATTCACGTTTATATGAATTTGAAATAGAGGCGCTTCAAAGCCAGTGCTAGAAAGTGACATTCGCTCTTTTTTTATACCTTATGGGTTACCATTTGATCAATATCTCACCTGATGGTAAGTGATGATGTGGACGAAGAGTTGTTCAGGCTAACCTAGAATTACTAGATCTCAAGGGCAACTTAGAACTTAAGAACACACCGTTAGGTGTTTGGCGACAGATTTTCTACTTGAGGGTGGTAGCTAGCCAGGTGGGCATTCGCAAAATGCCCTACCACCATGCGAATGCTCTTAAACTGTAAAACAATAACTTACGCCATGAAACCTATTTCAAGTACTTGTGTACGTATTTGGATCACCTAATAATAATGTTAATCGAACCAATATTATTGTTAGATTAAGTTCATAACCAGAGTGAACGTGTTAAAGAAATAAAAGCTTGTAAAAGATAGTGAAATTGGGTCGTTCTGAAGACTAGTGCAATAGCTAATAGGCAAGATAGTGTTGTTTATAGATCAGCGCGAGCGTGGAGGAAACGTACCGGCTTATCGAGCTCGTGAAGCCATGCGATACCGATGCCGGTATTAACTGCACGACTCGATAAATGTTCAAAATGTTAATTTTGAATTAAATTTTCTTTACTTCCAGTGTTATTTTGTCTATTAACTTGCCAGTATTCAGAGTTTGTACAAATTGATTATACTCGTATGAAACTTTTGACTTAGTATACATTTTCGGATGTGTTTGGAAGACGATATGATTTGATTTATTGTATTTAGATACATAGATTTCTTAGTAGAATCAAAGATTTGAAGAACTACGAAAGCGCATGCTTGCTTCGTAAACAAAATAAAAGTAACAATAAATTTGCATTTTTTTAGTCGATATCTAACCGTCACATGCGGATGATAACAAATGTATGTACTGATTATTAAAAGTTTTCTGCTCTCTTTTAGAGATAGGCTGGCTAGCCCTTGACTACTACCTTACCCGTTGGTAATTGATGATGTGGTCGTGGATGGTAAACGGGCTAAGCCTAGATTACTGGCTATCAAGGAATGCTGCCGGAACGCACTGTTAGGTGCTTGGCGACAGCAGTTTCTACTTGGTAGCTAGCCAGGCGAGAATTCGCAAAATTTCCTTCTATGTATATGTGCGGTGAAGCTCAAGCCGGCGGGGGAATCGAAGCATGGACCTAAGGAACGGTAGTCCATAGCTATTACCGCTCATCTATCACTGCTCCAAATGTAGATAGTAATTTCAAGTTTCAATGAGATACAGTAATGCTATTTGAGAGAGAAATAACTGTTATGTACATAAAGCTAGGTCACATCCCAGTTGCTCATATAATACAAAATTAATTTGTGAAATCCGCAGAATTAACCTGGTTACTACAAATGATCATAAACTGTGAAAGTTTTGGGGCTCCTATGAAGTGCACTAGAGCGTGTGCTAAACGAATAACAATTACTTGGTGAATGACTGTGTGAAACTGTATTCATTAATGAACCCACTATCATTAGGTATTCCTTCACAAAAAGACAATGAAACTATACGAAAAATAAACGTGAGCAAGCACCACCTTTCCCATTTCCCGTGAAGAAACCTCAAGCCAAAACTGCCGCTCGGTGCAATGAACCGTGATGGATTATGACCAAAAAGAGGAGAGCAAGGCCGGCCCACATTAGACAGAGACAAAACGTATACGGGCTCTAGGCTAGTAATACCCGTAATCGATTTAGGAGAGCGGGAGATTTAGGACCGCTACGCCCCCCGCTCGTGTTTCGGATTCGGTAATTATACTAATCATTTCATTTGGGCCCGAATACGTGAGTACGCGCCGCGTGCGCAAGCAGATCGCCGTCAGATAAACAGAGATCTTGGATAATCGATATATGCTTAGAATAACACAGCGATTGTTTTATTGGTACGCATAGCAACGGCCGTAGCCATAACAAAGTGGTGATTTTTCGGCGCAATTCGTTTCTAAAACAATGGGAACGTTCGCCGAAACGACGAAGGCCCCAGTCGCGTCCACGTACGCGCCGCCCATACCGAATGTCGAATTGTAGGAACGATCGAGCCCTTTTACAGAGGAACCTTCGGCCTGTGTTTATCTATGACAGTGCGCATTAATAAGGCTCGTGCCAATAAGCCAAGGCGGCGGCGTGCTAATTAACTACCTGCGGCATTGTTACATAAATCGAATTGTCGTTATACAAATGACGAAGGCTGAGGTAATTGAGGAAGCATTATAGTTCTCGGCCATGCTGCGTTCGCGCAATGCGAGCAAGCGAGGCCTCCCGATGGGAACGACCTGAAATTACACCAGTAACAAGAGAGATATCATCTGTTAGATAGACTTTACTACGTGTTAAAGTAACGAGATCAACGAGAAAATAGAAACAATGCGAGAGGCAAATACAGGAATATCGATGGGCGTGGAGGCATCTCGCTCAGGTATCCGCGGTCATTATACAAGCATCCGGTGCGTCCAGCACATGTATCATTTGAGAGGGCAGCAATCCCCGAAAGTTAATGAGTATCGGAGGCATTTCCCCGGAGCTGCGGAGGTCTGCGGCGCGGGCGTGCGCACGCGCTCGTCCGGCGAGAGGAGCCCGGGGCTGCGCGCGCGCCGGTCACGCACCTCTGCAGACAGGTGTGCGAGGTGTGGCCGCCCGGTGAGATCTCTTGTACCTCGAGAGATAACACCGGAGATACGGGAGGCTGACGTCTTGATTCTGTGTCAGGGTGAATCGAGGATGATGCGGCAGAACCGTACGTTACTTATTCAATTAACAGTGGCTATGTCTTAGATCCAGATAAGGTTGTATTGTCTCGTGCAGAGGAACTCGGGGAGATAACATCGAGGGCTAGGACGCTAATGATCAGGTACACAAGCGTGTAATGGTGTACTTTCACCGCCACAAACTCGCGTAGCCTTCGGACATCGCCTTCTGGCTGTCGTTGATGACTTTTGGGTAAACTTTGTCAAGAACAAAATATATTCAAAAATAATTTTCTTTCCGGTTGAAATTGTTTGAGTTGAGGTTGAAATAGCTTGAGAACATTCGAAGATTTTCTGTTTTTGTAATTGTAGCTTGTGCTATACTGAGCATTAAAAAGTGAATCAAAATTTCCGATACACAACATTTACAAAGTTATCAGAGGGCATAATCCAAATAACTCTGATACATTAGACAACCAAAGCACCCTAATTAGGGCTTCCAACGGCCCCGTATAATGACCGCCAATAATTTCATGCCCCGGGCACAAGAAGGCAAACCTACCGACAGAATCCATGGTTAGAGAAACTACTTCAAACCAACGTATGTAATGTTACTTGGATACTTAGCCTCTGGCCATAACGCGCCCAACGTTATGGGCTTTATGTCATTTGGAAAAGAATTCCTACGGTCTCAAATATATACGGTTTAGAATTTCATAGTCTTTACTAAAAATTCTTCACAAATTGCGCCTTTTATGACTATCACAGAAAATATGATGAAGACATAAATGAAATTACTGTTTAAGGGCCGCATCCAGTAATGTTCTGTCTCCAATCGTGTATTCATGTTGGTTATACGATCGGGATTCAGGGTCTCGAAAAAGTATTAAATTACTTCATAGAAAAACTTTTACTATTTACAGTAGATCCAATTGTTCAACTACAATAGGGGACTTGTTTCAAGCGTAAAATCTCGAATAACTTAGAAGGCAAAGTTAATGCATTATTATGTTTATGAAACAGTTGGCAATGGAGCGGCCTCTGGGGAATTAGATGTTGGTACGTGCCCAATATTAGCACCAAATTACTTCCTGCCACTAAATACCTTCATATCAACTAATAACATTATTCTTTGGGCTGTTTGTTTACATCGGTGCTATATATATTATATTCAATATTATAGCACGTAGCATTGTGATAAATTGTATTTCTGGTTCTAGAAGGTTTTGTTTAAGCGAAATATTTTCGTAAATTGACTTCAACTAGATTAGTTTTTAATTTTGTATTGTAATTAGTCTGCAGTTTTTGTGCAATAAAAATATTTTTTAAATTAATGTTTGCCGGCACGAGATCTGGTCAGGTATAAATTGATCTGTAGTTATTAATGTCGTGTCTAGGAAACCTAGCTTTTAGTACTTCCTTGCCTAACGTCAATTGTGTTATTAATATTACGTGCGGTTAATTTGTGTAATGTTAGCAAATTATTTATCATTTTCTGTTACGCTATTTTCAAGGTCTTATAAAATTGCAAAGTGAGTCAACTTGGAACTAGCGCTTGGCGCAAAATAACTAAAAGCGTGATTATGTTATTTAAATAGTGATATGTGATATTTGTGGTAAAGTTCTCGATATTTTTGTTGTAATTGTATTTTGTATTAGTTGAGTGAAGTAGTTTTTTCATTGTGGTATTGGGGCCTTTTAGAATCTGGCTTGCTACCTGAAGTAGAAAGTCTGTCACCAGGCACCTAAAGGTGTGCTCCGGCTCCGGCTGTCCTTGAAAGCAAATATCCCATTTTAGTTTAAACCTGTGGGAATGTAATCTAGTTATGATAGCCTAGGATGCTAGCCTATCGGAATTAAAAAATAATTTCTCATGGAAATTGTTTTAGAAATTCTATGACGAAAAGGCAAGGCAATGTAAATAAATATTCTTTTATTACAATTCTTCGTAGAGCTTTTGATCAGTTGGTTCTAAGATTTCATTCAAAGAATCTGTACATCGTTTTTTTGCTCCGACATGGGCTCGCCTACTTCACCTTTAATAAAATTAAACTTCGTTAATCAATCAAAGTGATCCTTTTTTTCAACGCACAAGAGTTATGTTTCTGGGAATTTTATAAATTGAAAATCTTCGTGAGTTAACGCGATGTAATCATGGGTTACCGATGCGAAACCTAAAATTGCGTTAAATTGAGATGTTGCAGCATGTATTAAAGGGAACACTATTATTAGTTGTATAAGCAATCTAAAGCTATACCGAAAGATATAAACTAAAACAAACCAAAGAGCATATTATATCAGATCAGACTAATATTATAAAGGCGAAAGTTTGTGATTGTGTTTTTATGTTTGTTACTTCTTCACGCTCAAACGATTGAATCAATTTTGATGAAATTTGCTATGGAGGTAAATAAGGAGCTGGATACTTTCATCAACATCCATCATCAAGCGGGAAACCGCGAGGCGTAACTAGTATATTAATAAATAGCATTTCACAAAAAGTATATGTTATAGATGCAGCACATGGAACACTAAAATCTTTGGAGTATTATAAAAAGTTAGTCATCTGAAGGCTTAGAAATAGATCTCACACTGATAAACAACGACTACCAAGGTGAAGTCAAATTATCGTACAAGTAAAAAAAAACGCAAGAACAATATTAGTAAGCGAGTGCAAAGTGTTCCAGCCACGTCATGGCAATTAGGACGTTAGGAAGGACTTCCGGCAACCGCCATACCATAAACGCATTAATATGTATGTATGCAATTCATTCGCACAACAACACATGGTTACTATTAACAAATGACTATTATACTGCTCTATATTATGTTGTATCTTTTGTGTTAGATGATAAATCTTCATCGTGTTGAAGGTCGGTTTGACAGACAAAGTTGTCGTTCGTTACAATGTGTTTGTATTGTAGTTATTCTTTTCGTTAATGTCATAACATTTTACCAAATTAATATTAATACTCTTGTTCTGCATTCGGCGCATTACAACCTGTTACATATGTTACCTTATATGTATTCTTCTTTCGTCTTATCTATACAGGGTTATTGGGAAAAATGCTAACAACCTCTGAGGGTTGACTTCTGCTAGTCCTAACAAATATATTGAGATGATGTTTTTCGTTTAGATTTTTTTTTGTGTTTTAATTGTGTTTGACTGAATAAGTACGAATACCACCTGATTTTAAAAGGCTCTTGGGCCTGTAATATATTATTTCATATTTTTTATTACTTTGCTTGATGTAATATAGAAAGCTCTATTCAAAGGGAGCATGGCGCGGTCCAGTGTTGCCGCGGCGGGCGCTCTTGGTTCAGAGTAGGCATTAAAAAACAAAACAAATATAAAAAAAAAAAAGTTTTTTTTTCAAAACAAAAATAAAATATCTCAAAACTTTTGTTAAGACTAGCAGAAGTCAACCCTAAGAGGTTGTTAGCATTTTACCAATAACCCTGTATACATGGTCGCAGTGTTCATGTAAAGTGAGAACATTTTCACCATCTTCCTTTTATGTTAACGGTAAAATGTGTAATTCTTTCTATTTTACGTGTGTCCATTTAATTAATTGCCCCCGGGAGTTTCCTTTACCCCATTTGACGAAGCCAATCCAATTTAGGTACAATAAAACTGACCAGACAACAAAGCATTTGATGAAAACGCTGGGTCCCCATAACCCTTACTGTCACTGTAATTAATTTGGACCTAAGAAAACATGCGTCGATGGTGCCTTATTTTAATGGTATAAAGTTGAAAATGTTCAGTAAGCTTTTTTATGGTTATCTATATAGTTAATTCATTTTGTATAGTGCAATTGCGTTGTTGGTCTGGAGCGGAAATGAGCACAATGGTATGGTGGAGGGAAACGATGGGGGACAGGGGATGTGGCAACCCATGACCCCCCATTTGCATTGCAGACTACTTAATTATACTTGCAATGTAGCGGACATTTTGTGTTACTAAAAAATTACTTGTGGTGTTATAACAAAGAATTTGAAGTGAGGGTCCTTTCTTGCGCGTCGTAATAGTGATCTGATGTGGAACGATGGCCTCAATAGATATGATTAAAACGGAAAGAAGTTGGTTTTGTACATACGACATTGTAAAGAATTTAATTTTGAATGGAATAATGTTATTGTGTATATAGCTGAACACACAAAAGTGGTTTGAAATAAATATTATTTGCTAAATGATAACATTATGACAATATGAATATCTCAAAGCACATATTTAAAAAATACGTCAAATAGAGCATGACAGTGACATTTACACCAAGACAAACAGTCCAATCTATGACCGAAATGAGTAATATTAATGACAGGAAACGTAAGGACAACGACCGATTTGTGAGGAGCACTCCTGCGCACGCGCTTCAATGGAGTGAGTCTTTGTTTTAATTCTGATTCCTTTTTTAAAATATTCTTTTTTCAAATTAGATCAACCGACAGTTGTGTATCCTTTACTGACCGCATAAACAATTTAATTGTAAGTTTTGTATTGTATAAACTTTTGATAAAGTAATATAAATATTAACAAAACAAATATATTCATACGTCAAAAAGAATTTTAATTAATAAAAATCATGGTTATAATGTAAGATGACTATCTTATACGTCAGTTTATAAGAAGGAGTACAAAAATTTGCATTAAAAAACAATACGTACAAGATACGTACTACCCAACCTACTATATGCTATACAAGCGGCTAGCTCAGGCTTCGCACGGTATTAACAAAAATTCCAAAATTTTTGAAAATATATTATAGCCTTTGTTCATCATAGATAAAGTAGGATTCTAATGGTAAAAGATATTTTTAAATCGGTCCAGTAGTTTTTAAGTTTATTCCTTACATACAAAAATACAAATCTTTCCTCTTTATAATATAAGGTAGATGATTTGGTTATCTGTACCAATATTATAAATGCGAAAGTAATTCTGTCTGTCTGTCTGTTACGCTTTCACGCCATAACTATTGGACCGATTTGAATGAAATTTGGTATGGAAATAGTTTGAGACCTGGGAAAAAACACAGGATAGTTTTTATCCAACTGCGCAAAAAAAGGTTAATGTTTTTGCGCGATAACCGACATACGCGCGGGCGGAGCCGCGCCCGGAAAGCTAGTGTAGAAATATAATAAAAATATACAGATGATTATTTATGTACTTACTCGACACATATTGTAGGTATACGAGTATTACAATGGATTACTTCACTGTATCAGTGGGTACTTGGATCGGTCGAGTGAATTGTTCTTTGAATGTCCAAGTACAAGTAAAGACATAACATACTGACAAAACATGGTCCATCGCACTGTTTGCAGCGACAGTACATTAACAAATAGATGTTCTAAACATCATCATCATAGTCATAATATCCAACGTTGAACAAATGAAACACCCCCTAAACGGGGAGCCGTTTAGGGGGTGTTTCTCGGTCTATAAAACCGTCCGTTTTCGACAAAGAGACAGACGGACAGACAGCGGTGCCTCATAAATAAATAGGTATCCACTTTTACCTGTGGATTCGAACCCTATGTAAGACCGCTAGCGCTTATTCAAGTATTCCAAACAAAATTTTTGACAAACAGAACTAAATTGGAGGCAGCCCAAATCATCAGCCAGCTTCAAAACAAGTCAATGGCGTTGGTAGTATATAAGTAGTTTAATCCTATGTAAATTAATTTCAATCTGTTACTTCGACAGATGCTTACGCCTACCATCCACCGATCTAAGTTTATTTATAAACTATTCCTTCAAGGGACTAGACTAACATCGTTCAAACAAGTTTCAGATGCATATTAACATTCTTCAACGTGAATTTGTACCTTGTTCTCATGGCAGATACACCAATTATTATTCTTAACCGTGGCCAGTCCCTCCGAGTACAGTAGCTGGTCATACAACTTCAATTACACAGGAATTGTAATGTAGGTAAGTATACTAGTACTTATCCTTGAAGGTGAGGCTGGGTGGACACTGGCTCCCGGACCAGTCGGACACGTCGCCGGTGTACAATGCCATTCCACCCGACTGCGCCCGTTCTGTATCCTATTGTTGGAATCATCCCGCGGGTTCAGGTATTCATTACAATGTCATGTTTTAAACTTGAGAAAACGCATTGTCCCAAATGTTAACGGAACTTGGCACAATTAGTGAACGCAAGGATAGAATTCCAAAATGTTATGTATTTAGCAAATGCCCATCCGGCGAGCTACCACTCATAAGTAGAAATTCTGTCGCCAAGCACCTAATAGTGTGTACATACAGAGCCAGTTTTCATTCTAAATCAAGCCACTTTACAATTTATTTCAAATCAGATGAGATTTTGTTCAAAGAAAAGTTACATTCGAGCAACTAACCCAGCTCGATGAAAGGTATATTTAAACCTTATAATTCTATATTAGAGCTAGTGTATGCATATCCACGTGAACACGAACCTCGTGCGCGTTATCTGATTTCCATGTCCTTGCTACCCCCATTTCCATTAAAATAATATACAGAACAAATATAGCTTGTAGTACATCCCTAAGCGGATACCTAGCTAAGCTAACATCATGGGGAATGATTATTTTACCTTAAGGCAATTTGACCTTCATCAATTGACAGTAAATTCATTTACTAATATAATTGAATCAATTTCACATATATTTAATTATAAGATCTTCTTATGTGTCCTAGTAATTTTATTGATTTGTATGTTAAATGTACTAAAATTGATTTATTTGTACCTATGGTTAGCTCTACGATAATGTGAACTGATTTTGGTAGAGCAAGGGCCCGTTTCAGAATGTCCTAATAAAGTTTCGGGTTGCAATGCAACACATAAAATAACTGAATGATAAAAATGACAGTTAACATGCAGCGCGTATCAAGCCTTAACCGATGGATAGGCTAAATTGATGACTGTGAAACGAAAAGATAGGGTTTTATTTATCAAATATGTTCTGAGTAGTAAAACCGGAACTTACTCGAACATTCTGAAATAGGCCCTAAATAAAATGGTTATTCCAAGCTTTTAACGTTTTTCTAGCAGCTACGCTTACGAGAAATTTTCGAAACGATACATACTTATTAAAATTGTATGGAAACTACGATTTCAAATCAGGATATTATTGTTTTATTTATATAAACGTCACGCCTGGCTATTACAGTAGCAGTGTCACCTATTTCGGTTTGCTTGACACTGCACTGCGCTAGTCACACCAAGACATTCGTTTTTTTATTTCGCGTTTTACTGTAACATGACACCCTTCATACCTTAACGCCGTGCTTACATATAACTGCTTCGCAGAGTATCTAACACTGAGGTGGTACCCAACAAACCCGACTATTACTATAGACCTAACACCTGCTGAAATATAAAAGCATTACCTACTGGTTATACAAACAACATTGTTCTGTTTCAGTGCCCTTTGAGGTAAAAGAAGCTCTTTGAGGCTCAGTTAATTTCATCGATTGAAAGATTTATGACATTTCATACAATAAAGGCCATCACAAAGTTATTTTTGGAACAGATGTTGAACCGATGGAGGTTATTATGGTAATTCTAACCTCGACGTCCTAACAAAAGAATGGAAGCACCATAACATAATGACAACATTTCTCTATGGAAATTGGAAACACATAGGTAGGCAATGAATAAATGATCTCTACGGGCAACTACAAACATAGCTATTCGTATATATATATATATATATATATACGAATAGCTATGTTTGTAAGTTGTGACGGTAATATATATATGTATATATATATAGCTAGCCAGGCGGGCATTCGTAAAATGCCCTTCCACCATGCTGTGAAGAAAGCTCAAGCCGGTGATGGGGATCGAACCAGGGACCTGCAGCACTGCAGTCCATAGGTATAACCGCTCGGCCATCATTGCTTCAACCACATATGAGCGAATAATCTTGTGCAAGTAACGCATAAATTACTGTTGAATAGATATTGTTTTTCGCACCAACTCCACACATAACAGGGGGCCGACTCCCATGTCTTAATCATCTTATTTTTACCTTATATTTACAATTTTAATTCGCACTACCACATATCACTATAGTAAACTTACATTAGAACTTCAACGTGAGAGCGAGCTGCATGCATTGAATCAAGTCATCTGTGCGATAGAGATAGCGCTATATGAACATTATTATTTCGTGATGGCCACGGTACGAATATCAATATCAATATTAGCTTAAAATAATGACGTTGGTTTTCTATAATAGTTTTTAAAAGGTGGGAGTTGGGCCCCTGGTATAAGAAAGAGTAGGAGTATGCTCTTTGAATGAATGATACACCGAAAGGACGTTGTTTCCGTGTAAAAAGTACGGAAATTACAGTTTCTCGTTACACTTTCGTGTCTGAAACCAATAATGGTATTATATTAATTCCTGTGGGCAAATTGTAGAGATATAAAAATAACGAGCATGAGATATAAACGTTAGACACGCGTGCTATAATCTATACTGCACGGTGTCTGAGTAAACTTAAAAACCGATATACTAAGGACAAAAAACTGTTCAGAGTTCTTCTTATCTAAATACTAGTACATTCTCAATCTTAACTTATATGAGTATTTGCAAAGAGCGTGATAATAAGTTTTATTAAAAACTGTTCAGGAATATAATATGTTTCGTAAAATCTGTTTACTTAAATTTTTCGGTGGGAATAAGGTTTCGTAAAAATTCACTTTTAAGAGACTGACAATCCTACATAAATCTGATTACTGTACTGAAAAGTTATCAATATCGTATTTATATTTACAATACAAATACTCACTATTGAACACCAATTTTAACATAATCATTGAGTTTCAGAGAGACATAAGCAAAAGGATGCATAATAGGCGGCCTTGTCGCTATGAGCAACCTCTTAGAGGCAAACGTTGAATGGATATGAAAGTGAATGCAAGCAAAGGAGCGCGATGTACAGCAATCGAAAGAATATTATCAAATATATGATTTGATGACACATATAATATAATGTCATTCTCATAAATATATAATTTATACTATTAATTACTAATAACATTGAAAACATATTAGTATAAGTGTTAAGACTTCATAATATTTATTCCTGGTATGAATACAGCAAGAAAAAAATGACCAAACGCAAATAGGTGTCCAAATCGTTCAGAATAGCTTCGCGGCACACGCTTTGAGGTGCTGTGAGCTTGGGCACATCTCACATAAACCATATATATCGGTACCATCTAAGAAACTCCAGTTCCCATATCAAGTAGATTACTATGGTCCATTAACAGTTTACGACGATTTGATTGGGGCACAACTAACGATATAGCGTCACGGTGTATTCACGGTACAGTCGAATAACACGTAAAAACTTTAAAAGATTTACGACACTCGTAAACTCTAAATCGTGTCATTGTTAATTTAAAACCAATAGATGGAGATAACTCACGCATTAACTAAGTTTGTTTTAAGTTGTAATCAATAAAAAGGTCGTAACTTTTGGGACGAGTTTAGGACTTCTTGAGTCACAGTGGTTTTGGTTAGATCGTATCGCTTACTCAATAAAATACCACAAAATTAGTTTTATACTTATATAAATTTACATTAATTTCAAGCAATTTGTGGTGTTCAAACAAGCAATATTTTTACAATAATGTGTCACTCCGTGCATTGATAATCCGATAAGGAGCCAATAAAATAAAGCTTTGTATATACAATGTTTAGGCGGCTTTCCTATTGAAAACCAGATTAGGACATTTCTAAATTTAATTGACCGAGCGCCGAGTGAGGCGAAACTGTGGGAAGTTGGGGCCAGAGCATTTTGCATTATTTTATGTACCTAGGTATATTTATATGTTTGTGTGTCCAATAATAGCTTTCGAACTTCCAGTCTGATATAATTACTATTGTATATTTGAAGCTATGATAGCTGAGCAGCAAATTGATGTGCCGTAGGTCCAGGGTTCGATCGCCACCGCCGGAACCTTCATTCCGCTTGGTGGAAGGGCGTTTTGCGAATGATCGCCTGGCTAGGCCACTACACTCAAGTAGATCTGTCGCCAAGCTCCTAACAAAGTGTTTAGACAGCAGTCCTTGAGAGCCAGTAAAATTAAAGTCACAAGAGACTTAACAACTGTATGACTTAGGTTGAGGGGCGCAGTGCAGTTCGTCACTTGTGACCGAATTCATCTGTTACAGGCAGAGGTTACCGCTTAATATCAGATGGGCCTGGAGCACGTTCCGCCACAATCCCATTTAAAAAATAAATATAGGCCAAATCAGTCGAGGGATTGGTCAATTAGGTCAAATGCCCCCATTTGACCTAATTGGCCAAAATATAAAGATTTTTTTAGGATATAATTAATATAATTTTTAAGGATTTTTTGTGCATTTCGAAAATATTTCTACATTATTACCTTATAGTTTTTTGTATTATTCTCAATAATATATAAGTTTGCGCTGACTACTACTTCACTAATAAACAGTAAACTCTCAATGGCAATTATTGCATAGATCGAGTTTCTTTATCGTACGCCTACATTTCTATACAATACAGTACTTAAACAACGCACCAAAACAGGAAAGTCTACCTGAGCAAGGAGCCCTGTTACTCGGTGCCTAAGCTGTAAAAGAAAGTGAGCCGTCGTCGTCGGCAACCTAAAGGATTTACAGATCATGAGGTTTATAAACACCATTCTATTCTACACAAACCCTCGGTTGACTAAATTGAAAAAAAAAAAGGTTATCCGTGTCCTTTCCAATGGCCTTCTTCATGCAATAAAAGGCGAGTCTTTGAAGGCTGCCGCGGACTACCACGCAGGCTTCTACAAAAGGTTTTGAATTCTGAATCCGTGAAGAAAAATGTTGTAAGTATTGCAAGCTTCTGATTTCCTTCTCTTTTATAAGAACTCTTTAGTAGAAAGACCTTACGTCAAACGGAATAGACGGTAGGTATGTAAAAGAAAATTAGTAGATAGTTATTTTTAGTGTTGCTATCAAAGATCCGTATAGGTATTAAAAAAGTGCTTGACACTTGTATATTAAAATTGAAACTAAATATAATCTACTCCGTATTTCAGGAAATAACTTTTCCTTGACATTAAGTACCTAGTGATATGACGATAAAGTATCTAAAAATTTCATAACTCCAGCCAGCGCTTCATTGCACGCACAAATTTGGATGATGTCATCAAACTATCTTAAATAGAAGATGTTACTCGTATTTCGATCCCTTATGTCACAAGGGAGCAAAATAATATTTTTAGTACGAGGATTTAAATAATTGAGATTGATATATACAATATACTACAAACTTTAAAACAGGTTGAAAACCAATTTTCCAAAAAAAAAAAAAGTTTTCTTACATTTTTACAAAGAATGAAATGGTCACATCAAATATTTTTGACGTAATTTTGTATAATATTTTTAGCTGTCCGATAGAATACTTTCACTATCACTACTTGAGAAAGGCGCACTCATTTTTCATAAAATTATCTATATATCCGAAAATTTTATCATACAGCCAGTTCAGTTCATACAATATTCATGTATATGATCTCTTTGGTGCCTGACACCTTACAACATCCTCATCATTTCAACTTGTGTTCCTTAGGGACCCAAGACCTACTTTGGTCCCTGTCTACCAGCTCATTTTGAATAGATGTGATAATATTTTGTAATATCGTGCGTAGGTCATGTGGTCACATTAAACAGATAATTTCCCTTCATTTTTCAAAACGTTACCATTTCTATTACAAACATAGATTAGATTGTGTACAGTAATCGTAGAGTAATTTGTTTATAACGAGTCGAGATTTGCGTTCGTTACGTACAGACTGCCCTGATGATGATACGTTTGTAAATTTGTATGTTTATGTTATGAAACGAAGCAATCAGTGGTCTACGTAACAATGTAATAGAGGCCAAGATTCGGGTTAAACATGGACCTATACTCAAAGTTATAAAAAAACCAGCCATGTGCGAGTTGTACTCGCAAACCGAGAGTTCTCTACCAACTCAGAATAAAATCGTTTCTTTTTTAATACAGTTCGAGATTCTTAGTGTTCGACCGACATTGACCAGTTTATATTATTTGCTGTTCTAAATTAACTATTGCTGTTCTAAATTAACTATTGCTGTTCTAAATTAAGTGATTCTAGGTCAACAGGAAGTAACCCTAAATTTTGATTTCCATGTGAAATCTTTAAAAAATGAACGACACAAACTGCCATCTTTTATTCGTGTTGACAAGTTCGATTTTTTCCCAGCTCACAAAAAACTAATCCTTTAAGGTTCTTGTTTCCTATTGAGGTATAGAACTCTAAAAAAAACATTATTTTAATTTACGATTATCAAAAAAAAACAAAAACGGCCAAGTGCGAATCGGACTCGCGCACGAAGGTTTCCGTACCATTAGCTATACAACATTAGACTTAATATTTTAACCTTTTTTGTTTTAACGTGCGCGAGTCCTACTTGCACTTGGCCAACTTTTTGTATTTGTTGTTATAGCGGCAACAGAAATACATCATCTGTGAAAATTTCAACTGTCTAGCTATCACCGTTCTTGAGATACAGCCTGGTTACAGACGTACGGACGGACAGCGAAGTCAAAGTAATAGGGTCCCGTTTTTACCCTTTGGGTACGGAACCCTAACAATGTATTTTTATAACATTGAGTGGCAAATGAGCAGACGGGGCCGTCTGAAAAATTGAAGAAAAGCATTCCCTTTTACCTATTGATATTGCTGATGCACGTGCAATTGTTACCTATTCAGAAGGACTCTTTTCAGGCTTGGTTAAAGTAACCCATACTAATGCTTCACGGAAATAAGTCATTCAGTCATTCCACATCTTGCAGAAACGATCTCCCTACGTGATGTGTTTTTATGCAATCATGGTATTTGTTAAAATTTCTTCGTTTAAATTACAATGAATTACGTCGCCCGCCGCAGTAACTCCAGGGTATAAAAGCAAGCACGCTCAAGGGTTAATCCGAGGCGAGGCAGGCGTAATCATCACCCACGCCTTGCCAATAAACCTCATAAAGATTTCGCTCAGTATCGAAATTAAAGTATCATATTAGAATACGTATCCTAAAAAATTTTGAGTAACATACAAGATAGAAGATACAAGACTAGCTTATGTATATTATAGTTATAAACTATAATATACATAATGGTAATCCTTAAAAGGAAATCACAAATTACTATGTTTTTTATGGTTGATAACTATATAGTCTTTAACAACAATCTCAGCTGATGGTAAGTGATGATGTAGTCGAAGATGTTGTCCAAGCTAATCTAGAGTTACTAGCTCTCAAGAACAGCTACCGGAACACAATGTTAGGTGTTTTGCGACAAATTTTCTACTTGAGAAATGGTAGCTAGCCAGGCGGGCATTCGCAAAATGCCCTGCCACCATGCTGTAACGACTGCCATCCTAAGAAAACAACCGGGACCGAAGGCTTAACGTGCCCACCGAATCACGTGCACGCTGAGTAGTAATGTGCGGTCACCCATCCATGTCATGGCCAAGGCGGACGTTGCTTAACTTTGCTGATCAGTTAAGAACGGTTAAGCAACTTCCGCTACAAGCGCTTCAAAAAAAAATTAAAAATGAAATTAAGTAAGGTCCATCAGCGAACGTTTTAAGATTGTTCTGAGATACCTACGTAGTGTTGCCACATTCGCGGAAGCTTGCTCTATTAATTTTAGATATGGACCGATATCTCGACACCCGCGCACAGTCTGCCCTATACTGTGCCAGGGTGCCCTACAAACGTGTTGGGTTGGACGGAGCTTCGTGAATACTGACGTCACGACTCACGTTGTGTAGTGTATGTATGTAGGTAGGTATAGTGCATACGTCACAGCCTGCGGTGGAGCCTGAGCGACATATGTACATATTAGCTGTAGGGAGATCAGAGGGTCCTTTCATCCCCTTGAATGTTCACTGATTCGTTTCATAGACGCATAGTTATTTTAGTAAAATATAGTGCACGTATTAATAGTTTCGTTCGTATCACATTTCTACTCGGCCATATTTATTTTTTATTAATTATACTGTTTGGTTTGATTACAAGCAGAATTTAAGTTGAAGTAATTTAACCGACTCCGGAAAAAGGAGGAGGTTGTCAATTCGACATGTATATTTTTTTAATGTATAACGCATAATTTCTTACAGAGTAGTCAAGTTTTGTAATTGTTTTGTTTTATTGTAAAGGATATACTTCTGAGGAGGTCCCATATAAATTTCATTAAAATCGGTCAAGCAGTTGTTGGGACACTCAACTAACTGCAAAATGATTGCCATACCTTTGACTTGGTAGTTACAAGATTTGTGATGGTGACCGGTATTGTAGGTGAGTGAAAATCGATGGTTTAGCCAGTAACTACAATTAAAAAGAGTGAAAATAAAATAAAATGGAACCAAATGACAAAAAAAAAACATTATTTTCAGTGTTAGAATTCGGTTCCATTTTTCAGTATTTTTTTAAATAAATAAATTGTAGGGTGTCATTATTCTACAGACTTTACGTAAACAGTGCTTACGTATTGACAACTGAAGCCTATTTCAAAATTAGACACTACGCCACCATTTCCAGCAACCAACTGTCAGATAGCAGTACTTGGTAGCAACCAATAATTCCGATTAATGCTTTAGATTGTGCCGTTTGTTGCCAGCACGAGCTTTGACGTAAAATTGGAACGGGTATTGGTAAACTTATTGTATATTTCTAAATATGAAATATAGAAGGGTAGCGACATCATTCCGAGAGTTGAGTGTTTGAAAAAGTTTCTTCTTTCGATCAGAAGAAGTTATAGTAGTATGGTTGATGGCCGTTCATCGTCCCCTATGACAGTTAAAGTAATACAAGTGGAGCACGAATTTTAGCTAGAAATAGCATGCCCAGGTGGCCGAGTGGTTTAGGCATCCGGCGCGAAATCAGAGGACGCGGGCTGGGAATAAAATTTTGTGCTCCAATGTATATTAATGTATATCATTATATAAATGGTACGTATATAACTTGAATTATCATCTAAGGCCAACCCTCTACCTATAACATGTAAGGAACCAAGAATTGAAGATACTTTGAAATCCTACTTGAACGGAATGATGAAAACTAGGGCAACAGCCTAGTTTTGAACCGGAACAAGAGCTGCTTTCAAAGGGCGATTAGTTAGATGAGGATAATATTGATTTCTTTGAAGCTTTTAACTTTTTTGAAGCAGTAATGGCTCAGTGGCATTGACTATGGACTGCCGCGCAGCAGGTTCATGGTTCGAATCCCGCCGCTAACTATTAGGGCATTTTGCGAATGCCCGTCTGGCTAGCGACCACCCTCAAGTAGAAAATCTGTCACCAAGCACCTTACGGTGTGTTCCGGCAGCTGTTCTTTAGAGCCAGTAATTCTAGGTTAAGCCTGTTAACACCTTCGACCACATTATCACTTATCATCAGGTGAGATATAGTGATCAAAGGTTTACGTATCAGCAATAAAAAAAAACAGTAATTTTATCTTTAATACCTACTTATATATGATAGGGTCATTAAATCATAGTAAATATTGAGACTATATTATTTTATATTGTTTGTGTAAAAATTCGCACACCTCCATTGTCTAGATTTACTTTTTTTTTTTGACAATTCATTATAATTAATTATATAATTTGATAATAAACCGTCACGGTCGTGATATTAAAATTGTTCGTAATAATTATTTTACTAAAAAAGATAATTAAAACCAAAGCATGGATATTTCGTTTTAAATGTCCTATTGTTATAAATATTACATTTATCTTGCCACTTTTTTGGTAACTCTTTTTTGGTCGAATAAAATAGTAATAAAATTGTTAAAGTCATATGTGTAAATAAATAATTCAGTACAGTATTCGCACGCCATAATTTTTTTTTACCTTAGTACAAGTACTAACTAATTCTATTCGTATTTCGTACATCTCAATGCTGCTCAATAAATGTTATTATTATTATTCTACCGCCAAGCAGTATTGTTCGCGTTAATGTGTTCCGATTTGAAGGCTACGAGGTGCCAGAGAAATTACAGGCCCATGAGGCTTAACAACTTCATGAGTGATGGCTGTAGTACAATTCGTCAATTGTGATATAGGCCCCGTGCTTGTTCCGCTATTTGAATTTTTGAATATTGCTACATTATTTAGTTTTTCGTCTGAAAGTGAAACTCGTCCACAGATAATGAACTTATAAGTGTGAGAACAGTTGACTCCGTAACTACAGATAAAGACATCTAAACAGAACAAAACTAAAAGTCAGGTGTCGCAAGATTCACATGAGCATTGATTGCGTGAGACAGGAAGCTTGCCGTGAGGTAACCAAGAGCTGATGAATGGAGAGCAGTCTACTTAAACCACAAGGCATAAGCTGCACGCATAAGAGCATCTGATGAGTGAAGGGATACGATCTGTTTATTACAATTTTGAGGTGAGCTAAAAATAAATGAGTTTATTGTTGTGCGTTCAGTTTTGCATCAAAATGGTGACTTACACAAGCAATGCACTATTAAACTCTGTTGTAACATGGTGAAAATCTATGTCAAATTTTACGAGAGCAGAAAACTGGAGCTTCCTGCAATAAACTTAAACTGTGACAAGTAAAAGTTTCGCTGTGCGTGCGGCTGAAAACTCACACGCACGCGTCACGCTGCGTGCGAATAGGAGCGCTTGCGCAAGCGCCGCGTAACCGTAGTCGAGCAACGAGCTTTTATAGCGGCTCTACGTCTCAGATGAAGATAAATTGACGCGATAGAGACAGTTTTTTCTTCCTCCACTTAAGCTGCATTTAAATTAAAGCTAAAAATATATTTTTGAGACATTATATGAGCCACTAATAACCATTTAGAATAAATTTTACTGTATATAACTTATTTCCTCCAGCTTATCAGCTACAATATAAGTTTTCGATCCATTTTTGAGACTTGTCAGCCTTGTAGAATGTTGTAACTTACAGACTGAAAACAATGCCGAAGGTTTTCGATATGACCCCCATGGTCTTCTTCCAGCCCCTGATGAACTGGCGGCGGCGCAACCCCGGGGGCGGCGCCGCACGCTCCTCCAGTTCTATGTAAGAGTTAATCTTGCCGCCCTTCTGTCACCACTGTCGTAAATCACTGGTTGCACTTCACTGGAACTATATGTTTAGAATAGCACTGAATCTCCATTAGAGCCTTCGCCGTCTGTCGTCTTATTTCTTTGAAGAAATCGAGCTCACAGTCGCGGAAGGTTCGTCAGCATGGCATTCAGGGCGTGCGTCGGCAGAGCCGTCCGTCCGTTAGCACAAGCACCGGTCGACTGCCGAGCGCCGAGGGAGGCGAATCGAGTCGGTCGAATAGAGTGACGACACGCCGTACTCCGTCCGTAGGCCGCTACGGGGTAGATCTATGTGCGTCGGCCCTTCGTAAGCTCGCGTGACTCACAATGCACTAGACTAGATTAACGTCGTCGTTAACGCGACTACGACAGCGGCGGCCGCTGCGCCGCGTTACGTTAAGATAGAGCTCTGTTTCCACAGAACATTGGCTTTTCACTTACTGACGCACATGATTTACTACTTAGATGAGAAATTTAGTATTACGACTGAAGGGTGAGCTGGTCGGTCACTTCTTCATACAAACGTCGAAGAGTGTTCACTTCTTTATTTGTTGTTTTAGGTCCAGGACTAAGCATGATATGGTTCCATCTCTTCATTATCTAGGCTTGTATTGGTACAAATTTGTAAAAAAATAATTAACTTGAAAATTATCAGCACTAAAATGTTTCGAGGCTCATAACTTTCAAGTTTATATTTCGCATCTATTTTCATACAAACATAGTTTCGTCATTATGTTAAATATTCATACCAAGTATCCAAACTCGTTGACATTTTCCGTGCATGTCTTTTAGTCTAAATTCTATGGTTCTGGTTTGTCAACTTTCCGTAAAAATGTGAATTTGCTAAATTATTTTGAAAAAACTATTTATATGGGAAGACTTATTTATAAAACAGCGGTGTATAAATTACTTTTTGTTGAGAAGAGAGTGTCATGATGGATTACTTGAAGAATATTTAAATAAATGAGCATGTAACGAGATTACTCTTGAATATTTCTCTTAACAATTTTCCTTTCAATCACTGGTATAACGCGGAAGAGGTCCCGAGGCGAGAAGTCGGACACTTAGCACGGCACGCGACAATTACAAGAGTCATCCTGTTCCCTTCCAAGTCTCTTCAACGCCTCGAGCTGGACATTGCGTGAACAATTCTCCAGTACATACACAAAAGCATTTTCAACACGAAGGTTCTATGCGTAGTGACACAGATACGCTAACAGTTAGTACGTAAAGGGCTTGGCACTGAGTGGAATTCGCAATTTAGCGGTGATTTCAGACCCAGAACAAAATAATCGCCTACGCACGATTGAAAGTAAGAATGCACCGTTTTTGTTGCATGCAGTTGATGTCACTAGTGAGCTCATGCGCCTGACTCATAGTAACATAGTTTTTAGTTATATTATAATAATGTAATATAATCCAAATATAGGTGGTTATTGTTAACGTGGGTGGTAGGTTTTGTTTCCAACAACACTATTTTCGATATCCAAAATAGAAGATGCAGCAATATGTATGCAAAACTATTGTAAGATAGCATATTTATTTAATGATATATCGATTGATGCTCTTGTCCGTGTACCAGCTAGCCAAACATACAAAATAATTAGCAAAGTAATTAAATAATCGATAAGGCAATAGGTAACTATTAAAGGTGCTTTTTTGGAACATGGCTATTTCAGGTACAGGCGTATTTCTTATAACTCATAGGCTTTATAAACTTTGATCACTGTCTCACCTAAGGGTGAATATGTGATCGAAGATGGTAGCAGGCTAAACATATATCCAAACTGGCTCTCAAGGAATGGTGCCGTAACTTGCATGGCGGCAGATTTTGTCAGGCTTTAAAAAAGTTGACAACAATTTGTCTGTTAAATTAACAATGCCCCGTTGTTGGTTGGAAACGTGGTGGCTTGCTTTCTATTGCAATGGGCCAATTAAAATCTATGAAATTTGAATCTTTAACAGAATACACTGCCTAGCCCTGCGCGATATACTATATCATTATAACATTCAGTCGAGACATTCACACGATCGGTTGAGTACTTTTTTACTGATAAAAGTGTTTGACAATATGCCTGCATAAATACGTGGATGCCATGGTCATTGCAAATCTTATCGATGGTGACTAGTATTGTAGGTGATTGAAATCAATCTTGTAAGCACTATGCGTTACCTAAAGGAGAGCAAAACATAAGGCGACCGACTTCCAACACTGCCGCCGAACTATATGAAAATGTGAGCTCCGCAATCAAAGATCTAAACTGACTTCTATGAAAATACTTTTCAGGGGTAGAAGTCAGTTTAGATCTTTTTTTTAAGTAACTCTGTGCCTACCTAAGTATCAGCATTTTAATATTTTCTCCGTTACGGTTTGGTTGCTACCAGAAAGATGCACAAAGACTACGAGTTCCCCTGAAATCTTTGTTATGTTATTTATTATCACTTGTTACTGCCTTTTCTTTATAATTCCAGTTCGTCCTCCATTACAAACTGCCACGAAACTAATTTGTGCTGAATAATAATAAGTAATAATTGTTCTCGTAATGGCTGTCGTTATTTGACTACTGGCACAAAGGAGATTTTGGTGCGTGACTAAATAGTATTTCTCATTGTCTTTGCAATCTACGGTTTTCGTATCGTACATTTGGCAATTTCCTCTCCGATAATATATACTTACTACTTAATTATCTCTCTGTCTGTTTACGTATTTCGGACTTTTTCGTTGGTCAAGGGCTGAAAGAGCGACGAGTAAGTATTGGTGGGTGGGTACTACACAGTGTTAGATCTTCTGTCTTGAAGCAGTAACACGCAAATACTTCTGTGTTTAGCCGTTATGAGCATTGTAGCAAGTGAAATTACTGGGCGAACGAGACATAAGAGCAAACGTCTTGGAGTGACCAGAAAAAACAACTTTTTTCAATTTCACTCTTTTTAGTGATACACTGCTTTACAAGATCATTCACTCACTTTAAATACTGTTCACCAACGAGACTTGCAATTACCATTAAATCATCCAGATATATACATACATTTTTCAATTCTTGACTTTAACTTAAAAACTACTCCAGCGATTATGATGAAATTTATATGTGACCAACATGGAGATATACTCTACCCAATAAAAAATTCATCATCGAAATCAGTTCATAAGAAACATACAGCCGAATTTAAAACCTATTACGGTTCAAGAGATACAGCCTTTTAAATAGAGAGTAATAGGGTCCCGTTTTTTTTTAAATCGTAAAACATACCAAGTTGCCAATTAACTTTATTTATTTATCAACAATTCCTATCCTAACATAACTGACAACAGTAAGTCCTCTCTTACCATTGTCATTTTATTTATAAGACTTTTATATACAAGTTGTGCGTTAAGGAGGTGTACTATATATGCACGAGACCTTTTTTTTGTTTTGAGGGGGTGAAATGCCTTCGCACTACCCTTCCACCATGGGGGTGGTGGAAGGGGATGTGTGGGACATGAACCCATTAAAACCATCCCGTGAGCAGTCTTCCGCCGATTTGGGGCTGGATAAGGTCGCGTTAGCAGTCTTACTATCTTGCCCCGGCGGTATGCCCAGACTCAATTGGGCTTCTGAGGCGATGAAGGGGTGACCCGGCTCACCAAGGCCACCCCTCAAACATGTGGGGCCGTGCAAGCTGGTGGAGAATCCCCCAACTCTCCACCAGTGACTCCACAACGGAGAAGGGAGAAGGCGGGCGAACTGCCGCCTCCTTGCGCCCGTTCGTCTGTGTCGGAGCGGGGCGGCATGGACATCGCTCTCTCTGACCAGCTCCGCGGCCTCCTTCTGCGCCATTACCGCTTCGCAGAAGGAGACTACCGCCTGCCACGATCTTTCTCCACTGAGCATGGCGTTTACAACGCTCGGCAGAGAGAGATTCCCTCCAATAAGGGCCGAAAGTGTGTGTCGCTGCGGGTCCCATGCAGCACACACCTCCAGCGTATGGGGCGCTGTGTCTTCCGGCGCGCCACACTCGTGGCAAGCCGGTGGAGCCAGGATATATGCACGAGACCTACCTCAACTCTCAACAAATGAATCCACTGTACTATCCGTACACTTTAAACATTACTCACTTTAAAACAATAACAATGGTCACCTTGGATGAAGTGTAACAGCATTTGTATTATTCTGAATCACTACTACCATTATATACTCTATGCTACTAGCTACTACGTAATATTTAGATACTTACGTCCGTCAGGTACCTCTTGACTTATATTGTCGATGTATAAATCTAATACAGAAGAAGTATTAGTCTCATCGACTAATAGTAACTGGACAATTATCTGTGTCATCGTATAATTAATTATGTTAGTATGTAATCTGTACAGCACATAATTGTATGGAAATGCACTTCACTGACTGATGTCGGTATAGTTTTTCCATTGATTTTCATCGTATGTGTCATAGGAAACTTTTGCTATTACGGTGGAAATGTTAATTTTTCTAAGTAAAAATTGCTGTGATAACGTACGACTTTTAATAAAATCCATTGATGGCAAGCGAGATATAATATTCAACAGCTTGTTTGCTTAGAATTTGCTTTGTTACATACGTGAAGCATCATTATAAGTCATGGTTTCAAAAATTTCCACTTATCTACGTAATGTGGTCACTTTATTTTTTTCTGGGATTTCTGTATTTATCATTCATCATTACTTATTCCCTACGTGTGTCGGTCGATACAATATGTTCTCTCAACTCAAGTAATTAGTGTTTTATAATATAGTATATACATCGACGCGTTTCGATTTTACACTAAGCATCTTCAGCAGGTCATGACTCTTCGAGCGCACGATAGGATAATTGTCATTAAATATATATTACATATTTTTTATGCATTTTACTTATATATTAATTTAATTTCTTAAAATATTTTTAAAATGTCTGTTATCTTTATATATAAAAATTACGTGTCACGTTGTTTGTCCGCGATGGACTCCCTAAACTACTGAACCAATCTCAAATTTGATTTGCACACCGTGTGCAATTTGATCCAAATTGAAAGATAGGATAGCTTACATCTCAATTTATAGTCGTGATTACCCGTGCGAAGCCGGGGGGGGCCGCTAGTTTACATATATGGATTTCCGCAAAGTAACTCCTGAATCTATTCATTAACATTTTATGTATTTATTTTCTCTAACAACATAAAGGAAGAAACAAACACATATTGTTAAAAAGAACCGCCCAAGTGAGAGTAGAAAAAAAAAATTTTGGATTTGATACAGCTTCAAAATCACGTTAAATCGTTTTTGGGTAAATATATATGGTACATACTTCATCTTATAGCGAAATTTCAGTTTCAGTTACTTAAAAAAAAAAACTGCTCTATTTAGTGAGCTCTAGACGATGTCACCCACATGCTAAGGTAGGTAACAAGTATTGTTTCCCGCTAACTTCTACTTTGTTGGAGCCCTACTGAAAAAAAATTTAGAATAGTGCTTTTTCAGCACATTTATTCCTATAATTATTTGCTTTTTTTGACCATCAATCCGACGGTAACGATCGGTACTTTAACGTTGGATGACGACTGTCCTAAGAACCTTAATACGTTAAAATAAGTGCAGATGACTATTAAAATAATAAAATTACTAGTCTATAAGACTCTTCACTATATAATGCATATATTATACAAAATAGTGATAAGTGTATTGGACACTGGACAGTGGACAGTACGTAAAATAATATATTCCCCTGTATATATTTTCATAGACACGTCAATCTGATCGCACGCAACTGAAGATATTCTCCACGTTCCTTATTGCCTGACAGAATTGCGGGGCACGCCGCGGGCGGTTATCTTTCATCTTTTGTATCGATTTAGGGCTGGCAAGTTTCTTAAGTTTTTTTTTATCTAAGTGATTAAAAATGGTAAATAGGCATAATCTAGAATGGCATCAGCCTCTCAAAAACAACCGCCGTTACCTGCTTGGAGACAAATTTTCTACGTGACGAGGCTAGCTGCCATCCTACTTACAAATGAGCATTCACAAAATTATCAGTATACCCCACCATATTTTTTATTATTTCTTATTCATGATAGGTTCGCGTTTGACCACATCCTGCCTGATGTTAAGCATTGATGTGGTCTAAGATGGAGCACGATTACCTAGTAGAAACCTAATTACTCTCCATTTGAAGACACACGTGTTGTATCTATCGGGAAGAACTGACAACGGTAAGGAGTTCCACTCTTTCACAGTACGCACAAGAAATGTGGAAGCGAAGCGCTTCATACCTTCACCATGCGGTGAAACAGATGGTATGCAGTCATATTGGGACCATGATGATATTCATGCGATGGTGCTTTACTGCTTTCTTACTGAATCTCTTTGGGATCATTAACACTCTTTGACAGTTTGTCAGTCAAAACATCAACTAACCCATTCGAGGGCTGGATAAGAACAACCTTTATAGAACTTTTATGCAAGAGGAATAAAGAAAGAATGCAATAAATGAAGTGGTAATTCCAAACTAAACGTGACATCCCATACAGTATAGTTTTCAAAAGGACGCAATCAAGTCATGAGCAAAGCAAGTCGGTCATTCATTTCAGCAGTCACTAAATGAGCTGCAATTTGAAATCGTTTATTAAGTTTTAATTAAATAAACGAGAGTATTATCACGATAAAATAAAAAATAAAAAAAACAAGCGAAGCGAAGCGCTCGTAGCGAAGTTTGCTTAACCATTCTGAATCGATCAGCAAAGTTAAGCAACGTCCGCCACGGTCATGACTTGGATGGGTGACCGCTAGTGACATTACTACTGAGCGCTTCCGTGCTTCGGAGGGCACGTTAAGCCGTCGGTCCCGGTTGTTGTCTTAGGATGACAATCGTTACAGCATGGTGGTAGGGCACTTTGCGAATGCCCGCCTGGCTAGCTACCACCCTCAAGTAGAAAATCTGTCGCCAAGCACCTAACGGTGTGTTCCGACAGCTGTCCTTGAGAGCCAGTAATTCTAGGTTAGCCTGTACAACATCTTCGACCACATCATCACTTACCATCAGGTGAGATAGTGGTCGTAGGCTAACCTATTAGGCATATAAAAAAAAAAAAAAAATTTTTTTTATTGCTGATAGGTAAGCCTTTGACCACAATCTCACGTGATGGTAAGTGATGATGTGGTCGGTGTTAACAGGCTTAACCTAGTATGACTGGCTCTCAAGGACAGCTGCCGGAACACACCGTTAGGTGCTTGGCGACAGATTTTCAACTTGAGGGTGGTCGCTAGCCAGGCGGGCATTCGCAAAAATGCCCTTCCACCATGCGGTGAAGCTCAAGCCCGCGGCGGGATTCGAACCATGGACCTGCTGCGCGGCAGTCCATAGCCAAAGCCACTGAGCTATCACTGCATATATGCACAATCCTTTTGCGCAATAAAACTACATTATAATTACAGATTACAAATACGTTGAAATGGGTCACTGAACAAAGATAATGGAACAGTAACGCTCCTGTGATTTCTGTGCACTCAGTGTATTGTTGCAGAAAAACGCATCCAGCAGCGCCTTGCCGTCAGTTAATTTCCAGTCGGTGTAATTAATTTCTGTTTTGATATAAAGACATTAGAAATGATTGCACAACCTTATACAATATTTTGAAACAGAGTAATGAACATTTAATTGCTGAGTGATAAAGATATGATGTCAGGCTTTATGGGTCAGTAAGAAATGTGCACGGGACAAGGAACTAAGAGTGTTTGTAATTTATATTACTAACTGATATCGTCATCATCAGCCGGAAGACGTCCACTGTTGAAAAAGCCTCCCCCATAGAGTGCCACAAAGAATTGCTATTAGCCGCTTGCAACGCTACCTGCTACTTTTACGATATACGAGGGTCATTTGAAAAGTTCTTAGCCTAACATACTTAATGAAACCACACGATTTTGAGTTTATTTTTATTTTTCAACATACTCTCCTCCGAGCTCAAAACACTTTTTCCAGCGACCCGGTAAAGTTTCGATACCCGTTTTAAAAAAATCTTCGTCTAACTCCTCAAAATAAGCGTCCACGGCGGCTATGACCTCTTCCTTTGTAAAAAAATGTTTACCACCTAAAAATTTTTTCAGCTTTGGGAACAGATAAAAGTCGGACGGTGCTAAATCCGGTGAATATGGGGGATGAGGTAACAATTCGAAGCCACATTGATGGATTTCTGCCATGGATTGCACAGAGGTGTGAACGCGCGCATTGTCCTGGTGAAACAAGACTTTTCTTCTCAATAAACCTGGACGTTTTTCTTTGATTTCTTCTCTCAAACGACGCAACAGGTTGCAATAGTAATCGGAGTTTATTGTTTCACCCTTTTTTAAATAATCCACGAGAATTATACCCTTTGAATCCCAAAAAACGGATGCCATGACTTTGCCCGCCGATAAAACCACCTTTGCCTTCTTTGGGGTGGGCGATCCTGCTCTTTTCCATTGTTTCGACTGTTCTTTTGTCTCGGGTGTATTGTGGTGAACCCAGGTTTCATCCATGGTTATAATCTTTCAACAAATTCTATTGGGTCAGCTTCATATAACTCTAAACAGTCGCGAGAAGTTGTGAGTCGGTTGCGTTTTTGTTCCAATGAAAGCAGCCGCGGTACCCACCGCGCAGACACCTTAGAGAATCCAAGTTCAGAAGTAATTATATGATGTGTTCGCTCAGATGAGATGCCTACAGTCTTAGCTATCTCCTCGACAGTCAATCTTCGATCAGATAAAATTAAATCACAGATTTTTTCTTTGTTTTGATCAGTGGAAGCAGTCGAAGGCCGGCCACTACGGGGCTCATCTTGAATGGTCTCACGACCACGTTTAAACTCTGCCACCCAGTTTTTAACAGTTGCATACGAAGGAGCGGACACACCCAAAGTAGCAGACATGTCTTCATGTATAGCTTTTGGAGTTAAACCTTTCAAATTCAGGTATTTTATCACTGCACGATGTTCAATTTTATCCATTTTCAAAAATAGCTCTGACTTGACTTACGGTATCACGTGTAAACGAACAATGAGTTACTGTGAATAAACTAAACTGTGCATACTTGTTGCTAAATAATGTAACTACAAAATGAGGGTAGTTATAAAAAAAACCAATGACTTTAACCATGTTAGGCTAAGAACTTTTCAAATGACCCTCGTACATATATAACTGACTAGCTTTCCGGGCGCGGCTCCGCCCGCGCGTATGTCGGTTATCGCGCGAAAACATTAACCTCTTGTTGCGCAGTCGGATAAAAACTATCCTATGTTTTTTCCCGGGTCTCAAACTATCTCCATACCAAATTTCATTCAAATCGGTCCAGTAGTTTTGGCGTGAAAGCGTTACAGACAGACAGACAGACAGAGTTACTTTCGCATTTATAATATTATAGTACTGATATACATATATGTAAATCCAGTTATCGCAATAATGATGATGATATTGAATTAAAGCCTACCACCATTCTGATTCAAAACAATGCCCTCACATTATCGTGGTCCGACTTCCACAACTTATTTCATAGTTTTTAGTGTTAAAAGGCTGTTATTGTTTTTTAATACCCTTTTTTGTGAATACTCTTTACAAGATCATTACTCGCCTGATATTCTCTTCACCAACTTAAGGAAGTTAACAATTAATAAGTTTTGTAGCAATGATGGCCGAGCAGTAATAGCCATGGACTGCCGTGCCGCAGGTCCCTGGTTCGATCCCCACCGCCGGCTTGAGCTTCATCGCATGGTTGAAAGGCATTTTGCGAATGCTGACCTGGCTAGCTACCACCCTCAAGTAGAAAATCTGTCGCCACTAGCGGTGTGTTCACTGCGGCAGCAGTTCTTGAGAGCCAGAAAAATTACAGGCACATGAGACTTAACAACTGTATGTCTCAATGTGACGGGCGTCACATGACGAAATGCATCTGTTATAGGCAGAAGATAATCCGCTTAACATCAGGTGGGTCTCGTGCTTGTTCCGTCACAAATACATAAAAAAACTTCAGGTATGCAAAAACAGTTTTCAGGTAATTGACTATAACTTAAAAACTACTTAACCGATTCCGATGAAATTTTAATGGAGCCAACTTGAAGGTGCTCTATCCAACAAATAGGTTCATCAAAATTAGTTGTTAATTGGCGGAGTTATCGCGTTACAAACACAAAAAAAAACATACAGACGAAGTGACAGTCTCCTATTTATTTTGGAAGTCTGTTAAAAACCTAATATATTTATAGAGTATGTCTCTCTACTGATAATATTTCTGTATATTTTATCCAAACTCCAAGTGATTCCCGAGGAAGTAATGTCATTAAATCTCATGCAGACGAAGTGTTATGAAACCGTTGAACAACAAAGGTGATCAATATGAAGTTTATAGAATACTCGACCGTTTGGTCAACCCTGCGCTCTGTCGTATCCGATACGACAAATGGGTCACCGATGCGGGAACGAAACGGGAACGCTTCTGTACACGTGCGCTATGTGTATACCTCCCAACCCTTGTTGTTACTTCTTTTGTTGTTTTTTAATGTCATTAGTTAATGATGCGTTAATACTTGTCCGCTTTGTATGAAAGGCAAACTGGACAACCGAGCATTTTATTTAATTTTAGAAATATTTCAGCTTAGCTGCATACAAAACAAAATAGAACATCACCCTAGCCTACCTACTTACATTAAAGCAGTAATATATATAATACCTTAAATGGCAGTCAACTAATACAACAATAATGAATAGGTTCAGGCGTTACTTGGCGGAAATCCATATTAAATAATACCTAAAAAATATTTTAAGCAAATATTAAATTAATATTTTAATAAGCCCTTAACGAATACAGAAAACATATTTTGTAACAATTCCGCTTAATTTTCCTGTAAAACAGACGTGAAAATACTTTTAAAATATTTGTTATTATTGCAACAATAAAATTACGATTTAGAAACAAACCGGCAGATAAGTAACAACTACAACAAGACCAGACCCATAAACAAAGTAAAAAGGGTAAACAATTAAGGTACACAAGGAAGTTATACTGTTTTGTTCTATGTCCAATAAAGGTAACAGTTTCGGCCATAAACTGCGCCCGCGCCGCCGCCGCCGCGCTCTGTTTGGACTTTTACTTTCACCAGACAAAGGCGAGGGTGGACACTTTTCAGTCGATGTAGCGTTATTCCGTTTGTCATCTAATTACGGGGCAATTAACGACAAGAAAGCATTCGCTACGCAGTCAACTAAGAGGCCTCAGTGTGCCTCAATGGCGACCCATTGTTGAAGCTTTGCAGCCACGCGTCCTTTCGACGACGCCCACATTGGCCGTTGACTCTCCGTTGACAGCTAAGCCCTTATTTCATGTAAATATACCTTCGACTTTTAAAGACGACACTGTCCTTCATTGCATGTGAATGCAAATGTTTCCAAAGATGTAGTTTTCCACCTACGCGTATGTATACGAAAACAACAATGAGACAGGAAGATAATATAAATAAAACTGAACAGCAGATTGTAAATAAATATATCAAAGAGCACTTGAGCAAGTTCAAAGAAAGAGCATATCAAAGAGACTGTTCCTCGGAATCACCGGGTGCGCGGACGGATCTACCTGCGTCTAACCGACCGCACTATAACTGTACCGTTGGTTTCAATATAAAAAAGTCATCTTCTGTTGCTAAGCAAGGGTGCGCCGATTAGGAGCCGGCTGACCTACACCCGATTGTTATAAAATAATAACATAACGCGTGAAATTACAACAGCTGTGAGTTTAATGGCATGTGGAAATATTGAAGACATGGCGATAACCGGTAGTAGAAATACTCTTTTCCAAAGGGTTGTTGAGAAACGGATGTTGTGGTTCTGTTACATTTATGTCTGCTGCGATGCGCACGCAAGTCGTCCGTCCAAAGTAACGTATCCACAGGAAGTCTAAACGCGACCTGGCGCCGTGCCAGGCTCAGGTAGCCGAGGCTTAACTTCAATACCGTCACCGTGGCATGTTATTTTGTTAGAGATGTTTCTAGCAAATCCTTCTGAGCCAAGTCGGGAACTGCTGATTTGGTAACACAACAAACAGAGAACTGCTGATCTTGGCAAATTTTAAATCAAAAGTTTAAGGTGTGTCGTGAATGGATAAAATATGCCAAGAGAAAAAAATATAGAAATATATCGGCTTACATAGACGCGTACCGTTATGGGTACGAGCAACAATGCTTGGATCCTGTGTAATTACGACATATGCAGTGAATTGCAATACGCCTCGACAGTGTTGTCGTATTGTTGTGAACGCACCTGCGCAGACGACGAGCGATTACGGTAAGATGTTTTGGCAATTCTTTTCAGTACGCCGTGGGAAATATGTGTGTGGAATTCTGGTTTTTTTTTCCAAATGGGTTAGAGTCACTTTAACAAAATAGTAGGTAAGGACTGCCACGCATTTTTTTATAAACGAATGTAATGATTTCAACCGGGCACATTGGCCTATTTTTATATTACCCGATAGGGATAGATATTTTAATAAATAAGGAAGTAAATCAAAAAATAATTGTTTCAATAATACAAGCAGCTTGCGTATATCTTTAGCATCCAGTAAACATAGTAAGTACTGACAGAACTGAATTCTAGTTTGCCACACGAGAGTGAAGTCACGGCGGAACACCCTCGAGCGTACCTTCACAATTACAAGGGACGCCTTATCTCTGTCCTAAAGACATTGCCATTAGGTCATTACCCTAATCGTAGCCTGATGCTATCACGCATTAGCAGCCATTGTCTGATAGTAATTAACTCGAGATACTTGGGATTATATTCTCCGGTCGGAAGCGGGCCAAGGTTCCCAAGTTCTGTAAGTATACGTAGACAGATTTTGTTTTTAATGCAGACCGTCACGAACCTGTTGAATATAGATCAGCGATGATTTTCCAATTTTAGTAATCTGCCAAATAGTAAAAGGAGGGAAAGTTTGTGAAATAGTTTTGAATGCGTATAGCGCTATGTCAGCTATGTATCTAATCAGCTATAGTATACTCTATCTCTCAGAAATATAATAAGACTTATTTATTCTAGACACGAAATATCGGAAAAGTCGGTGAATTTGAATACGATTTAAGTAAACAAAATATTTTTAACAAAATAAATATCTAATCAAAGATTTGGATGATGGAATGCTGGAAAAATATAATTTATGAAAGCTTAAGTGCTGTAGCTACTGTATCAATTATTTCATGACATAACATATCAGCCCGCCTATGCACAGTTCGCCAGATATGTTTATAGGTATTACACTATAGGGGACCGAGTCTATTTCCGTCTACCGGAGAGGAAAGACTAGGGCCAGGTCTAGGGAGTCGTAAGAGTGAAGTAAGACAATGGGAAGAATAGAAGGAAGGATATAAGCGCGCCTGCACTTTCTGACAAATTTACACCTTACACTGCGATCTCGAAGACGCCTGCCAAACGTGGGGATTATGGCTAATCCCTCCCTGTGAAGAAGGCCTTTGTTCAACGATGGTCCTAATAGGCTGTTGATGATGATAATCTTTTTAGAAGTATTGTACTTAGTTTTGAGTTCTTTATTCTACCCCGCCCAGCACGCGTCAAGACTTGTGAGTAGTAGCGACTTGTGAGCAGAGAACAAACGAATAATCCAAATAAATATTGACATTGCATTAATGACATCACATGTTAACAAAAGACAGAGGTTCCACAAGCAAGCTGAGATTTATGGCAACTGCATAACGCATTAAGCTTTAGATTTTGAAATAGTTTAACTGAAATATATTACCATCCATTCAATTCAACATTCTAATATCCAGAAGCATTTATCACGTGGCTATCTATAGCTAAATCTCTCATTATTAAAACAATTGACCGTCCAATTTCACGAGACAAAGACCCAAAGGCATTTCAGACAAATATTTACGAGATCGATTTCCATATTTCGTGCTGGCTCCCTGGCTCCAACATCAATAGGCTATGAATAGATTTCTACTTTGAATTCACTGAATCAGATATATTTGGATGGGACGATGAGACGTTACGTTGAGTTGTTGGTCATATTGGTTCAGGACTTGTTACGTCTTATCGAAAGGATATGGTCATAGGAATACTCGAATATTTTATTCGAAAATCGTCATTAGGTTGAGCTCTTACTGACTAAACCGTATTTACATAAGCGACGAAACTTAGCTATAATGTCAGGCGAAGTATTTTGAACACTTAAGTCAATAATAAATACGAAGCAACTCATCTTACAAAAATACATATGTATTATATAACTATACTAAATATGTACTGACTGACTGGCGCTTTGCAGTATGTACTTATCTACGTAGACGTCATAATGTGGAAATATCGAAATATTGTAAAGAAATTCCGATATTTACTTAAAATCTACACAAATAAATTTTCTTCTGGTACATTGGTTAAGCAATTAGAACCAAAGTGTAACGCTATTTATACGTATTGAGCTACACGTCCTATCGAAATTATTTGAGTTATATCACTGGGTAGACCTTTGGCATTTCCGAAATGTCACAGTTGAATATAATGCATATATACCATAATATCACATCACATGTGGGCTACGCTACAACGATGTTATTATGTGGATATGTTACGTAGATTCAGGTCCTGCCGACACATGTGGGAGTTTTGCAGAAAGCTCAAGTCGATTGGAGAATCCCTATTAATAGATGGAATGTGTTTACGAATTAAGACCATCCTTATACACATAACCACAAGCCTGACGTGATCTGGTTTGAGGTGAGACATTTAGTTTACCAACAAAACGAAACCCAATTTTATATTTGTAACGAAACTGAAGCCTAAGTAATTATTCGCCGAATTAAACAAGACGCAAAATTCTGTCAGTTAAAAAGACATATGTAAGAGAGACGGACGTGGAAACGACAGGCCTGTTTATAAAAATTGCTATATTGATAGTTTTCAGAATTATGACTAATGAAAAATATACTAAATCAGAAATAATCCATACGTTACTAAACTACGTAGGCGAAATTTAAGATAGTCCTGAAATAAATATATTTCTTTAACTTCTTCGCTATAATAAGAAAACTTGTTAACGTTTTCTATTTACTGTGTCACGTGACTAATTAAGTTATGAATGTCACAAGCACGTGGACCCGAGAAGTCGTACTCCTAATTGCAGAGTGACATCAAACCAAAGCCTTTAAGTTTCCGTTGATCGGCATCCTCAAACGTCCTCAAATTAAATCTTTCTTCAATCTAATTGCATCTTGAAAGTTTTCTCTTTCCCGCACCACGTAATTGAATTCAATAATAAAGTTTACAAACACGTGACCTCTGAACCCTCCACCGCCGTGTGACGTCAATGCGATCCTTCCAAGAGTTTTCGTTGACCGATATTCGTAAAGTAGAACAGTATCTTCTAACTTGGGGATTTAAAGGGAAGGGATTTTTTTTTATAAAAAAAATGTAATAGATATTTAATAATACTTTAGCAGAAGTAATTTTCTGAAATTTTAAAATATTTAAACAATACTTATCAACATAAACAAAAAAATAAATATATTGAAATTAAATAATATTAATATGTATATTATAAAATATTGATCAGTATTAACATAGTTTCAAAATGGGCGGCATTATCACCAAAAGTGATCTCTACTGGGCAACCTTAGGATATAGTACGTAACCCACTGTTTGTAAGTAAGTATACTACTAATACAAGCTAATAAGAACTTTAAGATTTTGAATAAGAATAAAATAAGGCTGAATGAGATATTTCGCGTAACTAACAAATAACATATTGCAACCAATATATTCTAAAAAAGATATTAAAAGTAATCTGGTATATTTCAAAAATATTCCGCGAACCACTTCCGATATGTTAGCACTTTACTTACCTTTCATAACAGCTGCGTTCTGATAATATCCTTACCTGAAACAACACACGAAGCTTATTAATACACATACAAATAAATCTACGACGCCACCGCAAAGTTAACAGAAATATATGAAAGGATTATCTGTTTATAAACGAAGGAATGTACGGAAATAGATCATACGTATGGAACCCACGAAGTTCAAACTTGGCAACGATTACTATATTCACCTAAATGTTGAACGTAAACTTTCCTTAGGACAATAGGTTGGCAAGCGTCTTCAGGACCACAGTGCCAGGAAGCGAGAGCTCTGCAGAAGACGTTGCTGCTTACATATTCTCGTTGCCCCTCAGTTGATTTTCAAGATGCTTAATGAAGACAGGACCGGTAAACCACGGCCATATTTTAATTCCTATAGTTTTTTTAATATTTAACCAACAGATATTTTCTAATATAACATGAAACATAGACAGATAGAACAGAGAGTAATCCTACCTAAGTAACTGGCATTGAGAAATAGCCGTTTCAGCTTATGGCGGATCGTCAAAATGTCGTTTGAAGTGTTGCGCTTCAATGCCGTTATACCTAGCTTTAAATTTAAATTACATTTCATTAATAATGAGTTAACAGTTAGATCTCACATGGCAGATCAATTTGAATAATGTAATCTTTTGACTCGTATCAGTCATTTTAAAATTAAATCTAATATTACAAAATTACAACGAGAAGAAATATTATAGTCATGTGCGGGATACGAACCCGCGTTATCCATCCTTATAGCCGGGGTATGGCTCTGACCGTTAACCCAATATGACGTCATATGACTCATAACTCTAATTTGTCTCGTTCCTAACCATCGTATGGGGATGGATATTCTGCTATAGGGGCGGTTGGCGCGGGGTTCGAATCCCGCACATGACTAATTTTTCCTCTTGTTGTAATTTTGTAATATAATCCGCGGAGCATACGTAATTACAAAAATAAAAAATCTAATATCACTGCATCTGATCCTTCTACCATAAACACATAAAAAGTGTAAACAGCGCTCTTTGATCGTAAATGAATCAAGGGGTGGTGCCTATTCGGAATTCTCGCTCAAAATGATACGCATTCGGTTCACTAGGTCTAGTTTACCTTTTGGTCTAGTCTGTGTGTTTTATCCATTAACTAATTACGCCAACTGTTCTGTTAGGCTATTCCACCATGCGACAGTATGTGCGCAAAAAAAGAGACAAAACGAAGATGTGGTTCGAATGATATTAATATCACACAAATATCATTCGATATTTCTATTGTAGCCTTATCTGTGTACACTGGTTAGACATATTATTCGCGACAATGTTTCCATTTTGAATATGACAAGACCTTATAGTTCTTAAATTGGCAGCACGCTGTTGGCCAGTACCGATGGCGAAGCGCGAAAGGGCACAGCAGTAAATGTCACTTGCAGCGGTCACCCATCCGAGTCATGACCGCCGCGAAAGTTGTTTAACTTAAGACTAACGCACAATTACTCGTAGGCAATCTCCGCTACGAATGCTGCAAAAAGTTAATGGTGAAAATGCAGCCTAGAATTTGATGATATATTGTTGGTATATATTTTCTTCAATACCCGATGTAAACACTAAAGGCCATAATGTTATGCGTCCTGAAACTGTAAACTACTTGTACGTAGCGTAGTACCTAATGAATAGTTGAACAGCACGCGGCACGAAGGACGAATTGCTTAGGTATTTTTAGCAAAACGCATGGTTCTTTGTTCCCGCGTTGTTAGGACCTACTTTGTTCGTATTTAATTTAAACGCAATAAGCCGGTACTATCATGTGTACAAGGGGCCGCCGCAAAGCCGCAATAGCTAAACTATATGCAATAAAATCGATTTGTCAGCAAGTGTTGACGTGCGCTGTCATATCGGTGAAGTGTCTTCAGACAAATTTTGAACATGTTTTTTAGAAACAGTGTACGCTTTATATAATAGTATATAATGTTACAAGTGAGCTAAGTTGCTCATTATACACGAGGCTGTGGGTGGCGTAAATCAGCCGAGTGTAAAATGAGCGAGTTGCTCACGAGTTTCATATGCACATTGTCAACACCCTTGCGGGAAAAAAAAATATATAGCACAAATACGATACAAATAACATACGAAAATTATGGAAAATAGTGCGCAAGTTTTTTTTATTGCGCGCAGCAAATGTTATGGTGTTTGATTACATATACTTAGCCTTAAACCTATTTGTTGTTACAAATCTGTATCACCCGGTTAAATTGAAAATGCTCTGATTACCCGCATATAATATGCAGTTAGCTTAACTTTGTAGGGATAAATTACCCGGTTAGTGTATAATATTATATACACGAGGGTGTTATGGGCCGTTTTATGGCCCTAAGAACGATACAATAAAGCTCACTTTAAGAGCAAGGGTGTCACGATTTCATATAATTCTCTCGACAAAAAAAAATTGAATACAGCTCTTCAATTTCGCTTAAACAAGTGTTGTGTCTTTAATAGTAAATTAAATGTGAATTAAGTTCAATGTATTCACAAAAAGTGTCTTTAATATCAAAACCAATTTAATTTCAAGTAATTATCTAGCAACCATGTGATAAAGTACCTGAAAGATATTTTCCGTTTCTAAAATGTTCACTTTTTTATATAACAATAAAAAACCCCCTACTGTTAAATCTTTATTATTGTTAAAGGTTTTATCCTTCCATTGAAATTAAAATAGCTAGACAAATTTTGATGAAATTTGGTACGGAGGTAGGTGAGGCGCTGGATTAACACATAAGGTACTTTTCATTATCTCATCATCCATCACCACGCGGGAAACCGCGGGGCCTAGTCTTAGATAATACGCACTTTGTCTATGATAAATGACAATACCAACGAACAGGTGTTCAATAATGGATGAAGCTGAACAATAAGTTAGTTCTTAGTATTTTCCTGACTTGTGAGCTGATTATTAACTGATAACATAAAGTTTGTCAAACTATAATGTAATATGCAAACCATTTGTGTGTTTGTATATGTTCTTCATGCTCAAACAGCTGGACCAATTTTGATGAAATTTGGTATTAAAGTAGATGAGGCGCTGAATTAACTCATAGGAAAATTTTTATAAGCATCATCATTATCTGAAAGAAATGACAACGGAATAGCGTGACTTTGAGTATCTTATTTTGATATTTGCACTCATTAATAAATAAATATAAGTTGTGATATAAAAAAAATGTGTAATTGGCATGAGTAAACAATGATAATTTAGAGTTATGTTAAATATTTTTGCCTGACCAAGAAAACAGAGTTAGTATCATAGTTAATTGAGATTAGATTAATTAGAGAATGCACTTTCTTCTGATATAATATCTGTTTGGAATTACACTTTATTTAACGCAATAAATCGTGTTAAAATGCTCATATATAATTCGTGGAAATTGGCGCAAGGTCTTTAAGTTTTATTCCATTATTATGATAAATTATCGATATTCTAGTACACTATGTGTCAACAAGATTATATGCCTGATGTACAGATTTTTTTAAAAGTTAATTTGATGATTTTTTATACAAGAGGTAGAGCTCAGAAGATGGCTATGTGTACGTTAATTCGTAAAACAAGGTGCGAGAGATTGGTCACTACAAAATACTTGAAGTAATATTTGTAAATGTGGTACATTAACTGAAAAGGGAACAGATTATTCTATTTTTACCAATTATTCAACAATTTGTAGATCTTTTCTATGATAGTAAATTAAGCGCTTAAAATCTTCGATACACGCATCAAAATGTTAAATGCCTCTTAAAAACTTCAGGACCGATTTGGATGCAATTTGGTACGGAAATAGTTTGAGACCCGGGGAAGGACATAGAATACTTTTTATCCAACGGCGCAAAAAGAGGTTAATGGTTTTACGTGATAACCGACATAAGCGCGGAGCCGCGGCTGGAATGCTAGTGGTTTATACATAAAATATGTCTGCAAAAATCACACAAAAAATATATATATTGTAGCTAGCAGTAATGATTGGATGCGAATGAAAAACATCAGGATGAGTGGCCAAAAAAAGCCAGGACTTGACTCAGAAATGAGCACAACAGGCAGACAAAGATCACCGCTTGAAACGTGTCGCAGTATGGTTCGTTCAGTAAATTATGTGGCATAATTCTCATTGGACCTCTCGAGATTTTTAAGATATTAGTAATTTGACAAGTCATTTATCAACACTTAAGACTCAGCCGTAAAACCCTACTCAACTATAACAACGGATCGTAAAACGTAAGGAGATGGTGAGCGACACATGTAACAATATCGCTAAGGGATTTGCAAAGCTATAAACCATTGTTAGAGCTTAATTTATAACGATAGAATATGACCGTTCTGAGTAAAACTTTACCAGAAAGAAAAGCTAAATAAATCTCACGCATGAATATGTCAAGTTGTCAAAGCGACTATTTGTATTTTTTTGTAAATATGCATTTATTCTGAAGCAATGATAGCGGAGCAGTAATAGCTATGAATTGCCGTGTCGCAGGTACGATCCCCACAGAGCTTCACCGCATGGTGGAAGGGCATATTGCGAAAGCTCGCCTGGCTAGCTACCACCCTCAATCAGAAAATGAATCATCAAAACCTAACAGTGTGTACCGGCGACAGACCTCGAGAGCCAATACATATGTATGAAATTACAGGCATACAAGACTAAACCTGACTGAGACTAACACCTGTTCATCTCAAAGCGCAGTGCAGTTCGTCAGTCGAGACGACCTGCATCTATTTTTGTCCCAATATGCTAAGCGGTATTCGCATATTGGGGCCTAATCCGTGTTCGGAAAAAAGACTACAAACCTATAGGTACCTACTATTTTCATTAAATTATGTAAGAGCACAATGGCCGTAATTTATCACGTCATATATATGACGTGATGCGTTCATTGAAAGAGTACCTCAGTTGAAGTAGCTTTTAAAAACAGTAACATAGCTGCAGCGTAATTAATAATTATACATCGAGTTCCATATATAAAACTATAGCATTGAGATTCTTTAAAAGGAACAAAGTTATAACTTTATTAATTAGATAGTTTACAATCAAGCCCGTTCCCAGCAAGTGGGTTAAACGGTTAAACGTCGAATTAATCTCAAACGTAAACGATTGTATGCAAATACCCGCATGGCGTGCGCCCGCGCTCTCCCCCATTACGGTCGATCGGACGATTATCTTCTTACGAAACCCCATGGGTACTTGGGTTTATTGGACTTCATTAAATTTAAGCGTAAGTTCTATATAAAGTCTATTTCAATTTCATTGAATTGACGATGAAGAGTATAGCGAAATTGGTGAAGAGCTTGACAATAGGTAACAATGGTTAAGAGAATTAAGTGGATGGGAAACATCAAGGAGAATTATTCAATCACTTAATTTAATGCAAGACTATTGTACTACTTGTCAGAATCTAGTACTGCGGCCAATCATTACGTGGCAACTGGCAGTCATTGTTTTTAAGAGATTTTCAATTCTATTTTAAATTAAGTAAAAGACTTTCAAGCCGTTTAATAAATCAAAACTTAAAACAAAATATAAGTACAACAACAAATACTTTCGTTAGTGGAGGATTAGACAAACAAATCAAGAAACCAACCCTAATTAAAGTAGAATTAGCAAATCATCACATCATTCAAATTGGTTTGTTTTGAGGAAACAAATCATCAATAATGCATAAATGAACTTACTAGAACGTTATTTAATTGGACCTGGATTCTAGGTTAAGCCTGTTAACACCTTCGACCACATCATCACTTACCATCACGTGAGATTGTGGTCAAAGGCTTACCTATCAGTAATTAAAAAAAAAAAAAAAACCTAGTTTGACATTTCTTATAATTTAGCCTTATTAGCTCCTAAAGAAATAGCACAAGTAGAGCTAAAGCTCCGATTATTGCAGTGATTTAAGGATCGTACCGTTTCCTTAGTAGTCCTTAACCGATCAACTAGGTTAATAAACGTGCGCTGCGGTCATGATTTGTGTGGATGACCGCTAGTGGATGACTACTCAGCTCTTCCGTGCTTCGGAGGGAGCGTTAAGCCGTCGGCCCCAGTTGTTGTCTTTGGATGGCAGTCGTTAAAGCATGGTGGTAGGGCATTTTGTGGCGACCCACTGGTTAGTAGCAGTAGAACTCTTTGTGCGAGTTCGTCCTGGGATGTACTGCCACCAAACTCCAATGATTGTGATTGCACAGCACTTGTGACGAAGTGCATCTGTTATAGGTAGAGCGTAACACCAGGTGGTCCTCGTGATAGCATAAAAAAGCTACCAACTTCAAGTAGAAAATATGTTGCCAAGCATCTAAAGGTGTTCCGGTAGCTATCTTTGAGAGCCAGAAGTTGTAGGTTAACCTGAACAACAGCTTCAACCATATCACTTACCATCATGTGAGATAGTGGTCAAAAGCTAGTCTATCAGTTATAACTTATATAACCGTATATACAAAATATACAGCTAAAAACCTAGAATTACACGCTGAAAGTCTATTCGTTAACTTTGATTTGATTTAATTATAAAGTTGAAAAAGAAAGTGCGATTTTATAATGAACTTTCTAAAGAAGCTCACAGAAGATAAGTTCATGTTGCACGTGAAAAACATATTGATCAAGAAAGGGTTACTATATATGTATATAGTTGGTGATTATTTAAAGGATATAAGAATACTTGGACAATTCCGCCTCTGCCAAGCTATCATCTACGTAAATTAAAGAATTAATGTATTCATTATATAATGTATTTTTGTTCACATTGTTAAAAGACGTTTAAAAAGAATGGTCAAGAGTTTATTGCCCGTTCTTCTGGCGGTTGCTCCATAACTCTTTTGCTGAACGTGGCAGTAGAATCTAGAGTATTTCAATAATTGACCTTCATGAAAGCGTCGTAGACGACTAAATTGAATAAATGAATTTGGCTTTAACTTTGAATCAATTCTTATACGAACAATAATTATTTGTTAATTAAAACAAGCAACCTTTAAAGTGCGCTGGGTCGCGAAATTGGACTAAAAATATCTCAATTTTAATGCTGATGGGTTTTCTTTATTGAATGAAGCAGTCGTAATTAGTTCAGCGTCTATTTTCATTAAGCTTGTCATCGTGTTTCGTTCGCTTACTGAAGCAGAGTATTATTTGCATTATTTCTTGTACCTATACATTTTATGCCTAAAAATTTTATTATTTTGTTTTAATCTCTGAAATATTAGTTTTTCTCGATATATTTTCAGCGTGTCGCCATTTTAGTTAAATAATGACGATTTCCTTTTCATCTTACAAGCTAGGAAAGGTGTTGTTTATCATTTGCGAGACCCTCTAACACAGGTATGTTAATACTTAAAAGAGAGTCTCAAATATATAAACTGTTAATTAGATTAAGTTTACTGAAATAAATATTATGTATTGTATTTGTATTGTATTTGAAATCTGGGTAGAAAAGAGATATTTAATGGATAGTTTTTAAATTTGAACCTCGATAAAAGTTTCAGAAAAATAAATTATTCTAAATATTACCTATTTTAGCATTTTAACTATAAACCTAGCATAGCACATAGCGTTTTCCTGTAGTGAGGTGAAAAAGCGTGTGTTGCGCTCGGCAGCAATGTTATTTTGCGTCTCGAACCTTTGAAACCATCGTTAGGCGCAATATTCTGTATTTTGAAAATCATAGGTACCTTCGCTTCCTCAGGATTCAATTAAAGTACTCTCGCCGAATAACAACTTTGCAAGCTTGCATAACAAGTAATTATTGTACTGATTCCGGCAGAAAGCTTTTATCTAATCGCTCCAAATTTCAAATTTCAAATTCATTTATTTCAGGTTAATTAACCCATAAGTTCATTTTCAACATGCAGCACAATAAATAAATAGCTCCGAATTGGTTGCTCGTCATTTGCTAGATCATTGTGTTTAAAGTGCTTGTACATCATACGCGGAATTATAATCATAAATTTCAAGTTAAGAATCTCGAATCAAGTTAACTTGTTAAATTTCCCAATCTGTTGATCCCTTATTTTATATTTTTCAAATATAATTACTTTTCAGCACTGATGTTTTAATCCGCTTCTCAACTTAAAGGCTTGTTTATTACTATTTTTATTTTCCTATCCTATATACTAGACCGGTAATTAAGGTCCAATTAACTTTGTTATTGCATGTCTAACGCCAGCGCTGACTCGTGCGAAGGACTATCTAGTCGGATGATTGATGTCTTGTTTACACACAAACCTATCTGTTTTATTGACTTTTAGATATTTTCGTCGTTTTGTTCTGTTTTTCTAGATAGGTTAGCTTTACAATCGTGTTGTTTACTTATTGGTATGATAAGTAATCAAAGTTAACGAATAGACTTTCAGCGTCTAATTCTAGGTTTTTAGCTGTATATTTTGTATATACGGTTATATAAGTTATAACTGATAGACTAGCTTTTGACCACTATCTCACATGATGGTAAGTGATATGGTTGAAGCTGTTGTTCAGGTTAACCTGCAATAACAAAGTTAATTGGACCTTAATTACCGGTCTAGTATATAGGATAAGAAAATAAAAATAGTAATAAACAAGCCTTTAAGTTGAGAAGCGGATTAAAACATCAGTGCTGAAAAGTAATTATATTTGAAAAATATAAAATAAGGGATCAACAGATTGGGAAATTTAACAAGTTAACTTGATTCGAGATTCTTAACTTGAAATTTATGATTATAATTCCGCGTATGATGTACAAGCACTTTAAACACAATGATCTAGCAAATGACGAGCAACCAATTCGGAGCTATTTATTTATTGTGCTGCATGTTGAAAATGAACTTATGGGTTAATTAACCTGAAATAAATGAATTTGAAATTTGAAATTTGGAGCGATTAGATAAAAGCTTTCTGCCGGAATCAGTACAATAATTACTTGTTATGCAAGCTTGCAAAGTTGTTATTCGGCGAGAGTACTTTAATTGAATCCTGAGGAAGCGAAGGTACCTATGATTTTCAAAATACAGAATATTGCGCCTAACGATGGTTTCAAAGGTTCGAGACGCAAAATAACATTGCTGCCGAGCGCAACACACGCTTTTTCACCTCACTACAGGAAAACGCTATGTGCTATGCTAGGTTTATAGTTAAAATACTAAAATAGGTAATATTTAGAATAATTTATTTTTCTGAAACTTTTATCGAGGTTCAAATTTAAAAACTATCCATTAAATATCTCTTTTCTACCCAGATTTCAAATACAATACAAATACAATACATAATATTTATTTCAGTAAACTTAATCTAATTAACAGTTTATATATTTGAGACTCTCTTTTAAGTATTAACATACCTGTGTTAGAGGGTCTCGCAAATGATAAACAACACCTTTCCTAGCTTGTAAGATGAAAAGGAAATCGTCATTATTTAACTAAAATGGCGACACGCTGAAAATATATCGAGAAAAACTAATATTTCAGAGATTAAAACAAAATAATAAAATTTTTAGGCATAAAATGTATAGGTACAAGAAATAATGCAAATAATACTCTGCTTCAGTAAGCGAACGAAACACGATGACAAGCTTAATGAAAATAGACGCTGAACTAATTACGACTGCTTCATTCAATAAAGAAAACCCATCAGCATTAAAATTGAGATATTTTTAGTCCAATTTCGCGACCCAGCGCACTTTAAAGGTTGCTTGTTTTAATTAACAAATAATTATTGTTCGTATAAGAATTGATTCAAAGTTAAAGCCAAATTCATTTATTCAATTTAGTCGTCTACGACGCTTTCATGAAGGTCAATTATTGAAATACTCTAGATTCTACTGCCACGTTCAGCAAAAGAGTTATGGAGCAACCGCCAGAAGAACGGGCAATAAACTCTTGACCATTCTTTTTAAACGTCTTTTAACAATGTGAACAAAAATACATTATATAATGAATACATTAATTCTTTAATTTACGTAGATGATAGCTTAGCAGAGGCGGAATTGTCCAAGTATTCTTATATCCTTTAAATAATCACCAACTATATACATATATAGTAACCCTTTCTTGATCAATATGTTTTTCACGTGCAACATGAACTTATCTTCTGTGAGCTTCTTTAGAAAGTTCATTATAAAATCGCACTTTCTTTTTCAACTTTATAATTAAATCAAATCGCAAATTCCCTAAGGACTTTTTATTTTTTTTATTTGTCAAAGATAAAACAGCGGTGCCAGGTTTTAGATTAGCACTAAGACCTGGCACCGCAGTTTTTTCTTTATTCCTAATGGTATAATCATGATTGTCAATGTTTAATTTATTCAAGTTTTAACAACCATACATAACTTATTCAAAGATATCAGATCAATAAAGTTAAAATATCAATTTATATGTATAAATAGTCTCTCGGAGTAAATCCATATATTTTACTAGCTTTCCGGGCGCGGCTCCGCCCGCGCGTATGTCGGTTATCGCGCGAAAACATTAACCTCTTTTTGCGCAGTCGGATTAAAACTATCCTATGTTTTTTCCCGGGTCTCAAACTATCTCCATACCAAATTTCATTCAAATCGGTCCAGTAGTTTTGGCGTGAAAGCGTAACAGACAGACAGACAGAGTTACTTTCGCATTTATAATATTATAGTACTGATAACATGATTGATTCTGTTCAACGCGCAAACCTAAGCTTATTTTACTAGGAAATGTAACCTAAAAAACCTTCGGTATGCAATCTTAGGACAAACTTGGATAAAAAAAAATTACATCATCAAGAGCCATGACATCCACCGTTGCACAATGCCTCCCCTACTAATAATAATCTCCACGCGTGGAAGCCCGGCACTCCTAGAAAAAGACCATTGACAATTTCTAGTGACCAAAAAAATTACACCTCTTTCAAAATAACCCAGTGTCCCATAAATCAGAATCCAGTGTCCTGTAAGGTGATTGTCTCATATTTTCTAAACGTCAGGCAGGCAGCTTCCCTAATTCTTCCAATAATAGCTCTAATAATAAAACATACTATAGACCATCTCCACTCGGCAAGGTGCGATGCGAGGAATCTCGATCTAATTCATCTCAAACAATCTAAAACGGATATAGGTCTGTAGAAGTAGTTCAAACTTAATAATTAAACGTTCAACTGAGGTGCGATGCGCATCACTATAATAGCATTACTTAGTATTCAGTTGCCTTGACACGAGATGAATTACAATTTGAGCTAGATTGTGTTACCTGCTACTTATTGTTTAATTTTAACGTCACTAGAGATTCGTTTACACGCTATTGGTTTGTGCAGCATGCAATGATAATTTTATTTATTGCAAATTCTACCTATTGGTAGCAATACGAAAAGGAATCATTAAGTTAATTATTTTAAATTTGATCTGCTAGGACGTCCACTGAATATCTCCCAGTGAGATAATAAGCTTTGGCGGTTTTACAATATTTTTAGTAGCGTCAAAGCGATTTGTTAGACGTTCGTCGTATTCCCAATTCACCCAAGTTGAAGAAAATCTAACAGGCTGTTTCTATATTCAACCTGCGCACCGTGTAACTCCGAATCCCGAAGAATATCACAGCTTTGGATTTGAACTGTCTGTTTCGTCTAAGACCACCTCACCTGATGTTCAGTGATGATGTGGTCGAAGATGTTGTCCAAGCTTACCTAGAATTACTGGCTCTCAAGGACATTTCTGGAACACACCGGCTCGACAGACGGGCATCCGCAAAAGTTACCATACAGAGAATGTTGTAGGTATCTGTATCAGTATTTGTTTATTTGTTGATTAGTAAACTACTTGTTTATTAGTTTATTAAGTATTTTTACTTTTATCCGGCCTGGCCAACACGGGCAACTAAACTAATCCTTCTTCTGATTTTTCATTAGATAGTAAAAAAACTAATTTCTCAACTCAAACTTTTTTTTAGTATGTTATTTCACCGATAAAAGCCAGTTTTTCACTGTAGGTATATTTATAGGCTTACGCGAAGTCTAAGGTTCTATTATACGGTTATTGGTTTCAACATAATTACGAATTTATGACAAAGAAACTGGTCCAAACACCGTATCCAAAACATTGGCCTGGGAAGGTCAGAACAGCCTAACGATACCTTTCGATTCGACACAAATTATGGTATCAAAGGATATTATTAGCCCTAGTTTAATTTGAGGTCAGCGATACAAAGGAGTACGATGAAATGAATTGTATCTGTATACGATATATAGATATTTGGAAAGGCAAACTAAAAGGAAACTGATGTTTAACGAAATATGCTGGTAACGAAGTCACGCAACTCGCATGGGAATAATGACCACAGTTGTTTAATAGTTCCTTGTTATTTTTTTGTGTAGTTGTGACGGAACAAGCTCGAGGCCCACCTGATGTTAAGCGGACTAACCTCTGGTTATAACAGATGCATTTCGTCAATATTCACGAATTGACTGTGCCCGTCACCTTGAGACATAGTTGTTAAGTCTCATGTGCCTATAATTTCACTGGCTCACGAGGACTGCTGCCTGAACACACCGTTAGGTGCTTGGCGACAGATTTTCTAATTGGTGGTCGCTAGCCAGGCGGGCAAATCCAAAATGTCCTTCCAACATGCGGTGAAGCTCAAGCCCGCGGCGGGATTCGGATACCGAAAACTGCGCGGTAGTCCATAGTCCATAGCCAATGCCACTATAGACAAGTCCGCCTAATTTTCCTGCTAAGCCGACATATTATAAACGCCACGTTGCCGGAAGAGTGTTTCAGGATAGTGCGCTCGAAGAGTCAAGAGCTCCTGAGGATGCGTCGTATATAAGCTAAACGCGTCGAAAATTCTTCCAGTTTCGCTACGTGGTGTTAATGACATCACGTCGGCTTAGCAGGAAAATTAGACAAAATTATTACTAGATTTATTTTATATTTTTAAGTGTTTTTTTTTTATATTTGTTATTATGTCAACACAAGATATTCGTAAAAGTTATTAGTACCGTAGCAATGTAGAGATTGAACCTCGCAAGAAAATGTAGATCACGTACAACTAGATAGAAGCTTTATCAAAATAACCAAAATGAAAGGTTCTCATCACCGTTGAAAATGATAAGTTCCCACTAAACTTACCATATAATTCCACGGTAACTACTCATATTATATTTGTTTTTCATATACTTACATAATTATTATGCGTCCGAACGGGAGACTTATTTGTTCAACGTTAATAAATAGTAAATTCTTGCTTCAATCTGTTTACAATAATGTCTAATAATTACAATTATTGTATCTATTAAGTATCCATGCGCGAGATAATCCCACGGCATATAAAAAAAAAATGTACGATGAACCCACGTATTACTTAAGTACCGAAATCAAATCAAAACAAGACTGTAATATTACCGTGAAAAGAGTTCATGCTTAATACGTTACAAGATTAAAATGCCTACTATATTATGTTATGTTTGATGGTGGAGTATGTTATGTTTGTTAAACTTCATGTAGCTGAGTAAATAAAAGTGGCTAACGTAGGAAGAATTGGCTGCGTGGCGTTTGTGACGTCACGTCGTCGACACGGCTTAGTAGGAAAATTAGGCGGAATTGTCACTATATTTTTTTTAATGCCTGATATGTTAGCATTTGACCACTCACCTGATGGTAAGAGATTATGTGGTCGAAGATGTTCTTCAGGCTAACCTAGAATTACTGGCCTCCAAGGACAAATATATTTTAAATGTTTTGTTAAATTATTAATATAATGTTTTCTTAAAATATTTTTAAAGTTATTTTTATTATTAAATATGGATTTCCGAGAGTACTGCCTGAATTTATTCATTATCAAAAGTGGCTGGCATTTACTTATGTGTTCTTGATGACCTGGAATGTTCTATGTAACGACATTTGTATGAGATCATTTACGCGTTCATATAATTGTAATGTAAAATGTTATGTATTAACTTTTCTGATGTCATAAAAGTGGATTGACTCACTTTTAATATTAACCATCGCTGTTATGTAAAGGTCATTTTACAATACCTTTTGTACAGAATAAACTTTTAGCTCCCGGGAAATTGCGATATTCTCCCCGAGGGCCGAATTTAAAGTTTTAGTGACGAGTCAGAGTAATAAATTAGTTTTTTCGGGCAAATACTTTGACTTCTTAAGTATTTGCGAATTTGCACAAAATGAGCATAACTGTGTTTCAGTGATCAAAACACAATATGGCGAGCGATGGTATAAAACGGGTTTGATAAGCCCCCAAGAAGAAAATATAATGCTCTAAAAATTTTCAATGTACCATTAGTTTATCATGCGATAGCAATTAAAATAATGTTTTAGCACAGAAAGGAATTCGTATTCTTCAAATGCGGGCAGAATTATTTTTTCAGGTCTCAAGATTTAGAAATTACCCCCATGGCGGTAGGTAAATGGATTTGAAATTTTTGTAAGCTTTCTTGCCGTAATATGATTAATTGATATTATGCTAATATATCTATCCTGGAAAGGAGATTGATATCACTGGCCTAACATGCAGATTTAATTTTGTAACATCACGGATGGCAAAATGTTCAAAGCGTACAAGTCCAATATTAAAATTCTAGTCTAGTTTTATATATAAATTATGCGCTGATCCAATTTTTGGACCAAACTTTTGTATGGATTTTAGTTATTTCTTTATAGTGCATTATAGTGATGATATAGTTTACTGATATTTCGGGTATATGGTATTTCGAGATATAAACTATTATTTTGGCAACAAAGGAATTAGAGTATTTAATCGAATTTGATGTTAGTTCTCAAATACTTATCCTGGAACTATATACGCACGTGCGCTCACTCGGATGCTAATAATATATTACCAAAACCAAAATGCTATTTAAGCATTTTAGTTTTATTAATTAATCTGAAAGGTTTATTACAACAACTAAAGCTTACCTATTTCAGTCATAAATAAGAGATAAGTAAATAAAGACTTCATAAAAGCTGTGTTAAAAATAAGTAAATAAAGGCTTCATAAAAGGAACCCAGACTTAGCATATAATATATTGAACTCAACTTGATCCTTAATGAAGCAATTAAAATGGAAACTGGAAAATATACACATGCCTATGATCAATATGGGTATACGATGTGCTAATCAATTTAATGGCATTCAGTTAAGTATATATAGGTATAAGTACTACTATATGAAGTAGCTACGTAATTTGTTGTACAACTACAAAATATAAGTTTAGTATTCAGTTCCATAATAGGAAGTAAGAAAGCTGAGAATGCTCAAACATAGATATAATTTGTAACATTTTTGCGATCATTGCACGTTGTGAAGAAAGCAGAATAAATTGATTTCCATGGTGAAATGAAGATCGTCGTATTTCCTACACTCGAAACTCAGAACGGAACAATTCCGACGTATTATTCAAGTGGGCTTACTGCCGGGATTATTAAAGTGTAAGTCATCATTATTTATTAAGATTTGACGGTTACGGCATTCTAATTAAGGTCTATTACAGACTATTAAAAAATATTATGTTCCCGCGTTCTTCAAAATAAGTAATAGACATTAAGTTTTTAGTCTTCAGTTCCAATTCAAACACTTAACAGATAACAAGAGGAAGTTTTCAAATTAGACATATCACATTTAGTTCTATAAATTCAAACAAACATGGGCAATATTGCAAATACGAATCCTACGGTAATACTTTGCAAATAACAAGAAATAATTCCATGCTTAATACTTTTTACCGAATATTTTCCCAGCAACGACCGTTAAATGAATACCTATATTTTCTGGAATAGCTTTAAAATCCGTAGATAATTATGTTACATTAATGTCATTTTGATTTATGCGACACATGTGACCGGCGAGACCGTACAAATCGTACACAAATCTTTATTATTCAAGTTTGCCGCAGCTAATCTGGACGAGGCCGACGTTAAATACTTATGCTATGAGAACAATTGCACTCGTTCCTGATACATCTAAAAATTAAAAAACAAATGTAGTAGATAATAACGTAATTACTAACATCACAGTTAGGAAGTTACAACGACCGACGTGACCAGAGAGCATAATAAAAAGACTGCCAATCCATTGAAGCATAAGCGCTCGTAGCCGAGCTTACCTAGTTGTTCTTAGCCGATCTTTTCTCTAGTTGCTTATCATATACAACTGAGCTCTTCGGTTCCCGGTTATTGTCTTATGATGGTAGTCATTAGGCTATATAGGAGGCCTTCGACACTTTGCATGATGGTAGGGCATTTTACGTCTTCCTGGCTACCATCTTCAAGGAGAAAACCTTTCACCAACCACCGAACTATGTAGACCGCTTTATTTAGCTTATTCTGCATTTTATACGTATACGAAAGAAATATCCCTTAAGTCGTATCTCTACCAGAATAAAGACTCAATCGACGACCATACCTATCAGAGATAGATATATTTTTTCAGACTTAAAAAAAACCCCGGTTGTCAGGTACTATAAGAGCGAGGAAGAGTAATCGAGGATATTATTCTAAATAGATGCTCCCATTTCTGAAAATAATAAGTATTTTCTCTATTTAAGCACGCGCTCTTCGATTCAGCATTCTTGAACATATATAAACCGGAATTATTCTCAAGAACCAGGCATGCAAAAGAAGTCTATACGTTCGCAATGCAAATACGAGTAAGTAAAATACATTCTCCGGTAGGTCTATAAAGGCATAAAAGAAAAGATGGATAGCACCACGGTCTGTTGGTTTCCAAGTAGTTACCTCAACTTTGTCGAAGCATAGTAGCGAGTGAGAGTTTTGCGAAACGTTTTCACTTTTTATGAATTTATAATTAGTGCAAAACTCTGAATCAACAATGCTTGAGAGTATGTTGTGTAGAAAGAAAGGCGGGGAGATCACATTTTTGGATATAAGTATACAATAGACACTAGACTATGTACATACTTAAGCTAATATTACGCTCCAGTGTTTAGGATTCTGTACCTAAAAGGCACAACGGAGCCCTATTCATGAGATTCAACCGCCTGGGGGCCAACTCCCACCTTTTACGAAACCGTCATAAAAAAGTAGCGTTTTGTTTCATGCTTAAAATAATAATTCGCAGACACAAACTATCACCGACCCACAATGGCGTCAAGCAATATTGGTTTGATCCTACTTAAAGAACGAATGAAATATGTATCATACGGTTGTGCAAGCGAGATACAAGATGATTATAATATAGCGTTATTCCGCTCGCACTGTTCCGAACTACGATGTCATGGAACGGTTTTAACATAGTTTTACGACATTTTTTTTGTATGCTTCACAAAAACTATCTGTAACTTTTATACTTTCAATCATCAAATAATTTTGCTGCATTTAATTTAAAGTATAATAGAAATAAAAACATTGTACGCAATTTACACATTAATTAAACCCACTTTTATCGTAAAATAATCAAAATCAAGTTTAAATCCGCTGCTAGAAAGTAACTTTTTTAAGATGGATAAACATGACGGAATTGTCGTTGGAACAGTATTAAATGTCACGTCAGAGTTCGCGAAATGAGTGAACTATTTGTCGTGACGTCATCAAAGCGCCGAGCGATTCCTTTACCGCTTGTAAGCCTGCTTAATTGACGTGGAGGTATACAATTTCGCAGTAAGATCACGTTATTATTACTATAAGAGGTGAGAGTTGGCTCCCTGGACGTCCGTCCGAATATGTCACGGTTCTCTAGCTCTTATACGGAATGAGCTACAAACTTAAAATTTAGATTATTTGTGTAGAACATCACCCAAAGACGAATAATATACTAGAAAGTACTTACTTTTCAGGTAAGTCCTCATAAAAAAAAATGTAAACCCTAGCAGTCTAAAGCACATTGAGTAAAGGACAAATATATTATTATCTTCAAAAAAAAATGGCTCATTAAATTCGTCAAAGTTGTCAATATCTTGACAATTATTGTTACGACGCGACGTCAATCTTCAAAACGAATCTATGTAGTTAGCAATCCTTAATTTTGGTACACTAATGTCTCTATTCAACCCAGAAATTCTGATAGCGCCAATTTATATCGTAGTCTTGAAGCTGTAATCAAACAACAAATTTGTTTTTCTAACGGCAGCTGCATTGTAGTTTTATAAAATTGTTAAAGCTGTAAATAAATACATTCTCTAATTATTATTTAACCTATTTTTGTTTAACCATTTCAATTTGGCCCTAAAACGCTAGCCGAGTAGAGACGGCCTTTTTGTGTCGTCAGGACGGCAAAAAATCATAGACTAGAAGAGGTACTCCGTATGATATTTTTTCGAAGCGATTTGTTTACAACCGTCATTGTCAAACTTAAAAGATTGATATTAAAGTACACTTAGGTTTTCTCCCCATAAACCGCGTAGAATTAAATTATGACGCGATCTCTACTAAATCAGAATATGTAACTAATACTCATTCCAGGCTATACGGCCAATTATCATAATTTATTATCGCTAAGTACAAGTTACAAAAAGTAAATGAATTAATAAATAGGCAAACAAACTCCCTTGCACATAGGAGGTTATAATGAAGAAAAATAAACAAGGAAAATGGTTGGTCTTTAAAATTTTAATTTAGGACATACCTACATATTCTAAATTCATTTCGTACACTACGTTTAATACAATCTCAATTATGAATAACAAATGAAATATGGCTAAAAACAAGAAATAACACTTTTGTCATTGTATAATAGTTTTGCAGATGTTCTCTGACTCTCAATCATGCCGGCATCGTTCTTCGAAATATTTCTCATTAAAATTCTAAGTTTAGTTACTGCGTAGGTAAAACATTCGATCCGTTGTTAATTTAAGGCAATATATTAGCAAAAAGGGAGGTCAATTCTGAGAACTATTAATAAAATTGGAACATAGCTGCAAGAATCGTTTATAAAACTATAACAACTTATTACTTTTTCATTCATTATCTTTCGAAATAACCCTCTACACATTATTCATTACGATAAGGAACAAATACTCGTAATTACACCGAAAAGGCATAAAGAACAATAAAATGTGGTGTGTACAGTCTAGTTAACAGGAAGCATAACTCCGCCTTATCGCTTTGCTTAGCATAAAACTAGTACTTCAATGACGTTTGACTAAAAAGGCCTAATTCTGTCTAAGGATGATATTTTCTCACGAATAAACAGGGATAAGACGTGACATGTTTATCATCTTAGGTACGGTAAGCATCCTTTTGAGAATCATAACAACGTAACCCTGAACTGCCGTAGCGGTAGCCATCCATTATCGTCCAACGGTCAACATTAGGTTAGGGCAAGATGATCTTGAGAGAGATAACGATTAATACGCTTGCAAATATTTTTGAAGCGCTCGTAGTTGTAGCGTAGTTTGCTTATCCGTTTTTAACCGATCAGCTAAGTTAAGCAACGTCCGCTGCGGTCATGAGTTGGATGGGTGACGCTGACCACTAGTGGCATTAGCAATCAGCGCGCCCGTGCTTCGGAAAGCATTTTAAGCCGTCGCGGTGGTTATCTTAGGATGGCAGTCGTTATAGCGTGGTGGTAGAGCATTTTGCGAATGCCCGCCTGGCTAGCTAACACCTACAAGTAGAATACCTGTTGCCAAGCACCTAACGGTGTCCACTCCAATCGGCCACCTGGATACGCTCTTTCGAGTCGAAAACTTATGCTAGAATTGTATAACTTTAACCGACATAGAGGACGGTGATATGTAAAATTTGATCTTCGCTCAGCATGCGATTGTGTTTATAATCATATTTGGAAATAATAGAGTGGATATTCTAAATGTCCCATGTGAAATATTCAACCGCAAAACAAACTACTAAAACACTGTTTTTCATTTGTAACTAATGAAAACTGTAGACAGGCAGACAAAATATTCTGCGATCTTCAAATAATGACAGTGAGACATTACCTTTTGTAATGGTAATGTAAGGACGTGTATGTTGACTTGCCAAATAGAATCCATTCAGAAAGACCTCGCTATTCGCACAGATTAGGTACCAGTCACTACGTAACACCAGCTGGCTCCAAGCTGGACAAACGACACAAGGATAAACAAACCGACATCTATTGTTAATATAATTGTGGATACAATTATGAACATAACAGTGAATTGTTTGTACAATTTGACAGTAAATCACATACTGTTTGTACAGTCAAGTTCAGTTGGTTGCGTAAAGACAAGTGTAGCTACTTAACTGTGACAAGTACCTCTAACGGCAAAAGTGAAAATGTATATGTTGAATCTAGTTTTTTTTTAAGAATACGGCATCGTTACTTATAACCTTATGCTCCCATCTATTTTTTTTATTGGACAGCAAGACGCACGTAATGGCGTTATTCGTAAATGGTTAATTTTCTAAAAGTACACAAGATTTACCTTCATTATTCCTACAACTGGAACCTACCAACTCCCTAACCCTACTACCAAAGCCTGTTTATTGATAGATATAATGTACTCGGATGATTATTTTTTGAGTAGAGACCACATATACACAGTATAGTTGTGGAGACCCCAATTGGCACCTTACTTACCTAAGTAAGTAAAGTAAGCCAACAGTCTTGTAAACCTAACATAAAACGACTCCCATACGAGATAAGCACCTATTTTAAACATACTTTTTTTTGTATCAGATGAAACCCGAATGGAAGGTTTAATTTTAAAAAGGAAGGCATTAATTTTAAAAAGACTTCCACAACTGAAAACTATGAAATGCAATTTCATGTTATTTACATGTATGATTGTTTTTCAGTTATTTTTATTTATTTTAAAAACCCACAACTAAACCGTTTTTCACGAAATGCGACCACCTGTGACATATAAACTATAAACTACAAAACTATCAAAATCAATACATAATTGGCGGGGTAACCTAACTAAACATATATATACTAAAACACATAAAGTCGAATGGAAAAGAACCTACCTTTATTGAATTATTTAAAAAAATATGCGAGAGAATTTCATAATAATTATTTCATAATTTAATGAATAGATTCAGGCGTTACTTTGCGGAAATCCATATTTAATAATAACAAATACTTTTAAAAGTATCCTAAAAAACATTAAATAATATTTAAATAAAACACTTAAAAAAGCATAAAATTATATATCTAGTGACAATTCCGCCTAATTTTCCTGTTATCTACGTGACGTCATAAACATCACGCAGCCTAACCGGAAGAATACCCGACTAGTTTCGCTTCTAAACGAAGCATCTTCAGGAGGTCTTGACTTACCGAGCGCACGATCGAGACTAAACGGCCAGCGGCTAAACACGCCTTTATATAGGCCCGATCGTGACTCACTGTTCTTTGTTGTAGCTTACAATTGGTAAAGATATACGTGTTTATAGTGATAATTATATAACAATGTTATTGAATTGCTAACAGAATATTTTTAAATTATATATGGTATGTTTAGTGTTTACAAATATGAGAAATATTGAATAATATAGTAAACAATATTAGGAAACTAGTTTTAACTTAAAATTATGAAAGGGTCGCAGAGTGACGTCAACACTGGTTCGGCGGGTAGCTCGGTTCGGCCAGCAGGCGGCTTCCACGATGAAACAGTCACAGGACCTGCTTGTAGCTGCTCGGGACACGTGGGGATGACACGGTGGGTGGCGTGACTCGTAGCGTGACGTCATCACTGGTAGCTGGTTCGACGGGTGGCTTGGCTCGGCACGTTATGAAAAAATAATAAACAAATATTACAAATAATGTTTAAATTATTAGGTTTCAATTTGATTTAATCTGTACTTAATTAAATGCTTTACATTTTTCTTGTAATTATTCAATTTGACTCCTTTAATGGCTTATTTGATAATTGCGTAGTCCATTAGACATTGATTTAACTCGTCCAAGTGATTGGATTACGTAACGTAACGAGTTAAATCAATGTCTAATGGACTACGCAATTATCAAATAAGCCATTAAAGGAGTCAAATTGAATAATTACAAGAAAAATGTAAAGCATTTAATTAAGTACAGATTAAATCAAATTGAAACCTAATAATTTAAACATTATTTGTAATATTTGTTTATTATTTTTTCATAACGTGCCGAGCCAAGCCACCCGTCGAACCAGCTACCAGTGATGACGTCACGCTACGAGTCACGCCACCCACCGTGTCATCCCCACGTGTCCCGAGCAGCTACAAGCAGGTCCTGTGACTGTTTCATCGTGGAAGCCGCCTGCTGGCCGAACCGAGCTACCCGCCGAACCAGTGTTGACGTCACTCTGCGACCCTTTCATAATTTTAAGTTAAAACTAGTTTCCTAATATTGTTTACTATATTATTCAATATTTCTCATATTTGTAAACACTAAACATACCATATATAATTTAAAAATATTCTGTTAGCAATTCAATAACATTGTTATATAATTATCACTATAAACACGTATATCTTTACCAATTGTAAGCTACAACAAAGAACAGTGAGTCACGATCGGGCCTATATAAAGGCGTGTTTAGCCGCTGGCCGTTTAGTCTCGATCGTGCGCTCGGTAAGTCAAGACCTCCTGAAGATGCTTCGTTTAGAAGCGAAACTAGTCGGGTATTCTTCCGGTTAGGCTGCGTGATGTTTATGACGTCACGTAGATAACAGGAAAATTAGGCGGAATTGTCACTAGATATATAATTTTATGCTTTTTTAAGTGTTTTATTTAAATATTATTTAATGTTTTTTAGGATACTTTTAAAAGTATTTGTTATTATTTCATAATTTATTTCGTAAGAAGTGTTAAAAGGGAGACGCGGCTTCAGTAAACAACACTAAAAACAGTTTGTTATTACCAAATGAGAGGGTGTTACTCATGCAGCAAGCACGCTCAAACACAAACCAACAAAATTACTAACAGAAACATAAATTACAGCAAAGTTCAGGTTTCGCAGTAACTTTTACATAATCTATGAATACTGTTGTAATGGAAGCGCTCGGTGCATATCAAACAGATCTTTGGGACAGCGAAAAGTTATGGCAAGGTGTAACATTCGGACAGCGGATTATCATGCAATTGTTGCGTCGCCAGAGTTTGATGACAGTCGCGATAATCCAATATCGACCATTACTAATACCGACATGACTCACTTGACGTTACCTATGAGAATGTGACGAGGCGATTTGCAATCGAGAATTCGCCAATGAAAAAGATCGTCACATACTCTATCTGAGATATACAAGAGAAGAGAATGAGTATGGAGAGTGTGAGTATTTAGCACAACTTTTAAACTATAGGTATGGAATATACGAGTAGGTAGGTAGTAGGGCATTTTGCGAATGCCCCAGCTAGCTAGCTACAACCCTCAAGTAGTAAATCTGTCTTAGCACCTAACGGCTTGTTCCGGCAGTTGTCCTTGATATGAGATAATGAACAAAGGTTTGCCAAACAGTTTTAAAATAAAAGTATAAAAATTACCGGTATATGTATATTTTTGTACAAACAATTTTTTAAGTTGCCCTTCTGTTAAATGTTATATAGTTCTAGGTTAGCCCGAATAACATCATCGCCCACTTCATCACATACCATCATGTGAGATAATTCCGAGGGGATTTTAGTTTGGTGATTGTCCAGACCATTTTTAAATAATGATATGATGATGCCTCCCGAAGAGCAGCTGACACCGATCACGCCGTTTCATGATTATTATATCATGCATGAACGAGGCCCAACACACACTTAGCTGGATCTCTATACATTTTGATATTTGAACAATAAAGGTTTAATTCCATACCTTATATAAAATAGTTTTCAAGAAATATATATTGAAATAATATTATATCCCCAGATAATGTTGATGTATGTATGTTGGACGGTTTTTGCCCTAGCCATTATAGCTACGGACAGATTTACTACTTTACAGTTGACTTACCCCTGGAACTTGCAATTAAGTAAGAAAGAGCTCGAGTTTTTTTCAACTATGTCGTTATAAATTCTTTCAATTACCTACTATTCTTATTATATACTTTATAACGTTTAAAAATATGTATAGCAAGCAGATCAGTTTTTTAACAACCTCACACCTTATATTTTAAACAAGTATACTTAACTACATAAAAACATGCTATATAATTTATTATGTTTTTTGACATACTGCAGAAAACTTTGAAACATTATTTTTTATTATTTGACACATCAATTTTGTATATTCGCATTGTAATTATCATGATCAATAGTAAGACATTTTTAAAATTGAAATTTATGATGAAAAACGTAACGCTATATATATATAGAAGTAGTCACGGCTTGTAATAATCAATTTATAATGAGGTTATAACAAAATGAAAGCTGGGGAGTAAAAACGCGCTCGAACGCGTTTACGCGGCAGTAGCGCGCAAAAAGCTGCTAATGTCAGGATTATCATACGGTTCGAAGACGATAATGACAAGGTTTCCTTTTGTACTTAATTACACATTGTAATAAAAGTGTGAAGAAAGCAATAAATTGATACAAAACATGATTCTCTGTTGTACTAAAAACGAATACAGTCGACTATCGTTACTTCAGAAGGTTTGAATCGTTATTCAAACCTTCGATAATTCGAACCTCTCTATAATTCAAAGTACGAGTACTCTAGAACTCGTAATCACGAGTTCGCCAAGAAATCTCTTTATATTTCGAACTAAATCAATTATTTCCACTTGGTAATTCGAACGAAAAAATCAACGCTACACTACAAAATGCCGCGTTAATTCGAACTTTTCGGCGTCAAACACTCGACAATTCGTAAAGAATAAGTCACTTGATCCTCTTATAAACAAATCCGAGTAATGCATCCCGTCGCGGAGACATTTTGCACTTTGGGTTACATTATCGAAGTTTTCAGACGGATCCTAAGATTTTTTTACCTGTAGATGTGTTGTATGGCCTCCATATTTACTAGACGAATTCAGGGTAATCACCTGAGTCACTACCAGTCTTGCACTTCCAAGCGTCCGGTGAATACATCGCCGCTAATCGTGTTTTTTAGGAATAATCTGTGGACAATATGCCTTTCTTGTGTCTTTAGACTCTGCACCAATTATACAGGCACTGTGAGAGATAAGAAAACTGTTTCATTTCACGCGTAATTATTGCTTTTATTGATGAAATAGAAAATATCGTCATTTTGTTTTATCTTAGGAACTAATTTCAATGAAATGGATGAGCGAGATATGTGTATCGTTTGGTGTGAGAGAGTGAAAGAGATCGCAGCATAATGGTGATCGGAACGTCTCGTGGCGGTTCGGTGGTAACACGAATTGCTTATTTATCTCTTTCTAACAACAGATATGACGCATAATATTTGAACGTTCTTTCCTTGTCATTACAAACTGCATATACATGTGCGTAGGTATGTATATAGGTAAATTCTAGTAAGCTTTTAGAGCAGTGGTGTTCGGATATAACTAATCTAAATATTTCAAATCACTGGACGGATCCCTAAATTTTTTGAAAATCTTCTATAGCCTATGTGAAAGATTTTTTCAAATCGGTCCAGTAGTTTCATAGCCTATTCAATGCAAACAAACAATCAAATCTTTCCTCTTTATTATAATAGTTAAGAAAAGCAAATCACTTCTCGGATCTTCTAGACGTAGTGTTTTTTTGGAAAATAACAACTCAACAATTATCAACAAAAAGTTGATTCAACTTGAAGCTTATTCGAAGCCGTTTTGAAAGAGCAGCCTTAACTAAACATGATAATACAGAAAAACAGTTGAAGAAACATTAAGCAATAAATAAGTAGCATGTCATTAGTTTACAACTAGTTAGTTTGTAAGCCTCGTACTAAATGGTTTATTTATTTGTGTACATGCAGCCATTTGCCGGGTGAAAACGTATAATTTTGTCTGATGTCGAGCTTAATAGCTTCTCATTATAGTAATGAAGGCAAATTGTTTATATACAATAACTAGCCCGTGGCTCCGCCCGCGCGTATGTCGGTTATCGCGCGAAAACATTAACCTCTTTTTTCGCAGTTGGATAAAAACTATCCTATGTCCTACCCTGTGTCTTAAACTATTTCCATACCAAACTTCATCCAAATCGGTCCAGTAGTTTTTAAGTTTATTCGTTGCATAGAAAAATACCAATATTTCCTCTTTATAATATTAGTGTAGATTTGTTAGCGATGGTAGTGGAATAGAACTCCTGCGTATTATTTAAACTATTATCAACTATATTAATCAGAACATGACAACATAGACCAACAAGGCAACTTATGATTCACATTGTAAATAAATAGTTAGATGTATTAATTAACCTATTTGTGTACAAACCAACTGATGTTTATTTTGCAATCTGCTGAAAATCGTGTCAGCAAATTGCATAGAATTAGGCATACTTTTGACGAATGACAAATAAAGATACGTTGGTGATATTTAGAGCGTGGTATTTTTTAACAAGCCTAACGGATTCAGTGGCTTATGTTGTGACAACTACGGTTATTATATTTGCAAATATTCAAGTGTTTTTCGGATTGTTCTTTTACGCAGCATGTCTCAGCAAAGAATACACGTGATTTTTTTAATAAAGACTGTCTAAACGCTGACAAGAGCTGTTAATTCCATCACTATCGTACCGCGTTGGAATAAAAGAGAGGCAGCGATTGTGAAAACGTAAGTTGCGGTGAAAAACTAAATAAAGTTTATTCCAACCAAACCAGGAACGTAATCAAAATGTAAATTAACTTAATATTTAGTTTGTAGTGGCAACCAAATTGTATGTCTATATTAATCATAATATTCTCTAAGGGCCTGTTTCAGAATGTCCTAATAAAGTTTCGGGTTGCTATGCAACACATAAAATAACTGAATAATAAAATTGCAATGCGCTGCATGTTCACTGTCAGAACATGCAGCGCATTGCAAGCTTTAACCGATGGATAGGCTAAATCGATGACTGTGAAACACAAAGATAGTGTTTTATTTATTAAATAAGTTCTGGGTAGTAAAACCGGAACTTAATCGAACATTCTGAAAGAGGCCCTAAGTCCTGGCTGAATCAAAAACACGTCAAATTTGATCTACAGAAAAAAGTTGGGTCTTAATTATGCTTGTAACGAAAATATCTTAATAATTTAGTATGTATGGTATTGGGTGTTGGTATTATGGTGTTGCTGATTTGGGCGACGGTGACCACTCAGCACCCTCCTGTCCCATAAATACAAGTATGCATCTGTATGAAAATATAACAATAGAATAGCAAAAAATTGGCATAAATTACATACTCTGAATTATTTGAAAATTTCTACACAGCACAGCGCTATTGCTTAGATAAGGTTTATGTATAAGTTTTTACTGTGTCTTGTGTTGATCATATGGCTCTGTTTTATATTATACTCTACACTAAAAAGATCTTCCTTCCTCCTTCATCCTTTTATAAAAATAAATCACTGAGCATAATAACGGAGTCTTAGATTTTCGCGATTATTACACATAGTAATTTAACAACTTTAATAAAATGTTAACTTTAAAAGGTTTAAATCGCGTACATATATTTATCATTATTTTTATTCCCAACCTCCAGAACGAAAAGATATATTAGAGTCATATTTCATATTGACTTAGCGGTTAGTTTCTCTCTTGTTTTAATTTTGTAATTAAATACAACTTGCTAGACGGATTATATATGTATCCTTACATTGATTATTGTATGTATTTATTGTAATCAACTAAATTTCAAAAATGGTTTCGTTTCGTTGACTTTTGTTAGTATTCGTAAGCTGGACTTGCAGGACACCGCGGACACTCGACTCATTCTCTATACAAAGGCCGCGTTCCAACTATAACACATACTACACAAATGTTGTTTTTGTACATTGTGTGCGTAAAGTCTAAGGTTGTCACCATATGAATAATTATTGTACTTACCTACCTAACAATCTTTTTATACAAATATTAACATTATGTTACAATTATACATTATATAATTTACGAAATCTATTACGACTAATAATAATTAGTCGTATTAGATTTCGTAAATTATACGTATCCTACTTACCTAGCTGCAGAAACATTTACAAGCACAACTATCGAACTCCACGTAGGGCGCAGGAATATCCAACACCCAAACGAGTAGGTAACATTACTTACTTCACATTTCACTCCATTACTATACTAATAAATACCTACACTCCACTATACAAAACGTATCATACCAAGTTTACATTTTATACAAGTAATGATAATAATTACAGTCACAATAATAATGTATCTTCTTCTCGTTTAATAAACAATCACGAAATCGGACGCATGACAACCAAAGCGAAGGTCTACTAACAAATCCACCAACAAGCGACATGACTGCATGAGCAGCATTCGAGGAAAGAAACGTGAACCTATGCTGCCTAACCTATACCTACCGGTGAACATAGGTACTTACATAACAGACAAATAGACGATCACACAATTGTAGAACCTGTTTCTTTTTGAAGTCGTCTAAAACTTGCAAAGTACTCGCTATGATTTCAATGGTAAAGAAAAAACTCTCCATTTACTTGTTTCGCTGCGACCGAAGTCTGATATCCACTGACAAGCGTGCGAGTGTTGCGAAAATTTATACAAACTAATTATTTGAATAGCAGTTGGAAAAAATAATAAGATAAAGTACTGTAAATAACTGATTTTTATAAGGTTAGGTTAGTTACTGTATAACTGAAGAACAGAAAATAGGTAGGTACAGTATAGGTTAACAAGAACGACATACGTCGTATTATAAAATAAAATAAGATCGTAACCATGGTAAGCTTCTTCGTGACGTCCTCGTGCGCGTGGCGCGTCCCGAGCTCACGTAAGCTCAGCGACAGCTCAGACTCGGTGGCGGGGTGAGGAAGGCTGGATTGGGTGGGGGGTGAGGAGTGTCCATTCTATACGTTGTATTAGTATATGTTATAATTTGTATTATGCCCGTAAGCCAGCCTTAGGAAGTAACGAACCATCCATGCATGTATCTGTTTGTACTCGTAAGACTTGATTCCATTTTGAGTTAGGAACAGTCAGTCGCAAAAAGTAGTAATTTTTTGGCTTTAATCATCCCCAGTTCACAAGTATTAAGATCAATTTTTCCACTGCAACGATGCTCTGTTGCTAACTAATGAGTCTGAATGATGATATGAATCAGAAATTGATTATAAAAAGTTACATGATTGCCGAGATTGCTTTCCGAGCACAGGTAGAGCAGGATAGATATTTTGAAAAATGGTGGCCGAGCGGTAATAGCTATGGACTGCCGTGCCGCAGGTCCCTGGTTCGATACCCCCCGCCAGCTTGAGCTTCACCGCACGGTAGAAGGACATTTTGGAAATGCTGGCCTGGCTAGCTACCACCCTCAAGTAGAAAAGCTGTCGCCAAGCACCTAATGGTGTGTTCCGGCAGCAGTCCTTGAGATCCAGAAAAATTACAAGCACATGAGACTTAACAACTGTATGTCTTAATGGTGCAATGCAATTCGTCATATGACGAAATGCATCTGTTATAGGCAGATGATAATCCGCTTAACTTCAGGTGGGCCTTGTGCTCGTACCGTCGCAATAATCTAAAAAAAAAGATATATAGTGTAGTATATACCTGAGCATGCAGGTGAGCTGCAGATCGTTCTGGTAGCGATGCAGCGCGGCGGCGCCCTCCACCCGCACCGCGTTCACCTTGTCCCGCAGCGCGCCGCCCCCTCCCCCTCCCCCCGCACCGCCGCCCCCACCACCCCCGCCCCACACCGACGTGTTGCCGCCCTGGGCACGCTCGCGCAGGATAGACATTATGTTCGGCTGCCGGAGGAAGGCCACCACCTGCCACAACAAACACACAAACTCACTCACTCACACAGTATGACAGTATTCCATTTCAGAATGTTGTTTTTAAGTAAAATAATATTTCGATGTCAATTTCAACGTTTATGCGGGTACTGATTACATAAAAGATATCCGTTTTAAAATCCAAAATGGCAGACACATGGTCTTTAATATATCTATAAGTATAATTTATTTATAATATAAAACTGCTTTCTTTCTTAGTTGGTTACTAAAATGTTCTTTATTAATTGGTTACGACATTATTATGCGTAAAACATCAAACACTTCATATTAACTATATATTAGTCACACCACAAAGAAGTGACAACGGCTTTAAATATACGCAAATATCAAAAGCGTACTACTGTATATTTCTTACACTGTGGTATAAGTAACACTCAAGAATCTCAATTTTAGAATAAAATATTTAAACGAACATGATAATTGAAAACCATTTTACACACTATGTGCATCGTGATTGTACACTCCAACTATTTATTTATTTATTTATAGGAAGACCTACAGCTTTATACACTTTTAAATAATATTTTAAAGATAAACACCAAGAAAGCCAATTACAGGTCCTCACGTTTAAAAAACGATTTAGAAAATAGGAAATTTAACGTGAGCATTCATTTTCTTACAATTAAATTTTAATGTTAATTTCAACCAAATCATACCAAAGTTTGTTATAATTAGATACCTATATAATGCTATGATAAAATTATATTACCAAGTGAGGCAAAACATCTTACTTAATGTTTAAAAAACTCGCAGCTAAGCAGCCGCCTCGCCGAATTCACGCTTGTGCAGAATAAATCTAATGAGGTCATCTCTTTACTTAAACTGTTAAATTTGCTGCTCACTCTTTGCAAATATGTGTTTTTTCTATAATTAGTATTAGTCACTGGGTACGACAGGGGTGGGTTGAATCTTACGCGCTTGTTTTGGACATTTAAATTTATTCTACTGAGGAGATCTGGACAGTCTACTTGATTTGATAGTATTTTTAGTAAAAATGTTATATCTGCTATATCACGTATCATAGACAGTGGTAAAATATGAAATTGTTTGCAAAGGTCATGGTATTTATCAGAATTGTATGGGATGTGTAATCGAAAACATAAAAACTTTATAAATTTGATTTGAATTCTTACAACTCGTGAGATGTATTTTATAGGGCATTTACGATGAAATTGTACAATTCTTGTTGATTACTGATCGGATGGCCTTAAGAATAATGTGGTCTTCCAGACACAAAGACCATTGAACATATATGACTCTATTGAAAAAAGGATCCGGAGCAAATCTTCCTCAATAAAAAAAAAATAAAAGCAAATAGCTTTTTAATAATTATGTCATGAAAGCAAATTTTCCTTAACACTTATTGGTGTTATATTTTAAATGTATTTTTCAACACACTCGCTCGTAACGGGCATTTAAATGCACCGATTTTAGTGTCATAATATAGTTTATTTTCGTAATCGTTCCTCACAATTGTGTTGAAAAACGTCGTCGTATGAAACTCGTGCGCGTTGTTTATTACAATCTCTACTCCATTTAGGCCTAAAACCCGTCTCGATTGTAATAAACAACTTCGCGAACTTGTTGCATAATGGACTATTATCTACCTGTACGAAATCTTTTTAAAGCTTTTACTTTAAACAAGCCTTTAACACAACACAAATGACTCCAATTTTACAAACTTTTATAAACAAATATTACTGGTAGCGAATATTACATACTACTAATGAGAATTCCCCAGGATTCTCGTAGTATTTATTATCTTTGATATAGTAATAAAAACTCAGCTACTATGACAATGTCATATACATATTCATATTGTGTGATTGCGGGATCACATTATATTATTACTGTGATAAGTTCTTACTTATTATTGATGTTAAATTCTTCATTTTTTAATTACAGTAATTTGACATTAGAGTTATTTGATATATCTAACTACTTACCAATACTAGAATAAAAAGTTGCACTATGTTCCGTTTCTTTTTTCACAGCAAAAAAATATTTCCGATCTATTGATTAAAACTGTATGAAAAACCAAATTAAAATTATTTTATCTTCATTTGGTTTCATACATTAATCATCATTAAACAAGCTTACTGTTTTTATGCCTGATAGCTTAGCCTTTGACCACTATCTCACCTGATGGTAAGTGATGATGTGGTCGAAGATGTTGTTCAGGCTAACCTAGAAAATTACTAGCTCTCAAAATATTACTTTATAGCATAACACTATCCACGCGTCTCTATGGTAACGGACGGCGTTGCCTACACGACATAGCGCGGCCAATCACGTGCCATCATTTTCAAGCAACAAATCATTAACCAATAAAGTTAAAGTTGAATAAGACTGAGTGTTTCCTTTTTTGTTGATAATTTGCGTACTTCATTCGCGCGAGAGTGTCATTATTTTAAAATTATTATTCATATGTCAATCTTGCTTAGTATCTCCTTCTTCTTGATCTATTCCATGTTTAATAGAATGATGCTTTAAAATGACTAAAACTAAAAAACTTCGAAGGCGAGTAGTTGACGGACAAACCTCATACATATATTGTACTGTTTAGATCCTTGGGAGCAAATTTTCAACTACAGAGTGGTAGCTAGTAAGACAAGCTTTAGCAAAATATCTACGAATCTCTAATCTACGTCGCGGAAAAATCTAAACTTGCGTACTTTATTCGAGGCTATTGACCCCATATACCGCATTTTTATTGATCCCATATTTATTGAATAACTATAGTTAAAATATATTTACCTTATCGTTATACGCCACAGGTATTTCTTGATGCGTGTGGTGTGCGTATGCGTCCGCGGCTGTTATCGGCGGTCGCGGCGGCGGCGTGGGGGCCTGTAAACGTAATTGTATTATCATATCGCTATTATATCCTTTTTATATATCCGAAAGACTAGGCAGAGGTTTTCTAAGCAATTCTTAACACCAAATAACAATGCATTACGAAATAAAAATTAAAAAGTAACAAACCTGACTAGTAATTAGACAAGATTGCAATTAAGTGGCCAGCTTTGAATTTTTATGATAGGCTAATCTTTGTACATAATCTTTTTTTATAGTGAGAAGTGATATGGACGAAAATTTACAGAATTAACCTACAATGGGGGCTGGTTCTCAAGTACTGCTGCCGAAACACAACTTTAGATACTTGGCAACAGATTAGGCGGACAATGCCCTACAACCATGACATTATAATATTAATTATCTTTTATCTGATAGGCTTCGGCCACTATCTCAACTTGACTATTACTTTTGTAACAGCTGCTTCATTGGGAATTTACATTAAAAACTTAGTATGATTTCGTGTACAGCAAGCGCTAATATGTAGGTAATTATTAAAGCTTGCGAGCTATAAAAATAAAAAATTAATTGAAACTGATATATATTTGACGAATTTTTTTTGTATTGGCCAGATTATTTTCATACTACTACATAATAACGGAACAATAACACGATTTTAATAAATAGGATTCACATCTCGCTGAGCAAAATAAAGATAATCAACTACTTACATTAAAAATACCTCAAAAATAAAAAAGCGCATATAATAACACTGTAATAACTACACAAACGAAAATTAGATAAACAAACTACATAATATACAACTAAAATACAAGCAACAAAACTTCAAAAAAACCAACCAAAATCTACAACAAAATATCACATAGGTTTTGTCATCTTTATGAAAAAAAACACCTAAAAAGCAAAAATAAATTAAACCACAAACTCCTTCCTCTTTATTAAATTTCAAAATAGTTTTTACAAGTCTATGAAGTCTATTCTGTATAGTGAAAACACACAGACAACAGTCTCTATTGAGGAAGAGACGAGGCAGTACACAGTCAAGCAAAATAAAGCAAAAAATAACTCTCCGTCATAAACATTTACAGCAGCATAAGAATCCAGGGAAATTCAATGCTTGTCACATGCGAAAAAAAACGAGAAATAAAAGAAACCAGAAAAATCCAAACAAAAGCGCCATACAGCGTAGGTAGTACAGAAGTTCCTTGACACTGACGCGCCCTGTACCAATTTAGGAACGGCAATACTGATTAGAAATGAATTAACCATCATATGATTGATATTATGCGACTTTATACACCTCTATTGAGACATATCTTTTGAATGAATATTGACCAATACGTTTTATATATTTTTTTGTAATAAAGGTCACACACAACAAAATTTTACTTCATAATTCTGACTAGTTAATAGAAGATAACAATTATAAAAACTGTGATGATTTCGCTACAAAAAGGCTTCCTGCCAAGAAGCAAATCCAAAACAGTTCTGATTAAATAATATCTGTAAATTAACTTTGGAATGAATAACTGCATATGTTACTACATACTTATATAGGTAACTTTTTTAATTATTTCATGCACAGAATATTGGTAAAAGTCAAATTTTTTTTTTCAATAAATTCCCAAATCTGTATGACACAAACTCATTTGACTAACGATCAGCAGGTGTGTATTATTTCTGAAAAGAATAGGTCTTGGTACCTAGTTACAGGGTGTAGGAACAATTGGCCTTGTAAAAAAACTACGTGTAAAATAAATAGTTGGTAGAGTGCAGTGCGTTACAGTGCAGAGGATGACTAACATCGTTGAAGACCTGTTCGATGAGCACAGGGCGGCGGCGCTGCGGCAACAGCGGCGAGAAGGGCCCGGCCTGCGGCGCGCGCGGCAGCCGCGGGTCTATGAACGTGGTGCGCCGCATCACGTGGTCCACGAAGAAACGCTGCATCGTCACATCGCAACACAACACGACAACATTACTATACATCATCGTACATCTCCATTCTGATGTAATGGAACACCACAACATACGGACTCTTACAAACAGAAGAGTGAACATTTGAAACTGGAAGTAAAGATATTTTTTCTGTACGTATATTGAATTGAGTGTCATATAACTGTCTATGTATAAAATATCCTTTTCACTGTTGCTACGCTTTCGAGGGTAAAAATCAATCGCACTTGGTTCCTTCGGTGATGAAATGTCGATATAATCGGTTGAAAAATGAAAGTAGGCTTTCTTAAAGCCGTGGGTAACATATTAAAATGTACGATGAAATGCTAAGGTTTTAGTTATGTTTCTAAAATTAGGAAGTTTCCGGCAATTGTAATGAAATTTACATAGAAATAGCCCGTAATAAGAAACCCGCATAAAAAATATTACAATTTTTTTTTTCACATTAGCATGGACTTTTAAGTACATATTAATTATTTTAAGGTAATTTATTACTTTAATTATAACCTTTATAAATATATGCCTTTAATTATAACCCCTAAAGTGCTAGTTGAGCCTCGCTCTGCATCTTCATTGCAACAGCCCTTAAAAGAAAATTTGATTTGATCACGGCTTTAAACCCACATCATTGTAAGTCGGTGTTTTCAGCATTTCTTGATTAAATAGAAGATATGTTACATATTACACCAAAATTTTAGTTTCTCAACTAATTTATTTTTCAAGTGAGACCCTGAAGCAAATAGTTTAGCCGCTATTTATTCATATAGATAAAAAATTCTAAAATATATTTGTGTTCTACTCAATGAGCTCTAGACGAAACAGCCCAAATGCTGGGATGCAAAAAAGGTTTTTCCGTCTAACTGCTTATGAACTGGAACCCCCTAAAAAATCATGTAATTGTATTGTAATTCAGAGGTTCCGTTGCCCTTTTGGGTACAGAACACCATAATGGACGGAGCATACATTTTATCCTGACTCAACATGGAAAACATGGATTTTTCGAAAAATTACAATATAATCTTATTACAGACAAATAAAAATGCAACTGTTTAGGATACATACCTTGCCGTTTCTATCCAGTTTTGTGTCCCACCCTAACGGAAGGTCCCGCTCGGCATCACTGAACATGTTGACTAGCGCCACGAGGTCGCGGTTGTGTTGGTAACGGTCGAAGGAACTCGTGTCGCGACGGATTTTGGATATCATATGCTTCAGGGTTGAGTTGCAGTTGTATAGCGATGACGCTTCCTGGAAAATATTATTAACCATATAAATAAGAATGAAAAAACAGGCTGTAATGAGGTTAATGTCTTTAGTGGCCGTCGTAGGTACGAATGTACTACGGTTTGATCTTCGTAGGATGGTGGTAGGGCATTTTGTACGCTCGTATGCCATCCTCAAACAGCAAGTCAATGTGTAACTTGCAGATAAAGTCATATCTCATTAGGACGTCTTTTGCAAGGCTTCAGCTTCAGCTCCAGAAAATGACGTCAACGTAATAGAATTTAAACATGGTCCTTCGAGCCGGATAAGTGCCTTGTTCATACATAGTATGTTAAGCGTAGCTCGGAAGCCATTAGTAGGGTTGGGATGATGTATATGATGCAAAAAGCTCGCTTAGAAGGCTCGCTCGCCTATTCATAGATAACGTCAATCCTATTTCTTGAAAGGGTAGACAAGAACCACAGATTAAGACTTGTTGCGTATAGTGTTATATAATTATGTTACTTGGTCCATATACTCGAATGCATATTCACTCTTAGACAGGCAATACATTTTACATGATCTAATAAAAATAGAAGCTGAACGATTTGTACCAGTTCTATATGGTGTTGAAAAATCTACCATATATAATCTACATGTAGGCCGTTGGTGACGGAAAAATGAAATTATATAAATAGGTAATTATAATCTAACGCAGTGTGCATTGGATTTAAAAATATTACCGATAAACTATCGGCTCAGCGCCGGTGCTCGAGACGTTGTTATCTACACTAAATTTGTGAGTCAGTTTTTTTTTATGTCTAAGACTCAATAACTCCAAGTTTAAACACTCAAGCGAGCTGTCCCACGCTTTTGTAAAGTACCACAGATTACATAATTGTACTCCATACAGGATCAGACTTTTTCTAGCATTTAGTTCAGTCGTACAGGCCGGTACCTTGATCATAAGCCGTAAGGAGTAGAAGTCAGGCCTGGCTAGGAACTCTTAGCGGTTTAGGAGAAGCTGGGTTTTAGTTTCTAATGATGACGTTGACATGGAAGAGGGTGGGGACGCTACGTAACAAAAAACTAAAATTTAGTCCTTCGAGCCGGATGTGTACCTGGTTCATATGCAGTATGGAGTAGAAGTCAGGCCTGGCTAGGAAATCCGCGGCGGGATGCGGGGCCTGCGGGGCTTCTATCCTAGATGACGAGGTGGAGGCAGCGGGGGGAGGCGGCGCGGCCGCGGCGGGGGGAGGGGACGCGCACGGGGGGCCTTCCACTTCCGATAGCTGCGTGCGTGTCATCGTGCGTCGGATTGATTGGTATCTGAAACGGAAGGTTGATAGGTGATTAGAAACTGTTTGATATTTTTCATAATTGTATTGCATCAACGGGCTAAACTATCATTAAAACCAGCACAAATATGTTCCTCCTCTACCCAATCAGTTAATACATATTACATAATAATATACATGTAGCGGTGCAACTATGATCCAGGTCTATGGCATTTTTCAACATTCATTATGAATTGCTACTGTCTGCTTTACAGTGATTTGGTTCAGAGGCACTGTACTTGTACCTCAGAAGTCTGGATACCAATTAATAAATGTATGTGCATAGTAATATATTTCTTCAGTTGCTCAACAATTCACCTGTTAGCCTGTTACGATGTCTCGTTTCGAGACGCCCAGATCCCAAGATGACGATATGACGTCACTATCGCAACTGCAGAAAGCTTCTCCATCTCCTCGGCTGTTAATGATGATGAAGATCTTCTGCTTTGTGCAGAAGATCTTCATCATCGTTATCAGCCGAAAGATGTCCGCTGTTGAACAAAGGTCTTTCCCATTAGGTAGGGATTTGCCATAATCATAACGCTTGGCAGGCGTCTTTGGAATGGCAGTGTACGGTGGTAGCTCTTAAGAAGGCGCGGCTGCCCTATATTGTGCCCTATGTTAGGGTAAAAGGCAAGCAGAAGGTATTCCAGATATTCTAATATTTTTATTATTTTCGTGCAAATATCTCGTTAATGATATAATTAAGCAAAAAGACCCCTCATTGCACTTAACTATAGTCATTTCATGTATTTGACGTCAATAAAGAGCAATTGTCATGGTGCATGCATTTATCGGAAGTCATATTTTTAGGGGATTTCGGTACTTCACATAGCGCCGAACACTTTTCTTTTTAGAAATTTAGTGTACAGTAAAGTCAGCATTTGATTTCTCTTGCAACTTGCGGCTATCGACTACGTAATTAGTGATTTTGTAGGCCATTTTGGAGAGCACTTGCGATGGTTCTGATGCCCGTTCAGTCCATCTAACTGCTTACAGCAATCCAGTTGCTACTTCTTATCTGGCTAACGTCATTGAGACAGATTGCTGCCACGTCCATCTCTAATTAACTTTATAACACTGGAATGCACAGCCGAGAACTATTACGCAAAATTCGCACCTATAATTAAAAATGTATAACTTTTTTTTTTGTCTTTTAATCAATATTGCTGGATAACACCCTGACAAAATTTAGTATGTAATGAGACGGACAAGTTGCGCGGTTGACGGTATCTGCTCACGAATGACAATTACAGATGCAGTGTCACCTTCCTTGCCTGTTTGATACTGCACTGCACTTATCATTACGAGATATTAGTTCTTATTAGTTACATTTGGTCACTACTTTAATGAGGACAACTTTATATATGATATAATAAAGGTTTCATTTTAATTTTGATTATTCTACAGAACTGTTAAAAGGTATGCAAAATAGAAACTTAGATTTCACCGCAAAGAAACAAGCAGTAGTTGAGCCGGTGAAATCACAGGCACACGAGACTTACAACACTTTATGTCTCAGGTCAGATGGGCACTAGTGAAGTTCGCCACTTGTGACAAACGGCAACTGTTATAGGCAGAGATTACCACTTAACACCAGGTGGGCCTCCTGCTTGTTCCAACATTGACTAGTTTTAGTATGATGTAACAAAATTATACACTACTATAACATTGTATTGTATATTAACAACCACTAAAGAAAGAAGCAAATGGGATGAAGGTGATCCATAGTTCGAATTCGATCCTTGTCATCACGGTAGCCCAGATGGGCACGGCCATATGGTCACATGTCGCAACTCGCACGTTGTTCAAATTGTTCCTTTCTTCTGGTGGAACATGTATGTACAGTAGTGTCAGTGTTACCTTCTATCGAGTTGTCTCCGCTGCACTTCCGGAGCGGGCGAGCGCGGAGTGGTCCCGTTGAGGCCGGGCCGCTGCCACGTCGTCGTCCTGTTGATGTGGTCGATGTAGAACACGCGCCCGTGGCTGTCCATGCGGGCCTCCCATCCTGGAAATGCACCGACCATCATTAACATCACGTTTATTCAAGTACTACGAAATATCATTTTAGATTTCGCGAAACACTGACTCATTCAGACTGAGTTCAGTCTGACTGAACTGTACTGATATCCAGTCATCTAACTTCAGTGTGGTTTCGACATTTATGCAGTGTATACGAGTACAGAGCGGAGCTAATAATACGAGAATTCGAAGTGTGTGTGAGCAATAAACTTGGACGAATATAACTATTCAGTAGTGAAGTATGTATAATTATATTATGCTGTTCAAGTGAATAAATAGGTAAGATAGTAATACCACAACACAATACAAAAAAAAAATTGTATGCCACGCCGCGTCTGCAATCATAGACTAATAAGCGATCTAGCGCTGCAGGTTTTAATAGTTTGGTTAGACGACATTTAGCGCTGAAGCAAATATTTGTCAGCCCACTGCGCATTTACCATGCACAAGCCCCCAGTGTAATTAATTTGTGATACGTTTTTTGTTTGGAATAGCTACTCTAGTACGTAGTACTTTTAGAATAGTTTAGAATAATTTTACGAATGCTCGCCAAGCACCTGTGTGTTCCACCAGATGCCTTTGAGAGCCGGTTAATTCTACGTTAATCGTATTAACTACGCTATCTCTACCCAGCAGGCGAATGGTCAAAGCCTTATCGAACAGCAATAAAAAAAAATCATTCAAAAAGTTCATCAGACGTAACGAGCTTTTGCATGGTGGTGGTATTTCGAATACCCTGGGTTATTCCGGCAGCTGTTCTCATTTCAGGTCTAAACTGGTATTATCTTCGAGCACATCACCACATACCAACAGATGACATAATGGTCAATGGTTATCTAATCAGCTTTTAACACTTATATTAGAGTACAAGCACTACCGCGTACTAAGCGAAAATCATAAATTTACAAATTATTGGAATACAAAATGTTTTGCCCCGGGCGGGAATTGAACCCGCGTCCTTCCGATTTCGCGCCGGATGCTTTATCTATTAAGCTACCGGGGGTACGGCTGTGTCGCCGAAATTGTAAGATGATGAAGATGAAGTCTAGTAGTCTGGTTGATGGCCGCGCACCGTCCCCTTTGACGGTTTAAGAAATACGATTGGAGTACGAAATTTCGGCGACACAGCCGTACCCCCGGTAGCTTAATAGATAAAGCATCCGGCGCGAAATCGGAAGGACGCGGGTTCAATTCCCGCCCGGGGCAAAACATTTTGTATTCCAATAATTTGTAAATTTATGACTTATATTAGAGTTCGTGCAAAAAGATATCGGTCTAAGCATATATTATATAAATATTTGTATATAATGTTACACTGACAAAAAGTATCCTCTTTTGCACCAACTCAACGACGCGATGTACTGTTACAAACAAAAACATAATTAGAGAAAAGATGGTTGTATATATAGTATTTTTATAACTATTGATCGGCTAAATATTTGACCTACTGGAGGCTACATAATGGCCATCCTGTATAATTATACCGATATTCCAAGGGGCGATATGCTAAAACTATAAATAAGCTATCGTTAATAGTAACTCAGGAAAGTTTGTCAAACAGGGAGACAGTCCAAATACTGAACGCTCATTGGTTAATTATTATTGTATTCTATATCGCGACAGGTGACCGATGAGCGCTCAGTATTCAACCTTTTAACTAATTAAGACTGAGACAAACGTTCCAGAAACTAGGGGGTAGACTTAGTAAACGAATTTACCTGCTGGCAGTGGTTCTTCACACTCGATGATACCGCCGATCATGTTGGCTGGAAAGTCTCCGGTGAGCGCCATCTGCCGGGAAGCTCTCTCCGGGATCGAGGGCAATCTGATCCCAGCCATATGCCGCAACGGCGTTGGAGACGCGACCGCATTGTCATTGTCATCATTGTCCACCGGCCGAGGCCTCCGCAACACTACGTCATCGGGCGGCCCGGCGTGCACTATCGTAAAGTGGTTGCTATTAACAAACTCTAAGTTCGGAGAGCGTATTTCCGACGTCCTCAACTCGTTCGTGAACTCGACCATTTCAAAGTTCTCATGCAGTCTGCTTTCCGCGTTTTGTACCGGAGGCGGGTGAAGGTCCGGGGGAGGCATGGGGCGAGGTCTTCTCGCGTGATGGGTGGGCGTCGGGGGACATTGGGGGACTGCAGCTCCGGCTAATGCCGCCACTCGCGTTAATACCCTCGGGTGAGGACGGACAGGACTCTCCGCGTTGCTTTTATGAGGTGAGTGTTTGGGAGTGCCTTCACAGCCGAGGTTCTTCAACAAATGCCTCGGTAAAGTCGAATGTTTCGGCGACGACGTGTCTGCGGAATACTTCCTGTTCATAAGAATGGTCCCGACGTTCGGCATCGGTCTCTCTTCGACGGGTGAGGAGGAATGCGAGGAGTTGCACGAACTGGGCTCGTTTGAACCGTCATCGTTATCGCGCGTGGCGTCAATGTGCGACGAGTTTAGAAATGCGGTCATCATGGTAGGTGTATTGGCGCGTCCTGAACTTTGCCTCGTTAAAGGTTTATGCCCTTTCAATGTGATCTCTTTCTCTTCTATTTGATTCCTGTTGTCATCTTCGAACTCCGAATGATTACTGATATCGTTCAAGAACGTGTTCTGAGCCTTCTCTTCAGAACGCGCGTGGTTGGGAGTGAGACTGACTCCGTCGACGACGTCGGCCGGCGGGCTCGGCTTCTCCCTTCTAGCGAAGGTCGTCGTTATATAATTATCTGGCCCTATATCCTTAATAAATAAAATCTTACTCCTATCCGGTGCATCAGGTACATTCTTCTTCTTATCCTCGTTTAACTTAGATAGTTTAGAAATAGTAGATTCGCATAAGCTGCCGTCGGTTTCTGGAGTAGCTAGAGGCGCAACGTTATGTCCGCCGCGCCAGAAGCCGGCCGTGGAAGACACTGCCACCTGGTTCCCGGAGTAGAACTCCCCAGGTTTGAAGTCACCGATATCCGCCTGTAAGGCCGCTGAGTTGGTTATGTTGTTATCGGTGAAGAACTGTTCGTCGGTGTCGATCAGTTCGAAGGTGAACGCGTCTTCAGGTTTGGTTAGTTTTTTAGGTTTCCTGTGTCTCGGGACTAGCGGGGGAAGTGGAGGGGAGAGCGCATGCGACCGCTCGAGCGGGCGATGCGCCTGGCGCGGCGGTAATGGCGGCACGGGAGACTTCTCCGCGTCGCTCGGTACGTTGGCACTTTCGACGTCATACACAAACTTCATTATCTTGCAGGGGTTCTGTGGCGACCATATCTTGTAGTACTCCCCGCCAGGTGACGTGGGCGAGTCGATACCGCTGTGAGCTTTAGGTTTCTTCTTCGACAACGCTTGGCCTCCACCGGTGTCCACGGGCGGAGGACATTTCTTCTTGACCCCCGATGAGGTCGGCCTGCAGTCTATAGCACTCTGAGATTCACTATTTACAGATCGAGATTCCTTATCGCTAACTATAGTTTTACTAGGATCACATTTTTGTTCGAGATGGTTCCCGTTAGATTCTAGGTTGCTAATTGAGCATTTGTCCACGTTTTCACTGAGCCTTTTGATGTCCTGCGAAGGTACGAATTCGACGCGAGGGTTTTCTGAACTGACGTCGAAACTTTCGTTGTTGTAGGAGAATGGGGACACTTGGTCCCCGCTACGTTTCCTGGACATGCCTTCCTTGAGGCGAAGCGGTAGCTTCTTGAGGTCCATCTTGAACCTCTGGGGTATGGGCGTAGACTCTGCCGCGCATTCCTCGCCTTCGCCATTGTAGTAGCGAAAGCAGAGGAGTTGCTCGCAATCTGTAAAGTTGAATAATTTGGCTAAATAGTAAATACGAAGAAATTTGATCATAATAATTTTTAATATATTCTGGTGTTAGCGCCTAGTGGTACCCATATTTTTAACCGATCTCAAAAAATGGAGAAGGTTCTCAATTTCTATATGTCTCTTCACAAGGTCTGTATTTTTTTTGTTGTTTTTGTTACCTCAGAAATTTTGACTGGGTGAACCGATTTCGATAATTCTTTTTTTTATTTGAGCTAATGCTTGTGGTCCCATTTAAATTTCATAAGAATCGGTCAAGCATTTACAATCCAAAAGCTGAAAAATATTTTTTCTATCATGATGATAAAGTCGTTGACAGTGGAAGACAGTCGATCCCATAAGTAGCAGGGGTCACTAAAAAGAGTGAAAATCTTTTTTTTTTACCTAAAAATGGAACTGACTCTAACATTCAAAATCTCTAACAATATTGTGATAATAGGTACTTTTGAACAATCATGGTACCTACCGGCTTCAAAAAGTTATTTCACACTTTTGAGTGTTGAAGTCGGTTCCAAATTTAGGTAAAAAAATGGTGATCGCGAAGTTTAGTATCACTTTAGCTAATCCAAAGGAATAGACTCTCCAAAGGCATAATTTATGTCCATGTTTTATCGTGGCTTCTCGTATACAAATCGAACGGTAGGTATCGTTACTTCAAAGTCATTAAGGTTAGTTCCTCTTAATGAGGCCGATGACATCGATGATAAGGACTAAAAGTATAGAAACAAAACATATTCTGATAAATCAACTTGGCTTCTAAATAAGGTTCTAACTAGGACTCCCTTGTTGGTCAAGGAGGAGTAAAGCTTCGAGTGGACATCTCAAAATCATCCTAGTTAAGGTTGAACGGGCCGGTCACTCCTCCATACAAACGTCTTAAAGTGATCGCTCCCTTAATTGAGATTTTAGGTCCAGAACTAAGCATAATACCGATTGATCTCGTCATTATCTAGACTTGTATCGTGCCAAAATTTTTAAAAGATTATTATGTTAAAAGTTATGAGGCTCGAAAACTTTATATGAAAATGTTTCGAAACTCATAACTCTCACGTTAATTATCGTATTAAAAAAATGTTACGATACAAGCCTAGATAATAAAGAAATCAATCGATATCATACTATGTTTTGGACCTAAATCCTCCAATAAGGGAGTTATCACCCTTATTGGAGGAACGTTTGTATGGAGCGGTCAGTTCTCCAGAACTCTGAAGTTTAATTGTGGATGACTGGCATAAATATTATCTGTAACAATCCGGTTTATAAAACTGGGCCCTATGGATAGCAATATGTTCGCCCCTTATTAGATTGGATTTCTAAAATACATAGCAAATGTAACACACATTATTATAAGAAGCTCATTTACAATACTCTTAGTTCTGAACCTAAACATCAAATAAGAGTGTGACCACTCTTGGACGTTTGTATGGAGAGGTGACCGACCAGTTCAACATTTCAAATATGTAGTTAGTTTCTCAGTTTGCAGTTAAATGATAGAGAAGTGTTCGCACCTTCATAAGGCTGGTTGGGCTCGTCAAGCAGCCACATTATGTCGCCGCTGGCGCATCCGGTGGCCGGCGCGCGCGCGACCACTCCGCCGGCGCTCTGGCGTCTCTCTGAAACAACACAAACATCTAATAAGTAAATTGAAAATGTACACAGTAAGTACTAAAAAGACATCGCAGCAAATCATCGCTGGAGCACAAACTTTAGGGTAGAGTAAATGTTTAATGTATGTGGGAGACAAAGGGAATAATACCAGAAAGTGGGCAGCAGCGCCCTCTGAAGAACTGTCATCATACATTGCGATCCCAAAGTCATCTGCCAAGCATGGAGATTATGGCAAACCTCTCCCCCTAATGGGCTAGCTAGGCATTCAACAACGGAAGACATCATAGCTATAATAGTAAACTAGTCCAAGAAGAACCTGGTTACATTCTGATTGACATTTGGATGTTCTTTTTCTATTTTTATAGAACAGAAAATATATAAAAACTACTATGTAGCGCTATGCATCCCTGCAATGAGATCTATTTGTCGAAAACTTCAATGGATTCCTATTATAAAAGGTATATAATAAACTTATTTCTACATCGTTGTGAAGTACTTTTCTCATTACCTATTTTATTTATTTTAAAATGTCATATATTATAAATATGTAGATAATTTTCTATAAATACCATATTTTCTTGACCACTTCTTTCAAAATTTATTGCGTTTCTTTAGATTCTGTTTTTTTTTTAATATTTCCCTTCCTTTAAACTATATATATAAGAACAACCAAAAGAAAAAAATGCGCAAAGCTATGGCCAATATTATCACGATATTTATTTTTAAAATTAAGATTTACACACTGTTTCTGCTATAGGTTTTATTCATAATCAGTTCATAACTTTACGATAGTATGTATGATTTCTTGTGGTTTGACTATAATACAGACCGGCACACGAAGGTTATAAATAGTACATAATTACTTTTTATGTATATTTAATGTATAATAGTAATTACCAATGCGAAGTATGTGAGTGTTGGGTGCGAATGTAACCACTAACCCTAGTAACGAGTGAACTAGATTTTTTTATATCACTCATAGGTTCATCTTTGACAACAATCGATATGGTCGAAGGTGTTAAAAAACTTAACATAGAATACCTGGTGCTCAGGATCTGACGGATACACCGTTAGGTGCTTGGCGACCTTTTTTCTACACGAGGGAGCCAGTCAGGCAATATCGCAATTCTAGTAACTTTAAGACTTTCGCGACTTGATTCATCACAATATGTCGCAATATGCCCTAAGCTGCAAACATTTGTTATCATAGGGCAAATAATCGAATATTATAGGCAAATAATCACTCGAGTACAGTAGTACTAGTAATGCAGTAACCGTTTTATTTTAAAATTCTACAACATTATTACGGGGTAACAATATTTCGTCAACAATAATTATGGAGATATTTTACCATTCAATGCCGTGAGGCATCAATTGTGAGCACAAAACACTAAGAGGAAACCGTCATGTAGACGAAAAACAAAAGATTAAAATGACGCTATGCAAAACCTCATACGAAAGAAAGACGGCGGCGGCGGCGGTGAGCAATGGCAACCCAACCAGGGCTTCAGTACCAGTACCAGCATGAAACATAAAGCGGGCGCAGGTGCAAAAGTCTCGACGCCAAAAACAAACAATGAAAACTGCTCCGATACGCCGTCACACCGGGGGAGAAGGTTCTGCGCCTTTTTATCTAACAAAAATCAAGGCTCCGTTCGGCGCAGGCGCATCGCAAATTATGCACGCCGTAATCACCGGATGCGGGAGTCGCCCGCACATTTTATGCGAAATAATCGAAGCCACCGAATTGCCAGTTAATTGGGGAACACAGTCATAAATTACACGGTGGCAAATTGATTCCGCAAGCGAATCTGTCGGGACCAGGGCCCCGTATTTCCATATTATGATTGCACTAATATACGAGCGGACGGTTAACATCTTCCTGCCGTTGATGAAGTGTTCGAGATGCTCGTAAATATCTGAACTTAGAGGAAATATTTACATCGAACGTCACAACTTCATTTTATTTCGGACTGCGCTTGCGACCGGTCTGTACGACCAGGAACCTTCGTCTCTGCGAGAGGAAAGGGCGCGTCGTCGTCGAGCAAATAAACAAGCGGATACACGTAGGGCAGGATAAATCGCAAAATTATCTCGTTGCCGTTTCCTCTCGGCAATAATTACTCGACTCTCCTGACGGGGTAACGAGACCGGTCCATTACTTCGCCTCTTGTGATTTGTTACGTTTAGAAAACATAATTGTGAAGATTGTTGACGTTGATTGAGTGGTTCGGTGTCGGATTCACATGTTAAGTTGTTAATGACGAGGTGCTGCTCGGTGGTGGTGACGTGACAACACACGGGCGCATGCGACGCGTCGACGACGGTGACACAGAGGGCGTCTATTTCCGGCCGATGACGCAACATCCGCGCGCTTCCGTCCGCAGGATATGGGAGGAGATACAAATGTCGCGACGTCGCGAGATGAGCTTCCGCAGGATTTGCGATGTATCCCTACTCAACACTGATCCGTTAAAGAGACAGTCTCAGGTTACGTTTCGCATTAGTAAACATCAATCAAAATATCAGATGGTCACAGAGATGCCACATCATAATTCCAAGAGTTCCGAATCGCGGCGACTCATATCCGAAATCTAAAAACGTGATAAATTCCATTTCAATTTCGGGAATGGACTTCAGAGTGACTGGCAAAGAAAAAGCTCTGGCTGATAGTTTGGGTACACAGGAAACATATGTTATACACTCGGATTATGATGGAAAAACGTATATAATCGTACCTTGTGGTTGAAATATGTTGATAGCAAAAATTTACATTACCCACATACTCAAGCCCACACATTCCTATTCTAGATCTACCCATAACACTAACCCGATAACCTTCAATAGCAACGGAATGCAATCTCCTTTTAAAATCCTCCAAAAAATCCAAAAATAGCTGGAAAACAAAGAAGAGCAGCAAGTGGTGCAATTACTCGTTTTGTTAGGACAGTCAGCGCGTAATTTGTCACCCGAGAACGTCCTAACCGTCCTCTTGGCGGAAGCCGGTAGTTAACTAAACTACGGTCATTCCGACCCCTATTGCAGCATCTGTCTTTTAACACCCACGCCCTAGATTTAAAACAGTTTTTTAGACTTAGCATGATATCTTTTTAAGTAGACCCCTCGGTTTTTTACACGTGATGTTTGCCCCAGTAGCGTTACTAACATCTCGCACCCTTTCAGAATAGAAACAAAACATGAAATGTCAACGAAGAAGAAATCAACCGCTTCAAATTTAAAAAGCGCTCGTCTTTTTACGTTTTTATAGGAATATGAAAACGTAAAAAGACGAGCGCTGTTATGTACTTGTAACACCAAAATCACCAAGTTTTTAATCCGTTTAGAGCGATTCTCTCGCTCCCTGGATGCAAGGAAGAGTAAGGGGTATCATCACTATTATCAAGACGACAGACCATCATTAGCCAAGTGACGACGTGTCGGTTTCACAAGCATTAGAATATTAATGAGTCTTTGTTTCCAAGTTTCACACGATTGCCTTTCAACATATTAACAGTTCGTGACGACTGACAAGATGAAGGGATTTAAAGCAGACACTTAACCTTCACATCCGTAATTTATTTTTACCCTCGACTTGACAATAAAAATAAGTCAGACTGACTTCGTTGGCCGATGTTTTAAACGGATTTTAAAATTCCTTTCCATTCATTCGAACCCATTAAGGACCGGTTAATTTTACGACTATAGACCACTTAACATTCCCAAGGGTGGGCTGAAATCATGGCGGATATACTTTTTATATACTATCAAATATTGATAGAGTAGTGTCCATTAGCGCCTGGTGAGATGACATTTGTCAGCCATGGTGACATTTATGATCTCTAACGTTCGATTCTGTGATGAGGACTCTACAAAACAGCGGCAAGCAGATATAGTATAATTATGGACTCACATAATTTTGTTTCTTGCCCATGAAACAATTGGGTATTAATCGAATTCTAATATCCAGAGCGAGCTCTGGCGATCTTTGTTTTAGCATAGAATAAAATATACTAACATGTTTGAATCATAAGAAGCAGTGCGTAAATAATTTATCGACTTCTGAGATATTATTAACGTGCTCTTATTAATTGAACTCGCGATTTCTCGGAAAAGGCAAAGCTTCTTTGCCTCCGTTGGTTTTCCGCTGTACACAGATCCTGCATGAGTCATGGAAGGCTGTTAGATTGCGCGTAAGAACGATGGTGCAGTACATTTGACAAGAACGGAAGTTTGTGATTCACACACATTATTATGTCAACGAAGACTTATTATGCCAATTTTCAAAGAGATTAAACACATTAAATTGATAATTTAAAATTATATTAGAGCTAGCATCGGCACGTGCCCGAGACTTATACACGACTGCACTCGTCACTCATAAAAAATCTCTCCTCTGATTACCTCAGCGTGACCAAATATGGCGACGATATTATCTGAACATTAGATATGGTTACCACCTCATAAGGGCTACTGTACATAGTCACAGCGAACGCTGCATCCACACTTAGGCCATGCCTCTCCCGTAAAGGCTGTGCTAGTTTCCTCAAAAGGAGAGCGAAGGAGTTGCCCGTTATCGCCGTCTTGGGCGCACCGCTACCAATAATTCAACTATTATGAATGGAAGAAATCCTCATTTGTATTCTATAGTCTCTTTTACCGCCATTATCGTATACAAGTTTTCTCGACAGTGCGTGTTCGATTACAGATTAAAGACGTGGGCACAGAGGACGTAATACCGAGTGGGTCTACCACAGTGATCGGAAAACACTCAATTATACGGGACAGCTGTAATAGGACATTAAGCTGTCAATTAAAGTAACGGTGGCCGTTTCGGTTCATAGATAACTTGGATTGTTGATGGATCGTTTAGAGACGTAAAACTACCGTTAATTAAACACCTAGACTAGGTACTCTATAATACTCAGGGGCAGAAATACACTTATTGATACACGACATTTAGCAGGAAATAATTATTTGATGTTCACACTTCGTCATTAACATTATTAGAGTAGTGGAAACGTCGCTTTGTAATCTCGAAGTCCTGGACTCTAGATAATGTTTTTCTGACTAAAATACCTCAGTAGCAGTCCCAAGTCCATTCTGAAACTGATATACCTTAAAACATATTATGTTTTGATGCTCCCATTTAGACACCTTCGAGATTATAGGCTATGTCTAACGAATTAGAAATTAACATTACGAGAATTATTTACAATTAAACGATTTCCTGATTTTGGACACATTGAAGGTCTCGGAGGAACATTGTTTGGATTTAGAAAAAATAAATTACTGTGTACGGTCATATTGTCAACAAATCCGTGCTGAACGTTTTTTCATAACTGGTTGATTAATAAGTATAAAAAAATGTGAATTGTAGATGTATACAAAATATTTTTTTGGAACTCCTCCTCAACGATAATGAATTTTCACATGTGACTTTCGCCGAAATGTGACTTATACCTTTTGAGCCTTTGGAAAATGTATCAATCAGACAACCGCATCCATGTCAATACTATTGTATTTTCGCGCTTTTTGAACAAACGAAAGGTCATAACCGCCACTCGCAGCTCTCCTAGAGTTTGAACATTATTTAATTCATATTTTGTTTTATTCCGTTACAAGTTCCTAATTGATCTGCATCGCCCCCTTAAAATAAAATAGTATCGAATGCCACGTGCGACTCATTGATCGGCGAGAGGGCGGAGCGGGGATCCATTCATTCATTTTGCGCACGCGCACCGATCGCGGCCTCGAGGCTTGAGGCGGCCGGTGCCTAGGCGCATGCCAGCCGCGCCGACGCGGCTGCCGCCCTCGCCACAATCGCATGTTTCACATTGCTCGTGTCATCATCATAAATTATTCAGACATCTCGTCATTTAACGGTGTCATTGAACCGTTACGAACGCATTGTTATGATAAATCTCTCAGATAAATCATAAGTCTAATCCTCGATCAACACCAATTTCATCTCACACATTATTGCTGACAGTCGTCCCATACAATAACCGGTGGTTGTCATTCAAACGTCTCATGCACGCCTACAGTGCAATTAAGCAACGGAATGCCGTTCCCAAACGCATAGTTAAAGGTGAGTGTAGGTGACAGACACCAAATATACAAAATTTCCGTACCGATTAGGTAATAGAGTCAACTTGTCGCGGGCAGTGCGTTAGTCAAGGCGAGTGCCAATATTTGCGAACACCTACCTACATCCGCCGACCTGCCGCAGGGGGCTCGGTGTCTTGTAAATCAACAAACTCCCACTTTGACTAACACCACGGGGATAAACTAGAAAGCCGATCCTTCTGTTTTATCACGACCATGACACTATGTACAGCCAAATGGTCAACTTGCTTTCAAACCTAATGACTTCGTTCTGAAACCTTAAGGCTATATAAATGAAATGATTACATAACACCCTGCATTATCGTCAAAGTCGACTTACAATGACTGAATTCAGTTCTAACATATGAAGCAAAATGATTTCAACTACCATCAGATCGTGTGGTACTCAATCATGTATACAAAATTTGATCTATAATTAAGAGGCTGATTTTCTTTTAATTTAATGTAACCTCTATCAAGTGTCAATCGTGTCTCAATAGCGAAGGCGGTTCCATGGGCGTGACAATGAAAAGTGTCACTGCAGAGCGTGTAGGCCTTGTGTAGGCTGATCTGTATTCTAGTCGCACCCACTGCATCGTTACAAATCTCTCGCGATTCCAGAGTATATAGGAAGGTTGCCAGCGGCAGTGCCGGCGACGGCGATCCCACTCGATGGGTCATCGACTTGCTGATCACTCGAGGCGATTCCGCACGTTATTACCTCCCTAACTAACTTGACAATCTTTTATAGTCGAGACGGTATCACTCGCAGGGATCTTCAGAAATCTTATAGTCTTATGAAAGTTTTAAGCAAAATGCTGAAGATCAGACTTTCAAAACGGTAGCAAATCATCCATTCAAATTATGTTAAACATCAATGAGAATAAAATATTCATAGAACGCGGTGCTTCCAATGTGTTAATACCGATACGCACGCGGAATCGGGATTCCGAGCGCGGCGCGCAAAAGAATAAGTAATCTCAGACTAGGACCGGGACGAACGACCTCCACAGGCACAAAACGAATACAAATGTCCTAATCGGGCAGTCCACCCATGTGACCCGGCAGACACTTCTCCACACAAATGTATTAATCATGGGAAACCAACAAGAAACTAAGTTAACATTCATCGCAACGTTGCAATAAAATAAACATGCAAAAGTATGATTTAGCATCGCAAGATCGTAAGTGTCTGAAAACTTTTTCATCGCTCAATATAGTCCGCAAGCAACACACATAATTAGCTCATTGGTACGCCGCCGGTGGCAGTGTCCTAACAGTATTAATTTGGCTACGTCGAAAGTGCCTCCATCGAACGACGGCGGCATTTTGGTGTGGCAGTATTTTAACGGCTGAATGCTTACACGCACTTCCTGTCCACAATGCGATTGACGAAAACAATTCCAATAATACTTATTACTACAGAGAATACACGATCATAAATTACGAAGTAATGCGGACATCATAACAATAAGTAACACATTCGTTCAAATAACCGGCGATATGCACGTTTGCCATTGACCATGACGCGTATGTGGAAATGTCATAGGTCGCGTCTAAGCTACGATATCCATCGGTTAATAACGAACAATATATTCATAGCATACCCATTGTCATATTTTAGAAACATGTTAGAATTCTCATATACAAGTTATGGTAATTTCGGTATATATGAGCAAGAACGTGAGAATCATTTCACACGTTAGCGAACAGTTGTGCAAAAACTAAATTAGCTGAAGTCTGGATAATTATGAAAGCTATCATGCTATTGAAATATATAGTGAGAATGAGAATTCTGCAACAAAGGCTTTTGTAATTGTGAAATTATTTTACAGTGCAATTAAAATTTGTGGATGTTTTTATGTATTGTCTTGTGTCGATACGTACATCCTGCACAAGTGTCGTCGGACGTCGTCAGCCGGGTACATTTTTTTTCGTCGAAATGGTAGTAACCAGGTGAATCGGTGACTAAGGAATTACAAACGACAGGTTGTTCATCCGCCGTCGGCGTCCCGGACGCTTTCATTAATAAACCTATATCTATCAGACATATATCAAGGGCTTGTTTTGTTTCTTTGAGTACATTTTAGTTAAACTGTGCAGCCAGCTTCAATGACGATTTTCGTTTCTGAATTGTGAAATACGAAACTTTTCGTAAGACTTAAAGGTCAATTTTAAATATCAAGTGTAGAGACCGGCTCGAGTCGAGTAACGGGGCAAAAAGCAGGCGCAAGTAGAGCATTGCGTTCCCACATGGATGGTAAGTACCGCTGTGCAGGCGCACACTGTCTACGCACCTCGTATCTTTCTGCAATTTACTTCTTTGTTTTTGCAGTAAGGTTATTTCCAAGAAAATCTCATTCAATTTACAAATCATCAAGAAGAAGTAGTGATAGCCGAGTAGCAATGAATAAGGGCTTTTCGCAGGTTTTATAATCCCACAGTAGGCTTCAGCTTCACCGTATGGTGGTAAGGCGCTTTGCGTTAGCAGAAAATCGGTCGCCAAGTATTCATGATATGAGTCTTCCGGAAACTGTCCTTGAAAGCCAATTCCCATACCACGTTATGCCTGTTTACTATCGTCAACTATATACCACATAAAATGTATATAATTACATATGTAATAATATTATATAAGGTAAGAAATATTATTGCATAATAAAATTACAACCTAGACAATATTGAACTAACTTGACACTCGTATCCGTAACACAATATGATAATATTGTTTCAGTGTTATCTAATTATCTACTCAAACTACAAATAGAATTTCGGGTCGCAAATATTTTGGCATCTACGTGAGATATCGATTTGCATTGTAAAACGATATACTTGCAACAGATGCAATTCAAATAGTAAACATCCCAGTGGGTAGTAAGAACTACCTACCTATTTGAATTCTGTGCCAGTCGGCAGGTTGCAATATCAATCCTATCGATTTTGAAACCCTGTAAGTACCCACGCGACCATCGAAGACGTTCTTGCCCGTGCTGTTGATTACAGATTCAAAAAGACAATGTGGAGTATACATAAGCTAACATCTCGCTTTCTTTATGATTTGTGGGAACATCTCCACATGAATCGGTTGCCACAGGTATCTTAAAGACGCCAAAACGTGATCAATAATATAGTTATATTGTAATATAGTTTTTAGGGTTCCGTACCCAAAGGGTAAAAACGGGACCCTATTACTGAGACTTCGGTGTCCGTCCGTCCGTCTGTCACCAGTCTGTATCTCAAGAACGGTAATAGCCAGACAGTTGAAATTTTCACAGATGATGTATTTTTACTGCCACCATAACAACAAATACTACAAATAAAATAAAATAAATATTTAAGGGGGGCTCCCGTACAACAAACTTGTTTTTTTTTACCGTTTCTTGCTCGATACTAATAACGGTGACAGGCAGACGCTTTAACTATTCACAGAATATTTAGTTTTATGTTATCTTTAAATATAATTAATTAAAATAAATAACTGAGCGGGCTCCCATACATTAAAAGAGGTTTTTGCCGTTTATTTGCTAAAAATAATAATAATGACAGGTAGAAACTTGAAATATTCACCGAATATTTAGTTGTATATTTACTTTAAATTTAAACATAAACAAATAGGTAAATTAAAATAAATTAAATACTTTAGGACTTTTAAGATAATGGTACGGAACCCTTAGTGCGCGAGTCCCACTCGCACTTGGCCAGTTTTACCATACAACACATCATATATAAATAATAATATGATTTCGTATAGTATAAACTATATCACAATAAAACTATATTACTACTAGTCATGTCTTGCGTCTCAAAACATGCAGAGGGTATTTAATATTGATGATTTTAGTCAACCTTGGATTTTAGCTTTCGTAAGCAAGAAAATGACTTTTCATTGTCACTAAACGTTAATTTTTTGTCGTTCATATTAAATTTTTACGAGACATTTAGTGGAAGTGTCAGTTTTAGCGTGTCTATTTCGTTAATTGCGCACCATAAAACTGTCACTTTAGACCATATCGCGCAGCACGAATGCAGTCTCGTGTTACAGACACCGTATCTCTCTCCTTATCAGGATGGCTTAAGCACCGTAAGGAGACTCAAACACATCAAATGAACTGAATCGACGCAAGGAGTTTAATATATTTAAATTTTAAGCCACTTAGAAAGATTTGAAGATAATCCACGTGAACTTTCTATATTTACTCAGGATTATAATGGTATTTAATTAGCCTCATTCACACGTCGCTGTCACGTTTGGGTGGGCTTTCACAATGCGAATAATAAAGTAATGAATACCGACTTAGTATTGAATAATGGCAACAATGTAAACACTTCCCATTGTTCAGAATTATTGAAACCAAAATTGAACCATCAATACGAGAACAGCATTGTTTGCTTCGAAATAAGAATCACATCGATGATGCGTCTACATGACAAGTTTTTTGGTAACATATCCGAAGGACTGTATTGTGACGACATGGAATTTTATGAATGCATTATTATTAACGTTGTGTTGCATTTGTGGTATTGCACAATGCGAATATGGGCCGATGAACTGAAGATAGCGACACGCTCAAAGCCGGCATTATGCGGACTCAAACGATCTCAGATAAGCGTTGCGGATTCTTCGTCGTCTGCACAGTGCTGCGTTGTGCGAGCTTCATGCTCTCTTGGAAAGTAATAAACGCACTGAGTGCGTTCACATGGACGTCTATACCAGCTTCAGAAGCAAATACACAGTTAACGTTGATTAGCAAGCTTAGCGACTTGACGATAAAAAGTTCGTATACATATATATAGGTACGTATACGAAACACGATTTGAATGAGAATGCAGACTTCCTCGAAGAAGCTGCACTTTATGAAATAGCGATTGTTATACGTATATGGCACAATTATTGGTCAATAAATAACACAGTTCATCAACATACAGCGGGAAATTATCATATGTATGTACATAGTACCAATGGAGTGAGACAATAGATCACCAGGCCATATGAAGAACAAAAAAATCAAAGAATATTCCCAAGGACGGTTGTACGATCGTGTGTCCAAGTGTGGCCGATTAGCATATCGCTTGTGACCGGATGCGGAGGACTGACATCGTTCGGCCAACGTGCATCGCATGTTGGACGGACTTGGACCTACTCCAGCTATTGGCGGCGGCGGTGGCGCATGGCGGCACGGCCTGGACAAAGCTGACCTTCCAGTAGACCACCCATGGGCAAAATATAGTTTGGCAAAAATCTACACCATGAATAGATATCATAATATTGATTACACTAATGAGATTTGTTATAACTTCCAGAATGTACTAAAATGAAAGCAGCTATCCATGAGCAAGAGTAGCGATGAAATGCAAAATCTGACTATCATCATAATACCTATCATATTCTGTAACACAATGGTGACGTAAAAATCCACCAAAATATATTTAGCAGCGTGCGAAGTGGCCAGTTTACTAAAAATATAGAGTACCTGAATAGAATTCGTAATAAGGTGACATGACAAGGGTTCTCAGTATTATGTCCACTAAAACCGGCTGCGGAAATATAAATTTAAAGAATCAATGAAGGACCTAAGGATAATTTTTTAATAGGTACAACTACACACACAAAAGCCACGGTTCATAATTAAATACAGTTGAGTACCTATAAAAGGAAATTCGTGTTTTGTATAGGCAATATGAAAGTAAATTAATTAAAATAATAACATGAAAATGTATTGTAGTCATACTATACATACAAGTAGGCTATGACGGGACTTCTACTTTTAAGAAAGTTTTACTGAAGTAGTAAATTTACCAGGATCTCATTGTCTATGAAATTTCGAAGATCTGGCAAAGAAAACTAGCACATTCTCCAACTACTGGAGGCATGTGGGCACATTTCGGCGCGGGCGCAGCCGCAACAGCGCAGCGGCGTTGTCGTCGCCACATCCGGCCCGCTGACCGCGCGAGTTGCGCAAGCGCGGCTGACATGGGCATTGTATGCAAAACTTGTTGGTCGCGTGTTCGCCAAATGTCAAGTAAAATGCGCTAACGGTATCCCTACACATTTTTGCTGCCCTAGTCACACTAGGCAGGTACACATATACCTAACTTACGACTACAATTAAATCTAGAATACTGAAATAGATTCTACATAATAGAGAAGTACGAGTTGTATAATATCAGAATCATATTCATTGACCAGGTCAGTCCCAACATCGACAATAATAAAATACCGACAAAAAATTACCAACACATGTATAGTACTTCCGGATTCCGGATGCACATACATAATACGATTATTTAGGACCCTACGTTAGCACAGTCAACACAAAAGGCTGAAATCACACACCCGGGCTACAAATGTTTACCCAACCAGCAGACAAACACACTAGCCCTTTGAAATAAGCGTATGCCGCTTATCCGCTATATCAAAAGGACAGGAAGGATTTTTCGTAACTGCTCTATTCCCCTCATTTCCTAAACTAAACAAGCTATGAAAAGTTCTTTATGCCCCAAAGCAAACAAGTTGTCCAATTTCTCATTCTTCGGCATCATATGTATCTTTGAGATGATTCAAATCTTGACATATGACATGGATCTAAAAACTTGTACCTCCTAACATTTTATGTAACTAACACAATGTGGATTATATTTCCAGAAAAAAACTCACAGTTTAATTTTCTCTTACACGCAAGCAAGGCACTCGTGTGAAATAAATCCTGACCGGCACCGGACATCCGTCTTTGTCGATATTCCCGTTCTACATCAAAGGGAATCACAAATTTTAAAATACCAAACAAAATTAAGCTTTAAACTGAAAGCAACAAGGCCCTTACTCTTGCTGGTGGAAATACTAGTGACCGTAACACTGGCTTAATACAATTTATCAGTTGAAGAGATGAGATTGTAGTGGACAGCGTTAGTGTAAGAAATAACACGAATTATGCCACAGAGCTTATACCAAGGTGAGTATCAATAATATACTTTTTCATCCCACCATCTCGGAAAGAGTATTTTTAATCTTCAATATCGGAGTGGAAAAGCCGTTTTTATTCTCTAGAGGATAAAGTAAATTGAATTTAGAGCATCGTGTGCACTAAGTTTGTGAATTAAAAAAAACATTAAATCTATTTACTGCTACCTCTATGGTGCCGAATATATCAGCCACCTTTTTTTAATTTGTTAAAAACTCAGACTCGGAACCTTCTTGGTGTTCTTTTTTCAATTTGCTTTGTACGCGGTTCTTTACGCGGCATTTCCTCGCTGAGGTGGAATGAAAAGTTACGTGTTGCACTCGAATGCAAACATTTTTCACCTCGTGCTCTTTTGATTCCCTCGCTAACGCTCAGGATTCTAATTTAGAATCACTCGCTGCGCTCGTGATTCAATTTTAGAATCCTTCGCTTGCTCGGTCATCAAAATTGAACACGCGGTTAAAAAGCAACTTTGCACTCTTGTATAACAAATAACTATTTCAACACCCTTGCTCGTAAAGTGAGCTTTATTAAATCGTTCATAGGGCCATAAACCGAACTATAACACCTTCGTGCATAATAATATTATACACTAGTGCGTAATATAATTATCCCAACAAAGTTAAGTACCAAACTGCAAATTATATGCGAGAGCATTTTCAATTTAACCGGGTAATACATATTTGTAACAACAAAGAGGTTAGCCTTAATAAAAGGAAAAAAAATAAACTTGCGCGCTAAATTCCACAATTTTCGTATGTTGTTTGTATCGCAGTTGTGCAATATAATTTTTTTTTTCCTCGCAAGGGTGTTGAAATAGTGCGTATGAAACTTGCTCATTATACACTCGGCTGATTTACGCCCTGGCCTACGGCTCGGGCTGCAACCCAGAGGCTCGTGTCTAATGAGCAACTTAGCTCACTTGTATCATAATATACTATTACATAAAGATTTATAGAACAAATCTAACAGTTATTACTATTCAAAGTTAACAGCATATTATCAGCCAATGGATTGGATACGTGTTGAGCAATGTAATAAACATGAGAATCATCGGATAGCTAGTTTACAACTATAATTCAATTGATTGATGTAGAATACGACCTTCATCAGATCGTGACGGCAATTATTAGCAGCATTTACCTGGAACGCACAAACAATCTATATGAGAAGGTTCATATAGTCAGGATGGAAGATCGTATAATGTATTTAAATACATTTTTACGTATAATTTGTCACAGTGTGTGTTAAAAGTGATTGGTCACTACTCACTTAAGCGTGCCTCCGTAGGCGTTCGACACGTTTCATCCGTTTCCGGTGTGAACTTAAGAGACGACAGATGATCTTTCGAAAAGTTCTAATCACATTCAACGTTCCTAATAAAAAAAAATGTAACAGGTTTTGGATTTATTTGCTCCCGTCAGATTTACAATTAAAATGTTTGCACTGCCCGATGAGTTTAGACATGTCTCGGGTATAAGCACCGTCGACCTTGGGCGAGGACTCGCACAGCGGACGTGGACGGTCGTAAAATAAAAACGGCCCTCGCAACCGCAGAGACAAACGGACAGACGAATATAATACATGGCGAGACGTTCGCACGACTGACGGCCGATAGGTTCTCCAACTGAGCCCGTGCCGGCATCCGGCATTCAAGGTGACACGAACCATCCTTGCAGATCCGGTCGTCACGAAAACAATATTATCAAACCACGGTGGAATCACTGAAGAAAAAAATCACATGCTGTTTTCGATTCACAGAAGATAAAATTTGATCATAAAACATACTTGTACACAACATATCCATTCAAAGCCCTCTGGCGACATTAATCATTCAAATCAAAACTTATCTCTGAACACAATTTCCTGAGAAATATAAGACCTTTGTCACAAAACACCACTAATTCAACACTTTATGTCGGAGTTTTCAGTTTATAGCATGTGGGCTATTCAGTATTAAGCGCTAAATCAAATTGATGTTTAGATTAATAATGCGGTGCCATAAATCAGAAGGAGGCTTGAAATTAAAATCCCGAAGGTACATACTTATGATTAAAAGATTATACTTATATGAGAGGCACCACATACAAAAAACGATTGAGTAACAGAACACGGCAGTAATGGCTGCGTAGATTGTCACCGTGTGCACTGGATTGTCGTCAAATCGAATTAGAGCGCACCACCGGAGATCGCGCCCGCGCAGTTCGACGACCGATCGCCCACCACATTCACCATAATATTATTGATCCCATTCAATCGATCCTTGTTGATTGATAAATTGTGATGTGGGAGTGACAGCGTTACCAACAAATATCATACAAACAAGTTTCAGAAATTCTGCCTTTATTTGTTAAGGTTGTGATGCAAAGTGTATTGCAGCCGTGATAGCGTTGGAGGCTTTTTTATAAGAATGGACTGGTGCGTAGGGTGGCTCGACACATAGAAAGGCGACGGGGACGCGCGTGGGCCATCGACGGGGGCGGGACTTCTCCTTAGGCTGTCGCCGCCGTGCCGCCATCAGTCTCATTAGTGAAGCCTCAGATCTTAGGTATCCATTCCAACTACCACATTTCTAGCTTAATGTAACAAAACTCAATGAACACAGACGGGAAGTTAGCGATTAGAGAACAAGTACAAGTTATGCAAACGTCGAACACTACTGGTAATAATCGCTTTACGTGTAAAGTGGTACCGAGTGGATTATATCACTGACATTTTCATCGAAAATAATATACAAGATGCTGCCTTTTGGTGCAGGCTAATATGTGCATCTATAAAGCAGGATATAATTAACTAGTCATTAGAAACCATATCGACTAAAACAGGGCAGCTGAGTAAACCTACTAAGATATTCGGCCGAAGAATTTAATTTACTGTTTAAAACGAGTTGATGTATAATTACTAATTTCATTTACTTTTGTAAATGAAATGCAGTCGTAGATATTTCCATCAACAGTGACTTCCTTTTCCGAGATGCTTATCCTGTACCTGAACTGGCTGAGGTAGTGTTAGGTACGCCACGATGGATGCCTGAAAGTGTGTTTATAGCATCCGCTTTCCTGCCGTAGACCGACATAAATACCGTTACAACCGCACAACCAAACTCCATCGATTTACATACGCAAATCATGACGAATTGCACGTCCGAAATACGCACCAGTTCCTCCGATATCAACCTATATCGCAAGATGATTCATCACACATTTCCTCCCACTTAGGGTCCATATTAGTCCGATAAAGACGATATCTTTTCAAGTTTCAAAATTAATTTATAAATTAGTCAACGAAGGTTGCAAAACTAATGTTTTTGTCATTTCCTATGTACCTGCTACCTTCGACAAGTATAATTTAATATTAGTCGAAGCCTACTACCAAGGTGGCGCAAAAGTACTGTAATATAGTACAGAACAAAATATATGTATCTTTACAGTGCTTACTGTAAAGATAATTTTATTAATGGCGCCTCCTCCTTTTGAAAACTGTGTAATTAACCAGTCGTAGGTCGCTCAATTGGACACTTTGCCACACGTCTGAACTGAGCTTGAGCTGAAACTGGCTCAACTTCGGGAGGATATAAGTCTGGCAGTTTGAGAACAAGCCATGTAGCTAAAAATAGCGATGCTGTACGCGAAATGTGGTAGGTTGTCCAGAAACATCAACGAGGCTATGATGCAATTGGGCATTGGCAGACGAACTCTGCAGCGTATTCAAATTGGAAGACCAGAAAACGTGTCCGTTTTAAACTCAGATGACATAACTCATCAACCTCAAAAGAGGACAATTTTTCATCAAAATTTATTAACCACAACTCATTAGACATCATCTTAAAATTTTACGACGAAATTTATGGCAGAGGTGTAACATATAGAAAAAAACTAAACATATCTTTCTTAATATAAGTAAGAAGTTGCTGAAATTGAATAATTAATTTTGCGCCACCATATATCAGTACTAATTTTTTATAATATTAGTACTGATATATGGTGGACTAATATTATAAATGTGAAAGTAACTCTGTCTGTCTGTCTGTTACGCTTTCACGCCAAAACTACTGAACCTCTTTTGAATTAAATTTGGTATGGAAATAGTTTGAGACCCGGGAAAAAACATAGGATAGTTTTTATCCAACTGCGCAAAAAGAGGTTAATGTTTTTGCGCGATAGCCGACATACGCGCGGGCGGAGCCGCGCCCGGAAAGCTAGTTAATAATAAAACCAAAATGAAACCGCAAAGGTATCTCCAAGTCCCCAGCCGCATTTGCAATTTCCTATGTAAATGTCACATACATTCCATACAGAAACTTGTCTACCGCAAGTTTCTATTCAGATCAAAAGCCTCATCTCCTGTTTATTAACGTCTATTCAACCGGCTTACATGTAGGAAACTGCAAACAAGATGTTGCGTCTTGCCTACACACGTCAGATCCGAACGTTTTATGGCGACTTCTCGCGGATGGAATTCTTAATGGGGAGACAGTTTAATTTGTTGCGGATTCTTTTAATGGAATCTAATAAGCTCTAATGACCAGTGCTGTAACTGCAAATGCAAACGGATAGAGTCGTGTCGTGGCGGAAACGCGTTGAACAAAAACAAACTAATGCCGCACAGTGGGGTTTAAAAAATTTTACACTCGTTAGTGCATCCGGTGAATTACGATTGAATGGTCTTTTTGCTTTGATTTATAAATTGATAAATCGTACAAAATAGCTTATGGCGATGCCGAAGGAGAATATCCTGTCGCCGCCGCGGGAGTGGGAGGTTGCGCGCAGGCATCCATGAATAGCCCTAACGAACCCGCTGGCCTTGGCAGGACGACCCTCGGCCGCGACGATGTTGCCTTGCCACAGACCCGCGGCCCGCCGTCGCCGCCTCCTGCGGCTACTAGACTAGCCCTCACATTCACAATAAATTGCCATTCATCTATATAGAAAACAAGCCATATAGAACTCGGGAACTGACACAACGATGCAACGATTCTTGAAGAACACGTCTAACTTCTGACTGAGTATCTCCTGCTTTATAGAGTCACAAAGTACAACTATAAAGTAAGCGTATTTCCATCAGGTTCTACTGAAACCCGTGAGAGTAGAGTCAATAGATAAATTACGCTTAGCGTTTTTAAATATCTGATTCAAAACAGGAAACCTTACAGTCTTATATCAAAGCCACTTAAAATGGTCCACACATACATCCATACCTATGCTATGCATAAGCGGTAAACATCTCATTCACGATCCTTTGATTGCGTCTGAATGAATGACGTGCTCTGCGTTTACAATTCGCCTCGAAACAGGAAGTGGAACGAGTCCAGTGATATCAAGGACGATAATATTGAAACTTGATTTGTTACACCATTCATGAAGCTATTTCGATCTTATACGCAGCATTATAGAAAGATTCACGTTGGGTGCTGTCGGACTAACAGGTAGGTAAGAATAGAATGAGTTATGATGACCTTGAGCAACTAGGATGGACATGGTAACCTACTTTGTACTACGTGCCCGCGCGTGCCGACAAGGGATTACGGTTCATTCTAATGATGCAAGGCTAAAAAACGTACAACAGCTGCTCATGTAATTTTACTTCATTTCTGTCCATTTTTATTTATAACGATTGCTTTGAAAGAATATCATCAGGAACACTGTCCTACTTTCTTTACTATTAGATATGGGAAACAAGTCAAAGGTTGGTTTGAAATCAGTGACGAGACTTCCGTTCTCAGGCATGCTATGAACGACAAACCCGAAGTAATGTTCTGATAAAATCCGTCCAGCCTTTGTTAATGACATCTACATTTATTGCTTGTAAATTTATTTGAAGCTTTTGGAATGATGCAGCGGTTTCGACCATTTTACCTGGATGTTACCGAAAATTAGTAACGCAATGAATCGCGTCGTGAACTATGATTAACCACGGCAAACTTACTGGCAAGGCACTGCACGAATTCTCATTCTTAATCAACTTCAATTCGGAGCAAATGCCAAAGCCATTATCGCTGTAAAAGTTGTTACATATTCGTTGCATATCCGTGAAGAAACGATGACCAAGATAAGCATAACATGATCATTGCCCAATACAGTGATCATGCACGTATGATCAGACTACGCAGTAAGGGTTTTAGCAATCGGTACACAATCTCAATCTGCGCCATGAAAACGGAATCAGACGCTAAGACGTGAACAATGCCTCATTATAGACGATGTTGTGGCCAACGGTGGCAGAACTAAGGAAGTCGATATCTATTAGCTTGGCACAATAGGTGAGCGACATCCGAAGCTCATTACTGGCGTTCATTTCCGTTGGCGATTCGCAACTTGGGATTAAATCACGGCTTATTGCAGTATCAGTACGCTTATTACGTACGGAGACGGTGATACTTTATTGAGCAGTCATAGATTTTCTTATTTGCTATTGCAACTGCATTTTGTAATTGTTATGCGAGACGAACAACTTCAATGCTAGCGAACAAGGCTTGATTATAATTTATCCAATTAATAAATCCTTTGAAAACCATAAAATTTACATGCGCATATAAAATAAGGTGCAGTTTAAAATTGTCTGCAGAGGCAAATCCTACCAATGACCGGTACCATAATTTATTTATTCTAACTCCGACAATTCTATCAAACATGCCTTTTTAACTGGAAATAGTAAAACAAATAAAAAAATTATTTGCTGACATACGAAAGATCGAGGCGTCGCAATGTGAGTATATTTCCTTTATTTTGTTTTGTCGATGTGTTCACAATTCACACAGTACAAGCACTAGGAGAGCGTAAACGTGGCCGGCCTTGACGGGTGTTGTTTACGGATGCTAAATGCGTTGGCAAATCGACTCGAATACCAAGTTAATTTTGTAAAACGATGACACCACTATGTTCTCTCTACGATTTTAATACTTCAACAAGCCGAAATCAAAACAAGAACAACTTAAAGTCCTATTTTCGCAGTCATCAGATGACCCTGCTAAGCTGATAAGTGATGTCTACCACTGCACGCATATCCATAAACCAATGCAAATAGAACGTGAGCTTGCATGCATCCAAGCGCTAGTGATCCGTGCCAGCGATCCTCAGGACATAAAGTAAGCAAACATGATTTGTTGTGTGCAAACATTGCGTGTTATCTCGGTGTTTTACAGCCGGGCCGAGGTTTATCATCTGTGGCCGCCGCCGCACCACCTATGGTGCACGTAGTAGTCCCAACAGCCGAACGTGCTTTTTCTACTGCTCAAACATTTGCCGAGCGTGTCAATATTTGTCGCATGCCCCCGCGAGTGTTGCAAGAGCCCCCCCTCAGATTTAGATATTTGAATAAGCGGGCAATATAAGACGCAAAGCAAGCGCTACGAGACACCTTGTGGGTTTATTTTTATGGTACTGTGACGGAACATGCACTAGGCCCGTCTGGTGTTAAGCGGTAACCTGTGCCTACAACTTGTGCATTTCGTCACAAGAAGGGACGAGCTGCAATACGCCGATAATCCTGAGACACAGTTGTTAAGTCTCATCATCTCATGTGGCTGTAATTTCATAATTACTTACTGGCTCTCAAGGAGTGTAGCCGGAACACACTGTTCGGTGCTTGGTATCAGATTTTCTATTCGATACAACTTTACATATTTTAAAGAGCGCGCAATAAATATAAGACGCAATGCTAAGGCTGCAAGACACCTAGTGGCTTTAGAAGATACTGAGCCATTTCATTCACGTCAAGTGCAAATCACAATACAAAATTTAATAATAGTCTCAGGTTAGAGTGGTTTTACTCTTATAAAGAATTCATGAATAAAATCTCGGAATCGATGTCAAACTTTGATCCCGCGGAGGAAAATCTCCACGTGAGCCGTTGATCGGTCGCTGATTCAATGAATATATTTTTACAGGGCAGCAGTACATCGCACAGCGGAAAGCGCATAATGACTTCCGTTGGACGGACACAAGAAACATCGAAAATAAAACTACACGCTGATTTTCAAATGACGTTGAACCGTCGAGGTCGGCGAATTATATGACGACTCTGTTTTTATGAAGTATCAGCATTTATAATAAAAAATTCGAAACGCAGGAATGGAAGTGTTTATCGTAGTAAGATACAGGTAAATATTTACCTTAAGGCTTGGGACCACGCCAATAACCGAAGCGAAATTTTTTGGGCGAGAGCAGAATACTTTAGATCTGATTTTTAGAATCAATTGCATTTTTAATTTATATCAACAAAATACTATATTTTTCACAAATGCGACAGATTCATATTATGGTTATATGCTTACAAATTTCGTGCTCTTTTAATTAAAATAAAAGCATTGTGCAAATCAAAGTTCCCAAATGCATAAATCTGAGGTGCTTTTAAGAATATGTTTCTGTTAGTATAATAATAATAATATAATTAGAAAAGAAGTCAATCAAATTTTTATTAAGTTTAATGGAATTATTTTTGAAAATATTTCCATTATATATATTGGAAAATAATATCGAAAAAATTGTTCACCCTCATTTTAAGCCTGTTAGGCCCAACTTCACTAAACTAGGATCAATTAGATACGTGGATAACTTTATACTATAGAAAGAAAATGATAGCGTGATAGGCTTTTGCTATCCATAGACCGACCTAACCGAATCGACAAACCTAGTGGTTAGTTTTTGAATTTGTTGGCTTTGTGTCATCGAAAAACTTTTATGACATGTGATAGCAGAGTTGAATACACAGATAAATGTAGAATACAGGACATAGAAATAGTATTTCATCAGCCGTACCAATGTGGCCATATTTGTTTTTAGCTATATGGAGCTATACCGCCAAATTGGGCGGTATACATTTTTAAACTTGGAATAGATTTTTTCCTTGGCTAGAGCTGTCTACGTTATGTCAAATATCATAAAAGTCAATACCTTGGCAATTCAAAATACTGCAACATGATTGGACATCTATAGTAACAAAGGTCTGATAGACCTTGGCCTATTTTTTTTGTTATTTAGTTGGTTAGTGATTAAAATTTGCACGTATAGTATTTACATTATCCTATTATCCTAGTTTGGTGCAGTTGGGCCTTAGAAAGAGCGGCCTTAAAGTGAAATCTGATGGAATGCAATGATATTGCGGCAGGCGAGACGAGGGAAGTGCGGTCGGTGATACGCAAGTGCCAGCGAGTCGTGCCACTCGCGATTCTAATTCTGATATATCCTGAGGGCTTCCTGCGCGCGACAGCCGCGACCGGAACCTGCCCACTCTCTAATAAATAAACCATACGGGTTTTCACCCAATACTCCAACGAACTTCAAGGAATTTATTCATGATAATTATGTCCATCAATACGTTTTAAATTGTTTATCGTTTCATATTGATCAGTAGCCGTTTTTTAGTGGACCTACTATAATTAGTCCTACTAGTAGGACCACGAGAGAAACTTCTGTTCGTACAACTGGTGAATTAATCAAATTTAATCATTATTCGCAGACGGATACAAGAAAGCAATCCACTCGAAAAATAACTTAGAATAAAAAGAAATATAGACCCTGTTGCAGCTCTACACCACAGTCGATGCAATAGATCTGTCATTCTGTTAAAGATTTTCTAGAATTATATGTGTCCCAAAAGTGATGGTTACACAAATGTTTACGCGACCATGCCTCGAGGTCCGCATCTTAGTCTGCTACTGTATCAAGTGACACGTTATCAACAAAAATCGGCAAAACTCATCAAAATCCTAACCAAGCCTTAAGTATACCGAAATAAGCACTTTTTTAAATTTAACTCAAATTGGGCTCCCGAAAGTACATCTTCGGGTGGTACATGTATCTATTCCGTTGCCAACTTGAAATAAAAACACGTAGACTCGTAATTCATTAATTTCAATTCTAGTCAATAATTAATATCTGACCGAAAATGGAGCTGGTTGTTACTCTACATTTATTTTTATTTGTTACGCGATTACTCTACTAATTTTGAACTGATTTTGATGATTCTATTTTGTTGGATATACAGTTCCAAGTTGGTTCCATTTCAATTTCATCAAAATCGTTGCGGTAGTTTTTAAGCTATAGTCAATTAACTGAAAAATGTATTTGCATATCTGGATGGTTCAATGGTAATTGCAACTCTTGTGGATAGTAAACAGTATTTTAGGCGAGTGAATGATCTTGTTGGCAGTATGCATCTCTTATAAAGAAAGAACCACATTTCAAAGCCGGCAACGCATACTCCAGACCGCTGGTGTTGCGGATGTTCGTGGGCGGCGGTGATCACTTAACACCAGGCGAGCAACCTGCTCGTTTGCCCTCCTATCAAAAAAAAACGATTTCCAACACTCAAAAGTCGGACCACGATAATGGATAGTAATCGTTTAGAATCAGCATGCTACCGACTTCAACAAGTTATTACTACACAGCTTTCCGAGCGCGGCTCCACCCGCGCGTATGTCGGTTATCGCGAAAAACATTAACCTCTTTTTGCGCAGTTGGATAAAAACTGCGCAAATGTTTTTTCCCGGGTCTCAAACTATTTCCATAATAAATTTCGTTCAAATCGGTCCGGTAGTTTTGGCGTGAAAGCGTAACAGACCGACAGACAGACAGAGTTACTTTCGCATTTATAATATTAGTACTGATACTTTTCAGTGTTGGAAGTAGACTATGTTTTTTTTACTGATTCTAAAGCCTACTTCACGTAGATTATAATTTATTTTAAAACTATAAATGCAGGCATATAAACATAATTAATTATATTGTGAATCATGTCGATTATTAATTATGAATGAGTACCGGTTGTATGAACACAATGAAGACTCGAAAAGTAAACAATCATCTACCGACTGTTATTGTCTATGCATGAGTGGTGAATGATAGTAACAAAAACATGCTGGTTCATATCAGTATCAGCACAGCGCTGTTTACATACGAACATGAACATAAACATGTTACACTCACGAGAGAACGTTACCTAACATTATTCATTGCAAAAATTTGTTAGAGAGAACATTTAGGGCCTGTTTCAGAATGTTCGAGTAAGTTCCGGTTTTACTAGCCAGAACTTATTTAATAAATAAAACACTATCTTTGCGTTTCACAGCTTTTTCACAGTCATCGATTTAGCCTATCCATCGGTTAAAGCTTGAAACGCGCTGCATGTCAACTGTCATTTTTATTATTCAGTTATTTTATGTGTTGCATATAGCAACCCGAAACTTTATTAGGACATTCTGAAACGGGCCCTTACTGTTAAAAACCACTTATAGATATTTCAACGCCGCTTCGAAAAAAAATAACTAAGATAAAAAATTATATTGTATATACACGACATCATCGGCGCATTATTTATATTTTTACACGAATGCCCAAAAAAAGGAGAGTTATGTTTTCAGGGTTCATGTATGTATGACAGCGAGTTTCTTCCTTCTAAACGGTTTAGCCGATTCCTATGTAAGGGATATCGTTAGATTCGTCTTGACAGTGCAAGTGACACTTGGTACATAAAAAAAACATCAAACTGGAGGATTTAAAACGCCGTATTGTGAGATATTTTTTTTTCTTCCAATCCTTTCGTTTGGGGTATCAAAATGAAGGGCATAAAAAAAACACGATACCATAAATGTATATAACTTTCAGTTTTATATTCAATGGAACAATAAAACGTTTACCGAAAATAAATAAATTGCAGGGTTTTTTTTACTTTCTTAACAAATTTATACTTGTTATAAATATACAATACATGATTTCGTCAGCCTCAGGCTGGTAGAGGCATCGAGCCATGGCACATTGCCTCTGCAGAACCTCGTGGGGCCACGTATCTCCTCACTGCGCAGGCTACTCTAGATTATGGCCCTCAGCGCAGTGCAGATATTTTTGGATGTAGTAATTTCCCAGGCTTTGGCCTCACGTGATTCAATTTCGCTGCGGGCTTTGTCTTCGCATTTGGTGGTAGGGCAATTTGCAAATAATCGCCTGTCTCACTTACAAGTTCAAGTAGAAAATCTGTCGCCGAGCGCCTAACGATGTATTCGGGCAGCTGTCTTTGAGAGCCAGTAATCTTAATAAGCCCTTTTATGATCCTCGACCACATTATCACTTACCTACAGGTGAGATCGTAGTCAAATGCTAACATATACTCGTAATAGCTTTGAAAGACTATTATACGCACAAAATATTTCGCTTTTGCTCTCAATGTGCACACGAATAAGTATCAGACAGAAGTCAGCTTGTGTTCCATGAGATAAAATCAAAGCGTCATCAAGAGCTGTATCATAGTACAATTTCAACCGCGTTATGAATTTCCAACTGGGGTCAAATGATAGCCTATCTATATTATATTATTTAAAAATGCTACAAATAATTTTAAGTCAATGTTCATTAATTATTGCACAGCGAGCGTTAACTCGTGAAGCTCTCACAAAGATAGTGTGCCAACCACGCAAACTAGCGCTATCAGCAATCAGTTCACATCCTCTCTCGCAGCCGCTAGCAGCAAGTTAACACCTATTGTTTCAGCCGTTGAGATCTTTCCATTCACCACCTTACGTCCTCTTTACGGGTTCTAGGAACCAATGCGATTGTTCAGTTCTCAGGACGGCACCTTTGCCTTTCGGAACTTGGAATATCTGCATCATCGAAGCTTTTCCTCGAAACTGCGTGTTTAATATACAACCTCGAGAAAACGGTGAATATATTTATGGTTCCATTCATCGCAACATGTAGTTTGGAGTTACATGCTAGGATGCGCATGGAAATGAATGATGGAGCAGACGGTCACAGTCCAGAAAATGCATGGGAACGAGAAGTATGTACAGATTACATATTGTAATGAAGATGTGATACGGGCTGTGACTGTGACTGGCTAAGGCAGGAGTAACCAAGCGCAAGCATATCCGTGAGAACATTAAAACGTCATCAACAATCTGTGATTCTTTTTTATTTCACAAAAACAATTGAAATCGAATACTGAACGAGGAGGTCACTGTACTCCAGGAAACTTGTAAGTGTTTACCAAATTTCGTACAAGGCAAAATAACAAAAAAATAAGAGATCACAAAGAAGATAATCAAAACGGATATTCTCATTAATACGAGAAAAAACAATGACGCGCAAGATCACAAACAAAAATAATCTCAGAACCAGTTTAAGAATATAAGAATATACTCAGGCACTCGGTCCCAAGTCCATTTTGGTCCAGCTCCTTTAATGAATACAATTTTATACCGGATTAATTAAAAATTGTCATGCTCGCCGTATTTCTCTAGATATTTTTAACGGCAGATCGATTTGTTTTTGACAAAGCGAAACTCAGGCAACTCTGAATGACAAGGGCAATTAATTTTTGGTAGTGGTAAAATTCGAAAGAAAGTTCCATATTTTCCTGTGATGGAAAACTATTGGATTTTGTAACCAGTACTGCTTCTCAGAAATAGGAAACGGTCAATTGGACGAGACGCTCATGACCAATATTCTCACGTTGGTCCGCCAAGACACTGGTCACGTCTAAGAGGTCTTAAAAATTGAGTAGTGTCTATTTATTTATCGAAGGAGACATCGTTTGGTAAGGCATTATGTTTAAACCATATAAGTGACCTGTTAAGGTAGATATCTCCAAAGGGTTGATAAAAAGAACTCATGATCTCGACCTGTCTGTCACCTGATGTCGCAGACAGGAAGCCGAAGACCGAACGCGGGGGCAGATACACGATATCCCTTTTACGCAGACCAATTAACGGACCCTTTGGACCGGATGTGCGCTTACACATCCATTAGCACCTCCACCCTTCACTAATCCCTTTATAGGATCTACAAAAAACTTGAAAATATATGATACGACTACGCAAAATTCGGTCCGGTTTATGGCTGGTCACGTTTTACCTATAGAGTAACGCGGTAGCCAGAAACGTGACTCCATTGACCGGATTACTAGAGTCCTTGGTTTCCCCAGTTAGGGCCAGCTACTCCACTGGCTTAGGACTATAATAGAGTACAAGCACCGGACACGAGAGCGAAAGCGCTCAGTAGTAATGTCACTGGCGGTCACCCATCCATGTCCTGACCGCGGCAGACGTTGCTTAACTTAGCTGATCGGTTAAGAACGGCTAAGTAAACTTCGCTACTAGCATTTCGTTCACTGTGTGGGCTAGTGGAATAGCAATGTTATTGTAAACTGTAGACAAGGCAAACGTAGACTTTTAAAGTACACGTGTCTCTGACATTGTACCGCGCTAAAATAGCTCCAGAGCACGTTTCCAAAATTCCAACGAAAGTATTGAAAACAATGACGCAGTCGGCAACGATAAACAAACAGGTCCGCTGGCCGCTCGCGCCGACTTCAAACGTTTTATGGTTTTCGGAGCTCATTCTAAAGATTGATCATCAAAGCAACTTTGCAAAATCTCACTCTAAATTCTTATATTGATTGTATTTGAAATATTTTTGAACCATAAGTGCTATTTTTTTAGCCGTCTTCTGACCGTACTAGTATTTACACGTACTCTATGGTTGTACTCTAGCTTTACTGTATAAGAGGTATCCAAAGTGAAGATAGACCTAGAAGATTTTTAGCAGCGTTCATTCTACGATCCGGCTGATACAGTACAGTTATTTTGTGCTTCTTGGTTTACTACCTTGGCAGCCTACCTCATAGCCCAGCTCTTCCTGCTAGCGATGATGATGATATCTTTAATGCTAACGATGAAGCTTCATAGTCGGCTATTCCGGTATAACAAAGATTTGTAAAATATCATGAGAATTAATAAATCTTTCATTTACTTTTTTATCAAATGACACTATTTCATCGTGTTTCAACAAAAAAATAAGCTTCTACCTACCTAAAGCACCTACGATATGCATATTGTATGGTAGATTTTGAGAAAAACATAGTTTTACATTTCAGTACAGTAATTCAAATATCATTTTTAAAAATTAACGTCTACTGTGCTCGCATGAAGGTCAATGACAAACAAATACTATTTAAAGATTCTATTACCTCTGACCTCGATTGGGCAATGGCAGAAACATATAGGTACATACTTTTATTTAATAATAACCTCTGATAGTAGCTGGGTTATAACGTTCTTTTAATTGTACTAACTCGACAAATAAATAATTGTCACTGCTGTCCGCCGTGTTAAAATTGAAACTTAATTAATTATTTTTACTGCCCTAACCAAATCAATGAAAGACACTGAAATGATGTACAAGTGTATGTAGGTAGTTAATGAACAGTTAAGCTGAACTTACTGCACGAATTAATTAATTGGCGTTTGTGCTTCCGGGGATCAACTTACAATGGTGGAATACAACTAATATACGAGTAGTTGTATCGGATTTAAGGTGGAGTGAGTCTCGGAAAGGCTAAGAACATGTTTATTAGAAAGAGTGTACCCCCTACTGATATAAATAAAATATTTATTATTCTAAAGGAAATTAAATAACAAATAATATGATGAGGTTGATCCGAAAAAACGAAACCATATATATCCCTGTAGAAAAACATATGAAAAAAGCTCTAAAATTTCACATAGTCAAGTTTTGTGTTTATATTGTAAATCATATCAATACAAATTTTATTTCTAATTATTATGTACCAACCATGTGATAAAGCACCTGAAAGATTTTTTCCGTTTTTAAATAGTTCACTTTTAATTGAATTTATTTGAAAATCTTTTAAAGACCACTTCGTCTTAAGCAGTAAAGAAAAGAGCAATAAAGCAATTCTTTAGTTACCTATTATTATTTTTACCGTCGTCAAAGCCGGATATGCAGCCCGTGCCGCCAATTAAGGAACTAGGGTATGGCGGACGTATGCTACTTCCGTTTTCGCTAGAGCGCATCTACCCTTAACAGAGGGTTGCTCCGGAAGGGACAATTATTAATAACCGCTTAAAGTCAACCGAGCTTTTGTTCCGATTGTAAGGGCTTCCGATTTTTTGTAACAGGAACATTTGGAGTTTCTGGGATTTAAGTACTATTGCAAAATGAAACGTGTTAAAAATATTTTCTGGTAAATTAACACCCCATTAAAATCCAACAAATATTATAATTGTATAAGTTTGTACTTTTAACGCTTAACTCTGTAATTAATAACTGAACGGATTTCCATGAATTTGTTATGTATACAATAGGTTTATTTATCTTTTATATATTTATATTACATCTTATATTTAAGGTATAACATATAAAACAGTTTATACCGTGTTTTGTTTTATTACTGATGATGTTAGTTAATTAATTAACTGCATTTGAAAGCTATATCTCCTATACCTTCGCTCTATCGCTATCACATAGAAAACTCCTATGAAAAACATGAATATCATCGTACCTTATGTACCGCTCATGCATTACACGGAGGAACATGTGCAAAAATTTGTACAATACATACAGGAGAAATAGCAATGTGTTGTGGACATTAGAGCAGGAAATTTATCGGCTATCTTAAAATTATTGAAAAGATCCTACCGGTTGAACTTAAAGCAAGTTTGTCAATAGCAATTGTACACATAAGTTAAAAAGGAATTTAGGATCACTAATAGCGCAATTGATGATTAAATTGCGCGTTGAAGGAAGGACGTAGGATGGCCTGAAAACGAAAACCATATTTTAGCAATCTGACCACAATGCTACATGATTATCATACGTCTTCCTTTACTATTTTACCCTTTGCTCATAACGTTGGGTTTGCGCGATTCGAACATTCATTCAATAATTTTATTGGTCCAACATTGGATCAAACACTTTTAGTGAATGTTGATATTGGCTATACAGTCCCGGTTGAAAGCTATCCGGTGAATAACGATGGAAACACCTCTGGAGCGGGAGATGACGTCGCGATCGCGAGCGCAGAGCCCATTACCGGCCGATCGTATAAACTTCGAACATAATTTATCGCTTCCTCTCTGTTTTTCACTCGACAACAATACCCTGCTCTCCAAGTGTGAAGTTAATGTCTTTACGATGTGTCGAAGAGTAATTCACTTTAACTGGCGTGAGATACAGCGGAAGACAACAGGAATCATTATCTACACTGATTCACAAGATATATTTCCGCAGGTAACAAGATTCAGCAAGGCCAATTAATGTCAAACGATTCGGCAAAGAAATATCTCATTAAAAGTCGAAGCGCTAAGACTTGGCGAACAGCGGGATCCCTCTCGTTTCTCAGTAACCGACTCGTGAGAAATTGTCTCACAATTTCTTTCTCTTGGTGCAACACACCATTTGACTAATGGCGCTGCGAGTCGGAAACCCTGTGAGAATTACCCAAGACAATGTACGAACAATGATGGCAACGCAAAGTTCAATGAAATATTTTCGAGCAAGAACTTATTTATTGCAGGGAATCCGCGGCCAGTATATTCCGGCGAATAGTATAAATAAATATTAAAGTTAACTTGTTTCTGAACTCGGCGTGATCAAAAGTTTTTCTCGAAAATTCTGTTTTTTCTTGCCTAACTTTAAGACACAATTGTGGGAAATATTTACTGCGCAGGATGTAATAAGATCTAATGGGAATTTAATGAATACAAATACAATTAGTTAACGAAGGAAACGGAATGTAAATCGAGCAGATAGAATTTATTAACGCCCCAAGGAAAAAATGGGGCCACTGAGGAAAACGGAATATAAACGGATATGTATAAAAAGTAATTGACAATTATTGTGATATCAATTCTGTCGAAATAGAATTTTATAGTAGGTAGTTCAACATGGGAGGTAAGCTACGCCAGTGTCCAATACTCTACCTTTAATCATAACTTAAATTAATTTTAACAATTTGTATTAACATTATATCCACTTTTTTAATGTATTTAAAATTGATTTTTTTTATTGACATTGTATTGACATTATAATGTAAATTGTGTGAATTGTTTAAGTACTTAACTAAAATCATTTTTTTTCTCCTTTGTTATTGTTAATTTGGTTAATTCAATGCCGCCTCTCAAGAATTTGTTCGCCCATCTGGGCAAAACATGATGATCACTATATTTCATTATGATACCAATATACATGCGTTTGTTATGTATAATACTCATGTTTTATGCAAATAAATGTTTATCTTATCGTATATTTACTTCTAATGTAATTAATCAGAAGTATTTACTGTTAGCTTTATGAAATACCGGAATAGTAATAATAATATGGAAATTGGGCGAGAACACACAATGTAAAATATCTAGTTATTATTTTATTATACTATAACACATACATGTTCAAAAACACATATTGGTTATTTAATAATGCATCATTATTATCGAACGAGGCGAGGTCTCTATGGCAAGTTTAAGTATTTGTAGGTTTATACGATTGTTTGATAACTTTCTAACGCTGTTTTGATCTTCATAAAATTGTGTAGGAATTTTATTAAAACTATAGAAATTATATTTTCATTACTACGCACGCGCTTGTAAATTCTATATTTGTGTGCGTATACAAGGTCATTAAAAACAGTAAGTTATCTGCGGTCAGGAAACCAAAAATATATATTGCAATAATGACACATTTTCGATTTTATCCTAAAGTGAAGGTAGGTAATACTTTGATTTTTAGAAGAAAATTTCAGTGAAGTTATATTTTTAGGGTTGCGTACCAAAAGAGCAAAGAAAGTCACTGTGTTTCATTCCGTGCTTCATTCCAAATATACACAGAATGAATGAAACACAATCTTACAATTTTGCTATTTCGTGTAAAATGTTGAACCAAAACGTATAAGGAAGTATATCATTGTAATTTCAAATAAATTATAAAGTCATAGATATACAGTAAAAATATTTCTTTTCTCTTTTTGACAGTGAAAAAGACAAAAACATATCCTCGTTAGTTTGACTATGCGATTTTCAACCACTCGAGTGCGGAAAATCGAATTTACCCCTTAACTCCCTACCGAGCATGGATGATGAAAGAAATTTAAACGGATTTAAGTAATGATTAATGTATTAAAAATACTAATGTATTTAAACACTAGTAATAATGTAGCTATATTAACAACACCAACAGCTATAAAATGGCATGCGTCGCGACGTCGTCGATGTCAATTTCCCTTGGAGGTGTGTGGTGTGCCTGTTAATTTCCGTCGGCATCGAAAATACACCTAACATAATATAAATTATTGAATATATTTAGCGTGAAAAGTTTAATACGAATATAGGCTAGTGTTTGAGAAATATCTCCTATTATTAAGTGGTAAGTGAAGACGCGTCCAAAGATAATTATTGTATCAGGCTAAACCTAGAACGAGAACTGGATCTCACGGCGCGGCCGTAACAAACCGTTAGGTGCTTGGCGACATTTCAACTTGAAGATTATAACTACCTAGGCGAGCATTAACAAAATGACTGCTAACACCTTGAGGTGAGGCCAAACCTCAGGATTATACACCAGTACTTATGTTATTTTTATATTTATAGCTGATCAGCGACCCACACCGGCTTCGCACGATTATTTAACAAAAATGTCATAAAATACAACTTTTTGGAAAATTCTATCGCCTATGTTCATCAGGGATGTAGGATTATATTGGTAAAAGAATTTCTCAAATCAATCCAGTAGTTTTTAAGTTTATTCGTTACATACAAAAATACATATTTCCTCTTTATAATATTAGTGTATAGTCTACATGTAGATAGTCTAGTTTGAACCAATATCTACTAAGCCGTAGTAGTACATTTTGTTGAAGCCAAATCTAGTATTACTGGCTCTCAACGACAACTGCAAGAACACGCGGTTAGGTGCTTAGCGACAGATTTTTAATTGAGGATGGTATCTTGGAGCTTACCAGGCAAGCATACAAAAATTCCTACCGCAATGAAAATGGTGATCCACGGACCCCTGGCGTGGCAGTATTTCTTCACTGCCCCATCATCCTTAGATGATAATACTAAAATCCAGACGATGTCCCGACTCCCGTCTACTCACACGTAACGGTAAAATAATTGTACTGTAGCAATACAGTCAAAATGATAAGCATTTCAAACAACTGAAAATGATTTGTGTCAAACATTTTCACAGAAAGCCTCCCTGGACCTAGACGTCGATAAAAATCAGAAGGGACCTGATAACCATTACTACGTTTATCGCAAGACAAGTAGATAAAATGACTAGGAATACAGAAGTTTGCTATAATAAACGTCTAAGAGACAAGTTATTCGATTATTGTACATGAGATAACATCGCATTCCTGATGATAGACTTCCTCAATTAATTCTGCAGTTAATGCAATGACGACGCTAAAAGAAAACAGCTTCTGGTGTATAAAAACTGAATGATTTTATATTAGAGCTTCATTATTGAAGTCATTTAAGTTTTTGCTATTATTACTGTTAGCTATACGAGCAAAAAGTCAGTTTTTAGAACTAATACAGTAAGTAATAGGATAGAGGAGTGTACCGAGAGAGGCGTGTCAATTTAATATCCGCTGTTGGGCTCTCTTGATGGATGACCGTTTTATTAGCCCCACTGGACTTAGATGGAGTTTACGATCTAACGACGATGGTAACCAAGAAAGTCGAGCGCACTTTTGAATATTGCCACTTTCAATGCATTGGAAAGTTTTCGTCTCTGAAGACAAACTTCTGGGTTCAATATGTTTAATTGACACCTGAAAGAAACACATTTTGAAACGGTGTTGTGTGATCGATATCGCGAACCAAACAATAGGGGCTCATCAATTTCAACACGACAGACATGTGCGTCGCGTCTCATCAAAAAAATTGGCGAGAATTGGAGCCAGGTAGAGTTTAGTTAGCGCCTCTTGTAACAAGTCATTGTGTTGGAAGCGGCGCCTAAAATCTGACCATTTTTTTTGTCAACTTATAAACAAAACGGAACCCATCTTCTTAGTCAAAGCCGATTGGAACATTGATAACTATTTATAACTAAAAGTGAAGTAATACCAAATAATTCAAAAATATTCGTTATTTTTAAATATGGATTTCCGCAAATTAACACCCGAATATATTAATTATCTAAAACTGAACATTGAATAAATTAGCGTCAGTATGGAAATTAGTGTCCTAAGTACAAAACACCTTATACTAGTATATAATTTATGTTTTTTGCCATCGAGGATAACAAGACAAGAACAGATAACTAGGTGTCGTAGGTGTAAAGTGTCCACATATCATTTTACGATGTTACGTGGAACGTAATGAATGACCAACTAAAATAGTGCTAGATGTATAGAAGACACGCCGAGCGACGGAGTTCTACACCTACCATGTTAGAATAACGTGGGCACCACCTACAGAACAACCCACTGCCGTAGGTATTTTTCCTTCAACAACCATGCAGCCTACGTGTCACCTTATCTAGGCATTCAGCCTTAATTTAATTCTGAATGAAATAAAAATTTGCTTTGCTCACTCACCGTATACGTCAAACTGTGTCTGCCGTTGGCGGCTTTCCCAATAGCTGGTTTCCTTCTAGATTGTACGGCCTCTTGGGTCACGCCGGGCAAACCGGATCCAATCAATAGTTCCAACAGTGGAGTAAATTCACTAAACTTCAAACTGTCCGTGAAATTTTAATCACAAATTGCGATTTCAAATTTCTAAACGTCAAAATTTTAAGTCGGAGCATGCGCCCGCGTTCCTCCGCGATGGTTGACCGCGACTGAGCGTGAGCGGCGAGGAAACCGCGGCACGCGCCGGTGGGGGCTCATTCACAAACCGAGCGGCGCGGCGTGGCGGGGCACTGCGGCGCGCGGGGCCGGCCTGCGGGCCATTCATGCGCTGCTGTGCTGACCTGCACGACCTATCGGAACTTCTACTATACGATCACACGCCAAATTCCAAGTTATGAGTAACCACCTACCAGTAAACCAGTTCATTACAACATAAGCTTTACGCTTCCTAGTGACGCTACACCACGGTGTAGAACTAAGCTTTATCCATGGTGTCACAATCAGTACATTAAACCCTTTTGCAATTGCAACGTAACCAGTCATACGTACGCACAGTGCGGGTTGCGACAGCAGCGGCGCGGCGGCATGGCACAATTTTAAGTGCCCACATAAGCGAAAGTCCGGAGAAATTCGAGAGTCAGCATTGTAAAAACGAGGACGACTTCGCTATTGCACCAAAAAAGCATTGCTAATTCCAACTTTCAAGAATTGCTTTATTTGCGTGATCGTTAACAGACGGGACGAAGAAACCAAACAAGGAGATGATTATTAGACAAATACAGAAGCGGGAACGAATTATGTGATAAAACAACAATCCAGCCATTCTCTAATACGAGTAGAGCCACAGTACCGCTAGTAAAAGCGGCTGTCTCCGCAGATCCCGTTGCGACGGATTTACAGAAATAATCGCTTTGCAACGCCAGAAAATTGCAGGCACCGGTGTCGGTGAAAGGCACAACACGGGTAACCCGCTGGCGGTTTATGTAACAATCATCGACCGCCTAGCACGTGCCTGCAAAGCGTTGTTATGCTTATGATGCAGCTTTTATATTTCAACCAACATCCACATTAGTATTCAGAATCCGTAATGGATGATCTCAGTTTCGGCAACGATACGTAATCTGCTCAAAATGAACGGCATTGAACTCGATTGCTCAAATAGAATATATCCCCATTAATCTCAATACTGAGCTGTAAACAGAGCTCGTTAAGATTATTGCCAATTCGAGTAAATAGCTATAAGAGCGGAATCAATTTGTACGTCCATTAGAAACAGGTTGCCGGTTCGGATAATTAAGAGTTCGTAGGCGGTAATTGTGCGTTCGTGAGGATACTGTTCCTTAAATGGCTTAATTGCTTTTTAGATCCCGATGGATGTGCGCGCGAATGTACATTTCGAACTTGGAGTTTATCTGTCGGAATGGTGCATTTGTGGTGCGCAGGAATAGCCGATGTTTGCCGCAAGATTGGACCCGTAAATGGCGATACTATCTCCGTTGGGAGGGCGGGTCGAGGCTCGTTTCCTGTTGTCAATTAATGCAATGAGCTGAGCAGCCGCGGACCGGTGGAGCAGTTACTACGCCGGTTGTCTGGACAACTATGCATTTCACGGATAAGGAACATTTCGAATACACTTAAAAGCACACCTTCAATTTTGTTTATAAAAATATTGCAGCCGCGTAAAAACTTCATAGAGTAAATAAAAGGCGATGAACGAAAGAAATAACATTGTAGCTGAAAAAATAATAGAGGATGCTTTAGGGCTATATCTTTTTTTAAATGCTATGGAATATGATATTTATAAGAAGTTATAAAAGAAGCAGTCAACTCACCTGCATAACATATCCCGATGTAGTCTTTTGGCGTAGCAAGTCCTTCTGGAAGACTCCATTTTACTCTAAATTCATTTCCATTAAGCGTCCAGCTTAGTGACGCTCTTGTATCCTCAGCATCAGCATAAACTTCTTCAAGATTACTATTGACTTCCTTATTTTCTTTATGGTTAATGGCACTACCTAGTATGGTGTTATTGGCACAGGCTTGTTCCTCCTCATCAATATTCTGTTGGGCGTTCTCTATAACCTCTTCGGCATTTTCGTCATCGTTCTTACCATTTGTTTCGGTATTTTTAACACAGTCCACGTCATTTTCCTCTGTCATGTCTCTTTGATCAGGTTTTAGTCACACATTTTATCACTGAAATACGAGCAACAGCTTGCATGATAATATATTCCAACATATATAGTTTGAAGTATCTTGTTTCCCTCTGTCTAAAACTTAGAAATGCTACATTTAAATGACTAATTTGTCACAACACGACTCGCATATCGCACGTCTAATTTATTTTATCAAATGCCAAACACATTTGTATTTTAAGCTTTTAAATCTTTTCTTTCAAACTAACTAAACAAACAACAACCACTCTTCAAAATCTCGTAGAGGCTTATTTTTCGAGCAACAAGCAGGAAGTATAAGACATTCACAGCCGCCGGTGAGAGGGTTGTTATCTGAGGATAGCGTCGGGAACTAATGCGAAGCTCGGTGGCTGAAGGGGGTGGAGAGGGGAATCGGCGACGTCGCGACGCCAGCCCGGCCGGCGCCGACGACGACCTACTAGTGGCGCGACTGTCTCGACATCATGCTTCTGATTATAAGGATTCCTCGTTATCACTGGATAATTAGAGAAGACTGTCATCTTGATGGACTATTTACTTATAGTCGCAAATTGAATGTAATTTAGTCCCTATGATATAGATAAAGTCCCCGACATATGAATCGGGAATGATCCACATCTTTCCATTGGATGATTTTAAAGCAGACTAAAGGAAACATGAAGATTTGTACCCTTCGATTGAAGGTTAGCCGAAAGGTAGGTACTACTACCAACGAGAATTTCTAAAGAAGGTTTCCATAGCTAATATTGTATACAATACATGTTGTCCTTTGTATTGTTATAGAAAAAAACTTGTACTAACCTCATAAGGAGGATTGGCAGATGATTGAAACAATGATGGCCGAGCGGTTATAGCTATCGACTGCCGTGCCGCAGGTCCTTGGTTCGATCCCCACCGCCGGCTTGAGCTTCACCGCGTCGTGGAAGGGCACTTTGCGAATGCCCTCCTGGTTAGCCACCACCCTCAAGTAGAAAATCTGTCGCCAAGCACCTAACGGTGTGTTCCGGCAGCAGTCCTTGAGAGCCAGAAAAATTACAGGCACAATGAAACTTAACAACTGTATGTCTCAGTGTAATTTAAACGCATCTGTTATAGGCAGAGGTTAATCTGCTTAACATCAGGTGGCCCTCGTGCTTGTTCCATCCCAATAATAAAAAAAACCATGAGGGTTTGAGTCCCAATAGAGGAGAGATTTTGTTCTCTAAAACTTTGTAAATGTGATTTTTGCTTAGCATGTGACATTGATTGTGATCATATTTAGAAAGAAGTAATATCTTTTTTATAATCTGTCTCATTTTCGCCTATTAATTTTAATTATTGAGGCATGTTTTATTTTGATAAATGTGATGGAATGATATGTGTGGAGGAAGTCAGTCAAAAGTGTCAAAGAAATTATCAGAAACATTCCAGAGTATTGAACTGTGCCTAGTAGATGGCAATAGGCTCGCCTCATATTATTCTGGAAAACAAAGTTGACAATGTTTCGAGGTGCACCTATGAACAGGTTACAAAGACTGCAAGGAAATAGCCATAGGTATGAGTAAGCCATAGAATACCATAGAATATTTTGGAAAATAACAAAATTGTACTATTATTAGATCTATAATGTTACATCCAAATTCAAAGTTCTGGGTAGCTTTATCATTTATTTTTGTGATGTAGGTATTTAAATGGGTGTGATGAATGACTGTACATTCTAAAATTCACTTAATCACACACAACTTTCAGCTCTTACTTGGACTGAAACTTATATACTGTGTCAGAGGAGTGCTATTATGATGAGTGATAATGTTTTGCCATAAGATTTTTTTTACTCAGGAATATTGTTTCTCATTGTTTGATTTATTATTCAAATACATCATTTTTCAAACAATACAGAGCAGTTGGGGTGGGTGGTTGTGAGGCTGCTGTACATTCACTTCCCACTTTTTTCAATCAAAATTGTGAAGAGATGCTTTTGAAGGTGGATGTTAATAATGCCTTTAGCTCAGTATATATATGTATCCTTTTCAACCAAAGATCAGATTCCAACACAATTTTTTTATTACTTAGGTTAATTTTTTATTATTTGCCGCTAGCATTGCCAAAGAAATGGGTCACACAGAACTCACAGATAAAGTTCCAGATTTATACCCATAAATTTGGAATTTTATCTGTTCCAAATTAATGGGTATAAATCTGGATTTCAATACTGTATGCCTAGATCCATCCAATTTCGTCATCACATCAATATGTTAAACTGTAATTTACTGGCTCTCAGGCACTACTGCCAGAAAACACTGTTAGGTGCTTGGTGACAGTTTATTACTTGAAGGTAGGTAGCCAGACGAGCTTTTGCAAATTGACCTTCCACCATGTGGTGAAACTCTAGTCGGCGCTGGGGATTGAACCATGGACCTGCAACACAGTCCATGGCTTAATAGCCATGCAGAAATATTTATATAATATAATATATAAATATTATCATATCTGGCTCAACGAATAAGCATTGCAATTCAACGCGGCAATACTGCCAGCATGCTGGGCACGCTGCCAACTGGGAGTGGGTTCGAGCATTTGGACTGCCTATGAGTCTGCTTTTTTTTTATGTTATTGTGACGGAACAAGCTTGAGGCCCACCTGATGTTAAGCGGTTACCTCTGCCTATAACAGATGCATTTCGTCACAAGTGACCAATTGCACTGCGCCCGTCACCTTGAGACATAGTTGTTAAGTCTCATGTGCATGTAATTTCACTGGCTTGGAAAAAAGCCCTTCCACCATGCGGTGAAGCTCAAGCCCGTGGCGGGATTCGAACCATGGACCTGCTGCGTGGCAGTCGATAGGCAATGCCACTGAGCCATCACTGCTTCAAAATGATGCTATGATTTATAGGTTCTCTAAATACTTTTATTGTAGTAGCTGTAGTATTCTATGTATATAGTTCATAGTATTTTGTTTAATAAAGGTATACCACCGGCAAAAAAAAAGCAGAAATCTGTTATGTTATTTAAAATTTTGTTAAAAGGAATGAGAATTGATCACAAAGATCTTCTTTTACACTGTGAGGTGTGATAGCACCTCACAGTGTAAAAGGCACAAAATCCCTCAACCCCAATGAGGTATTATTTGAATACTTAGAAAGATTTCATTATGTCCACAACTCAAATTTAACAACATTTATTAGGACGAGAGAAAAATCTTCAAGAATATTTTCCTCCAATCGCCAGCAACAATGCACAGATATGAAACCCGTTTACATTCAACTTAGACTTCTATGCTAGATTCAGATGTTGACTTGTTAATTGAACTATCATGTAACACAGCTCTGGAAGGTTATTTTCGAGACAAGACCTTTGATAGAATTTTGGTTATCTTGTTGTCAAGATTACAATACAGACAAAACTAATTAATCAAGGAATAAGATCTTTAATGCTAACATTTGCTATAGATATTTTTCTATCTATCTATCAAATATGTACAAGTTTTCAATCAAAAATGACATATTATTATTGCTTTAAAAATGGTTTTTGTAGCTTAATTTTATACTAATACTAATTTAATGAACATTATATACTATAATATAGTAAGGCAAATTTAGTTATCTAAATGGAATCAAAAAATTATAAAGCATTTACAGGATGCTTGGCAACGCTGTTTGCACCAATAGGGCAGTAGTGACTGTGAATGATGACCAATTGAAGATATGACCAATGCACCAGGAATGGCTATAAAATATGACCAATGTAGGGTGGCACCAATAGAACAAGAATCACCATGTGTAAGAAACCAACCAACCTATGGGTTGGTTGGTTTCTTACAAGCACGGTTGAATTTTCTCAGTAAAATTTGAAACAAGTTTGTGGTTATTTGTGAAACATATCTTCTGTTAAATTATAACAAGAAATCATGCCAACCGTACCTTATTACTGGTAATATTAATCATATATGAAGCACTGTGGTGTAAACATATCGAACGCTAGAACGCCAGGAGTTCGACGAGTATTTAACTGTGGTGCCAATATTACATAGGTCCATAACATAATATAAACTTATTCGATTTCTAATAAAAGTCCGGGTTTAACATATAAAATATCACTTTGCTGTACTTTTCTAAGGTTTTTTACGAAGGAAAGATTTTTTGGCTTTTTTCCAAATGCAGACAACCGCAACACGAAACACGAACGAAACGAAGTTTGGTTTGACAGTTTTGAGTTTTGACACTGACGTTGATATAATTGACAAGCAAGGGCAACTTTCCCAACGCAAAGTTATAGCATATTTTTTAAATGTTTTCGTGATGGAATATGTACGGGCCCACCTGGTGATAACTATATAGTAAAATATACAAAGTTAATTTATGCTGGTGTTTTAATGTTTGTTAATTTATGCGTCCATCATCTCAGTGTGAATAAAATAGGTGACAAAGTTGTTAAGTCTCACGGGCATTTAACATCAACGGCACCCATCATCACCCTTCAAACCGGAACACAGTAATTCGAACATTACTGCTTTGCGGTAGAAAAAGTTATGGTGGCGGTACTTCCCCGGATGAACTCACAAAAATTTTCTACTTTTACATTCTATAAAATCTTGAGTCACCGTCGCGTCGTCATTCAAAAGTTCCTAGTCGTATTATTTATATGTTCTATGGTGTAGTGGCATAGGTGTACCTACTGTAAGTAGTTATGCATCCTGCTCAGAGAAATGAATAAGAAAGAGGTAGTCTAATGAAAATCAAAAATGAAGCATCAAATTCGGCCAATTTTATGTAAGACACAACTCACTCACACAAACGTATCCAAATTCGGCCAATTTTGTCCTCATTCACGATAGACCAATCACACGCTTTCTTTAGACCTCCTCTTTCTTACTGTTCTGAGTTAGGGATGTTCAAACAAAAAAGTATCGATATATTTTTCGATATAATATATCGTAGTGTTGTATCGATACATTAATTATCGGAGAAACATATAGATATTTTCGATATATCGTAAAAAAATTTTTTCTTGTTTAATAAATTTAGCTAGTCTATAATATTAAATATTTGACAGGTTGATAAAAGTAAAAACAGTCGATACATTGCGATTTATCGGAGAAACATATCGATATTTTCAATATATCGTTAAAAATGTTTACCTTGTTTAATAAATTTAGCAAGTCTATAACATTAAATATTTGACAGGTTGATATAAGTAAAAACAGCTAGGGTAAAGAAACAAATCAACTTATTTGTTTTAATTCGCAATATTTTTTCTCTACACCTTGGATTAAAAATATAGGCTTGCGTAAAAAAATGCCGTTATGAAGGTTTTGTTAACAACAAAACCTTCTTTCAAAAAACCAAAACCTTCAAAATTCGTGGATTTACTTTTTAAATACGCTGCCAACCATAAATCAGTATCTAATTATTTATTTATTTATATTGATACACAGAACAGAATACAATCACTAAAAGAAGACGTATGATATAGGTTAACATTTACGAGCCGGACTATATTCCTAAATATGTGTACACATTATGATCAGCATAATTAGCAGTATGCACTTACATTATACTGTTAAAACAATAGAAAATGATAAAATTAAAGTGGTGTAAGCAACGTTTACGATCAAATATATATACACACATCAAAAGTGCCTAGGGATCAAGTACGTTTTCGTGTAAATCAAGTAAGTTTTAAACCGATCTCATTTGGATCAGGGGCAACCACAATGCTCAGATTTATGCGGAGAGTATTGTTTCATAAGTGATCATCCCTTTGCGAAGCCGTTTGGGTAATTCGTTTCATCTAATGCACGATAATGCACGTCCACATACGGCTATAGTCTTAACTCGTACTCTTGCCTCGCATCAACGTTCTGCCGTGGCCTGCTCAGTAGTCAGACCTCAACTCCATTGAACATGCATGGGATATGCTACGAAGAAGAGCTCTGCCAAGTATGGATGCCGTGCATACCCCACAACAACTTTTTGACTTGTTACAAAGAACGTGGGTGGCCATTCCTCAAAGTGATTTTGTTGAACTGATTTTAAGCATGCCAAATCTCTGTGCTTGTGTGATTAGTGTTAATGGTAGAAACACAGATTAGTAATTAATATAATTTTACAACAAACATGGCAACAAACCTATTCATTTTCGTTTTTCTGCCAAACAAGTCAGTTATAGTTCAAAATATATATGATCCCTATGCACTTTTGATGTGTGTATGTATATATTTTAAATATTAGTGTGCAAGACGACAGACGAAATCAATATTTACGTTAAGGCATAGCGTTGCATTGTTTATATTAGAACTTAAGTGCTTTGTTTTTGTTATACTTGACTTTGTTTACGAGGTGTGCAAGACGACTAAATAGGGCACTGTATTAACACATCGTAATAATAACATAGACTGTTTACATTATTACAATTTAGTATAGGGAATTCTTTGTTACGTTAGAAATTTGTTTGTATAATTCATATGATTTATTTTTATGTTAGTGTGATAGAAATGGGTCCAAATAGCTCCGCTGGTGGTCGTACGTGACTGTTTAGACGATAGGAACAGAGGTTCATTGTTCAGGTTTTGTATATAAATAGGAAGCTTTTGTTCAGGGAGCATGTAGTACCGAACCTGCCTCCATAGGGTTAACAACTATAAGAAGAATAAAGGAAGCAATATACTGAAAGGAATCTTTTCTTCAGGAAGAACATCTCCATACCCTCCAATCCAGCAACAGTACATGTGCCAGTGCCCATCAGGTGGATACCTACCGAACTCATAAACGGTGTGTTCACATAGGGCCTGCACAATTAGGTTATGTTTTGTATAAGTATTTATTTATGTTACAATGTGAAAGTAAAACACACTACAATAGGTAAAGCAAGCAAATATCAGTGGCATTGGGAAAAACAATTTTGTGCTCATTCCAAAAAAATATGAAGTGACTCATCCAAAAGATACCAAGCCAATTGAAAGAACCAACACATTTTTCTCAATATTACAATTAACTAAAATTATTCAATGTAGGGATGAAATTAAAGAAACCTTCGGAACTCTGTAAACACCCCAGTCTCTAAAACGCATGTCTTAAATCTAAAGACTACATGGTCTCCGGAGAGGCATAAGTGCTTCTGATCTTAATTCAAGCCTTTAATTCCATAAACAATTTATAATATGTGCAGTCCAGCAGAGCAGCGTTGGGATCGGGAAAGTAAATTTAGAATAAAGACGTTATAAAATCTTTTCTAAGACAATACGAAAATAATAGATATACAGTGCATGCAAGGAGATTAGAAATTCAAAGAGCATAGCTAACAATAGGTGAATTTTGTATCCCCCCGCCAAGTTACATACGATTTGGTCACCATAAACCTATCTCAACACCTTCCAGATCACTCTCCCAGACCTAGTGTAATCTAGTAAGATGGGTGAAGGCCACCGAAAAATCTTATCTGCATTTGATTAAAATGAATGTCATTAACTATCATTGACCTATAAAGGTCAATGTTAACTATAATAATCACATTCATTTTACGTAAAAAATATAATAACTTATTTACGAGTAAATTTTAAGTTTACTATTATTACATAAAATGAATGTGATTAACATAGTAAATCAAAAATAGTAATAATTTATTAACTACTAAAGTTTAAGGCGGATATCTTATGAAATTATAGGAAAAACTTACCTCGCGTCATGGGAAAACCGATGAAATTTCTTGTTGTATTTATAGGTAAATGTGTACACAAAACACGTGGACATCATTGTTATAATAGTACTTATAGAACTTACTGTGCTGTGGGAAACGAACATACCTAAAGACCGCACAATAAAAACAAACAAATATTATGACCTAACAAATGAATTAACCGAAAACGATTATGTGGTTAATTAATGCTGTAGAAGTTGGAGTAAGGGGTATACCAGCGAAATTTAACCTCCTTAAAGACCTTGGCCTGCCAGACTTCCAGAAGGCATTTGACAAGGTGGACCACAAGATATTACTACGCAAGATTGCGTTCAATGGTATCAGAGGTAAATTGCTCCGCCCATAGACAATTGCTGGTTTACGTCGTATATAACTAATCGCACTCAAAAAGTTGTTATAAATGGTTATTGCTCCAAGATCATATCCGTCACATCAGGCGTGCCCCAAGGCTCGATTTTAGGACCCTTGCTGTTTGTTTTATATATCAATGATATTATTAAATATTATAAAAATGAGAGAAACTAGACCGACACATTTATTCATTTATTTTGCAAAAAGTGAAAATGTCAAAAATATACGTCAAATTATAACATAAAATTCCAAATTGGTTTTAGTGCAATCCTGGTCGGCAACATGGCCCCCGACGGTGTGAAGCACCAATTTAAATTAGGCGGCGACCAGCAAAGCAACTTTACGCGTAGGCCGACGCAACACGCCCCCTTTAGTACACACGTCAACAACGCGCACTATGTCATCTTTACCGGGGTATACGGCTACTATCCGTCCACGTGGCCAGTAATTTCTAGGCAGTGTTCCATCGGCTATGAAGACTACGTCTCTTACTTTAAATTTCTCAGTCTGAGGCAAGTTTTTCCGAGGTATAAGTGTAGGTAAGTACTCCTTGGTAAAGCGCTGCCAGAAGTGATCAGCAAGTCTCTGTGCTTTTTTCCAATTTGCTCGTCTGTAAAGATCTGCGTCCTCAAAAGTTTTGGTTCTGGGCTCGAAACTTGAAGTTCCAATTAAGAACGTAAAAGGAGTTATTGTATGCTCTGAATCAACATCAACTGATACGTGGGTAAGAAGTCTGGAGTTTATAACACATTCAGCTTCAAGGAGCAGGGTATGTAGTACTTCTTCTCTAGGTGATCTTTCTTTAAGGGTAACGGAGATAGCATTCTTCACTGATCGGACCATTCGCTCCCAGCATCCACCCATGAACGGTGCTGATGGTGGAATAAATCGCCACACTATCTTCTTATTGGAGCAAAAATCAAAGAGCTCTGGCAATAATCTCGCTGCACCCACGAAAGAAGTTCCATTATCGGAATAAATATGAGTTGGGATTCCTCTTCTTGAAATAAAACGCCGTATTGCCATTATGGCAGAGTCAGACGAAAGATTCTCTACAATTTCAAGATGGACTGCCCTGACAGTCATACAGGTAAATAGAGCTATCCACCGTTTTGCGGTCCGTCTACCAACGGTGACGTTTTGAGGTCCAAAATAGTCGAGCCCCACGTGAGTAAAGGGCCTCTGATGATGGGCCAATCTGGCTGAGATTTCCTAATGGTGGTGTTACAGGCTTGGCTTTTCGGTTTCGGCAAAACTGGCATTTCTGTGATGTTTTTCTTACAGAAACTCTCAGGCTTAGAATGTAGAACTTCTGGCGCAGTTCATTAACTACCAACTCGTTAGTGCCATGTGCATACCTTACGTGGTACGAGTATATTAACAATCTGGTCATCACATGTCTGCCATCTAGTACAATCGGATGAGATTCTATATCTTCAGCAGCAACCGTATGGCCAGAAAGACGGAGAAGCTTAACATCATCAATAAAAAGCGAAACATTTCTTAATCTACTATTATTCGAGATAGGGCGTGCTGTTTGGACACAATTCAATTCATCAGCAAAAGAATCTAACTGTATCTTTTGAAACAAATGGATCTCTGCAACGTTGAGATCTTCAACAGACAGTAAAAGTAAACTACGATTGTCTCGAGGAGACTCAGAAAGAAATTTTTTATTTGGCTGTAAAACTGATCGAAAAACTCTTGTACATTGATGTACTCGAGCTGTAGCGCGAAGTAGACGTAACCAACTACTAAAACGTTGGTGGTCCGCAATCAACGGTGAAGGTAGATGTTGCGGAGTAGCATCCAAAAGACCCACCGATTCTGAATCACTCTTAAGTTCTTCAGTCACTGGAGGGAGGTTGCACGTTGGTTCACGGGGCCATTCAGAATGTGAGTTTAAAAGGAATGATGGGCCAGTAAACCAGCGTGAAGATGTCGAAAATTTCTGATTAAAGCGTGTAGCGTCATCGGCAACATTTAAAGCTGTAGGAACGTATCTCCAATTTTGAATATTGGTTGACTCAGCTATCTCTCCTACTCGAAACGAAACGAAAACGTTAAACGTGCAAGCATCGCTACTGAGCCATTTGAGGACAGTTAAGGAATCTGTCCAATAATATATTTGATTGGGCTTTTTTCTGTGCGCTTCAGTGAGGATATAGATATTTTTATAGATATCATAGAGGATCGTAAATAGGCATCAGCAGAGATAAAACAGAACGCTTTGTTAATTCATTTGGTACCTTTGGGAGTGATTTTATGAAGTGAAGTCTGTCCTCACTAACGTTCCAAGTCAGACCTAAAACACGAACATGCGAAGGTGAGTCTAAGCTTACTTCAGTTACGCCAGCAGCGTGTAGTTCTATAGGGATCAGAGCTAAAGCTTCTCTACAATTTGACACCCAAGATCGCATTTCAAAGCAAGCTGCTTTATGGATAGACAGAATTTCAGAAGCTCTCTGAGCAGCTTCATCGATATCATTAAAACTTCCCAAAAAATCATCCATATAATGGTCTTCAATGATAGATCTTGCAGCATCCGGGTATTGCAACTGAAATCGAGAGGCGTTATCATTTTTTACCCATAGCGCTGTACATGGACTGGATGCTGCACCAAATATCATAGAAGCCATGCGTAGCTCTTGAATGGGTAAATCGGGGCTATTTCTCCATAAAAAACGTTGGGAGTCTCTATCTTCGATTCTAATTTGAATTTGTGGAAACATTTCTTTTATGTCCGCTGTTACAGCTACTGGACCTTCTCGAAAGCGCATTATAATGCCCAACAAAGGCTGAAGAAGGTCAGGACCACTAAGTAGAAACGAGTTGAGGCTGACACCACCACATTTTGCCACTGCGTCATGAACAACGCGCAATTTCTGTTTTTGAGGATGGATAACACCAAAGTGTGGAAGATACCACGGAACTTTGTTGGATGGAGATGGAGGCCCTGTACATAGCTCAGCATACCCCTTACTGATCATGCCATTAATATTCTGTTTATAAGCGTCGGCATACAATTTATCCTTAGCAATCTTGCGTTCGAGGCTAGTAAATCTGGCTAAGGCCAACTCGCGGCTTTCGGGAACAAAAGATATATCACTACGCCATAAAAGACCCGTTTCATATCTACCCGAATCTAAGCACTTTGTAGTATCTTTTAATATGTTTAACGCTCGTTTCTCACTCGCGCTACGATGAGACACTTTAACTATTCCTATAGAGTCAATAATCCTTAATAATATCCTCTAAGTTGGTATTGTCGCCGGTGGAGATATGATTTATTGTTTCAATAACTTGCTCGTCTGGCCTATGTGGCACATACCCAAAGAGAGCCCAGCCTAGCTCCTTGTAAACTGCAGCAGGTTGACTGCGAGTATCTTTGCGAATAGCTTTGGGAAGCATAACATGCCAATTATCCGCGCCTATCAATAACATCGGTTTTGCGTTGTCGTAACACAAAACTTCAGCTAGGTCAGATAAATATTCGTACTGTATAACATTATCCAAACGTGCAGATTGATTATTTATACCTAAGTTTGTAATAGTCCGTGCCCTTATTTCGAAAATGTCTTCGGCATGTTTACCCTTTACTTTTATGTCGACATAACTGACGTCAGCCTGTCTATTTAATCCACCTATACAGTCAATACTTAATTTACATTTGGGACCCTTAGCTCCTACCAAATCGGCCACTGTCTGGTCTAAAAGCGTTGCGGAGCTCCCGTCATCGAGAAGAGCGTATGTGTTAACGGTACCTAATGGTCCGGTGATGGTGACTGCTATTACTTTTAATAGTGGTTTAATACTGGATAAATTAACCGGAAAAGAGCTATGAGCTACGGTAGCAGACCGCTGTTGGTCATTACAGGTATTAGTTTGGAGAGTAGAAGACATTTCTGAGGCAGAATGTATTTCCGCTGAAGAAATAGATAACGAAGGCTGTACATCAATATGAGCAGATGTTGCTGAGCGGTCTCTGTGTAGCAGTTTATGATGCCGCCTATCCGCTGTACATCCTTCAACGTCACACTTTTTCTTGCAGGTTTTGTATTGATGCATACCTTTTTTTAAACATTTACGGCAAACCTTATTTTCTAACGCCCATTTCCATCGATCGTCTAAAGAAAGAGACATAAAGGCTCTACAATCACTTACCTCATGTTCACCTTTCTGGCAATATTTACACAAATCGATACTTTTTGAATGAGACGGGTCTGAAGAGGTTGCAATAAAAACCTTGTCTATGGGTTTGACAGTTTGTCTTTGCTGTTGTTTGTGGACAGGTTGGCTTTGTTGACTTTTATTAAAAGATATTGTCGTCTCTGGTACAATAAATCCGAATTTAATTTGCAATTCTGCCTCTTTTTCGAGGAATTCGGACAAAATTTCTAATTTGGTTTTACCAGAGCTGATTTTATGCGCAGTCCATCTAGACCTTAGAATAGGAGTCAACTCACCAATAATTGTGTTCACTAGTTCAGGTGCCGCAAGATACTCTGGTTGGTTGAGGAGCCGAATGACTTCAACGCAGTTGCGGATGCGACATGCGAAGACGTTGAGTTCTTGCGGTGCTTCATTTGCCGCCAGTTTCGGGAGACCACGGACTAACGCAAGTTGTTGGAGTATGATGTATTCTGGCTGAGCAAACCTGGTCTCCAGAGCCTTGACAATTTGATCCGGGTCATCGGCGGAAACGAGAAGCATGGAGACCGCCTCCCGCGCTGGACCGTGGAGGGCTGTTCCAATCCTTAAAATGCTATCACTAGAAGTAAAATGTGTTTTTGACTGCTCATAGGCCCTCTTGAAATGAAGCCAGTCTAGAGCACTACCATCAAACCTAGGGATGTCACTTACTCTTCATTTTCTCTTACCTTCATACAATCAGGTTTCTCTTACCTTCGTCTTGGCTAGGTCGCCACCAGCACAGCAAGCATGAGGTTGTGGCGGCGCAGCGAGTACCTCGGCTGCACCTGGCCTCCATCCCCGGGCAGTTGCCAGACGGGCGTCGTTGGCCTCACGCCTGGCGCACACAACTTCAGATGGCAAAGAACGCTCCACAGATGTAGGCAATGGCAGTTCGTTGCCAAGGTCTTCATGAATTTCTACATTTTCAAAAATATGAGTTGGGTTAGAATGCTCTGAAGCTGTGGTACTACTATTTTTTGAATTAACTAACCACTCTTCGACACGGTTCAATTTCGAACTCTGTGAAGTGGAGGCAGTTGCTGCGAGCTCTGCTTCCAGTTCGAGATCTGCTAAAACCTTTGCACGCTCAGCGGCGGCATTTTTGCTAGCTAATATAGCATTTTCATTGACTAATATAGCACGGTAGCGCTCCGCCTCAATTTTTGCTAGGCTTCGCGCGTGCTCTACTTTGGCAGCTAGTTGTTGAGCTCTTATAGTATTTGAAGAGCTAGTACTTCTTTTAGAATGTGACTTTGTTGAGTTTGCAATATGAGCAAGAGTGCTATGAGATACATTACCAGATAAATCCTTTGATGCTGAGGTGTGAGATCTGCTGGATGGCGCTGGTGCATGGGCACCTGAGGTAGAAGCACCATCTTGAGCATTATCACAAGGCACTGAATTTTCTGAGCGCTCTGGAAAATCAGGTTTCTCTTTTGCGAGTAATGAGCGGGCCCTAGTATTCATGGGCATATCTTACCACTTATTTTACCAATTACTTCTGACACCAAAAATATTAAATATTATAAAAATGAGAGAAACTACACCGACACATTTATTCATTTATTTTGCAAGAAGTGACAATGTCAAAAATATACGTCAAATTATAACATAAAATTCCAAATAGGTTTCAGTGCAATCCTGGTCGGCAACAGATATTAATAATTGTTTTCATCACTCTAAATTTCTTTTGTACGCTGACGATCTTAAAATATATAGTAACATCAGAAACTTTTCCGACTGTGTAAACTTTCAACGTGATTTAGATCGTCTATCTTCATACTGTGTCAGTAATAAGCTACTCCTAAGCATCCCCAAATGTAATCAAATCACATTCACAAAAAAAAACAATATTATAAACTACTCATACTCATTAGCTAAGAACGCCTTAGCTAAAGTTGACCACATTAAAGATCTAGGAATTACTCTTGACAGTAAACTTCTACTTGATATTCATATCGATAAAATAGTGAGCAAAGCGTTTCAAATGTATGGTTTTGTAATGAAAGCTTCCACAGAATTTAATCTTCCTTCCACATATCTGCATTTGTATACGTCCTGTCTGCGCGCCATTTATTTGCATCCTCCGTATGCAATAACAACGCCGGTAAGCGGTCGCCGATGCACCGTATGACTCGCACATACAACGAGCGATTTACTGAACTCGATGTATTTTCCTTTCCCGAATCTACCTATAAAGTGAATGTTAGGAATCTTCTTAAATTAAGCACATAACATGTGTTTATTCTTGTTATTTTGTATTTGTTATCTAAATCTGACCGTTCTTTTGTAAGCTTGTCGTCTAAATTATGGTTTGTTTGATGCATCTACCCACATTTGTGTAGCTAAATTTATTTTATATACCTAAATGGTCTTACTTGTAGCAAAACTTATTTTTTAATTTTAAAGTAATCTGTGGATAATGTGGTTGGCTGCACATTCATTATTACATGTTATATTCTTTTATTTAAATGATAAAAGAATATTATTACACTTTGTACTTATGCTTAATGTGTAGCTGTTAGTTATCCCTCAATAAATAAAATAAAGAACAACCGTAACTTCCATCCTAGAACGTGCATCTAAGGCGGCATTAGTAGGATCTTACCAAATTCGGTTAGGCAGAGGAGGAGGCTCGAGCGGGAAGGGGAGCATTGATATATCATAAAGAGGCCTCTTAACCCTGCTCCAGGGTTGCAAGCCCCAGGCCCCTCTAGCCTCTTCCTCTGCAACGCTATGGACTCGGCACCCGCACGGTGAATCCATGGAATGCTAAGTAATTCGTCTCATAATTTAATGATGGTCATAAAAAATCGATTAAAAACACTTTTGAGTGCACATTTTGTGTACCAAGAACCACGCTGCCCAACTTCCTGCGTGAACACCTCCATTGATCCGTTCAAACTAGAGTTAGCAAAAACAACCTTTTTTCAAAAAGAACAAAATATCATGTTTAATTCAACAAACAAAACAACATGTTTTAAATCAACTTTTTAGAAATGATTTAATTAATTGGATTTTAACATGTTTTAACCATCGTTTTATACAATTACTGTTTTTTTTTGGAATTGGGGTGAGCAGTTAACTAAAGAGAAGGTCTACTTTCCTTACTTATACTTAAACAAACGATGTAGTATACGTACGTACACCATTATAAAATCTATTCAACACTTCTCGTAAAATACATTTGGCAATACTTTCGTGTCTGCCCTTAACTTTTGAGTAAGTATACTGAAGGAGTTAGCCTACCGCGGATCGCGCTGCTGCTGGTGACCTCCGTTGTTAAAAACGAATATATCCCTTTCACAACAGAACTGTGTGGACTGTTAGAGTATGTTCAGAAAGAGAGTGGACTTAGAATTTGTCTTTGTGGCTTGGCTTGATTACACTGAAAAATAATATACATACATATAATAATAATTTACAATTGTACCTACATACGTTATAAATAAATACTTGACAATCATAAAAGGGAAATTAGTTATATTTTATTTTAAGCAAGCAGCGATACGTAATTGTGGTTCGTTTGATCCCTTACCGTATCTTTATTTCTTAATTTTGAGTTATGTAATTAATATATATTATATTTAAGGATTCATTCTATAAATCATACACTTTGGAAACAAGATAACTTAAAATTTTCTCGATCGAAAAAAAATCCAAAATTACATCTAACAAACGAAATAAACCCTTAGTTTGGCGTAAATACTTAATGGAGAGTCATCCGTATTTAAAAAATAAAAAAAACAACATGTTCTCTATAACGTATACACATTACATTTTTCAAATAGGTATTTGTTTTTTTTATACGAAGGAAATACTCAAATTCACACGTGTTCCGCATATTTTAATCAGAGCCGCGATGCTTTGTCCCAATCCGCTTTAGTAATTCTTCGGCCGTCGGACGGGGACGGATGCTTCGCGTGCATTACTTACGCACACATACGCGGCGCGCCTAAAAAGCACGGTGCGCCCTTAATTATTTATTCTTTTTGTTGGAGACTTCTGTCATCTTCAGATACTACATCTATGCATTCGAACATATACCCAAAATAAACAAGTCTGCTCACTGTCACGTAAACGTTAGGCACAGGGCCGCGTTCTGAGAGTCAGAGTGTGTTGTTTGGTTGCTTTAACTTACTCGAAGGTTCCGAACGACCGGTTGTTTTGTAACCTCAAATATCTATTTTGGCGGGGAATTTTGCAAAATTTATAGACTTTTTATGATGTTTGAAAAGCAATAACTACCGTTACCTGCATAATATAAAAGAATGCCTATAATTCTCTCATCAAGAAATGTCAAGGTCATGTCAGATAAAGATTCAAAATTTTATCGACCTCTTTTGATAGTTAAAAAGTATGCCTTTATTAAACAAAATACTATGAACTATATACAACTCTACAGCTACTACAATAAAATCATTTAGACAACCTACAAGTCATACCAGACTCATAGGCAGTCCAAATGCTCCAGCCCACTCCCAGCTGGGCAGCGTGCCCAGCATGCTGGCAGCAATGCCCCGTTGAATTGCAATGCTTATTCTTTGAGCCAAATATGTACCAGCATTTTGATAAATTTATAATATTATAAATTAAATATTATAAAAGTTGCGCTCTACCCGAAGGTCGTGAACGACGTTTGAGTGAAAAGTTGCACTCCGGGGTGCGTTCTTATATGTCGTCCGACGACGGATGATCGCTCCAAGCAGAGCGACGCTCGTCGTCCGCCTTTTAAGAACGGCTCTGTATCATATCTGTATCAAGAACACTACTTAAAAAGTTTCACTGACTCGGAAGAAATGTATTTACAATTATGTACTTTTCCAGAATACATAACTAAAACAAACATACATAATACAACAATAATAATAATAAAATTTTGTAAACAGAAGTCTACGTAAACAAAAAGTAACTTAAAACAAAGAAAAATCAAGTCCCAACTGTCAAATGAAACGTCAGGGCGATATTTATCCACCGATTTCGTGGGGCGACCGGTGCGTCGTCGAGCGATATATAAGAACGCTCCGGATGATCATCGGACGATCGCCCCGGGCATATAAAAACGCTCGGGGCGTCGTCGGACGTCGTCGGACGACAAATAAGAACGCACCCCCGAGTACGCTCTAACCGAGGTTCGGAACGCGCTCCAGATTACCAGTGACGTTAGGTAGTACCTATAGTACCTAACTGCACAGATTACAGACCCAGTACCTGGGTCTGTAATCTGTGCCCAGTACTGCCTAACTGTTTGCTATCAAAATCTAAAATCTCGTTTTTAATTTTTGTCCTGAACAATTTTTTGATTGTTTCATTACTTTTTCTACAGCTATCGTTGTGCATTACCGACAAAACTTTCCTCAAAACAACAAAATGACTTCTGTACCTCCGTCAGATACAGAATCAAACGTTAGTGGTTTTATTCGATACAATGATGAAAATTTCAAGCATCTGTATCTATCCATGATTCAAGTAGGTATACATACCGCAAATATTAATTCACCGTCTCTTTGGAGCACAAAGCATATTTAAAATTGCATTATGGTAATTTCAGAACATGGAATTGATTAATCAAGATATATTAAAAATCGAGAAGAACTTGAAGAATATAGTAAGCCACGCTGGTCCAATGGAGAGCCAATTATCAGTTTTGCTTCACAGCTTACCTAAGCCTGAGGTTGAACTGGCAATGGAAACTGACTAAAAATCTCCTTTTTACTTACAATCCACATTATGTAAAGGATAAAGATTCTGACCACTGTGCCTTTTTAAAAAATATTTGTTTTAGTTTAAGTATTATGCATGTTTGTAATTACAGCATAATTCAGTGTAGACTTTACTGGCTACATGACTAAAGATTAACATATAGAATTATCTGTAATATTGGCTGCTGTATAAAATTCAAAGCAATCAGTATATCTCTGCCTGATAAGTTTAAGCGATTCAATCAAGACTTGAGTATTGAAAGAATAAGACAAAGAATGTGCTATCAGTTTTTTCTATTGTTATTTAAGTTATTATGTTCAAATAAGTGAACACTATTTAGTAAATAGGATAATATACTAATAAATTAATTTATTCTTTCAATTTATTTTTGTGATTGCTAGTTTAAGAGCTATAGATTTTACTACTTATTAGGCATAATGTAAATAATAAAAAATTAAGTATTCATAAAATAGTGGTTATTTTTTTATAGCTGATAGGCTAGCTTTTGACTAGTATCTCACGTGATGGCAATGGATTATGTGGTTGTAGATGTTGTTCAAGTTAATTTTAATTGGTCCACTTAAATAAATTTTCATGTATGTAAATAAACAAATAGTGGAAAAAAAAACAATTTAAAAAGAACTGTTTTTAAAAATTCATAGAGAGTGGGCTTATTACTAATATACTTTCAGCTCTTACAGTGCTTGATGAGATTGTGTTGCTTGTTAACAACCATAACACTTTGTTGTTTGAAATCTTGAGAAGTAGCAGACCTGTTGTAACATAAAAGAATTTCTGGCTTTGACAGTAAAATGGTTCATGTTATGAATCAAGATAACTGCATTGATTTATTACCTGGATGTCTTGGATAAATTGAGCAAGAGAAAAGCTGATTCAGATGACCAAATAAAAGCCTACTAAAAAGTTAAAGAGAATCCAACTGCTACGCTAGATAAGTGTTCCAAACCTTGCATCTATTGAATCCAAATCTTGATGGGATCTATGATGTGGAAACTACTCATACAAACATTGTTACAATGACCCTCTTAATATGATTCTATTATGGCACTTATTTTTCCTTTATCTAGTAAATTCCTAAATATTTATCCACCTGAAAAGACCAACTAAATTCTAAGCCAATGGACAATAAAATAATTATGTACATAAGCATCCTCAAGCCTGGCTGGACTGATTGAATCCAGCTGTGGATTACTGTTAACTATAACATATCAATGCTGCAAAGAATGCTGAACATCATTCTGAGCAATACTGTAATAATAACTGAAGCAGACTGTTAAGTAGGAAATCGGTAGGTCAAACACAACCTACCAACAGTAATCACCCCAAGACAATTACCACCGAAGTATAGCGTAAATTTACTGTCAAACTATTTTGGACTTTATGTCTATCACAAATGTGGCGTCACTTATGAATCTTATGATAGACACACGATAACTCGCGGCTCGGCGCCGCCGCCGCAGTGCGGCCTCGGGCGGCTGCGTGCGACAGCTTATATCTTCTACTTGTATCATAATTCATTTTATAATCGTTATAATAAATGCAAGGATACATACTTATATAAAAATTAGTACAATAACTTTGGAATTGACCAGAAAGCCGTATTTTCTTAGAAACGTATAGATTATATTAATATACCCAAACATTTTTCTTTTCTTGTCTATTTCTTTTCTACTCATCCGCATAAGCTAGGTATTACAAGACCAAACCCCCCAATTACACTTCAAAGTTAAGGCGGCCAACCGTCCCGCATTGTGCGGGACTGTCCCGTTATGCGAGCTGTAGTCCCGCTTTGAAATAATGGGAGGAGAATACGTACAGCACAGAACAAACGCAGGAGGTATTTGAAAAATCAAAATATAAAACGCCGGAGTATAATAAAAAAAACTGTTTGTCCATAATTTTCCAGTGCAGTACCTATGCTAACCAGGGGCGAACGTGCCTACCGAAACAGTATTTTCGTTGATAAATACCGAATTAATATTTTCGTTGATGGATGCCCGATAAATCGTCACTACTTTGCTTGTACTTAAATTTAATAAGAGCAGTTGTGAAGACATACTAAAGAAAAACCCTGAACTTATGGAAGAGCGTTTAAAAATATTATTTTAAAATTAATTACTAATGGTTTTTGTTTAGATTTGAAAATATTATTTATGTTCTTAAAAATTTGAGTAAATTTAAATTCAACAGTGACAACCACGATTACAAGACTACAAATATATATAAAATAGCGTTGCCAGCAGTTGCCAGTTCGTAAAATATAAGTAATTATTAATAATTAGTCATAATTATCCTATAATTTAATAAGTGATTATTGCGAAAAATAAAACCAATATCTTCAAAAGGTAATTTGACTTTAAGTTGCTAATTGGAATTAAACTGTAAGTTATTGGAAAAGTTAGACACGTACCTAGTTCCAATTATGCAGGTACACTGGTTTAATAACGTTATCGTTTCAAGTCTACGGGTACGTTGATATTCAAGTGCTTTTGGTGTTCATTATATGCAACGTGAGCAGTGTAGTAAAAAATATATGTGTAAATTACCATGTTTCGCTTCTTTCGGAACTTCCTGACCATCAATTATTTTGTTGATTGCGAAGATATTTACAGGCAAGTTGTTCACATAAAGATAGTTACAACTCGATTATTTCTATTGGACTTCCACCTAAAGCTGAAAGCTTCTAAAAACTCATAATTTTCAATATTTAAATGAAAATTAATTCAAGGTTTACACGTTTTGTAGATACCAATCACTCCCTCCTCTGGTTTCAGTTATGCTATCGATCTTTTCAAAGCTGATTTGGGGAAAAGTATGAGATAGCTTGGTCTGGCCTATACTAAGTAAGATAACAAATAAAAGTTCCTTTTAAGGTAATTGTGTGCGGTTTTATAATATAGTTCCCAAACATACTACACAGTTTGTGATTACTTAAAGGACAAAAATGCTTGGTCAAGTCCGCCTCTGCCAAGCTTATCGCCTGTCACCTACGTAATTTAAACAAATATTGTAATAATTTCATAACATAAAATATAACACATTGTTAAAAGAAGATTAAAAGAATGGCCCCGACTTTCTTGCTCGTTCTTCTCGCAGTTGCTCTATACAATTTTTGTTTGCTGAGTGTAGTGGCAGTACAATGTAGAATATTTCAATATTAAAATTTGTAATTGACCTTCATAAGAGCGTCGTAAACGCCTAAATTGAATAAATCATTTTGACCTTAAGTTTTAGGTTTTTATGTAGTTTTGGTAGGTAGGTATACTGACAAAAGTTCATAAATCGCATTCGCCCCAAACAAATGCCCCAAACCTACAAAAAGTCCCGCATTAAATTTTCCGAAAGTTGGCCGCCTTATTCAAAGTGCCTAGGTATGCTGATCGTTAACTATCAGGTCAGGCGTTGCTAAGGCAGCAGCTGTGCTGGCAGGCTTGAACAACCGTGAACAAAGATTACGGAGCCCTAGCCGCGATTGGCCGCGTGCCTTCCCTTGACGTCACATAGCTAAGCCAAGGTGCTGCCGCCGGCCGCTACAAATTCTTTGTGAATTGAGCCTGGCAACCCAACCTACTAAGCTTCTCTCCAAACGAGGTATTTTCGGTGCGGTGAATGACTCACTCTACATAACAAACTTACCCAAAAGCAATCAACACTGAATGAAGATAGAAGCACGACAAAAATAAATTATTTTAAGCATTATCGCATGCTAAGCGAATATGTATACGAGTAGGTGCATACGCAAATTATTAGACCACAAAACTTTTATTCCAGGCGGGAATCGAACCCGGTTCTACCGATTTTATGCACCGCCTTAATCTCTTCGCCACTGAGACATGGGAAAGAGTTTATTATAGCCATTTTCCGATTAGCCAGTTTTCACATGTGCGGGCTTGTATATAAGTCTTTTAAATTGCATTTTCACGTTTAACTTGCATAGTACTCGTCCATTAGCAGTTTTATTAAGTAAGATATTTTTGCATTTTAGGTTTACATTTGAAAGGACTTATGTAATGTCATTTACTTTTATGTGTGTGTAGGTATTATAATATTTTTATTTGTGAGGTTTTTGTTAATACATACCTACCCGTGCGAAGCCAAGCGTGCTGCTAGTCTAATTATAATCACAGTGACGCGTCCGCACACCGAACTAATATTAAATCTTTATAACATACCGGTTTAATTTCCTTTTTTACAGGGTAATGTTTATATGACAGAACAAAATATCTATTAAAGATCCAGTTTCTAAATAACTGCTTGTCGGATCTAATGGGTCCACGTGATATGTTTAATGTTTCCACATCCTAAGTAACAGTATTAGGGCATATCACCAATCTTTTTAGGGTTCCTTACCCAAAGAGTAAAAACGGGACTCTATTACTAAGACTCAACTGTCGGTCTGTCTGTCTGGTCTTAGGTCGCCATCTCATGAATCGTGATAGCTAGACAGTTGAAATTTTCACAGATGATGAACCTAGTTCTGCTGGCGCTATAACAACAAATGAGCCTTAGAACTCTTTGTGCGTATTGGCGAAGAGCAGTTTGCTACTTGTGACGAATTGCATCAGTTATAGGCAGAGGATATCGGTTAACACAAGGTGGGGCTCGTGCTTGTTCCATCAAGATAGCATAAAAAAACTAAACTTGACGACTGAAAGAAGGGATTTTTTTCAAACACCTGACTCTCGCAATGGTGTCTCTCAAGCCAGCACGCGGCGACGGGGATCGAAAAACTTCTCATCTATACCAAGCTTTTAATGTATTTCTTGATATAATTATTTTTTTAATTCAGATAGGTTCGCCTTTGACTTCACCCTGCCTTATGTTAAACTTTGATGTGGTCTAAGATGGAGCACGCTTAGCTAGAAGAAACCTATTTACTCTCGATTTAAAAACCCAATATTTGCCATAAAAATATATATTTACCTATGCCGCTGCGCTACACCCAATCGGACGAGGGTTAAATCTGCAATAAAAACGTTCCAGAATAAGGTTGAATTATTCTTCCTGAATTGGTACGACCCAGTCTAAATAACTATAATATCCAAGTATATAATCATATGATCCCAACCATGGTATATTATTGTATCATGATCCCAACTCACCGCGCCAAAAAGTTTATAACCATTAATTTGCGGTTGTATGTATTCTATTCTCTTTTACCCCAACAATGACTGAAATGAAATTGTAAATATGTCAAGTAATTTTTAACTACGTATTTGTTTCGATTATTTTACATCTGTTATCAAATAACATGATGCAATATGCAACTATATCCACCAGGCCAAGATCCCCATCTCGGACTGAAGCTATGACTATCGCAAACAAAACGGGGCCGGTTTACTCTACCAAGGTGCTTTTAGGCAAGTGAATTGTCATAATCATCAATCGTGCATGTTGGGAAGGCATCTTGCGAATGCCCGCCTGGCTAACTACCACCCTCAAGTAGAAAATCTGTTGCCAAGAACCTGGGTGTTCCGACAGCTATCCTTGAGAGCTATTAATTCTAGGTTAGCCTGCACAACATCTTCGACCACATCGTCAGTTTCCGTCAGTGAGATAGTGGTTGGCTATACTTAGCCTATCAGAAACGTAATTTTTTTTTTGTTTTCTGAGTTAGTTAGTTACCTACATATTAGAGTTTTCTGAAGAAATGTTTCTTACATTCCCCAAGATGCCTGCCAAGCGTGGGGAACAAGGTGAACCTCCCTTTTGGGGGAGGCTATGTTCAACGTTGGAGGTATACGACTGTTGAGAAGACCATACAAGTTATTTAAATTTTATTACGTCATATACAAAGTTGCCGAATGAAGTTCTCTACCGATGGACATTTTAGATAATTACCTACTAAAAAAAAACAAGGCTTAAGCCTTGTTGAGGAGTGACATGTGAACTCCGTGGAATGTTGAAGCAAAACTTAACTTAATACACGTGTTACGTGTTGTACCTACCTACTTGTCTTTGAAACTTGTACAAGCTTGGGGAAGAGAGGAAGCGTGGTCCATACAGTACCATACAGTTTATCAACCCAGAACCTCTGTCAACGACTAGCTGAAAACCTTTGCCTTCGACCAGCCGAGAAAGCTGCCATCGACCAGCCAAGAACCACTGCCTTCGACCAGCCAAGAGCCAATACTTTCTTTCAACCGAAAATCTTCGACCAGCCAGGCACCGTCATCGAGCATCCGGGAATCGCTGGCGCTGCCTGCTCAAACTGTTTGATAATTCAACTGTCGGTATTGGCAGATGCCTCAAAAAAGCGTCTCATGTCGTGAGCTGAAGAACGGAATATAGCCGTCATCTCCTTATAAAGCTGATCTGGAGAAGAGAAGAAAGACTGCTTCCAATATAAAAACAATGAAAACTAAAATAAACATGTAAGCCCTTGGTCATATTGACCAAGGGTTGCGATAAAGAAGCTTAATGCATTATTTGTGGTGAAACTTTCGAAGAGGATTGGATTCATTGGCGTAAATCCAATAGGTACTGGGCACATAAAGTATGCATGGACATAGATACAGTTAGTGTCTACTATTACTACGATATTTACGTAGCAAAAATACAATTCGGACTTCGTTATACTTAGCCATTATAATTTCTGAGGCTTCGCAACATTAACGCAGCATATTTTTTTTGCGGAAATTTGAAAGTTTCGTTTATGCGTTTGTTATTTTTTAGTTATATTTGTCTAATATCTAGTTTTGATAGTTAATTACAATTCCAGGTAACTTTGAAGTTACCTGAGATTGTAATGAATATTATTGACTGGGTAATAAATATTATTGACTATGCCTTAAGAATGAGTTTATTATTATTAAGTGTTCGCGGCTGATAACTAATTCAAATATATTCCATCTGGCAGGCAACTGGGTTGAAGACAGGATCGAATGCCCTAAAACTGGAACTCTTTACTTCCCACCCAAAGAAGAGATTGTCTACGACAAACTGAAACCAGAATCACGAACACCCGATTTTCGATTGAATAAACTGAATAGTTTACAGGTACCAACATAGTATGTTTCATAATGTCTTTATTTGTTGGTTTCGTCCGCCATCTACGGGGGTGCATTAATGAGGGCCGATGGGAATAAACCGTAAACGCATTGTTCATCAACAGCAATAACGTGCACCTCTGAACAAATGAACAAAGGCCTACATCAGGCAGAGTTTGCCATACTAAGGCGACGAAGCCGATGCCCAAGCCGCCTAAGATGTCGCGTGCTGCACGCGGTAGTAGGTGGCTTGGGGATCGTAGTTCTTTACAAGGCGCTGCTGCCCACATCTGGTATTTTTTCGTCGCCTTCGCTTTAACAATTCCCAAAGCGTATTCACCAAATGTATAACCTACACATTTGGAAAAATTTGGATGTTCATTTCGGGAACAAGCCTATCGTCATCAATATTTTGCACCCCCTGTATCATCCTTGGATGTTCAAATCAAACACCTCTTTTCAACACAAGTTTCTCCATAAGGGATAGGTTTTATCCAACCGTAATGATAATATTCTATATTATGAACCGAAAGTATATTTTAGGGCAGCGTTGTGTCAATAATGAGACACGATAGCCACGACGAGTGCGCCAACTACGCGTCGACAAACGACCTCGTCTACAACCACCTCCCGAAGCCGCTGTGCGGGCCTGACCAGCGGTACTACAAGCGTTGCAAGCACCAGTTCTATCCGCAGCCGGACCTCACCAAGTGTTTTGTACGTTCATCTACATGTACCTTATACTTACATTGCATTACAGAAGAAACTAACTGCATTAATTGAATCGCTGTAGGAATCAACCCGTGAAACTATTTGTAACCATTTAATGTTATGGACTGGATATGGAAGAGTGAAGTCTTCTGAGACAAGTCTCAACATACCTTAATTTCAGTTAAATCTTGGCTACTGAAATTTTTAACTTTCAAACATAATCAATAATAAGCTGGCCTTTTTTTTTTTTTTTTTCACCCGGGAACATCCTTTATGGATACCACCCGCCCCGGGGAGCGGAGTGGTTATGTGGGAGTCCTCGCCTGAAGGGCCTTACTACCCCCACGGGGGGGTAGTACGAGAGGTTACCCACTAAAAACCCGGGATGAGCAGTCTGCCGCCTAGTAGGGCGAAATGGGGTAGCGTTAGCAGTCACCATCTCGCCCCGGCGGCCGGCCCGTCACCGATGACGGGCCCCGGCCAATGGAGGGATGACCCGGCTCATTGAGGCCATCCCCCAGACGTGTGGGATCGTGCAAGCCAGTAGAGAATCCCCCGACACTCCACCGATGATCCGCACAGCACTAGGAAAGAGCGAGAAGGCGCCCGAATCACCTTCTCCTCCCCCCAGTTCGTCTACGCCGGAGCGGGTCCGCGAGGACGTCGTCCTCCCTCGCCCGCTCCGCGGCCTCTTTCTGCGCCATCACCGCTTCGCAGAAAGAGACCACCGCCTGCCACGATCCGTCGCTGCCGAGCATAGCGTTAACCACGCTCGGCAGCGACAGATCTGCGCCAATGACCGCTGTGAGGGTGTGCCGCATGGGACTCCACGCGGCGCACTCCTCCAGCGTGTGGAGCGCCGTGTCTTCTGGCGCTCCACACTCGTGATAATAAGCTGGCCTAGGTTATAAGTACCTAACTACTAGACATGTATCCTTCGATAAAATATACCCTATATTTTATCGAAGCATGTATCTTTTAAAATTGAACTAATTGTTGTATGGAACCTTTTTCTTACCATTATCAATTTTAATAGGGTAATGCAACAGAATGGGGGTTAAGGAAATACAAGCAATACAAATGGAGATGCACGGCTATTTCCGACTACAGTGTCTCTTTGTACGAAGACACTTACTTGCCACCACACCTTCACCAATATCTTCCGGCAGAAGAAAGAAAAGCAAGGAACTCGTGAGTGCATAAGTTTTTTTTTATACCTGATAAACTAGCCTTTGACCACTATCTAACCTGATGGTAAGTGATGATGTGGGCGAAGATGTTGTTCAGGCTAACCTAGAATTGCTGGCTCTCAAGGATAGCTGCCGGAACACACCCTTAGGTACTTAGCAAGCGATTTTCTACTTGAGGGTGGTAGCTAACCAGGCATTCGCCAAAAGCGACTACCACCATGCTATGCCATCCTAAGACAGCAACCGGGACCGACGGCTTAACGTGCCCTCCGAAGCACGGAAGCGCTCAGTAGAAATTTCACCAGCGGTCACCCATCCAAGTCCTGACCGAGGCGGACTTTGCTTAATTTAGCTGATCGATTAAGAACCACGGCTACCACGATACAACGAAAGACGTAGAGTTGGTAGGCTACTAGATGGACTGACGACATCATAAAAGTCGCGGGTAGCCAATAGTTACAAGCGGCTAATAGCCGTTCTTTGTGGCGTTCTATGGGGGTGGCCTTTGTTCAACAGTGGACGTTTTCTGGCTGATGATGATTAAGAACGGTTTAACTTTCATCAAAATAATACAAGTATTCAATTTTACACTTTTTTTATTTGCAGGAGCTTCACAAAAACTTTTCGTTATAAGATGACGAAACCAAAAAAACAATGATAACATCAAGAATCATTTTATCTTCACTCTATGCAAAAATTTACTAGTCTTAAAAATATCACATTTTGTTCAAGATTAGGACAGTGACGTCCGTATAAAAATTATAACATTACAATAATTCTTAATGCTTTCATATAGCCATCACCTGGCATCAACACGAGATCAGCAAATATACTTATATCTAAAGTTTAGTCTCACATTACAACTAACAACCTCTTACATACTAACAAGTGCATAACTTAACAAAAATGTATCATAATGGCAGTTTATGAAAATAAAAAAACATCAAAGAATAAAGAATACAATTAAAGTAAGAATAAGTACGTACATAAATAGATAAAGCTGAAGTCAAGATGAAACTGACTAGTGGAATGAGCATTAATGTGAAGAGAAAGAATTTACTCGGGGCAGTTTGATGAGGCCCGATCCACCAGGAGTTTTGAACATGCTGTTCTGTACATATTGAGTCTGCTGAACAAACAGATTCTGTGAGGGCTGCTGGGCGAACCGTGCCTGCGGGATGTGGACGTGTCCATTGTACTGCATCTGGGGAAAGACTGGAGAGCTCATTCGGCTAAAGTTCTGTGGCTGGGGATAACTGCTGAGATTGCTCATGTTGGGAAACCGATCAAGCACCATGGGCTCTCCACAAACGGACTCTTCGCGCGACGGAGGTTGCGAGAACACGTTCCGCTGATTCATACTTGACGTTTGAGATTCGAATCCGGAGCTCTGACTCGAAGAACGACTACCGTCAACGTTAAAAATATTTTGACGATCGCTTTCTGCACCCCAGTAGCCACCCGCAACCCAAGACGTGCTGTGTCCCAGCTTGCTCGGCGATATCAGTGGCCTCGCACGGTTCATGGGAGTCGGAGTTACGAAGTTTGGTGAAGCGGTAAATTTACGTAATGAAAAAATAGAATTGGTTTTATTCTTCGATTTTTTTGGACTACCTATAGAAAGAGAACTGATGCTTTCATCTAAATCGGAGTCAGAATCGTCTTTCGCGAGTTTTTGATATTTGTTGAAAGAAGGCTTCGCAAACACTGTTTCTGTAACTGAACTTGGACTTTTGCACATAACAGAATTAACACAAAATGTTGAATTGAGCTTGGGTCTGGTCCATATACTATCATTTCGGGGTGTGAAAGTTCTACCGTTCATTAAACTAGAGTTCAATGTATTAATAGTTTCATTTGAAGATTCTGAAAGATTGTGTAACCCGAATTTACTTAAGGACACATCATCATCAGAATCCATATTCATTGCTTCTTCATTATCAATTGCTGCACTTGTGGGAGAATTGGCAAGCTTCATTTTTGGCTTCATTACAATTTGACTCTTAGCAGTCTTCCCACTTGGTTCCTTCATATTATAATACACCAACAGAAGCACAGCTACACTTGTCATCTGAAATAAGAGAGAAAATTGTATGTTTTTCTTAACACAAAAATAAAATGCATTATTTGTAGTTTCTATAGCAGGCTACGATGGTTGAGTGGCGAAAGTGTCACTTTGAAATTTCTTGAGGTTCATAGATTCTATCCCTAGACCAAACAGTTATGGTATTCGATTATTTTTTTAACGTTATTGTGACGGAACTAGTAGGAGGCCTACCTGATGTACCTACAGACTAACCTCTGGTTTTAACAGATGCATTTAGTCCTAAGCCACGAATGGCACTGCGCCCCAAACACTGAGACATACAGTTGTTAAGTCTCATGCGCCTGTTATTTTTCTGCCACTCAAGGACCACTTTTTTTTCAACAAAGAAATTATCATTATCGTTCAGGTGCCTACTGTTCCCAGTGAATAGCAATAGGCTCGTAATAATAGGTGGTGGAGGCACTTCTGCAGATCCCTGCAGGGATTTAAAGGCATGATGATATGTGTAATGTATAGACACAGTAGATTTATAATAATGACAAAATGTAATACGCACCTTAATTACACTAGTAGAAAGTGGATGCAATACTATAATAATTTCAGCTATACTTAGTACAAATACTGTCCATAGCAAGTCAATAGCAATTGTATACCTTAAAGTGTTTACATTAAATACATTAGCTATAATTTGTAACAAACACGCAATCACTGCCAGTGTCTCTTGTATAATCATATAAACATGATCAAATGTCTTTAGTCTAAAATTAAAACTTTTTGGCAATATGTCAGAGTATTCTACACTATTTATGCTGTTAGCATAGGATTCTAAGTATGGGAATGTTGTGAACATTTTCATTTTCAAAATAGTGAGTAATCTATCTAGTAAACCTCTTGCAATCTCTATAATATTAGATATTGATTTGGGTAAATTCTCATATTTCATCAAATTTCTGTAGAATTCATAGGAAACCAGTATAAATAGTATTGCTGCAATAAGCATTGAGGTATTGTTTGTCAAATCTTTTAAAGCTCTTTTTTTTGTTTCATTCTTTAGTTGTTTTCTCTCAGATGAACGACTTTCTAGTAATTTAGTCCCCAATAGTGTTTCCTTTTCTTTATGTAGTTTCACTTGAAGCACCCTCCTACATGGACTGCAGAGCTTGTAGGCTTTTTCCAACTGCATTCTGTAATAAATAATTAATATAATCAAGTAAATTAAGTTACTATGAATTTGTTTAGTGATTTAAAGCAAGTAAATGCAAATATTAAAAAAATACATATAATAAAAATGTGCTACTGGCAACCCAAGATCCATGGACTACTTGATGAGCTGTGACAGTTATCAAACTAAAAATATACTAATGGTTATAGTCAGGCAATGTTCAGTGGTAAAACTAATTATTCAAAATAACTATTATACTAATAATTCAAATTTTAGAACTTACTACCACAACCTAGTAAAAATTAATTAACTAATTTTAACTGTATCAGCTGGATTGTCTGATGCTGAACACAGCCTCCCCCATTATGGGGTTTTGCCATTATACCCACTTGGCTCTTGGCGATCAGTTTTAGATATCAGTTTCGCAGAAAGCGCTGCTAACCAACTTCTGGTGTGTTACCCTTAGTCGCTTCTTACGACACCCATGGGCGGGTAGAGATTGGGGTGTAACATTCTAGTCCAGCACCCTACAGGGTAGTCCTCCACATTAATTTTTAACAAAATATAAAATTTATTGGGTTCCTATTATTCCATTAGTTTGAAGAAGTGAATTATAAACTTATGAAGGTGATTAGCTTGTAACATAACAACTACATTCAGATAACAAACCTTATCTTCAAGGTCTAATTACAGATTATAAACTCATATTAACCAAATATGTAGTGTGCCTCAGATAAGTAGTCAAATTCTACTATCCTTACCTATATGTTTCTATTTCTTCATCAAAAGTCCTATTATTCATTGGAACAAAGTTAGCCAGCTGTGTTACTTTCAGTTGCTGGTTTATGTTACACATCTTACATAAACCATTCTTCGGGGGACTCTTTTGGAACACCTTTGGTGTCTTTATAGCTTGATCATTTGTAGTAAATAATGTTCTGTTGTAGTCACCATCCTGAAAGCAATTATAATGAAAAGTTTATCAACAAAACAACTTCTCTTCACAACCACAAATGTTATTAGATGTTTATGTACAGATAGTGATAGATTATATAAACAAATATAATAAACAGATAAATGTAAAACACATTATCTGTATATTCACATTATGATACTGATACCCAAACAATAAAGGCATCCATTTAAAATATACATAATTTTTTCCAATGTAGGTATCTAAACACAGAATAATGTAAGATAGCATACTCCTACTAAAGGGTAGGATAGGTAGTTAACTATTTTTGAAATGAAATTCTCGTGAGTTTCACACATATTTAAATATTATAAATAAAACCGGCAAAAACACTCGAGTTGGGAGTGGCCCGACAGGCTGAGTGCCCGTCGGGAGCTCGCAGACGCAGCTGTGCACTCGCCCTGATGATGAGTATCTGATATGCTCGAAACCCGGGTCGACGTATTCGATCCCCAACGTGAGTGTTTTTGCCGGTTTTATTTATAATATTTAAATAGGTAGTTAACTGTTAATTATCCACCCTTATCATAATTTTACACTTTAGGAAACTTTTTTTGTATATAATCGTGCATAGACCCAATCAGCCATTTTGTCGTTTTTTTAACAATACATTATTATTTTAAATAATAAGATATTAGATATAAAATTATTTATTTATATTACTCTAATAAATTATTTATATTACTTAGATGATCAGATAGTGTAGTGAGATAACTTTCATTTTTTTTTTTTAGATTTATTTGTTTATATATATGTGCATGTGATATTTATTGTAGTATGGTTTATCAGGCTGGTATAGACCAGTTTTTGTCGCTTAAAGATACATACATGTATCAAACATAATTTTTGACTGAGAAAAACTTGATCATTTTGATCTAATGAACAGAAAAATAGATAAGTTTTGATAATTCCAATGTATATGTGTATTGAATATCTCTATTGACTAATAACATCATTGGAGTCAGAGGTAAGACTGTGTCATCATAAACCACTAAAAAAAAGTTATACCTATATTACAAGAACAGAAAAAATTATAGGTTCTATCTATAATGGGTGAAAGCTGTAGCACAGGTAGGTATGGAATGTGTGATTTTATAATTTAAATTCTAATTTACTATGATGACATTTGGAACAAAGTTCCAATCGCCTGGCTCTCATCAAATTTGCCAAATACCTAACCATACATGAAATGTCGAAAGTGCTTCTTTCTAATGGAACTTATGTCTGGAACACAGAATAGTCTCTCTATAAAACATCCATGTAAGCAATTGGAGGGGTTAGATAAGGGAACTCAATTACAAAAGATAGATACATAAGTTCAAGTATAAATAACAATATAATTGTACATACTATAATTAAATATAATAAAACAAAATAAACAATGATTTGGCAGATTATTAGATAGTGGGTTAATACCATGAAGCCATTTTCCTAAGATGTGTGAATGCTGAGACACTGCCAATTTTGTTTGCTTCAGTGAGTATTAGTAACATAGATGTAAATTCTGCCAAATATTTCTGCAAGGGTATCTTCATAATATTATATAACTACTGAACTCTAATGCTTAGGGAGAAAGCTGTGTTGTACAAAAGTAGCTAATAGAAAAATGATTAATCAATGTGTTCCCACAACCACATACCTTAGTGAATCCATTATACTGTTCACACTTAGGGCAAGTCCAGCTATTATTGTCTGGATATTTAACCCAACAATTACTGTTGCAAAACCAGCAGTTGACGAGCCAGGGTAATGCTGACCTGTACAATAATATTACTGTAATAAAAAATACAGTCGAGCGGGCGGGAAATATGGGGCGACTTAACCTCACTTACCTTAATCTTCCTAATATTTTAAAAAGAAGAATAATACATAAAACTGATGTTATAGCTATCAATGCCATTTCCATTTTAAAATTATGCTTCTTAATTATCAAATTCTATATAAACTACAAAAAACTATTTCCTTAATTCTAACCTAACATGTCTGTCACCCATTTCATTTTTTTCATGAGCACCACTGCCACAGATAGATAGATAACTGTTGACTGATACCGGCCCGGCACGTATGCTCTGCTCACAGACAATAACAATCTTTAAGGCTTTGTCAAACAGGACGCGTAATTAGCGCTGCGTAATAGCGTTAAAGCGGCGCGTTTTAACGTCGCGCTCTTTTCATGTCACACTTGACTAGAGCCCAACGCTCCTTAACGCAACGTACCATTCGCTAGCACAGTGTCTGTCGATAGCAAGATGTGAAAGCTTGTTCGTTATTAAGATGTCGAGTGATTCAGATGTGGAAGAATTGTTTCTTTTATATGCTCTATCGCGGTATCAGAAAAAAAGAGTATGGGTGCACGACATCAATAAAAAGAGAGAGGATTTAGGAGAATATCATCGGTTGTGTCGCGAGCTTGCATCACATGAAGATCGTTTTTTTACATATTTTCGTATGTCTCAAGATTTATTCGAAGAACTACACGAACTGCTTATCCCAAAAATAAGCAAATGTACCACAAACTGGAGGACGCCTATTTCTACAAGAGAAAGACTTGTAATCTGTCTAAGGTAAGAAATATTTTATTTTTTAAAATACATGTTTATTGCGTTATCATTATGAAAATCAACTGAGGATGTCGACGCGCCAAAATTATTCGCATGTAGCATATCGATTTCGCGTAGTGGTTGTCGTAGCTGCTCAGGCTGTTGCTGGTATGATGAAGAACCAATATTAGATAGATCTATAACAGTTACTGGGGATAAATCTTCGGCTCCAGAATTGGTTACTTCATAGGCGACAGAGTCTTCAGTACTTATAACAGAATAATGTGATGAATTGGTCAATATCTGGACGTCTTCTTGCAGTTCCTCTGCTTCTATGCTTGCAAATAACTTAGCTAGTTCTACTTTGGCTTTTATCTGTTGGGGTTTGGAAAAACTTTTAAATGTTTGGGCATAACTTTTGAATAGATGATCTATGGCATCATACTCTTGTTTCTTTTTATTTTGAATAAAATGTATAACCTTATCTATCTCGCTTTCATTTCTTTTAATTTTTTTAGCTCGTGTACGATTTATGGAGTTAACATGAGGTGTCTCTGACGGAGGTATCTCTGGCGAGGGTATCTGTGGTAGAGGTGTCTTTGGCTCAGGCGTCTCTGGTAATTGTATCTCTGACGCTGTAGTTTCTATATCTGACGATGCTTCTGGCGTAGTTTCTCGAACATTTGAAGATTTTTCTCGATCTGTCAAGGTTGAGTCAAGGAACTGTAACTGTGAAGCCCAAGGCCATTTTGTAAATTTTTTTGCAGCTTGTCCTGTCGTACCTGCAATCTCTTTTTTGTATCTCATATAATTGTCCCTCAAGCTCTTCCATTTTTTTCTGGCTACTTCACCTGTAAAATAAACATAAAATGTATTATTTTGTTTCAGGTACTTAACAACGGGTGATTCACACCAGACCATAGCCTTCTCCTTCAGAGTAGGTCGTTCAACAGTTGGTGGTATTGTAAAAGAAGTCTGTAAAGAAATCTGGAATACATTACAACCAGAATATATGCCATCGCCAACTGAAGAGACATGGAAACAATCAGAGAAAGGTTATAGGGAAACGTGGAACTTCCCGAATTGTGTCGGTAGCATCGATGGAAAACATGTCGCTATAAAGTGTCCCAAAAATAGTGGATCAGAATATTTTTGCTACAAGAAGTTTTTTTCTGTAGTTCTTCTTGCTATAGTCGATCCATGTTACAAATTCACCGTCATCGATGTCGGCAGTTACGGGCGTAATAGTGATAGTAGCATATTCGAGAACTCAGTGTTTTATCGTCAATATATACATGGTAAATCTCTGCTGCCAGATAAACCTCTTCCAGGAACCGAGGAGCCCGTACCTCATGTACTTATCGGTGATGAAGGTTTTGCTTTAAAAACATATTTGATGCGTCCATTCCCAAGAGCTGCAGCCACACAAGACGAAAGAAAAACAAATTTTAATAAAAGACTTTGCAGGGCACGTCGGGTGGTTGAAAATGCTTTTGGGATATTAGCACAAAAATGGCGCATTTTTTTACGTCCTATTGATTGTGATGTAGACACAGCAATTGATGTTATTAAAGCTGCATGTTGCTTACATAATTACTTACGAACAAAACAAGGACCAGAAATTTCAACCCCAGAGTCGGAAGTGGAAAATGAACCTATGCGTGCTTTAATAAATCATCGACCAACAAATAGAAGATCAACAACAGCAGCATTCGAAACTCGTGAAAAATTTGTGTCATATTTTAATCAATAAAATTCACATTACTTACCCGTTTCATTTATCTCATTTCCGATTTGTTCCCACAATTTCAATTTAATTGTTATATTTTTATAACAATTATCCTTTATATTGTACAAACATGGGTTTTTTCTTACTAATTCGATCAATTTTTCAGACATTGTGCACATTCACTCGGACGCTAAAATAAAATTTGTAATAAAATACAACGCTCGACGTCAAAGCGTCCTAACGCCGCGACAGAGCGTCGCGTACTGCTAGCGCTGGCGCTCTGTTTGACGGTATATTACCATAGCAGTTCAACACAACTCAGCGTCATAGCGCGCCGTCAGGTTAGCGCTCTGACGCGCGCTAAGAACGCGTTCTGTTTGACGAAGCCTTTACTATGCTACTACAGATTAATAGCCCTTCCGTTAAAGTACCTATAAAGCAAGCTACAAAGTACTTTGGTGCAAAAGCGCGGGAAACTTCTAACTAGGCGGGCGCGATTTTCTTACGGAAAATTTCATATTTTGTTTTATTGTAAATAGTGATTAGGGAAGTACAGTTATATTTTCATAATACTTATTTAATTGTATATATTTATTAGTGTATATTTTTTCTTGGTAGGTCTTTTTAGTTATTAATTATGGAGGAACTTCCTGACCCGGGGGGTACAGTCCCCTTGGCCACTTGTTATGTTACCGTAACTGATAGTAATGAATCAGTTATGGATATTGACGTCTTTAACTTCTATAATACCTACTCCTACTGATATTGATACCGATGGTTATCTTAATGTTAAGAGAAGGAGGAAAAATCATCGTAATGAGAGCAATTTTGTTCAATTCTCAAACTGTTGCTAACTCGGTACCGGTACCTGTAATTTCACCGACAGAGACTGACAAAGTGTCTAATAAGAAACCCGACATCCCATCGACAGAAAAATCACCAACTTTCACACCAATAGGAAGAAGTCAATATGAAGCGCAGATAGTACTCGATACATAGTCTATGTACAAAGAGTACAGTCATCCCCTAATGATGAATCTACTCTACATCCAATTACTTTTGGTAAATTCTTAAAAAAACATACCATCAAAGGAATAATTAACGGAAGCGTAAAAGATCGTAATAATCGTAATCAGACGTAATAGAACGAAAAAAAGACCTTTCCATCTTTGATTACAAAGAACCAAATTAATTTATTGATCATAATAGCTTAGAGAATAATAATTTGAAAGTATTCATACCGACATTTAGTATAACACGAATGGGTCTTGTCCGCGGTGTCACTACCGAATGGACACCAGAAGAAAAAATTGATAATTTTAATTTACCCCCAGGTTGCAGCAAAATATTGAAAATTCGTCGTCTTCAATACAAAGTCAATGTTGCTGGTTCTCCTACGAGGAAACCGTCGCAAACTGTAGTTATTACTTTTAACGGTAAAATACTTCCGAACCGTATTTTTGTTTGCTATAACGCACTTACTGTGGAACTGTATACGTTCCCAACTATCCAGTGTTTTAATTGTTGTAGGTTTGGTCACACCAAAACACAGTGTCGTTCAAAGCCCCGTTGTTATAAATGTGGTGATGAACATACTGCAGATTCCTGCAATAGAGAAGAGGATTGCGCTACTTGTTGTCTATGTTCAGGTTGTCATTATGCCACAAGCAAATCATGCTTAGAATTCATTCGGCAAAATGTACTAAGTTGTCGATGGCGGAAAACTGTCTGTCTTATGAAGAAGCTTCTAATCTACATCCATCCGTTGGTAAATCTTATGCCGACATATTATCATCGACTAAAACCATATCAACAAATAACCCAATTGTATATAATCCTCTATCCCATTCCAGTACTTCGTACAAAAAAGTTCTCCTTTGTAAGACTCGCCCCCCTTACAGTGCTCCTAAAGGGATCGCGTCACTCAACAACAATTAGTAAAAGACTACGACATGCCCACTGGCCCAAATGGCTGTGGTTACGCTAAGCACAATAATTTATATAATGATCAATTTTCCGAACAAACTTTGACTGATATTATTACTTCTCTTATTGACACTCTTACACAACTCAACATATTATTACCGTCCAACGTTGCCTCTATACTAGAAGCTCTTAAAAAAACCCCCGTGATGATTATCGCTTTATAAGGCATCCTTTTCGGATCGGAACCCAAGGTGGACAATCTACTGAGAATTGTTCAGTGGAACTGCTGCAGAGCGCAATTAATAAAATGAACGAAATTATGTACTTAAATTAAAAAATGATCCATTTATTATTGCATTAGCAGAAACATTTATTTATTCATTCATTACAACTATTATAGGTAAGTAGTAATATTTCACTTCATTATTAAATTATTGTATGTCATTATTATTAAATAAAATTAATCAATTGACTATTAAATTATAGACATGTTAGGTATATTAAAGAGTAATTATTTCATTTAATTTTTAAATTATAATATGTCATTCTTATTAAATAAAATAAATTAATAATTGTCAATTAAATAATAAGATCTAATTAAGTCAGATTACATCCAAATTATCCTTAATGTATTATTAAATTATATACATGTTATATTAAATTGTAAGCGTTGTCAATGGTCTTCACATAACACAAATCAAATAATAGTATCGTTTTAAATTCTGTTATGGAACATACAAACAGATCTAATTTGTCTGCAACTCGATTTAGCGCGTGCAGCGTCCGATTTAATGGGGTCTTAGTGAGCAAGTTAGTCCTGGCGCCAGGGACACAGAAGAGCCGCGGCTGTCGGCGGCGGCGACGCGCCGGTACCCGTCCGGCACGCACAACCTCATCATGCCTAATATTTCCGGGTTAGTCAACACGCCTCAGAATACCCTAATTACATAAAATGCGAGAGCCCAATCCCTTCGCACTTCCAATTTATTGTAACCGACCATGCCTAGAACGAAAAGAGTTGGATACATTAAAGGATAGAACGGGTAAACTCCATATATCCTTAAATACAAGAACCTCATAAACTTATTTTGTATCCGCTCTAACCTTGAAGTGTATTTAGTCTCATTTGGAGCCCACACTGCGGAGTTATGTTCAAGTTGACTTCGTATAAGTGCATCATACAAAGCCGATATGGCTCTTATATTCTTGAAAATCCTGTGGCTTGCCGCAGTACAAAAGCTAACGTTTTATAAGCATTTTTACAAATACATACTATGTGATTTCTAAAAGTCAGGTCGCTATTTATATTTACTCCGAGATCTTTTACCGAATCTACCCGCTTTAAAACCTCGCCATTCACGTTATACTCGACTTGGAGTGGATCTTTTGACCTGCCGAACGAGATTACTGAGCACTTCGAGACATTAAACGCAAGCTTGTTATTTTGACTCCACTCGGTGACTCTGTCGATGTCCTCTTGGAGTCGCTGGCAGTCACCTCTGTTTTTGACAGCTAAGAGCAGCTTGAGGTCATCCACGAAGACCAAACATCGAGCTTCCCGAATAACTTTCGGCAGGTCATTGATCATAATAATAAACTCAAGCGGCCCCAGATTCGATCCCTGGCTGACGGCATATTCCACCTACTGTTTCCTTGCTCTCATGTAACTCGCAAAAAATTATAACAGCTTATTAGTGCATCCGATAGCCGCCAAATTTGACAACAATATATCGTTGTCAACTAAGTCGAACGCTTTTTTGAAGTTAAAAAAGGCGGCATTGACTTGACCACCTGCGTCAACATGAGGGATGATGTAAGCCATCGCATTGAGCAAGTTACTGGAGGTGCTGCGTGTGGATCTGAACCCGTGCTGGGCGTCCGAGAGCTGAGGTGCTACCTGACGCTGGATACTTCTCTGCACGGCACTCTCGAACACCTTCGCAGGCGTAGACAGGATCACCACGGACCTGAAGCCGCTCAATTCCGAACCAGCGTCACCTTTTGGAATCGGAATCACCCGTTATTTTCCAACAGTCTGGAAAATATGACGCATTCAAACACAAGTTGTAGATATGATGCAGTAGTTTTTCTAGAGCCATGCGACAATCCTTTATAACAAAAGAAAGGTATACCGTCCGGCCCCGCCGATCGCTTAGGCTTGAGTCGACCGAGCGCCGCCCGTACCTCAGCTCGTGTGAGGCACGGAAGATGGATTCGCATGGCTCCCGCGCCTCCAGCAGTCGCCACCGCCGCCTCCACGTCGGGCACTGCTGGTCTGCTGCCATACACGGAATGCAAAAAGTTAGCAAACTCACCTGCACATTCTTCATCCAGTATTTTTTTTCCCTCCTTGGTAATATTTTTGTTATAAGTGGTACCCTTTTTCGACCTTATATAACTCCAAAACCCCTTGGGATCTTTCGCGAAGTTATTTTCGACCATTTCTAAATATTGTTAATGTGCACACTCAATCATAATTTTTACCCGCGATCTACTTTCAGAAAATAATTTGTAATTTTCCGCCGTTTCACTAGATATATAGTTCTTGCGTAGTTTCGCTTTTATGCGTATGGCTCGGATAATTTCTAGGGTATATCACACCGGATAAGTATATCTGTCGGACTTGCCCTTACCTATTCGTTTTTTGGGTACACAATCACATACTAATCAATTTACTGCAAAAGTAATTAATTGCCTTTCAGGCTCCCGCATATTATATTATAATAGACTCCAATCAAGATTTGCGATTGACTCGTATAAAAATATAAAATCCGCCTTAGCGAAATTATACTGACGTAAAATATCTTGCATTGACTGCGAATGGATTGCGGGCTCGGACTTGGCTCACCATCAGCGGTGGGTGATGCGCATCAACTGCCACCAACGTCTCGTCCACCGCGCACACCTCCACTCCCTCAGCCAGACCACATGAGCATAGCACTAAATCGAGCTGCCTCAAATTACAATATTGAACATCATTCAATTGAACTAATTCACAAAATGCCAGAACATATTCGTAGTAATGTTTGTTGTTATCGTTACTTGAATATAAATTGAAATCTCCTACTATTATAATCGAGTTGTATTTAGTGCACCAATATTCTATTATTCTAAATAAGACCACTCTCATACTCGGTTTCATTACTACTGGGCGGTATATACATGACACAACAAAGAAACAAAAATCTATTAATTAAATACACCGCCGCGCCGCGCCGACCAGTTCGAAAGCATGTCTATCTATGTTTACGTCGCTCGGTAGCTTCACTCCTTTCACCTTGAATCGGTTTGAGGCCACGAAAAAAGCTCCGCCTTGTTTTCTCCCATCGGTACGGTCGCATCTTATTAATTGATATCCGTGTGGCACTATTTCTGCATCGTGTATAGAGTCATTGCAGCCCGTCTCCGTAATTGCAAATAAGTCAGCGCCCGAAGAATCCATATTATTTTGAAATAAATTTAACTTAGTGGGGAGACCCCTCACATTTTGGTAGAATAAAGTAATGCTACTACACTTTGTCGATGGGTTTATTTGAAGCTCTCCGAAACCAAACCCATTCTCCAAAAGCAGTGTTTACAGGACAGGCTTCGGGTTGACATAGTTTATCATATGTATTCTCCGAAACCATAATAATAAAGGACGAGTAATCCCGTTCTGTCCTTAGTTTAATTTTTTCTATCTTGATAACGACATCTGATCCACATATAGATTTTACGTGAGCTGTCAACTTTTCTACCGTGGTGTCTAAAGTCAGTCTCCAAACATGAAGATATTTTTTCCTCTCCAAAACTTTTATTTCTGTACAATTTTGATTTTGACCTCGCTGCACATTCATTTTTGAGTATGCTGTAGCTGACAGTTTTGTTGTATTCGTAACAGAGTCATCTATATTTTTATTTTTATTTGGTACTATAGACTGGGAAATTTCGGATGAGGAATTTATATATATTTTTGGAGGTCTAGGCGGTTCAGTCAGGTTTTAATGGTCCTGGGGTTTTTTTTAATTTTTCTTCTTACAGAGATCCATTCATTTTTACCGCTATCGAATGATTTGTTTACTTCGCCAGGCTTAGAAACTTCTACCTCCGCCGTGATCGTATGTTGTTCAAGATCTTCCATAACAATCGCTGGTTTCGTGGCCCCTTGTATATTCACTTTGGGGGTAGACGCGCTTGTTGATAATACAAAAATTCCCTCATTTTTGTTAGTGTCATTTGTTTTACTAAATATCTGATTTTGTACCTGACAATGACTTCCCTTCCTGTTGTTATCCTTTATATTTATGTTAATGCTCTCCAGATTTGTTTGTGCACTACTTAGCCATAATTCTATCCGCTGGTTATGATCGCAAATACTTTTTAACTGATTTTATATTGAAATTCACTGCTACAAGAATCTTGCATAACCTGTAATGTAGCCTTTAATTGCAGGACTTCATGTCTAGTGCTATAACATGTTTGCTGAATATCTTGAATACGTTCATCTTGAGTATCCAGTCTATTTCTCATTACTAGGCGAAATTCCTTCAATTCCGATAGTAAACTGCTTTCATCGTCTACCAATGGATATTCAATGTGGCTGCTTCGGCTACCTCGTTGAGTATTCACATAATTAGGACTTGTACCTGTTGTTTCCCTCCTTTGCTCCATTGTTCAAACCGGCGTATCATTTCCCAAACGTTTTGGCTTCAAACTGACGCATTCCGGGCATACCCATTGGCGATTATAATCCGTTGAAAACTATTCGAATTCTTTCTGTTTCATACCGAGACACAGTAGGTCGTACACTTTGTCATAATTTGATTGGGAACACTTCATTAAAAGTCCACCCGTAACTTCTTTATTACAACCACGGCAATAGGTCTTCATTTTAAACAACAAGAAAAAAAAAGAGACTAAAATATTTGTGTCACCGTAACAACAACAAAACCTTTATGTGTTGTGTGAACTGTATACTGTGTAACTATATACCCCATCCTTCCACTCTTATTTTACAAGAACTTTCTATTATTATCTCTACTCTTCCTCAACCTTTCATTATACTTGGTGAACACCAATCTTGGGGTAGCACGACTTCTAGTTCATACGGTAAACGGTAATGAAAGGTTAAGTGATATTGATTTGTCTATCTGTACTCCTAGTCTCGCGAGTAAGCTCTCTTGGAATGTACTTCCCTATAGTCATGGCAACGAACATTTCCCAATAATTATTTCTTACCCAGTTCAAATGTTAAAACACATGAGCCTCCAACACGTAAACCACGTTTAATATATCGATTGGCTGATGCAGACTGGTGTACTTTCAGAGCCATAGTAGAAAATAGCGTTATATCTCTGTCTCAGCCTGCAGTGCACAACGAAAATTCTTACGCAGTTGAGTTGACTAATATAGTAACAATGGCAACTAATAAAACATTTCCCTTTTAAAAATGTATTTCTAGAATTTCATCTCCTCCTTGGTGGGATAAAGATTGTTCTGTTGCTATACAGAAAAGAAACCAAGCAGAAGAAGATTACAACCTTAATATGAATTCTGTAGAAGATGTCATGGCTAACACAAAAAAATATTAAAACAAAAGAAATTCTCTGGCTGGCAAAATTATTGTACTGCAATACACCTACAATAGTGTGGCAAACATTATAAAATTTAAATCAGCCGTTTACGACCAGACACATTTTATTCCTTTACAATTGTCAGAACAATTTTTACACCATCTAGCTCCTCCATACGTGCCCCAAGAAGAGTTAACTGTTTCCCTTCCATCGAGCACTGACGAAACTGGCCTTAATTCTCCCTTTTATTATGAACTTAAACATATTTTAAAACATACTAATGATTCAGCACCAGGTGAAGATGGCCTCCCTTATTCGTCTTACAAAAACCTTGGGGACAGTGGTTTGTACTTCTTATTAGATCTAATAAATACCATCATGATGTCAGGTAATATTCCTAAATTATGGAAATCCCAAATTATCATACCAAATAAACCACCCAATGATGTTCATTCTTACCGTCCTATTGCTTTATCAAATGCTGTATCCAAAATTACAGAATTACTGGTTAAGAATCGTCTTGAATGGTATTTAGAATCTAACGATCTATTGGCTAGTACTCAATACGGTTTCAGAATAGGCAGAAGCATCGTAGACAGCTTAAGTATCTTTGTCACAGATATTCGATTAGCTTTGTCACATAATGAATCAATAACAGCAACATTTTTAGATATAAAATCTGCCTATGACAGTGTAATTCTACCAATTCTTAGACAAAAGTTAGATCAGTTACATGTACTACCTATTATTTAAAATATTACGTTATAAACTATTTAGTTATAGACTGAAAATTACTACTAATAAAAAATCTAACTTTAAGAATTTATGGTCTTGGAGGAAATTTGTGCATGGGTTGTGTGTCTTTAGTGAGAGGGTGTGTGTGTGTGTGTGTGAGGGTGTTTATGTGTGTGCATGTAATGCATAGGGGAACATAATGTTTTGTCAAATTATTTAGGTAATACAGAAACTGTTATTTTATTACGTGAAACAAATTCTCTGTCTCTTCGTACGTCATACTTTATTTTTTTATAGCCAAATTATTATAGCAATCTTTAGGTTCTTAAGAGATAGGGGATAAATTCTTGCTGCTTTATTTGCAGCATTGTATAGGCGAGAACTGAGTATATTATAGTGTCGGAGGTTAGAGTGATTCTATAAGAATCAACAGTACATATTCTGTCTCCTTAACGTTTTCCGAGATTGATGTTAGGATTATATGACAGCAATTTGTGCCTACGAAGGACCACTTGCATGACAAATATTTGTCTTACAGAAAGCATAGAGTACTCATTATATAGATGTACTGTGGGATATCTATAGGGCTTGTTTGTCATCACTTTAAGCACCGCTCTCTGGGCTCTCTCTAGTCGAATCAGATTCGTTGGAAAGCAGCCACTCCATACTGTAATGCAATATGACACTATTGATTGAACTAATGAGCAATATACCATTTTTAAGATTTCCTTTGATGCTGCATTTCGTAATTTTTTGAAAACAAATATCATTTTTCTTACTCTAGGTATCAGTGCCTTTAAATGTACGTTCCAATCTAAAGTGCAGTCCAAATATACACCTAAATATTTAATTTCATTAGTCCGATATACAGAGACATGTACAGTTAGCATTTAGTGCAGCAGAACTACATGTATGTGCTTTGATACTGATAGAAGTTAGTGCTGGTTGAGAGGACATGTTAGGAGAAAAAGCAATGTACTTAGTTTTTTCTATATTAAGTGTAAGAAAATTGTCATTCAACCATGTAATTACCAGATGCAGCACATTCTCAGCATACTTCTGAACCAAGGCCCAGTTCTTACCGTGTACTAGGAGGGCAGTATCATCAGCATATGTAAATAGCTTACACATCGGAGGGGTTAACTTGCAAAGATCATTAATGTAAATTATAAAAAGGGTAGGGCCCAGCACGCTGCCTTGAGGCACTCCATAGGTGAGAAGTTATTCTGTGCTAATATATTCACCCAGTTTCACACATTGCCTTCTGTCCGTTAAATAATCCTTGAAAATATTCAGCGCTATCCCACAAATTCCAATGTTTTCCATTTTTTTCAACAAGACAGGAACAGATAGGTATAGTGTCGAAAGCTTTACTAAGATCCAGAAATATACAAATAGATTTCTGTCTATTATCAAGTTGGTGAACTATGTTATTTGTTAGATCTAAGACAGCATCTTCAGTAGACTTTCCCTTTCTAAAGCCATATTGGTTATCGGCAATAACGTTATTAAGCTCGAGAAAATCAGCTAGTCTCTTATTTAGTATCTTTTCCAATATTTTAGTGAGTGTGGTAATTACTGAAATAGGCATGTAGTTGTTGACACTGTTGCTGTTCCCGCTCTTGAATATTGGATGGACAAGAGCTTTTTTGAAAGATCGAGGGAAAACTCCTGATGACATACAAAGATTACAAACGTATGTTATGGGTGGGATAAGAGCATGACGAGCACGTTTTATTATATTGACTGGTATATCGTCATATCCCGTTGCACAATCATTGCGAAGACTTTGTATAGTATTTGCGATCTCTCTGTTGTCAGTGGGAAAAATGCCCATTGAGTTCTTTGGGCTTTCGATAGAGGAGACAATGATTTTGTATGAGTCTTAGAAATTGCATCTGCTAAGTTTTTGCCAACATTTACATAGAATTTATTTACTGCATTGACAGAGGAATCTTCACAGGTTTTTAAAAGATCTTCAGAAGAAGAAGGACATGTTTTAAGATTTGTAACTTTTTTGACAACATCCCAAAGTGCTTTAGAATTGTGTTTGTTCTTCTCAAACTCATTTTTTTCGTATGCTTGCTTTAGTCTCCGTATCTGCTTGGTGCAGTAGTTGCGGTAACGGCAGTAAATAATTTTTAATACTTTATTTCCAGGTTCCTTTCTGACTTGCTTGTGAAGTCTATCACGATGTTTTATATTTTAAAATACATTTTAAAATACCTGAAGTTATCCATGGTTTTATTATTCTATATTTTCGTGAGACTGTTCTACGATCTTTGGTATCTTTTATAGCTGCTATGAGACAATCAGCCGCTTGGTTGGCATCGGAACATGCAAAAACGTCTGCAAAATCTAGATTGGACAATGCACTTACGATAGCTGGTATGTTCATCCGGAATTTATACATTATTTTATGGAATCCTGCTTCAGTAAAGTCCACGTGAAAAACTACGGGAGCGTGATCTGTTACATAAGAGTCTAATATTAAAGCTGTCGCATTTTTACTTGACGTTCTTAGAACAAGATGATCAATACAGCTTTTTTCATGCGTTGGAATTAAATACGCTGGTAGAAGACCATGAGATGCGGTAACATCTAGATATTCTTCGCTATTGGGATCCCTGTTTTCTGATGCAATATTTATATTTATATCTCCAATTACAGATACATTTTTGAACGATGATAGGGAAGATAGAAGTTTATCGAGACTAGATATGAAATTATCAGCTTTTTTGTATGATGGCGAGCGATAAATGGCCACTATAGCAACATCAGTGCCACATTTAATGAGTAGACAATTAGAATCTCTGAGATCTGGCTCTATGACTGTATAATTTACGTGTGATCTAATATAAACCAATACACCATCATTTTGGTTGTTATATTTTGACTGATGGCTGTGATAATTTTCAATGTAAGGCATGCAAAACGCCTTGCTCGACCAGCACTCTGTAAGAACTATTACATCACAGCATACATTTTCAATTTTAGTCAAGAGTATTATTAGTTTATCAAAATTACAGCATATGCTCCGAATGTTTACATGTAGTATTGTTAATGATCTATTCGAGTTGCTTACAAAGTTTTTACAATCTTCAGGAGAACATACAAAGCTCTTACATACATTCAGAACATCAATGTCTTCTATAGTTTGATTTATTTTATCCATTACAGAAATTATATATATATTGGCATGAGCTCAAAGACCATGATTTTATCTTTATACATTGTTCAGGTGCTTGTGTCAGTGAATAGGCTACTGCGATTTCTTTTATTATTTGACTTTCATTCCATAGAAATGAATTACTGAGCAATGATAGGTATAATGTTATGTAAAAAGCTAATATTATGTTTACTAGAATGACGTGGTAAATGAGTTTGCATAGTGGTGATAGTAGGTGATGTGTTGTATATGTCTGTCTGCTGTGTATGGTGATTTTATTTCTGACAAAATTAATGAATTGTTTTATTCGATAGCATAAGTTCATAATTATATCATAATAAAATAAAATGTAAATTATACTAATCTTAGCTAACGACATGCTTTGTGATAGCAAAATTAAATATAGTCATTGTTCAGCCCTTAATTTTGTGAGATCTGATTCCGAGTTTATCCTGGCTAAGGGCTTTCCATCGCTTTTTCTTATATAAATCTTTCCATGTGCTGTCCAGCAGTATTTGTAGTTGTTGGTTTTTGCAAAATCTCGAGTTAGATAAAAGAGCCTACGCGTTTTGTTTGTTAGGTTCTCAGAGATAAATATGGGCTTAGAAGGCCCGTCTAAACGCAAGATGCTCGTGCACAGTTGGATGCCTTTATTAGATTTGTTGTAATTTTTCACGGATTGCAAAAATCTTTCCTTGCTCACAACACTTCCATGGTCTAAAATAATAGGCTTGTTAGCTGAAGCTGTGCTTGATCGAAAAACATCTTTTATGTCGCTGGTATGAAGAGGTTGATAGTCTTCGAGATTTTTTGTATCATTTGTATAAGATCTTCTTTTGGCTCAGCTTTCTGTAGACATATATTTCTTATTTCTAAGCTACAGGATCTCTGAAATCGTTCTAAACTTTCTATACGCTCTTCTAAAGCTTGTATACTAAGCATATTGTTTTTTCGTTCTTGTTCCAAGCCGTGGATCTTTTCTTTAAGCTCGGTGTAATGAGAAGACATAAAGTCCAGTGAAGCTTGAAGGCCAGAACACTGTTAGCCAAGATCTTTTATAGTTTGTTTAAACAAGGAAAAACTTTCTTCCTGCTGTTTTTTAAACATTTCAAACATACTTTTCATATCACTCATAAACGATTTCATATCTTCATTCAAAATCTCGGGCCTTGAATTATCCCGCTTTCGTTTGGGCCTAGTTTGAGTATTTTCTCGACTACATGCAGCAGCTGCAATTTTCAAACTGGGCTCACCATCGGAGTTTTGTGCAGGTGATGCAGGCGGAGTGCGATTTAGCGGCATTTTTGCAGTAATCTAGATGCAAAAATATGTCGCACATAATATTTGATGACAAAAAGATTCGAGTGTAGTGAGGTTCGAACTCGCTCCTGAGGTATCACAAGTCAAGCATAAGATACTTGCGCTGTTACAACTTGTTTGTAAAATGCGAAATTTCTCAAGTTACTGATAGTGTTCTGACTTATCGCTAATCTAATAAGTCCGAAGTTCATAGCAAAGTCATTGTGTCAGTTGAAAAATAAATTACCGTCAAGTAATCAGTACTCACGTATTTTGAACTCAAACGAACAAATTACACATTTATTACGATAATAAACTGCACAACGTCCCTGGTCTTGTAATATCACTTTGTTTATAATCAAAACTCAACACTTCAAATGCACACACACAACTTTGTTGTTTTAGTTTGTTTACATACTTTGTTTCCGTATTTATTGATTTAATGTCACTTGGAACGTTTTACTAACATAAGATCATATGTGCTACACTGTTTTCTTGGTTTATTACATGTTTTAAAATCCAGAACAACACTTATTCAATTTTAAACTATTAAAATACTACGGAGCCGATGTTGTCATCGCGCCCGTTGGTGGGGGAATCGAAAGAAATTATCCCTCACACACCCTGTTAAGGTGCTACAGAATGCTGATGATTTACTAATTTATTTAGGTAAAGACAGATCGTTAATAATGAATGCGTGTAATGAAATGACAGTGTCCCTAAGTCATCTCAAGTCCTGGTTTGACAAACATGGCTTAGAAATATCTGCAGACAAATGTGTTGTTGTACTATTTTCAAGATTACGCGACCCTCCACCTCTTAATATCATCTATGATGGTGAACAGATACCACAGGCCCAAGAAGTGAAATTTCTAGGATTAGTATGTACTTCTAAGCTATCTGGCATTCTTCATTGTAATTATATCGAATCTAAATGTGAACGACGACTTAACATGATAAGATGCCTATCAGGTGTTTGCTGGGGTGCGTACCCCTTTTCTCTCAAGCTAGTATACAATGCACTGATAAGAAGTGTCATGGATTATGGGAGCCTCTTGCTCGAGCCCTGTAGAGTAGTTGCACTTAAAAAATTAGATGTCATTCAGTCTAAGGCGCTAAGAATAATGTCTGGTGCAATGAAGTCTAGCACCCTAAATGCACTACAAATTGAATGAGCTGAACCCCCGTTATTTATTAGGCGTCAGGAGGTCTACTCCCAAAAACGAAGTTCGAAGTTTCGTTTGACGGATCGCACCTTTTCTTACCACGAAACACTTTCGGATCCGAATTTTGATCCGTACTTCGTGAATTGATATATTGCCCGTATTTGACTCTACTCCCAAATGTTATTTGACATTTATTACTTCGTATTTAGACAGTAAGTTGATTATGGATGAATGATAATCTCATGATAGATACGCCCTGCTGTTACGTCTGTCAGAGTCATCACTGCTTCAAAATATATATGTTTATAATATGTATAATGGTGATGCGCTTGTTGGTGGAAGAAAAAGTTATGGAATATGAATGTACAAATACATTTGTATACAAGAGTCGCCGTTACAATAAATAAGAAATCATTCTTGTGTTTTCAAGAATATGTTTACTTAATTTAGGAACGCGTTACATGGTTTTTCATAAAATTCAGCGCGAGAAATAGGTACTTACGTCAAAAAGAAGAAGCCCCAAAAATGGGTCTGCTACTTGAGAAAATAAAAACATTCTGACGAACGGTGTATTGAACATATGGGCTTATCTACTAATGTAAGTCCATGGTTGCATTCTAGTTGTCATATTCGAAGTAGAATTCACGAAAGAGTTTATAGTGTTAGGCATCATTCAATTAGGTTCTTTGTTTGTCGACGACATAACCATCACTCTGAAAAATACTTGTTTACTAAGAAAACAAACTGTAGAATACATTAAATTCCACATACACATTCATGAATAAATAATTTATTAATTATCGAAACATTCTTCTTCACAAAATCTTTTTGGTTATTAGTTTTTGATTTATTCATCATATCTACCATAAAGAACCTGCCCAAAGATTTCAATATCACTCCACTACTAGGAGGAAGAATATAGATATTCTTCCTCCTAGCTCCACTATAATATTTGTCTATGAATCCGAAACGAAAATCGTCCGTACAAGTCGCATCCGAAGTTATTTGGTAGTAGGGTACAAGTTCGATGTTCCTCGTTACTTCGATCCGAAACGAAGCTTCGAACTTCGTTTTTGGGAGTAGACCTCCAGTTTCTATCTTAACCTTTTTTTTTTACCGTATTCTATAATTTCAGAACCACCCTCTCATTCCTAAATTATTAACATTAGTAGATATCATTTCATCTTGTCCATATTGGATACATAAATCTAAACCTTGTCTTGCTAACAGCTTTGAAAAATTCAATCCTTTGGAAGCTCCGACACATCGTTCTAAATATTTTGCTCCTTTTAACACAAACTATGAAGCACTTATACTTTCTCCAGTTGTCTGTCTAAACGTAGGCATTGATAAGGATAGTTACAACGCAAAAAAATTTAATCTTTAATTCTGTAATTGATAATAATTGGGAAGAGTGGCATCACATCTATTGCGATGCATCCAAGCATGGTGCCGAAGTTATTGTTTGGTGTATTCCATCGCGAATATAATGTTGTCCAAAAATCAAAAAGCCTCCAGAAACTTCTACATTTACAGGAGAATGTTTGGGAGTAGTAATAGCACTAGATTATATTTTACTTGTAAAACTACAAAAAACGCTAGTTATTTCGGACTTAATGAGTGCACTTCAAGCTTTAGAAAGCTCCACTTAAATCAAACTGTCATTAGTCTTATACCGATCATCATCGAGATTAGAGACAAGTTACATAAATACTATCTAAAATGGTATTATTCTATAACGTTCCTTTGGGTACCTACCCATAGTGGCATAAAGGGAAATGAGAAAGCAGACCACCTAGCGAATGAAGCTGTAGAGTGTGGTGACTTGCTTCCTTTCATTAACTATTGTCATGATCTTGCAACTTTACCCAGGCGTTACCTTCAGGATTCTTGCAATAGGAATTGGCGTCAAACCTCAGAAAGAAAGGCCAAATATTACTTCTCCCTTCTGCCAAAATTAATCTTGAAAAGATGGCCACCTCTGCAGTCATAAGACTGCGTTTAGGACACATAAGTAGTCCGGCTCATCTTGCCAAATTAAAGATTGTAAGTGATCCTTCGTGTGAATGTGGTTCCTCTTTCTTTGAAACTCTAATATCACTTGATGTCCATTTTCCCATAAACATTTCGTTTCTTCTTGCTTGCAATAAGCCATCGGTGTATAAAGCCATGGCTGATTTTATGGTTTTAAACAATATCAAATTGTTATATATGTATATAGATCATTCCTCTGTTATTTCTAAAAATAGATATTTTTGTATATATTAAGTAACATAAAATATGTTCTATTATTAAATATTATTTATTAAGTACTAACTTATATCGATAATAAGTAATTTTGTCTCCATCCTTTTCTCCTCCATAGTAATATTTCCTATTCAATATTGATATACCTTCATACTTTCCTAATCGTAGCTATACCCCTATTTTTATGTAATTAATTCGACTCCCGATATAATAAGAATACCGAGTTTCCCCGTTTTATTAATTTATGTTATTAATATTTACTAAACAAAGATACAAAACATCTTGCAAACAAAAGCCTTAACAAAAAGGATATTTTCACAAGAACACAACTGAAACTTGAAAACGTTGAAACTTGAAACATGAAGCTGGCACAATTCGCAAACCGCATCGTGGCCAAGAATAAATAAATAAAAAAAACGAATTTGGTATTTATTTTGTAAATTTTTCTTATCAACAAGTTCAATAGGGACGAAACGATACATCGATGTTTTAGGTACATCGATGTTTTAGAAACATCGATGTACCAATTTTATTCAATTTTAAACTATTAAAATACTACGGAGCCGATGTTGTCATCGCGCCCGTTGGTGGGGGAATCGAAAGAAATTATCCCTCACACACCCTGTTAAGGTGCTACAGAATGCTGATGATTTACTAATTTATTTAGGTAAAGACAGATCGTTAATAATGAATGCGTGTAATGAAATGACAGTGTCCCTAAGTCATCTCAAGTCCTGGTTTGACAAACATGGCTTAGAAATATCTGCAGACAAATGTGTTGTTGTACTATTTTCAAGATTACGCGACCCTCCACCTCTTAATATCATCTATGATGGTGAACAGATACCACAGGCCCAAGAAGTGAAATTTCTAGGATTAGTATGTACTTCTAAGCTATCTGGCATTCTTCATTGTAATTATATCGAATCTAAATGTGAACGACGACTTAACATGATAAGATGCCTATCAGGTGTTTGCTGGGGTGCGTACCCCTTTTCTCTCAAGCTAGTATACAATGCACTGATAAGAAGTGTCATGGATTATGGGAGCCTCTTGCTCGAGCCCTGTAGAGTAGTTGCACTTAAAAAATTAGATGTCATTCAGTCTAAGGCGCTAAGAATAATGTCTGGTGCAATGAAGTCTAGCACCCTAAATGCACTACAAATTGAATGAGCTGAACCCCCGTTATTTATTAGGCGTCAGGAGGTCTACTCCCAAAAACGAAGTTCGAAGTTTCGTTTGACGGATCGCACCTTTTCTTACCACGAAACACTTTCGGATCCGAATTTTGATCCGTACTTCGTGAATTGATATATTGCCCGTATTTGACTCTACTCCCAAATGTTATTTGACATTTATTACTTCGTATTTAGACAGTAAGTTGATTATGGATGAATGATAATCTCATGATAGATACGCCCTGCTGTTACGTCTGTCAGAGTCATCACTGCTTCAAAATATATATGTTTATAATATGTATAATGGTGATGCGCTTGTTGGTGGAAGAAAAAGTTATGGAATATGAATGTACAAATACATTTGTATACAAGAGTCGCCGTTACAATAAATAAGAAATCATTCTTGTGTTTTCAAGAATATGTTTACTTAATTTAGGAACGCGTTACATGGTTTTTCATAAAATTCAGCGCGAGAAATAGGTACTTACGTCAAAAAGAAGAAGCCCCAAAAATGGGTCTGCTACTTGAGAAAATAAAAACATTCTGACGAACGGTGTATTGAACATATGGGCTTATCTACTAATGTAAGTCCATGGTTGCATTCTAGTTGTCATATTCGAAGTAGAATTCACGAAAGAGTTTATAGTGTTAGGCATCATTCAATTAGGTTCTTTGTTTGTCGACGACATAACCATCACTCTGAAAAATACTTGTTTACTAAGAAAACAAACTGTAGAATACATTAAATTCCACATACACATTCATGAATAAATAATTTATTAATTATCGAAACATTCTTCTTCACAAAATCTTTTTGGTTATTAGTTTTTGATTTATTCATCATATCTACCATAAAGAACCTGCCCAAAGATTTCAATATCACTCCACTACTAGGAGGAAGAATATAGATATTCTTCCTCCTAGCTCCACTATAATATTTGTCTATGAATCCGAAACGAAAATCGTCCGTACAAGTCGCATCCGAAGTTATTTGGTAGTAGGGTACAAGTTCGATGTTCCTCGTTACTTCGATCCGAAACGAAGCTTCGAACTTCGTTTTTGGGAGTAGACCTCCAGTTTCTATCTTAACCTTTTTTTTTTACCGTATTCTATAATTTCAGAACCACCCTCTCATTCCTAAATTATTAACATTAGTAGATATCATTTCATCTTGTCCATATTGGATACATAAATCTAAACCTTGTCTTGCTAACAGCTTTGAAAAATTCAATCCTTTGGAAGCTCCGACACATCGTTCTAAATATTTTGCTCCTTTTAACACAAACTATGAAGCACTTATACTTTCTCCAGTTGTCTGTCTAAACGTAGGCATTGATAAGGATAGTTACAACGCAAAAAAATTTAATCTTTAATTCTGTAATTGATAATAATTGGGAAGAGTGGCATCACATCTATTGCGATGCATCCAAGCATGGTGCCGAAGTTATTGTTTGGTGTATTCCATCGCGAATATAATGTTGTCCAAAAATCAAAAAGCCTCCAGAAACTTCTACATTTACAGGAGAATGTTTGGGAGTAGTAATAGCACTAGATTATATTTTACTTGTAAAACTACAAAAAACGCTAGTTATTTCGGACTTAATGAGTGCACTTCAAGCTTTAGAAAGCTCCACTTAAATCAAACTGTCATTAGTCTTATACCGATCATCATCGAGATTAGAGACAAGTTACATAAATACTATCTAAAATGGTATTATTCTATAACGTTCCTTTGGGTACCTACCCATAGTGGCATAAAGGGAAATGAGAAAGCAGACCACCTAGCGAATGAAGCTGTAGAGTGTGGTGACTTGCTTCCTTTCATTAACTATTGTCATGATCTTGCAACTTTACCCAGGCGTTACCTTCAGGATTCTTGCAATAGGAATTGGCGTCAAACCTCAGAAAGAAAGGCCAAATATTACTTCTCCCTTCTGCCAAAATTAATCTTGAAAAGATGGCCACCTCTGCAGTCATAAGACTGCGTTTAGGACACATAAGTAGTCCGGCTCATCTTGCCAAATTAAAGATTGTAAGTGATCCTTCGTGTGAATGTGGTTCCTCTTTCTTTGAAACTCTAATATCACTTGATGTCCATTTTCCCATAAACATTTCGTTTCTTCTTGCTTGCAATAAGCCATCGGTGTATAAAGCCATGGCTGATTTTATGGTTTTAAACAATATCAAATTGTTATATATGTATATAGATCATTCCTCTGTTATTTCTAAAAATAGATATTTTTGTATATATTAAGTAACATAAAATATGTTCTATTATTAAATATTATTTATTAAGTACTAACTTATATCGATAATAAGTAATTTTGTCTCCATCCTTTTCTCCTCCATAGTAATATTTCCTATTCAATATTGATATACCTTCATACTTTCCTAATCGTAGCTATACCCCTATTTTTATGTAATTAATTCGACTCCCGATATAATAAGAATACCGAGTTTCCCCGTTTTATTAATTTATGTTATTAATATTTACTAAACAAAGATACAAAACATCTTGCAAACAAAAGCCTTAACAAAAAGGATATTTTCACAAGAACACAACTGAAACTTGAAAACGTTGAAACTTGAAACATGAAGCTGGCACAATTCGCAAACCGCATCGTGGCCAAGAATAAATAAATAAAAAAAACGAATTTGGTATTTATTTTGTAAATTTTTCTTATCAACAAGTTCAATAGGGACGAAACGATACATCGATGTTTTAGGTACATCGATGTTTTAGAAACATCGATGTTAAACAAAATACTACGAACTAAACCCTTTGGCAAAACAAACGGGCACTTTAGATTTTTTACACGACTGCCCAAAAAAAGGAGAGTTATGGTTTTAGGGTTCATGTATGTATCCCAAGCAGCAAAATGTGGTCTAGTAATTATCCTGGAACCACCATTTTATTAGGACTATAACGGAATAGTAAGCAATTATAACCACGGAAAAGGGCCCAATTTATAGGCGTAGTTTACCTTATTAAATATCTATAGTAGACTTGGTGAACACCACTTTGACCAATTACGACCTTATAGTTGGACTACGTGGAACTATTTCCTCCCGCGAAGCTAACTATCAGCGCTTAATAGAACCAAACACGACAATAACATACACAGTGAATCCCTTACAAGCTCATACAAAGTGTTCTGTATTGGTGAATGAAGGTGCGCATATTTGTAAAGATTAAGATTAATAAAGGTAAGGTATTCATCATTTCTTATCATAAATTTTTATATTAACTGGAATATTAATTATGGGTAGAGTGTTAGTTAGCAGTAAGTCAAAATGTATAATGTGTTCGAATGTGCATGGCGCACGTATATTTTCGGTGAAGTATAATAGGTTTTTTATCAAAATTTTTACACGCTCCTTGAAATTAGCGTTTTCATTAACTTGAATTTTAAAATAATGTTGGTTTTAGTAAACATACAACGAAAAATCGCCATTTTGAGAAAGTTAGTTTTAACAAATACATTAACAAACCGTTATAGGCGTACTTTGTGTATAAAATGGTACTTTATAATCGTGTTAAGATTATAATAATATTGGTTTATACCACTATAAAACCGCTCCATTTTAATTATAATTGATCTGTAAAGTGAACTTATAAACCCTTATAAAACCAAGTAATAAATTCAAATAGTTTCCAGTATGTTTAGTTCTGTTTATCACTCTTATTAGCGTACTTTACTTATAGTAGTTTTAGAATGCTTCTTGTTAGCAGTTATAGGTATAGCCTACCAGTTTATATACTCTTGAGTGCATTTACACCCTCGCGATACTTTTATAGGTTACCCAAGCTTATATTGCGCCCTTAATTTCAACCTATAAGTAATTATAAGTTAATGTATAAGATCAGATATACTATAAGGCCCAACTAACTCCATTCTTGCTATTACAATCGTGGCAGCCAATACTAGAACCCTTAAAAGAACATTATAAGTGCTGGAGGCCTGTAACATCTGCATTATAGGATAATTTTGTTCCTTGGGATGTTTGTGAGTTTCTTTATTCCACCATAACCTCGTAACGGCTTAACCGATTTTGATGTTTGTGATATCATTAGAAGCGTTGAATTATTCCGGGTAACATAGGCTAGTAAAAATTAAAAAAATGTAAAGAGGTGGTCATAGTTCATGAAATTAAAATAAAAAAATAAAAAATTTCGTGAAAATTTTACTATCACCGTCTAGAGCTTGTTTAGTACATAACAAAAATATATAATAGTAGTATTCAATAAACATTGGTTCACTAATATCAAAAGTAATAAATATTGTCTTATCCGTTTCTACACTTGCTTCTTGTAGACACAAGTAAAACAAATAAATAAATCACCGGCTTGCGGCAGGACAGAGACCATGCGTTTTTGACCGGAGAACGCCTTCAGAGAGAAAGGCATTTCATACACAACTACAAGAAATGATTATTTTGGCAGTGTTAACATTTTACTGTTAAGTGACTTGATACAGCTTTGACTAGTAGCTAAATCCGTCAGCGGGGCATACTGAATCAGAATCATTTATTGCATACCACTGCTTTAAACAACCGCCACATTTAATTGCTGAAATAGATTTATGGGCGTTATATAGCTTCTGCGAACTGCCACAAAATGTGAGGCAAGCAGACGACACCACATTTGTCGATATTTTGAATAGTTAACGGGTTGATATCCTGGACCATAGTAGAGTACCACTTACTGGACCAGATGGCGAGTGTGTGCGAAAATTTCCCACGACAAGACATGTGGATGACTTGAACCACCAAATCAAAATCAAACGATGACCATCGAACTGGCCAAAATTTGCCGGATGTTTGACGTGGTAGCATCAGATATATCCGTAGAAGCTAAAACCAACGGACAGCAGACAAAACCCGAATTTATACTTTCTGATCCCAATAAAAGAGGAGGTATTGTTCCATTCTTAAAAGTTACTATTGGTTCTAGGGTAATGTTGCGGAAAAATATTAAATTTGGGCACGGCTTGGTAAATGGCGCTATGGGGTCATCCGAAAATTCGTATGGCCAGCGCTACGTCGTAACCGGGAGAGTTACCGCAAGCCATTTTCGTTGAGTTCGTTTCGTTTTTGAAGCAGTGGCTTTGGCTATGGACTGCCGCGCAGCAGGTCCATGGTTCGAATCCCGCCGCTGGCTTGAGCTTCACCGCATGGTGGAAGGGCATTTTGGCGAATGCCCGCCTGGCTAGCGACCACCCTCAAGTGCAAAATCTTTCGCCAAGCACCTAACGGTGTGTTCCGGCATCTGTCCTTGAGAGCCAGTAATTCTAGGTTAAGCCTGTAAACACCTTCGACCACATCGTCACTTACCATCAGGTGAGATTGTGGTCAAAGGCTAACATATCAGCAATTAAAAAAAAAAAAAAAAAAAAAGAGTTCTATGACAAAACGATACGTGGCAACACAGCGGTACAAGCTACCACTGATATTATGTTGGGTTGTGACAGTGCACAACCTGCAAGGAACGACACTGGACAGAGCCGTCGTGGATCTAGGCGCTATCATTTTTGCCAATAGGCAAAGTTTATGTAATATTACCTGGGACAGACTGTCCAGTTAGGTAGGTCCAACTTCGGAAAAGAGGACGACCGAAAAACCCAACTCGGATGGGCAGCGTTCGGGAAGTTACGCGACATTTTCTCGTCAAAGATCCCGCAGAGCCTGAAGACCAATGTCGTCAACCAGTGTGTATTCCCAGTGATGACATATGGCACCGAGACGTAGTCCTTAACTGTGGCCCTTATGGATAAGCTCAGAGTCACTGAACAAGCCATGGAAAGAGCTATGCTCGGAGTTTCTTTGCGCGATAAAATCCAGAACGTGGATGTTCGCCAAAGAACCAAAGTCACCGACATAGCTTTCAGAATTTGCAAGTTGAAGTGGCAATTGGCGGGCCACATTGCTCGACGAACTGATAGCCGATGGGGAAAAAAACTTCTCGGGTGGGTACCATGGTACACCGGAAGACAGATGGAAGAGTAGATGGACTGACGATATCATAAAAGTCGCGGGTAGCCAATGTTTACAAGCGTTTAATAGCCATTCTTTGTGGCGTTCTATGGGGGAGTAACAGTGTACGTCTTCCGGCTGATGATGATGATGATGAAAGTTAATGTCGCTCTTAGTCGCGTCAGACAGCTAGAAGAATTGGTGTTTTAGATCCACGATCAACGTGCCCCATGACAAAAAGTCTCTGCAAGTACAGAAAGACCTCAAAGTTATCATTAATAATTAATTAATCAATCATAAAAAAAATATTTTGCGTGATATTAATTTCCAAAATAAAATAAGTTATGTTTCGTGGCACATTGTGTGTTTGCAAAAATATTGTTTCATCACTAAAAGGTACGTAATAAAAAGAAATAAAAAAGTGAACTAAAAAATTACAAACAAGTTACATGATTTTAATGTTGAATGGCCACAATGTAGGTACTAAATTGATTATATTTACTGTGCAATTAAAACACCATTGAACCCAAAAATGTAAAACAGATAACCAATCTTTTCATTGCAGTCGGGGGACAGTTCCTTAGAATAGTTCTTTACAGGTCCCCCGACTTCGATGTAAAGAATGGTTATCTATTTTCCATTTTTGGGTTCAATGGTGTTTTAATTGCACAGTAAATATAATCTATTTAGTACCTACATTGTGGCCATTCAACATTAAAATCATGTAACTTGTTTGTAATTTTTTAGTTCACTTTTTAGTACGGCAGGCGTGTTTTTTAATTTTTAAATTATTTCTTTTTATTTCTCTACTTCAATGAAGAAGAACAAGAAATAGGTTTTGTTAATTTGACGATGTATTGGCATGTTTTTTGAAGCATCCTGGCATGATTCTTTACGTGCCAAATTTAAAATTTGTAATTATTAAAAGAAAAATAATGATTATTGTGGATTATTCTGAAGCGCGAGCCGAGCCTCCACGGACGACGGATCGCCGTCCGTGTAGGCTCGGCTCGCCTTAGCTCGGACACGAGCCTGTGGTGATAAACGACGCGTGATAGCGCAGACCGCGCCATCCGCCCGCGCCGCCCGCGGATGCGGTTTTTGTGACCTGCGTCTTTATGATTTCATATAAACGGTTCCTTTTCATATAACTGAATAAAGTCCATAATCATTTAATTCACATGTATGTGTTTCAAATAGAAAATTAAACTCCAAATGGGCACCATGGCTCTGCAGCGTCTGGAGGCTCGGCTCATCAGAGGTGATACACGGCGCGTGATAGCGCGAGCCGCGCCGCAGGCCACGCGCGCGCCTTTGATTCGTGTCGAAAAACCGACAAGCGATGGATCGCGCGGACGGCGGATGGCGGACGCGCTCCGCGAGCCGCGCCGGGGTGCTAAACGGCGCGTGATTGATATATATGAACATTTGGATATTTTCTGCAAATTAAACAATTTAATCTTTCTTTTTACATTAAATACCACTTTTTGATATGAGTGATAAAGCGATAAGGGCCGGTAAAATTATAGCCCTACTTGAAGAAGGTTGTTCGCAAACTTACGTGTCTCAGCGGCTAAATGTGAGTCGTTCAACTGTCCAGAGGACTTGGCAACGGTATCAAGAGACTGGTTCGGTCAAAAGAACACCCGGTTCGGGAAGAAAACGATGCACAGAACCAAGAGATGACCGCTTTTTGGTGAGTCAGGCGTTGCGTAATCGTAAGGCGTCAAGTGTGGACCTGAAGAAGAGCCTTGAAGAAGTAAGAGGAGTAGAAGTTAGCTTGTGGACGGTCAGGAGGAGGCTTTTGGCTGCCAATATCAAGAGTTACCGCCCAGCTCGGGGCCCTAAATTACTCCGTGAGCACCGTGTTGCTCGACTTCAGTTTGCTCGGAGCTGTGCTTCATAGACTCTGGAGGACTGGAATAAAGTATTGTTTTCTGATGAAGCTAGAATCTCTTGGTGTGGAGAGGACCGATGCCGGCGAGTGCTGCGAAGACCACGGGAACGCTATGCGGAAGTGTGTTTCGAAGAAATCACTCCTTATGGCGGAGGCTCCGTTATGTTTTGGGCAGCAATTAATTCGACGGAGCGTACGGAGTTAGTTTTCATAGAAAATAGAACATTAAATGCACACCGGTACATAATGGAAGCCTAAGATAATTCCATATGCACAACCCACATTGACTGCACTTGGGGAAGATTCCATTTTTATGGACGATAATGCTCGCCCGCACCGTTCTGGCGACGTGGAAGCGTACATGCAAGAAGTTAGGATCCGTCGTTTAGATTGGCCAGCTCGAAGTCCTGACCTCAATCCAATTGAGCATGTGTGGGATGTTCTAAAGAGACGGGTAAGATCAGTGCAACCTGCTCCACAAAACATCAGGGAGCTAAAAAGAGTCATTGCAGAAGAGTGGGAACGTATTCTTCAAAACGTTATTAAAAACATCGTGGAAAGCATGCCCAGAAGGATTCAAGCTGTGATTTTGGCAAGAGGAGGTCACACTCGTTATTAGGTTTTTACATTTGTAACTTTATTTAATTAAAAAAAGTAAAAAAAAACTTGTCTTTATTGCCGACCACTTCTTATTGTTTGAGCGTGTACATCGATTTTAAAGAACCCATCGTTTTTTTCTTTTAATTGCTCGAATTCACTTCACGCGCTTTAATTTACACAATTATAAGTATACAGACTACGTCAAAGAAATAAACTTCATTTAATTAACTAAAATCGACCTTAGAACGTAATTTTCCTTAGGTGCCCGTTTTTTTTTGCAAAAGAGTGTATACACAACACTACAGCTACTACATTAAAAGCAAGTAGATAGCTCAAAAGTTATAGCAGACTCACAGGCAGTCCAAATTCTCCAGGCCACTTATAACTTGAAATAGAAAAACATAGTATTTCAAAACATCAAAGTATCGATTGTAATTTAAGCGATGTTTTGTTTAAAATTTATAATAAAGAACTTACTCCATCTATTTCAAATCTTTAGTAAGTGACACTTATATTAAGTTCACTTACACTCCATTAACTCTCAAGTATACCCTCAACTCTCAATTATATGGTACTAGATAATACTTAGATTCATTCTAAGTAATCTTAGTTCAGTACGAAATCAAAAGATGGCACCTCAGATAATATATTAAATTATCAAATGACTCAAACAGCGCAATCGTTTGTTTCGGGAAACTACTTTCAAACCATTATTTTTCATTTTACCTAGTTGGTAAGGATAAACTTAAACTTTACCGGCGATCAAGTTGTTTTTTTTTACATCGGAGGACGCTGGTTCGCTTCCCGCCTTGGGCATAAAATTTTGTACACCAATAATTAGTAAAATTTGTTTTTTATTTGCACTTTGTCAATATCCATTTTTAGCATCTTTTATGTACATACCTATATAGATGATTCTCCTTATCTCCATACTCAACTTCAACTTCTTCTGTGGCTTCTGCGTTCTGCGATCTTGCCACAATTTCGCCAATGTCGCCTGGATAAAGAAAAAACAAACGAAAAAGAGAGTGATGTAAAGTTAATCTGAAAGGGACAACACAAGACATACAATACAAAACAATTTATCTAACTACAAAAGCAAAACATGGTTACACAAAATTTATATAATAAGTATATAAATAAATAATTTTATATTATAATATGATACAATACATTCAAAGCCTGATTTAATTGATTTTAATAAATTTACTTAGTATGTATATATGTATAAATATATATATATATATATATAAGGCGTAAAAGCATATGTTAAAACATTGCCAAAATTAGTGGGACGGGGAATATCTGCAGGTAGCAAGTCGTACAAAGAGCAGTTGATATTTTGTACAGCTAAAGGAAATGTGTTCTGTTGTGCCTTCATCGTGGCCACACTCACAAAGCGAGTGGTCTCGAACTCTGATTTTTGCTAAGAACACTGTGTGCATGAGTGACCCAGCCGTAGACGACATATGGTGGAAGTAACTACTTTACAAATCTTTTTGAATTTAAATAACCATAGTCTTGTAGGAATTGTGGGTAGTAGTTCTATAATCATAAAGTAGCCCTGTGCAGTGTGGAGGCATACAGGATGAGTATACTGTATGTGATGGAACTGGTAGAGGCTCTGCTCTGAAGCACAGGGGCGCGTTACTGCAAGGCAGGGCCAAATATTGGTCGAGCTAGATTTGCTCCAAGGCACCTGGAGCGACCTTTATAGTCCGGTCAAATTAGACCAAAAAATAAGAGTAAAGCTACATGAATTCCCACTAAGCTGATAATCAGTAAAATTGTTTAAAATATGATTATAAACAAAAATTTAAAGTTTCCCATCTTTCCCCTGTATGAAAAAAAAAATTCAAGATCAAACGTTAAATAAAATGAGATTATCGCAATTTTCACCAAAACGGTAAGTTTTATCATAAAAATACTGCAAACTAAAATTGTAGGTCATAAAATGATCTACAAAAAATGTATCAATACTTATCAACAAAATGCGTGAGTACGCCACGTATGTATCTCTATGTTGTAATATATTTAAAAAAAAATCTATCGGTTATTGTAACTTACACTTATTTAACTTAGCGTGTAGACCACGCTGTATACGATTTCCTAATTTGGCAGGGAGAGGCCGCGCGTGTGTACACAGATGTGTCTGGGTGGCTCGGCCTGCGTTACCCCCGTTAGGTGAAGAGGGTGACTCATATTCCATATTGGTTACCAACTTCCTGGGTCAGAGTCAGAGGCTAGAGGCTGCTCGATAGCTCGCCGGCAGCTCGACGCTTCTCCTGTTCTGCAGCCAGCTGTCGGAGCCGGCTGCACGACGTAACAGCCGAGCGTTCACCCATTTTCCCTGGTTCTCTTCAGATTCGGCTCGCAAGGACCACGCTAAGTGTAAGAACACTACCTCGTAGGTGGCATGGAATCGTGTGCATACCATGACGATTACAACTTTTTGATTCGTTTCCTTTTGAATCTCAAAAACGGTACCTCGTAGAAAAAAATAGTTTTGAAATATTTTTTTGTAGATTATTTTACGATTTACAATTTTTGTCTCAGGTATTTTTATGATAAAACTTACCGTTTTGGTGAAAATCGCGATAAACTATTGTTTTTGACCTTTGACCTTGAATAAATTGACCGGACTATTAAAGCTCCTTTCAAGATATGAAATTGACTGCGATGTTTTTAGCTGATAAAATATTATCTAAATTTTTTGTAAATGGAGCTTATTACGTTATTAAGCAATGTTAACACAGTAATCACTAATCCTTGGGTTAACTTGTACAAAATTTATTATTTATTGTAGAATCTGTCACATTTGACAGCTAGTCAAGATTTGGCCGATTCTTTGATTTTTGGCTAGACAGAGCTCACAGAGCATAATTAGCTCTGACAGGTCGCCCAAATCTTGTCTGGATTAAATTAAGGCCGATTGGAGAGCTGGAACGGCGTATATCCTTGTATAGACCAAAATTTGTCTTGGCCGAAGGCTTGCAGGAACGCACCCCAGTATAAAAAGTCTGATCTGGGGTGCGTTCTTATTTGTCGTCCGACGACGTCCGACGACGCCCCGAGCGTTTTTATATGCCCGGTGCGATCGTCCGATGATCATCCGGAGCGTGCTTATATATCGCTCGACGACGCACCGGTCGCCCCACGAAATCGGTGGATAAATATCGCCCTGACGTTTCATTTGACAGTTGGGACTTGATTTTCTTTGTTTTAAGTTACTTTTTGTTTACGTAGACTTCTGTTTACAAAATTTTATTATTATTATTGTTATATTATGTATGTTTGTTTTAGTTATGTGTCCTGGAAAAGTACATAATTGTAAATACATTTCTTCTGAGTCAGTGAAACATTTTAAGTAGTGTTCTTGATACAGATATGATACAGAGCCGTTCTTAAAAGGCGGACGACGAGCGTCGCTCTGCTTGGAGCGATCATCCGTCGTCGGACGACATATAAGAACGCACCCCAGTGGTAAAAATATCACAATAGATAAATCTTGACCAGAGATAACTTAACATGACGGGTATCAAGTCGGTGTGGCATCTTTCCTATTTATGATTTCCCACGATTCCAAATCCTGAGGTTGTAATAAGTTAAAAAAAACACAAATCATTGAAAACATTCAGCCTCCCAGAAACACACTCAAAAAAAACAAAATATGCCGACATCGCAGACTGATTTTATATCTTATTTGTGCAATTTTGATGAAAAGACTATCAATTCAGGTAAGGTAAAATGTAGACTGTTAACATACGCAGGTAATAGTACAAATATTGCAATAAAGTATGCGAAGCTGACATTACAATATAAAAACATGTCTCCAACGATGAGATTTTAACTGACTTGAGTGATTCATTCTGTATGTAACATAATATAGGGCATTAATTACGCTTGTATGGCTAGCTTCGCTTTCAAGTAGATAAACTGTCGCATTTTTTGCTATATTCCGGCAGCTGTCCTTGAGAGTAGTTCTATTATAGGTTATCCTAAACAACATCTTCAACCACATCATCACTACCATATGCCTCATTTCATCTATATCATTACATACAAAAGTTCCTGCTTTGAGTTCCTATTACATGCTTCCATCCACACCATCTCAAAATCATGACATACAAATAAAAAAAACACTGAAAATTTAATTTATTCATATGTTGCTAGGTAATTGTACTTGTATAACGCTGCAATTTATCCATGGATCCAAGCGCCTCATAGATACTTTAATTCATAAATGGACAATATTGCTTGTGTGTCTTAATTAAGGGTTAAGTAAAAAGTATGTTATATCACTGCCTTTTTTAATTGTGTATTGATTTTCAAGTTTTCTGAACCCAAATTTGGTATTATAGTACCTAATGTTTCATCTCAATGTATCTTTTCATGAATCATAATCACAGCCCTTCTCTTATCCCACACGATGTGAGGTCAGCCCAATACTGCACTCCGAATGTGATAGGTAGGTATAGAGATTAACCATTAGATATTGTAATGCTACTTCATTTTAAAAATATATAATTTTATCTACTATGTTCTTTCCAGACAATGAAATTATTAAAAAGTTATGGAACAATACTTGGGCTATTGAAGACACTGAATTATGCAAGAAGCTGCTATATTCTGGACTTGAGACAGATGCACTTGTATCAGAATTGAATACTGATAATGTGACCAGTGAGAAATCCCTACAGTTGGCCATAAGTGCTTTCCTTACATTCTGTGACCACAATTGGAGCCCTCATTCTGACAAGTTAGACTTGGTGGGGTACTTGGGCACTGAGTGGCCGGAGCACATTGATGTCAATGTTAAACTGCAGCAAGATTCAGAGCCAATTTATGTGAACATTCTATACCCGGAGCTGCTGTACTTTTCTAGTCAGATATTTAGTGCTTTATGTGCTGTTGAACAGAATTTGGTAAGGTGATCATATTAATTTATTTTCTATATGTGTATATTTATTTATTTATTAATAACAATAGCTAACTTACAGTATTAAACCAGAGAGATGAGCTGACCACTGTGGACTTGATGATGACAAGGCACCATCATGCCTTTTAAATTAATTATATCCAACAATCTTTATATATAAAAAATATGTGTCACATTGTTTGTCCGCGATGGACTCCTAAACTACTGAACCAATTTTAAAGTTGATTTGCGCACCGTGAGCAATTTGATCCAACTTGAAAGATAGGATAGGTGTTATAATTTTTTTTTGACGATATTCCCCATATCTCCACCATGCTGATTGGCAACATAATAAGTTTTGTTCCATTAGCAAGTATTTTCACACAAAGTATAACTGTTACAAACAACCAGGTGGTCTATAAAGTGTTAAAATTTTGTTTGATTGGTGTAAATTCTGTTGCAAAAATTATATTTAATTTTATTTTATTGTCATAGAAAATGTTGTGGGAAGGAGCAGCCTATACTTATAAAACACTCTTCATTGGGCTTAATATGATAATATCGTAATGTTAATGCATAATCCCTAAAATAAGAATTTTATTAATTATTTTCATAATAAACACATTAGTTTCAAGAACAAAAAACACAAGTGTACTGTTTCGTAAATTCAGTACATGTGAAGTTAGAGTTGAATAGTGGAGTGCTGGTGGTGGACTTGAGGTAGATGTAGGGCTGCCTAGTTTAGATGGCATCCAGGGGGCGTCCGGTAGGGGTTTTCAAATAGTAACCAAATTTTCAAATAGTGTCAGGGTAAAACCAGGGTTTTACCCTGACACTATTTGAAAATTTGGTTTTCCGGTTTTCAATCCGGATTGATTGAAATATAAGCAATTGATTGAAACACCGGCGCTGCATATATGCATATTCACTCGTAAGCTGCATACAAGTTAATTCCGGCGCTGCAAAATCTACAACAACAGAACATTCCCAGCGCCGGGCAGCCTCCACCATAAAAGACTGCCGCCGACCCCGATTATTCACTTACTGTGTTGCCGTTTTGGCGAATATGGCGCTTAAGTCTAGAATATTTCTAGGGTGTTTAGCGCATTTCTTCTCATTACCGTACACTAAAAACATCTAGTGAAATCTAGCGAAAAACATGATAATCTTGATATTAGTTGGCAACTCAAGTTACATTGTGAGTTTATTCGCTAGTCTCGCGGCAATGGAGGAAGGAGAAAAACTCACTAAAAAACATATGGTGTCTTTTCTGATCAAAATAAAGTCTAAATTTAAGGACCTGAGTTGTTTTGACTTTTGCAAATTCCTGTTGGAAAAGAAAGATCACTTTGACAAAAGTTTGAACATCTGAAAAATATCTAAATAAGTAAAAAGATTTTAACGCTTTGCAGATTACATTCCAAAATTACAAAAATACGAGAGGAAAAATTATAGTCATGTGCGAGATTCGAACCCGCGTCATCCACCCTTTTAACCGACTGAGCTAACATGACAATAAGCATTGTGACAATTGTCATGTTAGCTCAATCGGTCAGATCAGAGCATACACCGGCTAAGGAGGTGGATGACACAGGACCGCAAACAACTATAATTTTTCCTCTCGTATATTTGTAATTTTGTAAAGTAAAAAGTTCTTGAGCTCGTCGAAATTTAAACTTGTTACTTACTTTTAAATTACACTAAAAAATGTTACCATTTTGGGTACTTAATCTACGTCACCAAACAAGATGACTTCAAAAATTTTGGTACTAATGTAGTTTGTAGTTATTAACGGGGTACTAATAGTTATTTGATTATTTATTAAACCAAAAATTATAATTTATTGCCAATGCTAATTTGAATGCTAATATGCTAATTTGATGCCAAATAACACTGTTCCTCATATTTTTATCACCAGATTGTTTCAGAAAGAGAAGAGTGAATAATTTATATTATGATTGATAATAATGATAATATTTATAATTTTAAAGACATTAAATATTATGATTGATAATAATGATAATATTTATAATATTATTATTGTTATTTATTATGGAATAATTATTAATTATTATAATTATTGGAGCATTTGGACTGCCTATGAGTCTGCTATGACTTATAGGTTGTCTAAATGCTTTTATTGTAGTAGCTGTAGAGTTTTGTTGTATATAGATAAATAAAGGCATACCGCCGGTAAAAAAAAAAGTTTGAAGCACTGTAGTTTTTGCGCAAATAAGCTGTATAAATTAAAAAAATAGGTATGAACTTTGTGGTTTTTTTTTCTTTGGGTGTCCGGGGAAAAACTCAATTTCACCAAAATGTCCGGGTTTTTTTTTTTTTTTTTTTTTTTTTTTTTTTTTTATGCCTGATAGGTTAGCCTTTGACCACTATCTCACCTGATGGTAAGTGATGATGTGGTCGAAGATGTTGTACAGGCTAACCTAGAATTACTGGCTCTCAAGGACAGCTGCCGGAACACACCGTTAGGTGCTTGGCGACAGATTTTCAACTTGAGGGTGGTAGCTAGCCAGGCGGGCATTCGCAAAGTGCCCTACCACCATGCTGTAACGACTGCCATCCTAAGACAACAACCGGGACCGACGGCTTAACGTGCCCTCCGAAGCACGGAAGCACTCAGTAGTAATGTCACCAGCGGTCACCCATCCAACTCCTGACCGCGGCGGACGTTGCTTAACTTTGCTGATCGATTCAGAATGGCTAAGCAAACTTCGATACGAGCGCTTCTTTTTTTTAAAATTATATCCTGTATCGGTGGTTTAGGTGATGGCAGCCCTAGGTAGATGGAGTCAAAACACTGTGTTCACTGTTGTTTTTAATTATTAGTTAGTAAGTAGTTAAATAACATTAAAAGTTTAGGCAATTCACATTCGTTGTGCATGTGTATATTTCTGCATTCTATTGAGCACTCATTATAATATGTTACCGATCTATGTATAAATGCAATGTGTGTTGTATATAAATGCAACACAGATTGCAACACAGTTAATATGCTGGTAAGTTATGTATGTTGGATCGTACAACAAGAAGATCGTACAACCAAGTGCATTCATGCCTGCAAAGAAAATGTTTTGTCTTTTTTCTAAATACTGATTGATAAAAGAAAGTTAAACTGTAGAGTTAAAAGTTATTTCTTTACAAAAGTTATTTGTGTTTACAAAAGATTTTCAATGTATCCATCCCAAGAGAGGAGTGTGTCTAAATGCTATATTTCTATAGACAAAGTAATATTTTACTGAGTATTTTACGATCATTAATGACTTTTGCATATTGATAAGAATATTGATATGACAATTAATCTGTAGCCTAACTAGTATATACTTATTAACATTATATTGCCAAAATAATGTTAATAAGGGGGCGTCCATAAATTACGTGAGGTGTTTTTTTAAATTTTCTGTCCCTCCCTCCCCGTTGGAGACATGTCGTGAGATTTTGTTCAACCCCCTCCCCCATCCCCCAATCTCACGTGAGATTTTTCAGAATCTGTGGGTTTCTTACGTAAACGCATTGCGTTGTTATTGTAGCAAGAAAAAAAAAAAATTGGCTTCGTGCTTTTATTTACGACTAGTTAAGATTAGTAATCAATATTGCTGAGAGTTATAAATGTAATAAAAATTTAACAATAGAATACTTAAATCATGACTACTGTGATAAAAAGAAAAGAATATCTACTCTAATTCAGTCCATGGAGAATTATGCGTAGTATAGTATATATTATTTTTTTGTTTCAATCAGAACAAAAATTGCGTGATATTTGTCGAGACCCTCCCTCTCCCTAACGTGAGATTATATGAGATTTGACTCGACCCCCTCCTCCCCTAAATCATCTCACGTAATTTATGGATGCCCCCTAAGTCAAATACAAAAAAGAGAAGCACAAATACCACAGCAGTAATCTCTACCTATAACATACATTTAGTCACAAGTGATAAACTGCACTGCACCCATCACCCTGAGACATGAACTTGTTAGATGCCTGAAATTTAACTTTTACATACTTTTTAAACTGGAACACAGTGATGTGAATGTAATGATTGATCCATGCGCATCTAAGATAATTATAACTAATTAGAATTATATTATAATATTATATGAGTGTGACGCGACCGCGGCGGACGTACCACACTCAAAATCCCGAGGAAGGCTTCCGGTAGAAGCCGAAACATTGTCGATAGCGATATCGACTCAAAGTTCACGCTCAAACACCCGTGTTTTTCATATATTAGATATAAATATGAGCGTAAGTTTTTATAATATGATAATTATAACAATTGAATTTCATTAATAAATAGACCATAATGGTTCTGCATGATACAGGGTTAAACTGACTGCTATTTCCCCTGCACAAATGCAATACTACCAAATAAAAGCCATGCGTTTTTGAAATTGATTACTCATATTCCCATCTTTATTTTCAGTTACATTTATGGTGGTACTTCCGAAGTAAAGTGATCCACCAGAGGGTGTTAGAGGACACAAGTGCTTCTTTATATTCAGAGCTTGAGCTCCTCATGGCAAAGTTATCCAATGAACTAGCAGCTCTCAAAGACAGTCCTAGACTGCAGATCCTTCTATGCTCAGAGATTGCACAAGCCTTTTTGATATATGGAAGGGTACAAGGAACCGAGGAGTACTTGATTAGGGCCAGAGAAATTGCTGGGCTAAAGTTGGAATTAACAGGTACTTACATCTCTTGTTTTGTTTGTAACAATTCAATTAAGCTAATGTTTTCTTGGAGTAAGTATTATTTTTAATTTATTGAATTATACTAACTTGCATAGTTGTTACAAATACAGTATTAAAAAAAAGTAGATTTCAGTTATAATAAAGGGGTGGTCTCTTCATTTTAGTTCTGTAGTTATATCCTCCTCAGCGTCATGGCATTACTATAATATATGTTATTTTAATAAAAAAATATAAGCATATTAAATGACCCCTAACAAAACTAAAAAATATCACTACGCCGAGAATTACTGAGGTCACTTATTGATTGTTAGATGTAACTTAACCTTCCTGAATATTTTTAATATTTTTATGTTTGCAATAATGCATGCTCTGCGGATTACATTACAAATTTACGAGAGGAAACTTTTTTCCCGCACATGTCCAAAATTTTTCCTCTTGTAAATATGTAATCTTGTATTTCCTAAATATTTATCAACAAAAGCATATTTCTCCAATAAAACCATCTGTGGATGTAACCCAGCTGTTGCTGAAACTATTTTTTATTACAAATATATAACAGCAATGTTTTGATATTGATACCTTAATGCATAATATAGTAAACATGGACAAATAGAGTTTCTGGAAAGCTCAGAAAATGTAGGTCGTTTTAACAATCAGTGGTAATCTGAAGAAATGATGGCAGGGCGGCTATAGCTATGGAATGCCGTGCCGCTGGTCCCTAGTTGGACCCCCAACAACCGGCTTGAGCTTCACCGCATGTTGGAAGAGCATTTGCAAATGCCCTCCTGGCTAGCTACCACCCTCAAGTAGAAAATCTGTAGCCAGGCACTTAACAGTGTGTTCCGGCAGCAGTCCTTGAGAGCCAGAAAAATTACAGGCAATGAGACTTAACAACTGTATGTCTCAATGTGACGGGCGCAGTGCAATTCGTCACATGGCGAAATGCATCTATTATAGGCCGAGGTTATAATCCGCTTAGCATCAGGTGGGCCTCGTGCTTGTCCCCTCATATTGTTTTTTTTATGTGATTGTGAAATCACATTGCCGGGTGGTTAACGCTCATACAAGGACCAGTTTGATCTTATGTTGGATGAAAAAAAATCTGTTGTTACTATGAAAAAGGGTTATATAATATAACCATTCATATATTATATGCTAACTTTTAAATTAATAACTAGTCTATTTATTTAGGAGTATGCTATGTCACAAATTAGGATTCCAATGGTAATTTCATCAATAAAGTCTGTTTTTTGTCATGCTGAGTGTTATTGTACTTTCAGCATGACAAGATGGTTCTGTAATGAGTAAATAATGAGAAAGACTATTTCTTGCCACAAATAGATATATGATAGAGATCAATTTCATTTTTTTAAAATTATTTCTTTGTTACAACCACTGTTTTGGTTGAACCTATTAACCACTCCCATGTTTTAATTGTAGCATGCTGATCAGCCTAACTGCAGGCATGTGAATGAACTCGATATGTTTTCTGCAGTTTTCACACAACAAAAGTATTGTACCACATGTACACTCAAAACATCTATTCTTCGCATCGATAACATCTACTGTTGAACAAAGCCCTCTACCATTAAGGAGTGTATGCCATAATCTCCACGTTTGGTAGGAACCGGAACACACCGATAGGTGCTTGGCGACAGATTTTCAACTTGAGGGTGGTAGCTAGCCAGGCGGGCATTTGCAAAGTGCCCTACCACCATGCTGTAACGACTGCTATCCTAAGACAACCGGGACCGACGGCTTAACGTGCTCTCCGAAGCACGGAAGCGCTCAGTAGTAATGTCACTAGTGGTCACCCATCCAAGTCATGACCGCGGCGGACGTTGCTTAACTTTGCTGATCGATTCAGAATGGCTAAGCAAACTTGGCTACGAGCGCTTCAAAAAGAGATATAGAGGAGGGTAAAAATAATGATAAATATACGCGATTTAAACCGTTTAAAGTTGTTTAATTACTAGGAGGGTACGGGTACTTTTTTACGACTGTAATTAATAATGCCATGTAATTACAGGATTGACGTTATCATGTTTTACATTTTTCTGATTGATAAAAATAAAATTAAGTATGGGTAGAAATCGTACTACTTGCGCTTGTTTTTGTCGTGAAGTCGATCAAATAGGAAGATCATGTGTCACGATCGTCCACATCTATAGGCACCACAATTGAGTGGCGCGGAAGCGTCCGGGCCGCGGTGGAGGGGTGGGTATCACTCGTAGATGTAGAATTTCGTAGTCGGCGCTGAACGTCTTGGTAAACCTGATTCTTGCTGGTTTTATTTTCAGGCTTCTGCTTTCCTTAAATGGTAGGAGATCCCTCTTCGCATCCGAGTGGTTTATGTCAGTCGGAAAATGGGCTTATGACATTTTTTATAATACTCTTGTTTTTGGTCTTGACATTTTATTTTATTGCAGTATTAATTTTTGCTGTATTGGAAATTTTCTTATGTACTCGTACCTATGTAATACAGTTTCCTGAACGGACAATTGAGCAACCGTAACAAATTTTCAAAGCAATGAGAGTATAACGGTATTGGTTAATAATGTTGTTCAGTGAAACGCATATTTACTTGTCGTCTCAACTCTCTCTTTCAACGGTATAAATATTTTTCTTCTATTGCTAAGTGGCAATCTTCTATTGTTTAGTAGCACGAAGCTGTCGAATGTCTAATATTTTCATATGACTGCCGACATAACGCAAGAGTATAAAGACAATACTTGTCGGCGTACGAGCTCAATATAGATGATAAACCGCAAATCGATATAAAAGATAGCAGTAGGGCTAACGTGTACTTGAACTAAAAACAATCATTTTGACCCGCAGTCCTTAATACTGTACATCGATTTGCGGTGTTTTTTCCGTTTAAATCTAGTACTACCCGTGACGCAAATATGCTTTCACCGAAGGTAAGACTTTCATCAAATCCAGGATGATTTTAAAAGTAGGTAGTTAAACAATTCAAAATCATTTTAATCCTACTTGGCTTTAATTAGTTTAAGGTTCAATTAGATAGTTTTGGATATTAAATATAGGTACAATCTGTTCTCACTAGTTAAGTACATATAAGGAAAATATTCAATATTTCTTCTCTTGAGTTCCATAAACGGTACCCTAATTCTATATCTACACTTTTCGCCACTGAGGACCGATAAATATTTTACACGTATTATATTATTATGCTTGGATTGCCTCGTAAATGAAATGTACCGGATGAAATTGAAAAAGTAATATCTACATTTCAGGTATCCTCGGCAAAAGGACAAAGTTTCAACAAAGCTCTTTACCACAACTTGCTCTATCCAGTGAACTTGAGAGCAGTATAGAAAGACCAACTGCAGAAGAGAGCCATGGAGCTTCAGAAATGCCACCGGAAATAGAGTTAGATGATGACGTGAGACTGAACAAGATCCAGTACAATGAGAAGATCAGCCAAGCTGAGTTGCCAAGTCTGGAGCAGATATTGTGTTTGCTTAATGCGTAATAGTCCAACTTACTATGCTTACATTAGTACATTCCAAGAGAACATGCCCCATTCAGTCCAAGGAGAGCATGCTGGGTGTGGGACAAACATTTGTAGCCGTCCTAATAGACTAATTTTAATATATGTGTCTTGATTTTTGTATGTGTGGGTGGGGTTATTACTTAAGAAGAGCATTTTCTTTTAAGTCATATGAGGCAAATGAGCATGACGCTTGGACACCTGGTGGTAAGCGATCATCGTCGCCCATGGACATCAGAAACACCGGAGTTCTCAAGGATGCTTTGCCAGCCCTTAAAACATATATTTTTTTATTTTGTTATTGTGACGGATCAAGCTCGAGGCCCACCTGATGCTAAGCGGACTAACCTCTGCCTATAACAGATGCATTTCGTCACAAGTCACGAATTGCACTGCGGCCGTCACCTTGAGACATAGTTGTTAAGTCTCATGTGCCTGTAATTTCACTGGCTTTCAAGGACTGCTGCTGGAACACACCGTTAGTTGCTTGGCGACAAATTTTGTACTTGAGGGTGGTCGCTAGCCAGGCGGGTATTAGCAAAATGCCCTTTCACCATGCGGTGAAGCTCAAGCCCGCGGCGGGATTCGAAGCATGGACCTGCTGCGCGGCAGTCTATAGCCAATGCCACTGAGCAATGTTATGCACAGCAATAGAAACAACAACACACTTTTATAAGTAGAGGGCTAAGGATGGGGCGCATCATGTTGTTTTGCACAAAATTTTCTTGATTATGGGATTAATGACTGAGTCTTATTCTGTTTGAAGGTTATAAGCACCGCACTGAACACCAATGCTGTGCATGTTGTGTATTGTGTATTATGTTCCGTCAGCTACCCTTGTGTCATCCCAACTTCTTACGTATCTATTTATCCAGTTTCAATATGGGTAGAACTAATTCTAAGAAGGCATTTCTTTCTCATAGTGAATAATAATATATATATGAATGTGAACATCTTGTGGTTCGGACTTTGTTATCACTGCAGTGCCTGTAGCTAGCTGGGGGGATGAAACTAAGGCTGGGTTGCACATCTCTGGTTAGCAATAATTTGATATGTTTTTGACTGATTTAATCATCTTCAATAAAATATACTACTACTTCGAAGACTATAGTACAATTGTGCATTCAGCCTTAAAAGTTATGCTTTGGGATCAAGTTGCTGGTCTAGTCATTGGCCATATTTCTTAGTCATTGTTGGTTTACAAATATAAATTAAGTGTAAGTTGTGGTACATATTGGGCATCATTTCCAAATTGCTTGATGAAGAAATGAACCTCTACAACTGCTATAAGACACAATAGGTAACTCTTTCTCTATAAAATGCCTGTAAGTCATAAACATTTTAGGCGGCCTAAAATGTCATCCCCGCCATTGCTACCTGTAAGAGTTCTAATTAAAAATACCGGAAGAGTGGCAGCAGGGCCTCCGGGGGTCTGATATCTTAAACTGCGATCCCCAAGACGCCTGCCAAGCGTGGGGATTACAGTATACCCCCCCTTAGTGGGGGAGGCTGTGTTAAGCAGTGGATAATCCGGCTGATACAGTAGGTTATAAACATCTTGTCTGTTTCAGTCAGTACCTACAAAAGGCCCAGGCGAGGGATGAGCTAATGAACGAAGAACTCCACCCTTACATAGAAGCTGTCTTAACTCAGAAGAAAGGTGCCTGGTCTAGTCGGGTGGCTGCCCTACTTATCCGGTGCAAGTTGGAGTCCACCCACAAGCGAACGGTTGAGCGAGCCATGCTGCAATGTGAGACCATTGTTAATGATAAGACTGGTGCCCAAGGAACAACCAGGTAAATTTAAAATTTAAGCGAGTGAATGTAAGGCTAATTTTATAAATTGACCTGATACACCTATAGGCGAGCTGTTGGCCACAATCTCACTGCAGGTAAGTGATGATGTGATCAAAGATGTTGTTAACTTGTAGATGAAACAAAATCATTCATAAGTATACATTTTCTGAGTGATTCCAAATCAAACACATACAAAGCGTGGTTGTGAAGTAATATACAGACACAATCACAACAATAACTCACTATTAAAATCAAAGCGTCTAACAATAGGCCATCTGTTAACGTGCACATTGGCTGCCTTTACTTGATATCAGAGAACCTAGGATTATCGCTATCGGCTCAGCTTGTAAACTTCTGCGATCAAGTACTGTCTATTTCGGCTAATAATCCAACTGACAAACTATTAATCTTAGGTGATTTTAATCAAAGCAATATAACGTGGACAGTTTCGCCCGGCCATACTCACGTTTTACCGGTGATAAATGGTGCGGATAATAATCACCTTGAAGTACTTGACTTAATTAATTTGAATAACTTAGAACAATATAATCATGTTAAAAACTTTTATGATGGTAGTATACTTGATCTAGTACTAAGTAATGATGAAGTGTCTGTAATTCATTGTCTGGACCCACTAGTGAAGGAGGATGTTTTTCATCCTGCACTAATTTGCAGGCCACATTTTATTCACTTAAGTCATCTGACCCCTACCTCCAGGCCTAAATACATATACTCTAAAGGCGATTACTCGGCAATTTGTAGTGAGCTTGACACTCATGATTGGAAATCACTCCTCGCTTGTGGTACCATGGATGACTCGGTTGCCCTTTTTTCTAGGATACTCCTTGACCTTAGGGACAAACATGTACCTTGTAAAATGGTGCGGCCAAATAAGTACCCAGTGTGGTACTCACCAGCTCTGCTCAAAATTTTGAAGGAGAAAAATAAATATCACATGAAACTTAAAACATATAATAATATTTCTGACAGGAACTCCTTCAAGGTATTGCGTGAGCGAGTGAGGAGAATAGAGCGTGAATGCTATCTAAGCTATATAGCTAATATTGAAAGTTCTATTCGGGATAGTCCTAAAGCTTTTTGGTCATTTATTCAGTCAAATAAGCAGCACAATTCGTATCCTTCATCTATGTCATATAATGATCGCTCAATCGATACCGGGGAAGACATTTGCAACGCATTTTCTGAATTCTTTAACTCTAATTACTTGCCGTCTACCTCTATAGCTCCTGTTTCCACTACCAACGATACTCGTATTACAACTGATCCCACAGCTGATATATGTACCATTGAAATATGTAATTACAATTTGCTTAAATTATTAAAAACACTCGATTGCAATAAGTCTGCCGGTCCTGACGGCATTGATCCACATTTGCTAGTTCGCTGTGCTGAGAGCTTGGTGTATCCCGTCTGTCTGCTCTATACAAGGTCAATTAAGGCTGGTATAGTCCCTACAATTTGGAAATCAGCAATAGTTACGCCCATTCACAAGAAAGGACAAAAGCGGGATGTATCTAACTACAGGCCTATTTCCAAGCTCTGTGTACTGGCAAAGGTCTTCGAAAGATTGGTTCATGATCAGTTGTACGCCGTCCTAAAGCACACTTTCTTGCCCCAGCAGCATGGTTTCTTAAAAGGTAGATCAACCACTAGTAATCTGATCACATTCACTGATGCGCTGACGGCAGGCATGGAGGGGGGGAAGCAGGTCGACGCAGTCTATACAGATTATAGCAAGGCTTTTGATCGGATTGACCATTCTATCCTTCTCAGTAAACTTTTAGCAGCTGGAATCAGGGGTGACCTATTTCGGTGGTTCACCTCTTATGTTAGCGGTCGTATTCAAACTGTAGTACTGAAAGGATTTGCGTCTCCTTCAACCCCCATTCCATCCGGGGTACCCCAGGGGTCGATTCTTGGTCCTCTACTCTTTGTAATATTTGTAAATGATATTTATCGCTGCTTTAAACATTCGCACTTCTTGTTGTTCGCTGATGATATCAAAATTTATAAAGTTATCCAAAGCCCCAAAGACTCTGAGCTACTTCAAGAGGACCTTAACAGACTGCACACCTACTGTTCACTCAACAAACTTGACCTAAACATACTCAAATGTCTCAGCATCTCATTCAGTCGATCTCCTAATACTTTTGTGTGCAACTATAAGATATGCGGTCAGTCTTTGATGAGAGTCGACTCTGTGGTCGATCTCGGCGTGACGCTCGATTCCAAACTCCTCTTTGATAAGCATATAGAACTTATCTCTGCTAAAGCTATGAAAACTTTAGGCTTCATCATCCGCGTAACTAACGACTTTAAGCAAATTAAAACTCTAAAAATCTTATTCTGTTCTCTAGTTAGGAGCCAGCTTGAGTATGCGTCGCAGGTTTGGAATCCAAGTGCTGACATATATATTAAGATTCTTGAAAAACCACAAAAAAGTTCCTACGCTACCTAAATTTTAAAACGAAGACATGGTGCAATGACTATGATGTGAGCTGTTTTCACCACCATTTCTTGCCTCTCCACAAAAGGAGGGAGGGAGCTGATCTTACTATGCTGCACAGTATCGTATCGAATAGGATCGATTGTCCGTCTTTGCTCGCTAAGATAGGGCTTTTAACTCCTATTCGGTCAGTGTCTCGTAGAAATTATCTTCAACTACACATCCCTAGCCATCGGACAAACTATCGTGCTAACACATTTCTCTTACGCACCATGTCAAACTTCAACTCGCACTACTCCAAATGTACAGACCTATTCACTACGACGCACTATACTTTAAAAAATCTTATATCTAATCAGTTCTTTGATAGAATGTCTATTCATACTCGAGAATTTAATAATAACAAAAATAACAGGATTAAAAGAATACCGACTGCAAACAAATAAGTAATATTTTTTATTATAGTATTTTATTAGTTATACTATTATTTCTCGTTTTTATTTTTCATATGGCATTGACTTTAATATATATTTTATTTTTGTGCTTATTACTTAATTTTTGGTTTTATCTACGTATAATTATAATATATATTGTCATATAGATATAACTTACCTATGAGTGTTACTATGAGCGAAAACTTCTTAAGCTTAGAGTATTAGACTACTGTTCTCATCATTTTGTATTTAATAAGCTGTTTGTTTTCCATGGAATGTAAAATAAAATAAAATAATTAAATCATCTATGTAAAACATCCCAGAGTCTAGACTTGAAATATATACAAATATGAATCACACTTATATTCCCCGAAGAGGTAGGTAGCTGTGTTTAACACCCAATAACTGTCTGACATCAGGATTGAATCCCGGATCTTACTGATTTCAAAGTGTCGTGGCATTTCCCTCCACCAATGAGGCAGTCTAGTGTAGACATTAAATATTTAAAATTGATATTGCCATTGTTCATATGTTCTATTGTCTTCTAAATTATGCGTGTATCTCGCAGAAAAGTCACATCAGGCTGACAAGCGACTAATATTTGTTTATCGGCTATGAAACTGTACTATCTATACTATTATTATAAATAGGAAAATTTGTATTTTTGTACTTTTGTATGCAACAAATAAACTTTAAAGTTACTGGATCGATTTGGAAGAAATTTAGTATGGAAATAGTTTGAGACCTGGGGAAGGACATAGGCTAGTTTTAATCGAACTTCGCAAAAAGAGGTTTTGTGCGATAAGCGACATACGCGCAGGCGGACCTGCGGCCGGAAAGCTAGTATATAATGTATTGGTATATTTTATTTATAGCTTTCCTGATGGTAAGTGATGATATAATATATGTATATTAAATATTATTATACCTGTATAATCGAGTCACCGCAATTCCTTGTGTACATACAGCTATTAATCTCCTTTTTTTTTTTTTTTTTTTTTATGCTTGATAGGTTAGCCTTTGACCACTATCTCACCTGATGGTAAGTGATGATGTGGTCGGGGATGTTGTTCAGACTAACCTAGAGTTACTGGCTCTCAAGGACAGCTGCCGGAACACACCGTTAGGTGCTTGGCGACAGATTTTTCAACTTGAGGGTGGTAGCTAGCCAGGCGGGCATTTGCAAAGTGCCCTACCACCATGCTGTAACGACTGCTATCCTAAGACAACAACCGGGACCGACGGCTTAACGTGCCCTCCGAAGCACGGAAGCGCTCAGTAGTAATACCCAACCAGCGGTCACCCATCCAACTCATGACCGCGGCGGACGTTGCTTAACTTTGCTGATCGATTCAGAATGGCTAAGAAAACTTGGCTACGAGCGCTTCAAAATGCTTCCAATGGTTGTCTATAAAAGATCGCTTTCAGTGAGAAAACCGCCTATTGTTAACCTATTTAGATCTGTGTTAGTGTTTGTTGTTATATATAAAGCGTATATCAATCTATCTAAATGTGTATGTGATTAGTATTCCCGTGTGCAGGTTGTCATACCTGTGGGCATCAGGGCTGCAGCCCGCGTGGACGTGGCGGCAGCAGCTGGCAGACCTGTACGTGTCGCTCGGCCTCGTGAAGGCTGCCCTCGAGGAATACCTCCGCCTCGACCTGTGGGAGGACGTCATAGTCTGCTACACCATACTGCAACTGAGGCATAAGGTACATATTTGTTTATGCAGATTCTAGTGTGGTCAAATCTCATATTTTTTAATTGACCATTCCATGGGATCCATTCTGCTGTAATGGCAGGTGACGCGAAGCCAATATATATACATTCCTTATACTAATTAAAAGACTAAATTTTTTGTCAGATATATTGGTATTATCAGAATGTTGGCTAGACCCTTTTTTCACTGCAATTAATATAAACAATTACAATAGTTTTTACTCTAAAGTAGGGACAAGATAATAGGTCACTTTTGACAGATGTCAGTTTTATATTCATAGTGAGGTGACCTGCTTAAGGGACAGAATTCTAAAACCAGATGTTAGATTTTGTCCCCACTTCTCCTCGCGTGTTTACTTCGCGGTGTACATGGCGCCACGTCCGTAAGTCAACGGTAATATTTTATTTGATTAAAAATTTAGAGCGCTCTCTAGTAGAACTAGTAGAAACTATCTTGTCACACACGAATGTGATGTGTGCTGAAGCGCCATCTAGTACGCATACATGATACCAACCATTAGTTGATTGTATGCTGTAAATATCATAGTGTGACAGAGTTAATAAATTTACCATACCTACAGTAGAACAAGTTTAGTCTTGATTATTACCAACTTGTTTGATTTTTGCAGTTTTTGTGTATGTTCATTTTTAATGAACATGAACTATGGTTTTGATGAACATGAACTATGTATCTACTTTGATGCAAGGCGTAAGCTGTTACACAAAAGATGGTTTATTTATTACAAAAACAAGTATATTGTGTAAAATTTACACAGAACATCATAAAAATTTTTTTTTACCCCTGATCAAAATACAAATAGCGGGTTATACTATTGGGTATTTTTAACTGACTTCAAAAAAAGGAGGAGTATCTTAATTCGTGTGTTTTTTCTTATATGTTTGTTACCTCAGAACATTTGACTGGGTGAATCGATTTAAAAAAATCTTTTATTGTTTGAAAGCTGATACTTGTTGTTTGGTTCCAGTTAAATTTCATCAAAATCGGTCAAGCCGTTTTTGACATACACTCCAATAACTGAAAAATATTTACTTATCTTGATGATATAGTCGTTGACAATGAATGAAAATCGATCCCGTAAGTAGCAAGGGTCATAAAAGAAGTGTTTTTTTTTAAATAAAAATGGAAATGACTTCATCACCAAAAAGTGTGAATTAACTTGTCCAAGTCCAACACTAGTACCACGTGCACAATATTGTGATAATAGGTACTTTTGAACTATCCTGGTACCGACTTGAACAAGTTATTTCACACTTTTGGGTGTTGGAGTCGGTTCCAATTTTTGTTTTTTTTATCAAGTAGCGTAGTTCATTCAGATCCTGGCTTTGTTTCCGCTAACAATCAAGGGTACCTGCTCGTGTCATTACTACAAGTCATATTAAGATTTCACTAACAAAAAATCACATGGAGAATGTAGTAGGTAGGTACAGTTATTGTTTCAATTTGTTAATAATAATAAATACATCTCGTGGATGCTATTGTGTAGATGGGTGGAACAACAAAACTTCTAACAAAATAATACCATTATTGAAATCACCCAAGGAGAAAGATAAGTATTTTGTTTGAAAATTTATTACTTTGTATTACTATTCATACGTAATACCACAATATTACATATCGATTATAAAACCGTGGTATTACTGTTATTAACTGTATTAGTCAAAGATTACGAAAGATACGTTTATGTTTGTAAACGACACCCGTGCCGTCATTTGATGTATGTACTTGTATAGGTAGATTATGTTGCGAAGATGCACCGGAGTGCGACATAAAATCGGACATTCTATGAGAGTAGGGCTGCCATCCGTCCGGGTTTCCCTGGATTTAGCATTTTACCAATAACCCTGCATATTAATCAAAAAAATAATCAAAAGGTGAATGTTTCGAGATTTGTCTTAATAGACTCTTTGTGTAATAGTGTATATCAACAATGCGTCGTTCTTCTCCTCCATTTTCTATACTAGAAAAATAACAAACTTTTATTGATTTTCAAATAATATTTTTGGTGTCCGATATTAATCGCCGGTTTTCGGTACGCGTATCAAAATTCAATTCATCTGACAAGCCATCACAATTAACAATCCGCTAACTTTCAACGGGTTTCTGGAACGCATATTAATGAAAAATTACAGAACACCTGATTAAAATGCTTGTTTATCTATGATAACATGAAATTTGAAAATGTCGTTCAAATTCATTCATTCTCTAGTGTTCTGTCTTTTTTTAACACATAGCGTTGTCTCTTCTGTTTTGACATGAAATTAATCCCAAATCATTTTTGGCATCACCACCGTTACTATGGTTACCAATTAAATATGACGGATGATCGTAAACGTAAAACAACAAGAGAGAGGAGTTCGAAGCGTTCCTATTTGTCAAAATACAAGCCCATTTGGGCATTCACATCCAACAATACTATTTGCGCTCGGATTTCTAATTGACAGAGTCCAGTCGTGCGAGTGTACGCTCTAATCCCTAAAATGTCAACATTGATGGGTTATCGCTAGTGGAATTATCAAATTTCATTAATTTTTATGAATCCAGCAGTGATAGCTCAGTGGCTTTGGCTATGGACTGCCGCGCAGCAGGTCCATGGTTCGAATCCCGCCGCGGGCTTGAGCTTCACCGCATGGTGGAAGGGCATTTTGTGAATGCCCGCCTGGCTAGCGACCACCCTCAAGTAGAAAATCTGTCGCCAAGCACCTAACGGTGTGTTCCGGCGGCTGTCCTTGATAGCCAGAGTAATTCTAGGTTAAGCCTGTTAACACCTTCGACCACATCATCACTTACCATCACGTGAGATTGTGGTCAAAGGCTTACCTATCAGCTACAAAAAAAAAAAAAACCCTTTATCCTCAATACCATCACGATGATTATAATACTCTTTAATTTTATAGTTATTATGTCAGTAATAGTTTATTGATAGTGAAAGTCACTAGCGTACGTGAAAATGTGCGTGTTTGTCTCCCCTTACTTGTTGCTTTATATCGTAAAAATCGATTAAAATAAAAAAATGATGAGTGGCATTTTTTATTGCTGCTAGGCTACGCTTTGACTATAATCTCACCTGATGGTAAGTGATTGACGTCTGATGATGATGAAGTCAGTAGAGAAGAATAGGCAAGAACAGCCGTCGTAACATACCATTAGATGCTTGGTAATATATTTTCTACTTGAAGGCCAACAACTATCAAGCCTATCAATGATTCTAAAAACTCCCGCCCTCGCATCATGCGGTGAAGTGAAAGACCGCGGTGAGATTCTAACTATGGACCTCCTGCGCATCAATACAAAATAATACCACTTCTAACATCAACGTGAATATGTTGTAGCCGCACATCAGAGCTTTAAACCATATCTTAACGCCCTTAGCCGAAAGGTGTTTTCTCAAAGAGGGTTGGGGTTTGGAAGGTCCATAACCTACTTATCTTGGAAATGCTTTTGTTGGTATTACAATCTACCCAGCTGCGGTTTGTTTAATGGCTGCTATGGTTATTTTATAGCACCCTATTGAGTAACAAATGAGCAGCAACACTATAATCACGTAGTCTTTAGTAATATATTTACGTAGTTCTATAATCGGACTCTTGTTCTAAAGTCAAAGTCAAAGTCAAAATCATTTATTCAATTTAGGCGTCTACGACGCTCTTATGAAGGTCAATTACAAATTTTAATATTGAAATATACTACATTGTACTGCCACGTTCAGCCAACAAAAATTATAGAGCCACTGCTAGAAGAACGGGCAAGAAACTTGGGGCCATTCTTTTAAACGTTTTTTAACAATGTGTTAAGTACATACTATATAGTAAAATTATTACAATACTTTATTTACATTACGTAGGTGACAGGCGCTAACTTGGCAGAGGCGAACCAGTCCAAGCATTTTTGTCGTTTAAGTAATCACAAACTGTGTAGTAAGATTTCTTTATCAAAATATTCTTCACATGCAACTTGAATTTTCTTTCTATGAGCATTGTAATATGTTTGGGCAATTTATTATAAAACCGCTATTTTATCTTTATTCCTAGTGTTATAATCGTGATTGTCACTGTTTGATTTAAATTTGCTCAGATTTTTACGAACATACATAATATTTTCAAATATATACAGACTTGGTACAGTTAAAATATCAATTTCTTTACAAAGATCTCTCAGGGATTCCCTAGGATCCATTTCATATATGGCTCGAATTGCACGCTTTTGTAAGATAAAGATTGTCTCTATCTCAGCAGCAGCTCCCCACAGCAATACACCATAAGACATAATACTGTGGAAGTACGCGAAATAAACGAGCCTAGCAGTAGCTACGTCTGTTAGCTGTCTTATCTTACGAACTGCATATGCAGCAGAACTAAGTCTTCCGGATAGATCATGTATATGTGGATTCCACTGTAAAGTTGAATCCATTTTAATTCCCAGGAAGACTGTCGCATTGTCAAAAGAGAGTTTTTCTAGGCCAAGCTTAATGTTTGGTTCAACATAAGTAACATTTGGTAAAGAAAACTTTAAACATTTGGTCTTTTTTGAATTTAAGAGAAGATTATTAGCCGCGAACCACTTAGAGATCATAGATAACACATTATTGACTTGAATAAGTTCACTATCCCTCCTATCTACTTTAAAAATCAGGGAGGTATCATCTGCGAATAAAACTATATCGCAGAAATTTTTAACCATGCAAGGCAGATCATTTATATATGTTAGAAACAGAAAAGGTCCTAAAATTGATCCTTGCGGTACTCCTATTCTTATCAAAGACCCGGAAGAAGTATTGCCATTTATTCTAACCTGTATACTCGCTCATCATACACACCGCTAGGGAATGGAACACTCTGCCTGAGTCTGTGTTTCTGGTTAATTACGTGAATAGGTATCTTCAGGGTAAGCGAGCTGCATCATCGATGGCATCGTCACTTAACATCAGGTGAGATAGTGGTGAAGTGCTACCCAGTACCTTCGGTATGAAAAATAGCAATATGTGTTTTTAGAGTAATCATACTTGATATAATTCTGTTCTTGTTCTATCTTATCAGTTATTAGAGTAAACGTTGTAGGTAGGAATGCTTAAAACTATTTTTATATATTTTTACGATATCAAGACGTTAATCTTAGAATAATTGGTCGATTTTGGGCAATTAGAATTAGTCAGTTTGACAAACCGTTAACGTACCGAAAAGCTTTTCAGAAACCCAAAATTGAAATAATTGACGATTAATTGGAGATTTGACATTAGTGTTGACAAACAGTCACATGAAGTTTTTAGCAACCCAATCTGCGTATGACAATGGATTAACAAGCATTTAAAATAATTTGTCGCTGATTTGCGTTTCAGAAACCGGGGGTAAGAATTTTATTGGTAAGTAAGTTATGGGATAGTATCAATAACCAAGAAGCATCCTCCTATCCTACAATATATGGGGTTCTTTATATGGCTACCATATGTTGTTTATACAACACAGAAGATGTAACATTTAAAAACATAATGGCTATAATGTGTATAATTTTAACTTTTGTTGAATTACCGGCCGCCCCTTAACACCAAAACGTCCTGGGGAATACTCTCTTTGGTAGTATATCCGCTACACTTTGGTTATTAAGGGCGTTATAGTTAAGTCCCCTATAATGCACCTTACTCGATGTTCTTACGTAAGTATTGGTATGGTGCTAATTATTTCATTTTCTTTTAGTCAGTTCTTAATTATTATGCTATTCAAGAAAACCATGGAAAGTCTCATTCTAAAGCAGAAGCTTAGGCTTCTTCTTTTTGTATTAAGTTTTCATTTCAGAATTTCATTATCTCTATCGCATCAAACGTTTACGGCCATCTTTTTACTACTAATTTATATGTACTAATATATTACGTACTCGATAATACCATGAATATTTCAATAACTTTCCATGTATGAAAGTTTGTGTTTTCTATAGTAGTGGACAGAAGGACGGTGTTTACTCAACATAGCTTTGTTACTATGTAGTAAATTAAAATATAATGTTGTTCTACTGTAACTATTACGCTGTGGCAACTCGTGTCCATCCAAGACATACTTTTTCGAGATCTATGAAAAAAACGTGTTCAGGTAGCTAGATTAGGTAGTACCTATTTAATGTTCACGTTCATTAGATATACTAAACTCTCTAATTATATGAAAACATGGAAACTCGAGATACCTAATAAATTTGCAAGCATTGTAATCGTAAATTGAATACGCGTCAGAAAACTTAATTATACGTAAATATAATACGTATCAAATAAAAAGTAATACAAATAAAAAAGTCACCAAAAAGAATCTAGGTATGTGAGATTCGATCCACGGTACTCGATCTTCTGATTCGACTTCTGAAGTTACACACTATACAATCATTGACCAAGGTGTCGAAAATTACACACATATCGTTTATGCCTTACTGTCAGACACATTATATTGGTCCACGTACATACGTAAAATTATTATTGTATTATTAAGAATTATGTCGTAAAATTAAAATTTGACCAAAAAGAATCTCTTTACGCTGGATTCGATCCACGTGCCTCTCAATTGCGAAGCGATGTCACTTACTATGCGCTATTTGAACGACGATTGATTAGTCGAAAATTATGTACATAACCTTTGTGCCTTATTGTCAGAAACTGTATAAATTAATCATGATCCATCTAAAATAATTCATTTTTCATTCATTACGAAAAATTCTGTATATTGCTTATAATAATTATTTTAGGTAGCTAAAGTTGTACCTACGTCTTGTAAAATGTTTGAAGTGTTTATTTTATTGCGTTAGGGTTCACAATCATATGATAATTTCATTAATATAAGAGATATATACATAGGTACATGGAGAAAGGAAGCCATAGATGCATACCTTATTATGTCCATCATGCGTTTTTGACGATTTTTATACATCTTTTTTGCACTCCCAAAGCGTTTATTTATAATTTTACCCATGTTTTATTTTAATTGAGATCGCCGAGAAAAGTGACGCAGGTCCGACGCACGACGCGGCTGACCGCGATATGAGCGAGGATGATAGCAATATACGTAGATCGCTGGAGTAAATAGTGCGACATGATGTTAACGCTTCTCGGAATGAAAGGGCGTATGTGACATTTTGTAAACAGGCTCAGTACGCATTAACTGTGCTTTTTTTGGATTAAAATAATCAATGAAATTTATTGTACTTAAAAAATCAATATTTTAGAAAAAAAAAACAAATTTTAAAACACTAAAATCTGGCGGAAAAAGTAGGAATCCTCTATTTTCAGAGGTGTTTTTGAGATTTTTTTCTATCGAGCCAATTATTAGGAAACATGTTTTGAAATCGATGAAAGTATTACTTATATCCTTGAGTATCGTGTATTTAAATTGCAGTACCATCCGGTACCTGGTTTATGAGATTTCCCATATCATGTTGGCCCTATTTCGTAATTTCCGAGCCTTAAAAACATCGATTAAATGAATGAATCGATACAGACTTGAAACATATGTGAATTTTAAAAATGATCATGCGAATCCCTTTCCCATTATTATTTTTTCTTTCATAAATTAAAGGAGCAAAACAAGACAAGTACCTACGTAATTTTTTTTCACTTGAACTATCGGAACTGCTATCTTCATCACTGCTGTCAGCACTCAGAGATATTATTAATTCATTTTCAATAATATTGTCTACTCTCACATCTCGTTCAAAATCTTGTAAAATTATTTTCTTTGTCTTCTCCACGACTTTTCGCCAGTCTTCTGTAGTGACTTCTGCACATGCAGTTTGTAGCAGAGTCATCATTTTAGCAGTACTGAAGGGTGGTTCAGTATTGTTCCGCGCTGCATGACCCTTTATGTGCCCAAATAAGCTCGATGGCGTTATACTGGCAATGGTAGAGAGGCAATCGAATAACTTCGTGTCCATGCTCTAGGGCTAGTTCATCGATTACATAGCGGAGCTTGGACGGCTTAGTTGCTTTTACCAGATTTAACAACTCAACTTTTAATAAAGTTGGACTTGCCTCCACACCATTTCTTACCAGCCACGAGACAATTTCTTGCTTTTTATTTGCTTGAGTTGGTGGTTTATCAACTTGTACAGAATGATACGGAGCATTGTCCATTATAATTTTCGATGGGTTTTCTAAGCTGACTAGCAGCTTCTCAAACCACTCTTTAAAAACATCAAAGTTCATTTCCTCATGGTAATCTGTTGTAGTTTTAGAGGCGAATGCGAGGAGGCAGTCTGGAATAAAACCTTGAGAAGCTGATCCCGCGTGACATATAATAAGTCGGGCTCCTTTTCCCGATGGAACTTTTGAGGTGGAGGCCGCTGTATCATCGGTCCATGTCCGCGCAACCGTATGGTTCGCATTCAACCATGTTTCGTCAATAAAAACGACATTGTCCCAATCCGTAATTTTATTTACCTGACGTAAGAATGTTATTCTCTTCAAAATAATATCGTAGCGTTCTAGCAGGATTTTCCGCTTGTCGGATTTTTTAAATCTAAAGCCAATCGATTTCAAAACCTTTGATAGAGACGATTTGCCTCCAAAAAATAAGCCTGCGCCTTTTAACGAACTCAATAGCTTTTCCCGTGTAGGATATTCTTTTCTCGAGTAATATCCATAAATGTGGTTGCGAATTGCAGCAGCATCAAAATTATCAACGTCAACAATTTTCTTGTCCCTCTTTCGTTTTTTCGGTGTACGTAAAGTATTATCTTCTGAGCCTGATGGTCCGTATTTCTCTTTCAGAATTTGAGTTACTGTCTTCTTCCCTATTCCCAATGCTTCAGCAACGCGTTCTCTCGGTGGTTTCAATGGTAAAAGAGGCCCATCGTTAACTGATTCAGGTCCAAAATAATTGTACAATTTCAGCACTATTTCTCGAGATTGACTTTTTATAGTTTTCCCCCTTTTCCACATTTTAACACTGTAATGTTTTTCTTGTTTAATAATCGTTAAGCAATTGGAGTCCAATTTATAGCCAGGTAAACGTAGTCAGTAAGATCAGTTCAATGAAAAAGCCGGGTCAGAAGAAAATAACAGAGAGCACACCAAAAACGCACAGTCACTTCGCACAACAACAAAAGACTGCGTCATCATCATGTAATGGCGACATGACATGCGTCATCGACAGGCACTGGTGTTGCCAGCAACATCCACCTAAATTGCACCCAACATCAATGACCTTTCTATTTAGTTATTTTTTTTGTATTTTTATAGTTAGTTAAAAGAATAATAAATATGTATAATTAGGTTTTATTATAATCACAACGTGGTTATAAATTTATGGTGATTTTTCTTCACAAGTAATCATTGCATTCGATTCAACTTACAATCCTATCAGCTTTCGATTTTTAGAGTAACATCCCTAGTGTTTAAAAAGAAAAAGGGTTGACTGACGCAACATTGTAACGACGTTCAGTTCTTTAGATCAGAAATTGTTTATTATTGTTAGAATGGTTTATTAGTGAAAGCAAATCGTAAAATTACTCGTATCGGTCATTATTACAATAAATATGTAAACGTTATTGAAAAAAGTTAAGCAATTGTGCAGTTCTTATTTTATGCTCGCCGTTACAATGAAATGTCAAAAGTGACCTATTATCTTGTCCCTACTGTAAGTGTTACAAAAACCAAAATGATGGTCTAGTTATATATATATTATTTATTTTATCTAGTTTCGTTTACACAAAAATAGGTCTCCAGGTACAGGTGACCGAACCATCATTCCAAGACGCAGACTGCCTTTTAATTGATATTGATAACTCCTCAATTAAACTTATTTGCTTATACAGGTCACCTTCTAATAAAAATGCAAGTAATTTTTTCGGTTCGCTAGATATTATTTTATCAGCCAGTAAGGGTGAGTGTACTGCTATCACTGGCGATATAAATATAGACATTAAGGAAGGATCCGTCGACCCAAATGCTGACGAGTACCTCACTATGATGGCTGAATATGGTTTCATTCCTTGTCACACTCACCCTACCAGAGGACTGAACTGTTTAGACCATTATTTACTTAAATCGCGCCTCAACAGTAAAGCTGTGGTATGTTCAAGTGATGTTACTGATCACTATTCCCTAATATTTTCAATTGAAAGATCACCGAGTAAAACCAAACTTCATAAAAAAATTACAACAAAAATGGATTACGATGGAATATTAAAAGAAGTTAATGATATTGATTGGACTAGTTTTTATTTCCACACCGATGTAAAGGAAGCTACAAATGACTTCATAAGCACTCTTAAAAAATTATTAATTCTCATTCTCGATCTAGATACGCAAAACGGAAAAGATATGATCCTATTCTGCCATGGATGACACCATCATTACTAAAGTGTACAGTGAAGCGCGATGAAATGCATAGCAACGCAAGAAAATACCCAAATAACTCCAAAATACAATCAGACTATAAATTATATCGTAATACGTGCAATAATATAATACAAAATGCAAAAAATACATATGAAAGAAATGAACTACTAAGTAATAAAGGTAACAATAAAAAAACTTGGGATACTCTTAAAAGAATTTGTAATATAAACGTAACAAAAACGCCATGTACAGATTTGTTTTCTGGAAATTCGGATTGGCAAAAATCTCTTAATGTAGTTAATAACTATTTTACGGCAGTTGGTACTGATCTTGCTAATAATATCTTATGTAACCTAGAGAAAACCGAAAGCCAGTTATCAAGAAAAATCACACCACGCGCTCAGGGCTCATCAAATTCATTTTTTCTAGTTCCAACTGATGAAAAGGAAGTGCTCCGAATTATTGGTACGCTAAAACCTAAATCAGCTCCAGGACATGACGGAATCAATAATACTTTTCTGATTAAGGCGAAACATCCACTGGCCAGTCCAATTGCATTCATATGCAATTTAAGCCTGGCTAGCGGCATAGTACCAGATATGTATAAACTAGCCAATATCACTCCTGTTTATAAAAATGGAGATACAAAACTTGCCTCAAACTACCGGCCCATCTCTTTGCTCAGTTGCCTATCAAAGATTCTAGAAAAAATGGTCAACATCCGTCTTCTGAAGTATTTAGAGTCATCTAATCTACTATCGGAAAATCTATTTGGGTTTAGATCAAACAGGTCTACAGAAGATGCTGTTACGAGTTTATGTGATTACGTAGCTGGCAGGCTTGACGAAGGCTCCAGATACGCTGGTGTCTTCCTCGATCTTGCCAAGGCTTTCGACACGGTGTCACGGCCTATTCTACTCAGAAAACTAGAGATTGTTGGGATACGAGGATTACCACTACAGTGGTTTTTCATCTTACCTCTCTAATAGAAGGCAAATAGTTTGTGTTGAGGGTATTTCTAGTGACGTAGCAAACGTTAATTTTGGCGTGCCGCAAGGAAGCGTATTAGGCCCGACACTTTTTCTACTTTATATAAATGACCTATGCGCCCTAAAACTTTACCAAGGCCAAATTTTCACCTTTGCCGATGACACTGCGATTGTCTTCCATGGTCAAAACTGGAATCTTGTTAACAAAAATTGCCAGCAAGGGCTTGACACTGTGGCTAATTGGCTCAATAATAACCTCCTAACTCTTAATGTATCCAAAACCAAATTGATAGCATTTAGTATCTCCGCGAAGACAGCACCAATTCAACCTCTTGTAGTAAAAATACACAACTGTAAAGACAACCTCATCAACACCTGTGAATGTGTCACCTTAGAATCAGTGTATTCTCTTAAATATCTAGGAGTTATAATAGACCAAAATCTGTCCTGGAAATCGCATATCAATACTATCTCAGGCAGAGTGAGAAAACTTATGTTTATCTTTAAAAGACTGAGATCTGTAGGTGATAACGAAGTTATTAGGATAGTCTACTCCTCCTTATGCCAGTCCATTCTTGATTATTGTATTGTAGCATGGGGTGGCGCGTTCAAAACATACATGTTGACGCTTGAACGTGCTCAACGCGCTGTAATTAAAGTAGCCCACAAGAAGCCACGCCTCTATCCTACAGATTATCTATATCATGAATGTGGATATTTAAGAGTACGACAACTGTACATTTTGTCTGTCATTTTAAGATATCACAAAATAGCTCCACTGAAAGTGATCATCTGTCGCAGACACATTCGATGGAAAGTTCCAACTAGACACTCAGAGTTCTACCGTCGGGCGTATTCATGGACAGCACCCTATATATACACTAAACTGAACAGACTCCTTAATATACTACACCTTACGCGAACTAAATGTAAAAAGACAGTAAAACAATGGCTATTGGATTTAAGCTACGAACAAATTGAACAAATAATCCAGATTGACAAATAATTAAAACTTTATAATATTTATTTCTAAATATATATTTACAAAGTGATAGAATAAAATGAGAAGTATAACAATAAAGAACCTACATCAAAATGTCAATATTGAATTAGGTAAAATTGACGTGAATTGACTGAGCGTAGAGGTTAATAATATATTGTGTAATATCGTGGTCGTTATGTATATGTATTTTTATTTCTCTTTTCTTTTTTAGTGCCATTTCTGAAACTCTTCTTGTGTCATATTAGTGTTGATTGATGGGCACGTATTGGTAAATGTATGTATTAGTGTGTGTGTAACGTTAATTACAATGTTGTCCCTAATAATATTACTGACGAATTGTATTAAGACTATATTGCACAGTTATGTATTTAAGTAATGTAATTCGTAAACACAGTTGCAATAATAGAACACCTGTAACGTTATAAAACAAACCCTTGTAACAAATAGGAAAGAAACTGATCTCCACAACACAGGGAATCCTAGTGTGGAGACCAGGGACTATATATAAATTTAATTAAGTATATTTATTTGCTAATTTATGTTTAATATATAAAGTACCAACATTAATTAGTTTTAAGAAAGGTAACATTATGGTTGTTGATATAAATATATTATTATTATTATACAACGTTAAGGGGTTAAAAGGAAGAAGTGGGTGGACTTACTGCATTGCCGTTCTGGGGCAATTTTTTACTTTCAATTCACTCACACACAGAGTTTGTACACTTCACATATATATCACACGAGTTTATATGTTAAGCTTGAGCTTTGCCGCATCGCCGCATTTTGGGAATGCTCGCTGGTTTAACTACTACCCTCAAGTAAGCAACTTTTAACGTTAACTTTGCAAAGGGCAAATGGTGTGACGTCACAACGTGGTGCTGGTTGGTAGTTGATTGGTGGCTGACGATAGTTTGGTTGGACTCTAGGAACTCTACCTGAAACTCAAATCTGAGTGAGTTTCGGGTTGAACTAGTATTTTCTACAAGAATTTCCCAACCTGTGATACAAAATACAAAACTGTGACATTGAACTATATACTATATCCAATGACAAGAACTTTATTGGCATCGAATTGTAAATGATGATATATTTCTCTTCTTTCAGGCAGCAGAAATCATTCAACAGCAGATCGAAATCAATCCAAGCGTCAAACTTTACTGCCTTTTAGGAGATGCTACAGGTATGAAATAAATGTTCTATAAAGATATTGTAGATATTACATGTTGATTAATATATAATGTTTATTTTACTATTTCTATGCACACATAACCCTGTGCTCTAAGGAATAATTAAAATATTACGTCTAAAAACACTTTATTTATAAATCAAATAAATCAGTTCAGTACCTCTAGTTCAAGCTTTTATGTCAAGTTAAAGTTTATATCCATAAAATTTATAACAGCGCCTCTAGCGGAAATGGAATGAACTAAAAATATTAATGAGATAGAATGGTAACCTTTTTAGTAACTACAAGGTAGTCTCGCCAAAGTGTACAATTTACACTTGTCATGTCAAGATACCAGTTTTGCTTGTGGTTGTAGTTAAAACTGGTAAACGGAATACCAGAAGATGACAGCAGTGTTTTCAGAGGTGTCAATTCATGCACTGAAATTCTAAAGTCGTCTGCCATGCATACCGTTTTCAGCTGTGGATGGATGTTCCGAACCATACACAGTACACGTACGTCCAGTAAATTAAAATATTTCAATCTAATATAAAAGAATCACGTGTCACAGTGTTTGTAACAAAACTCCGAAACGGCTTGACCGATTCATATGAAATTTTGTGTGTATATTGAGTAGATCTGAGAATACGACCTAAACTATTTAAATTGGTAGGTATATAAAACTTTTTTTCTTTTTATTGAAACAACGTTTTTCGGGTCAGCTAGTTATATTATAAATTAAAGTTTTGGCAGTTTGCCTTGTTGGTAAATGTGTGTAATAGGGCTCGTTTGGAATCTTTGGAACCTCTAGTGAAGTTCTGGGTTTGCACCCGGTTCAGCCAAATTATTTGGTTTCACTGACAAATAATTTTTCAGTAGCAGTCCGGAGTCTGGAACATTGCTCGGTACATGGCAATAGGCTAGCAACATATTTTATGGGATCAAAACATGCCTGGTGAAATATAGGTGATTATACACCTGCGGCTACTCTTCGCGGGATTCTGTCTTAACAATATGTATGTTTATTAATTGATTGAACAGATGACGTGAAATGCTACGAGAAAGCGTGGGAGTTCTCGAAGTGCACGAGCAGCCGAGCGCAGAGGCACTGGGGCAACTTCCTCTTCGAGCGGAAGAAGTATGAGGAGTGCATCCCTCACTTCGAGAAGTCTGTGGAAATCAACTCAATACAGGAGGGAGTTTGGCTGAGGCTTGGGTGAGTGGCAGAAATTACTTGAAATATATAGCCTGTGGTTATTACAAGTCACTCGAAGAGCATGAGCAGCTTAGTGCCTTTAGCGGGCGGTTAGGTTTATATTGGTTTTATACTGTAAGATATAAGTACGCTCCGTTATTATCCAGCATCGGCAGCGATAGTACCGGAGTTCGCGCGCAATCTGCATAAACTTTTTGGTTTAATTCTAATTAATGCTTTACTTTCTAGGGTTAGGAGGTCGGCTCATAAAGTTTTCGCAACGAAAGGATAGACAAAGGCTGGATTAGTTATCGGACAAATGAATGACTTTATTATAAATACTAAATACAAAGTTATAGAAAAAACAAGTCTTTCATTATTGAGTTATCGCTAAGTTAACAAAACGAATATGTCAGAAAACGTCAACTATGCAGAAATTGAGTTATCTCTGTCATAAAGTTCTTAACCGTCCGTCTGTCCTGACATAAAGAGGGACAGACAAACAGACAGCGGAGTCTCACTACTGAGGCTACGTTTTGCTCTATGGCTACAAAACCCTGAAAAGGGGACTCAAAGTGATGCTCTTTGCACAACTCGCCAGTTCATAAGAGTGTCGTTTCGATACCTATCCACCAACGGCCTATAGTCCAGACTTGGCCCCATAATTACTCGTATTTCTTCAATGAATAAAAAAATGAAGAAACAGCGAATCAAAGTATCCGCGTTTTCGATCAATTTAGAAGGAATCGATAAAAAAAAATGTTTTAAAGGAAGTTGTTGTAAAGGGAAAATGATATTGCGTTTAATTTCTTTGCTCTTTCGAGATTCTCCGGTACAAGCTTCGGTTATTAGCACGCCTTACAGAATTGAGCGAAAAAAATATATTTATAGTATATATTTTGTAAAGTGTGGTCTATTTATATGAATGTTTAGATACGCCGCCCTGGTCTCCCAGCAGTGGGAAACGTCTGCCGTCGCGTACCGGCGCTACACGTATCTGCAGCCCGCGTCGTTTGAAGCGTGGAACAATCTCGCCAAAGTGTACCTCAACCAAGGTGACAAGGCGCGCGCTTACAGGGCGCTCATGGAGGCACTCAAGTTCAACTATGATAATTGGAAGGTAAGATATTGTTTTCTTTATTATTATATCCACAATCTTGCCGTGATGTACTCGAGACAAGGCGCACTCTTACATGGAGGCACTGAAGTTCATAATTTGATGTTTAAGTATAATATTTGGATAGTAATTTGCATGGTGATAGGGCATTTTGCGAATGCCCGCCTGGCTAGCTACCACCCTCAAGTAGAAAATCTGTCACCAAACACCTGACGGAGTGTTCCGGGAGCTGTACTGCGACCAATAATTCTAGGTTAGCCTAAACAACAACATTTCGACCACACCATCACTTACCACCAGGTGAGGTAGTGGTCAAAGGCAAACCTATCAGGAATAAAAAAAAACTTAGTTCGGTTAACAATATCGCCATGTGTACTTGAAACAAGGTGCGTTCTTACAGGTCGCTCATGGAGGCACTCTGATAATTTAGTTATATACAACTACTAGCGGCCCGCCCCGGCTTCGCACGGGTGTTTGCGACTATAAATTGAGATGTAAGCTATCCTATCTTTCAATGTGGATCAAATTGTACACGGTCTGCAAATCAAATTGGTTCAGTAGTTTAGGAGTTCATCGCGGACAAACAATGTGACACGTAATTTTTATATAAAGATGATAATTGAAAGATAAAAAATATTTTTTGCTTTTACATGGAGGCACTAAAGTTCTATGTAGTTTAATAAATGGTTTTTGTTAATTATTTGTTGCCAACAATATTGCCACGTATATTTGAGACAAGGCGAATTAAACTATCTACTTAGGTAGGTTAATATTCGAACAAAACTTGGTGCCAATTAGATGACGTCTTGAGAAAACGCCCTACATGTACGGGTCTCGTTTCTAAACTACATCTTAATGTGGATGTAAATGGTACGTACAGTACAACAATTAAATGTATTATATGACCGCTCGGGTAGGCAGTACCGAGTAGTAATTATACTAAATAAAACGGCCGAGTGCGAGTCGGACTCGCGCACTAAGGGTCCTTTACCCATTACCTATACTACATTCGACCCCATATAATATCCTTTTTTTAGTTTTCACTTAGAGTAAGGCACCTTTAGTGCGCGAGCCTGACTCGAATTTGGCCTATTTTTAGTATTTGTTGTTGTAGCGGCAACAGAAATACATCACCTGTAAAAGTTTCATCTGTCTAGCCGTCACGGTTCATGAGATACAGCCTGGTGACAGATAGGCGGGTAGGGGGTTCTTAGTAATAGGGTCCTTTTTTACCCTTTGGGTCCGGAACCCTAAAAATATGGAAGGACGCGCCTACGTGTCTTTAAAGGTCTGTACTTGTATATCATTAAAAAACTATACATTTTCAGCTATGGGAGAATGTGATCATGGTGAGCATGGACACGGGTCACTTCGAGGACGTATTGCGCGGCTGCCATCGGCTTCTGGACATCCTTCACAAGTACGAAGATGTGGAACTGCTGTCGTTGTTGGTGCGAGCCGTGCTGCAGGATGTTAAGGATGCAGACGGAAACGGAGCTGCTAGGTGAGCTGGCACTGCTATGAATGTTTAGGAAAGATTGTTGTGGTTATTGCTGTACATTGCTATGTAATACATAACCAAGGTGGCAAAAGGAAAGTGGTGTGGAGTGGCCAGGTAAGTCGACATTGCAATTTAAATAATTGTATAAGGTCTAATTGAGGTTATGTTGCAGAGATGCTGAGCTGTATGAGTTGAATTGCTCGTTAGTGCATGAGCTGATAATCCAATCTAAACCACGATGTCCCGGGTTGACCGAGTATCAGTAGTTTTTCCTTCAGTAAATTCTCAATAACTTAGTACATTACATTGTGCCTGGCTCACTCCGCACTATGTATAAAGCTACGGGGGTACATAGGCGTATCTGTCCGGACCGGATTATCCTACGGTGCGTGCCTCGTGAAGAAGATCTGAGCTATGCGATAGAAAGAGAGACGCCTATTAGGTTAATATAGATATTAGATACTCCCTGTGTTACGAACTTTTATATTGGAATGGCTTTGCAGAATGAACCTACTGGTCCTTTTATTCTGTGACTGTGCTAAGTAGAGTGGACGCCATAGGTTTGCTCCTCATTATGTACCAAAAACCATGGCGTTAAAACACCTAGCTCTCACACACAACATAATTGTATGCTTTGCATTCAGCAAGTTCTTTCCCTCGTAGCACGTGGAACATTTAAAGCCGGGTCTATATGGGCAAAAGTAGAATCTTTAGAGAACTTGTAGACAGACATCGAAGTGATCTGCATATCTGAAATAATAATATATTTAAGAGTTATTTTTTTTTATTACTAGTAGGCTAGCCTTTGATCACCATAATACCTGATGTGTTCGATATACGTGAACCTTCTTGCCAAATCATTAAGTGTTAATTTGTCCTCCTAAACAATAAAAACAATTGGTCCAAAAAAAATGCTGTGGTACTAACAAAGAGTGACTTGTGTAGCTTAAATTAACTGCATGAAAGAAAGGTAAAAAGAAATCGGCAAACTCTCTCTTACATGAAATTTATTTACTATATTAATATAATAAGTTCTGCTAGGTTTTCATCGGCGTTGCATTTATTTGTTTTGCTTATGTCAGGTTACAAAGACGATTGTTGGAGCTCTTCGGGAGGATAACATCAGTGCATCAGAACAAGCCTGAAATTTGGCAACTGTATGCAGACCTCAGTCCCACGCATCTGCTTCGAGCGCAGCGGCTTTTGAAGGCTTACAGGGGATATACACAGGTTAGTATAGCTGATAATTGTATCACAAGTTGTTCAAAAGTTCTCTGAAGTGTTTGTGTAAGGCCGTGCTCTGCTTCAGGCTAGATCCCGTAGCGACTTGCCTATCCACGTTGCGTGTAGATGCAGCGCGGAGCGAATGCACTATAACGATACGGCTCATTTGACCGGGCGTGTGTACATAGCTATTATTATCTTGATGGATTGTTTAGTACCTGATTTATTGTCTGGCAAAGCAAACATGTTTTTAGGGTTCCGTACCCAAACGGTAAAAACGGGACCCTATTGCTGAGACTTCGCTGTCCGTCCGTCCGTCCGTCTGTCACCGGGCTGTATCTCAAGAACGGTGATAGCTAGACAGTTGAAATTTTCAGAGATGATGTATTTCTGTTGCCCCTATTACCACAAATACAAAATGTTGGCCAAGTGCGAATCGAACTCGCGCACGTTCAAACAAAAAAAAAAAAATGAAGTCTAATGTTGTATAGCTAATGGTACGGAACCATTCGTGCGCGACTCCATATGGCCGTTTTATTTTTAATTTTTGATAGGTTAGCCTTTTACCATAATCTCACTTGATGGTTAGTGATGATATGGTCGAATTGGCTCTCAAGGACAGCTGTAGGAAACGTAAGCGTCGACAACCAATCAGACCTTTTGTTGAATTGATATTGTTACGCGGCGCATGTATTTATTTATACAAAATCGCGGATTAGCCGCGGCGCGGCGGGATTCCGCCTCACGCAACGTACCACCTCAAAGTTTAATTCTGTGTTCTTATACATGAATTCAATATTACTTAAAAAAATTTTTAGATGCTTTGTATAATTTTAAGTTGTAATGGGCCCTGGTGTGTTACTAATATTCATGAACGAGTGATTGGGACACCACCAATACAATAGATTGTAAGAAATACAAATAATTATTATCAAGTATTACAAATATACTTCTAAGTATGATTATATGCACTATCGCGTGCTAAGCTTTAAATCACATTTACAAATTAAAGGAGCACAATATTTTTACCGCGTGCGAGAATCAGAAAAAATCTAAAATCACATGAAGTCTAGTAATCTGGTTGATTACCGCGCACTGTCCCCTATGAAGGTTAGAGTAAAACAATCGGAGCACAAAGTTTCGACTGGAAATAGTATGTTCCGGAGGCCGAGCAGTTTAAGCAATCGGCGCTAAATCGGAAGGAGCGGGTTCAATTCCCGCCCGGAACAGAAATAAAATGTGCTCGCACAATTTGTTAATATACACTACATAATATGCGCTTGGATATAATATGCCAATTCAGACAGACAGCTTTCTGCCGCTTCGCGTAAAATCAGGTTATATCGCGATCCTTTTTTTTTTTTTATTTACCTGTGGAAAATGCATTTACACATTCCCGTCCACCTCGGGGAAGGTGGCCGGGATATGTTGAGCTCCACACCAACTACTCCCACAGCAGCAAGTGCACCAGAACACTTGGCACGTCGCTACCACCCGGGAACTAAGCCTGCAAATGTGGTGTTGCCCATACAACACCACAGCGTCTCAGATGCGGTACTGCCCATACAGCACCGCAGCCTACCCCGTGGCGCTCCATACTGGACTTAGATGCAAAGCCCAGTGGAGCGGCCCCTACGGGGCCGGCCGGCTGCCCATGCCGGCACGGCCCCTGATTCCTCTTCGCTTCACCGTGGGTGACGAAGCCACGGCTACTGAGTCCCACCGCCTCGACAAGGCGGGAACCGTCGGGGGGCGCTAGGAGCGCGATATAACCCCCGGCAAGGACATAGAAAATATTGGGAAAAAAAATTCAACAAAATTACATATACCTACAAATTTTCCTCCATTATCCATTTAGCTTTTTAGTTGATTGGCAACAAATACACACGCAAACCTTAGCTTTTATAATAATATTAGTGTGCTATACTGCTCCAGTTTGGCCCCACGTTGCGCCAAACTCTGCCATCCCACCTAGTCCTAAAGTCAGGATCGATTGTGTTGGAGGCGGTTTTAAATATATCTTTCAATTTCTCAGAGTGGCAGCTGGCCCAATAGCCCAGACACATGCAAGAAAGTAATGGAACTCGCACAGTATCTCCTAGAAGACAGTTTGAAAGCGCGTCAACAGGCGGAAGACAAGGATGTGCTGCAGGCCAACTCGCAGCTTTCTTCGGCGCGACTTACTGGACAAGCGGTAATACGAGCCGTAGAGAAACAAGACTGGCCAGAGACAAACGAACTATTGCAAGAGTTGAACAAGCTATTTGTTGAAGTTACTGAATATATGAAATCAATTATGTAATGATGCCTTTTATTTTAGTCGCATTTTTATACCGCCATGTTCTATCTTGACTATTGTCATTCGTCACTTGTGTCGAAATGCATCTGTTATAGACAGAGGTTACTCCTGAAGACATCGGGTGAGACTTGTGCTGGTCTTTAGAAGAACTTTTGGTCGTTAGTGTACAAATTCTACTATTACAATAGTCTGGTATTTACAGAATCTGTATTTTACTCTGCTAATCTGGTGTAGATACCTAATAAAAAAACAAGTTCTCCTGTAGCCTTTTCTACGTTATTGAGACGGTACACGTTTTTATTAGGTACCTACACAAGATTAGCAGAATAGGTACCAGATTCTCTAAATACCAGATTATCATACAACAGAATTTGTACAGTAAAGAAAAAAACTTTCTATATCATAAATAGTACAAGATTCTCATCATTCTATTAGTTCAATATTGCGAGTTTGGTGCTATGCTGTGGGCCGCTGTAACGACCGGCGGCGCGACCACAGAGATATAAAATACTATTTAGAGTGGCACTAGTGGCAGCCATGTCAGTTTCCTTAGAAAACGAGCGTAGTCAGTTCAACACGTCATGTAAATGATACGTGACATTACATCTTTATTGTTCACTACAAACAATCCGATTCCCTGATTAGTCCCATTTTTACCCAATTGAAACGTTTAATAAGCCAATTTATAACAGTTGAAAATACACCTTATATAAAGAGTAGTAAAATTGAATTTCTTGCTGATTTCTTGTGAACTTTGTGTGAGAGAGATATATAAGGTACTTCCCCTAATATCTGGTGAAAGTTGCCAGTCGACAATATCTGTACAGTAATTGTGCAGTTTCAGTCAAGTATAATTTCAATTTTAAAATCGTTCCTTAGTAAAATCTGAGTACAGACAATTGAAAAATAGTTCACAAATAACTGCACCAAAATTGGTTACGACAAAATAATTATTGGGACAGGTAGTAAAATTTTACCTTTTTTATTTATTTAATCGGAACAAAAAGTGGTATCCTAGCCAGTGATACAGTACATTTTTATCGATAAACTTTTCCATCAACTTAAAGCGATTTATTTATATATAAGCGTGATGCGTTGCTGTGCTGTGCGTTTGTGCTATAATAAGTTTTAATGCGCTTAAAATTTTATATAATCATTTGAATATGAAGTAATGACAGGCAAGTAAGCGTCTTGACTAAACCCTATAGCTCACTAGTGTGTCTATACCAAAAGCTTTAAAGAAAGACCGCTGAAAACAG